>JAWZYV010007414.1:0-708956 GCA_038373885.1 Cheiracanthium punctorium | reverse complement strand
TAAAACGGTCCACTGTTTGTTCATTTTAAATTACCTGTTGCTGAATTTTCAGACGCTTTTTAGGTTTAATATGGACCGGTGTATTTTGTCGTTTTGATGTGCTTCTTTAATGGAATTTATGTGCAATTTTAATGCGTTAAAATTCTTTGCTTTGCAGATCGTGCAAACTGGTTGGCGACAGTAGCTGACGAGAGGCTGGGCATAGCGGATTAAATTGCTCTCTGGCGATTTGGCGTGCAGTCAGACTCCTTTGGCAAGAGTCGTTTCTCCCGCTGTTACACACTGCACGCTAGGGGTTGCCGCCCGCATGAAATTTTATCTCGCAGCTATTTACAGTTTTCTTGTTATCTTTTTATTTTTTCTTAATGTTTTACTTATGTCATTGACAATACAAGAAATTTCCAGATTTCACCGTTCAATTTTTTTTTTTTTTTTTTTTCCTGTCTTTATACATAGACAATGTTTTGACTGGTGTTGATAAGTGATTTTTAAGAGATATTAAACTTTAAAATTGGAACACATTTTAAGAAAGGCTGATCTATGCAAACGAAATAGTTTTTCTGCTCTTTTCGATTTATAAACAGAGCGCTCAACGTTGCCTTACGCTGAGGCCTGTAGGGTGATTATGGATTGATGCAATTTATGGGATCTGCATCAGTTATGTTTCATCAATTTTTCATTTCAAATAATTGCATTGCTTCCGCACTTTAGCATTGAAAGACTAAAGTTAGGAAGCAACGCTGGACGCATAAGGGGACTAGTCAATTTAAACATCCTAACTATCCTAATTTAAACATTGTAAAGTAGAGAGCCTGTAGGTTATGACTTGTAAAGTTCATTTGCATGTAAACTACATCTATTTTCATTTGTGTATTACATGAAGTGTGCTTTTAAAAAAATTACAAGCAAAAAATATTCATTAGAAAAGTGTGTTTAAAATATCGGTTCTCCATCCTCTAAACCTAGCTGTGGGAATTTTCGATATTTTCGATTAGAATAGAACGACCTCAGAATTGCTAACATTAAGATACTGTATAGGATAATTTAGGATTTTGTTTGTTTAAAAAGAAACATACAAAATATAGCAATTTTAAAAGCCAAAGTAAGGGGGAAATAAGAACGAATGAATTTTAAAAGAACAGATAATTAATACAAAAAAATTAAAAAAATTATAATGCAATATATGGGATCTGCATCAATTATATTTCATCAATTCATTTCAAATGATTGAGTTTCTCATTTTTCCGATTATTTAAAAACAGTCAAAAGCTCAGGTGATGCCCCCTCCATCACAGATCTACAGGGAGGGCACAAGGGTACGTGACGTGCTCCCACCTGCACCCTCAGACGAACTAAGTTTATACTATATAGAAGATTGACTTGTTTTGTAAATTGAAGTTATTTCATAAGAAATCTTTTGCGGTTTAAAACAAAGTCAACAGTAAAAAAATTATCAAGAATTTGCTTTCTCATTTAATTTTAAGTTTTTAGCTATTTACCTTATTAATTTTTCACTGAAACAAAATGGTCCAAAGAAAGTCTTAAAAAATCATTCTTGAATACGAATTAGTTTTTTCTTTCATTGAATTAGTAGTTTGTGCTTGATTAAAAGAATTTAGCATTTTATAAATATAGATTATATGTAAATGAACTTTACACAAAGTTTAACATTTACTTTCTTACCGTTACAAAGACGAGCGGTTATTATTCTTTGTTGTTACACACATTATTGCTAGCCCATATTAATCTTTCAGTATCCTACAAGAATCAGTAATGCAATTTTCGTCCTCGCTTCAATCTGCATCCATGGGAACATATAGGTTTAAACCCGAAGAGTTTATCTGCATCTATAATCCATATCTATTAATTGCTAAAACCCCGGACTAAACATTTAAAGAAGGGTTTTCTCTAATCGTATGTAAATTTCATACAAAAGCCAAATGATGATTGCTTTTTAACTGTCCACTGTTTCTTTTTTATTTCCGTAACATATTACCTTCAAATCTAAAATTTTAAATGCATTAAAATATATATTTAGAATAATTAATCAACAACAAAAAAAAAATATATATATATATTGCTGTTTTTCGCGGATCAACTTGCGGTGCGGGCGGCAACCCCTAGCGTGGAGTGTATAACAGCGGAAGAAACGACTCTTGCCAAAGGAGTCTGACTGCACGCCAAATCGCCAGAGAGCAATTTAATCCGCTATGCCCAGCCTCTCGTCAGTAGCTGGGGCTTAGCAACTGACAAGCTCCAGCGACTGTCACCGTGTTTACATGGTGCTCGCACCGTCTTGGTCGATTTTACTATTTATAGTATTGAATTTTAACATTACAACAGAGCCTGACTTATAACATTTTGTGTCCGGGGCACTTTCCAAATTTTGTGCCCCTATAAATCTCTAAATTAAATTTATTGGCCTATTTCTGCATGTGTGCCCAGGGCATATGCCCCAAGTGGCCGCAGTGCAATAATCAGGGCCTGCATTACAACCCTTATATTAAAGGTGTAGAAAATTTCTATTTAATTTAAAAGAGTATATTAATCAAACCATGAAAAAGACCACTACATTTAATATTAGCAAAATTCTTAAACTTTATCAAACTTAATTTCTGAACTTAGCTTTTTTTTTAAAGTTTTATAATTTGAAGCTTAGTTCTTTAATTGTACTTAAAATTGATATTTAATTAGGTGTACTTAATAATGAATAATAAAAATATTTACTCGATTAAAAAATATACACGGAGTAAATTAAGTTTTGGAATGAAATATTAAAAGGTAGACTATTTTAAAACTCTTAAAGTATCGATGACTGGATTCTGTTTTTTGGATGATTTTTCTGCATGTATTTTTAGAAATTGTTGAATGTCCTACATACACAAATCATATTTTGAATTATATTTAAAATTATTTACTCTTATTTTTAACTATCGATTATCACAAGTAATTTATTGTTCTTCAAAAAAGTTTTGAGCATGTGAAAATTTTCATCATTTTGTGCATTTATTCTAAAATGCTAAAAAAATTATGCTAAATTTCAGGGATCATTCTTAAATTTTTATTACAGTATTTTCTTTTCGGGGGGGGGGGTTGGATTCACAATTTTTATTTAAATTACCAAAATATATTTTTATACAAACAGAATTTTATCTTAATTATGGGAAAAGGGGTTAAATTAAATACAGATTTTCTTTAATGAAAACCTTTTTTGAACTATGCTAAGATGTTTTTCATGCAGTTTAAGTCTATGCAGGACCTGACTAAAACATTTTTGTGTCTAGGGCATTTTCAAGTTTTGTGCACCTATACATATTTTGTGTCTTTGTATAATTAGTCTAAACTCAATTTTTGCTTCTATCTGCATGCAATGCCCAGGGTAGGGGCCCAAAGTGCTCGTACAATATTCAGGAACTGGCTGCATAATCAGTCTGTTTCAGTTGAGGCTGCATAAAACATATATGCTGAAATTTGAATTTTGGCTCATATTATACGAGTGTTTCTGAAGTGTTATTAAGTGTTTCATTGTACCCCGAGTATACAGGGTACAATGAAACACTGTCAACCTTCACCTTTTGAAAAAATTTTAACCCTGAAGATGCTGTTTACAAACTCATAAAAATTTATTTAGATGGGGAAAAGAGTAGGTTAAAATTGTCATTAATTTTATTATTGTACATGCAAATTTGTGAACAGGAAAAAAAACGAGTGAATTTTTTTTCATTGTACCCCAATTTCCCCTACTTACCGCTGCGAGCCATTATTTTCTATCATGATAAAAATTAAAACTAGTTTAAGAACGCAAATTACATATGCTCATTTAGAGGATCAATTAAGGTTTTGCGTTACGAAGCTTGATTCAAATACTAATTGCTTTCAAGCTAGAAACAATTGCAAAAATCCCACTAACTTAAATTTTCCATTTTATTTTAAAATTATTTTAGGAGTTGTTGTTATGTTGCTTTTTTAAAAAGTAAATCTTTTTTCTATTGTATTTCTTCATATAATGTAATAAATTTATTTAAAAATGCTTCTACTTTATTATTTTTATTTGAATTGCTATTTAAATATGTAGTTGTCTTTTAAAATTTAAAAATCTGAATATATATGTGTGTGTGTGTGTGTGCTGCTACAGGTATACAAAGAAGGGGTTGCACAATGCAACCAAAAAAACTGGTGCGTGCGACTGCAAATTTCATTTGCTTCCGCAAATTTGAAAATATAAGAAAAGTTTGGCGTCACCTAATTTTTGTCAGTTCCACTAAATATTTGGATTCTATTTGCATCCCCCTGCGCTAATAAATGTATACAAATATAAAGAATTACAGCAGTATCTATAAACCTGTAATTAAAAAAATAATTATTAATGATTAATGTTACAATGAGTTATTACTCGTATGGGAATACAAAAATCTTTTATATTGTTACTTTTTATGCCAAATAATAATGACTTTTTTATAATATTTCTATGTAATGCAATGAATTGTTAAAACTATACAAAAACTATTATAATTTCATAGGTACGTCGACTCATACGGCCTCCTTTATTACTGCCCAATTTACATGTGGCCTTCAATGGTAAAAAGGTTCCGCATCTCTAGAGGCTAGTATATGTCGGGATGTTCAAGAGAAGAACGACCAACTCGCAACCTCCTAAAGCAACCATTCAGAGTCAGGATGCAGTATTGCGTAAGGAGCAAGACCAATTACCACTGGAAATCAACTGGGTACCAATACCAGGTATGAAATTTTGCTGTGAGGCTTGTAAATATGTAAGCCAGCCTATTAACCCCTACCCCTTTTTCTTCCCCTCTCTTTTTTTAAAACCTTTATAATCTGAAAATTAATGCATGGCCATGCACGTTTATTTTAAATGATGAGTTTTTAATAATTTATTGATTGTTTTACATAATAAAATTCATTAAAATGTTTTAGTAAAAGAGGATTTGATTACGGTGATATTTCTGTGGTTTGTAAAATATGTCAATTTGGGACAAGATATGTATAAACAAGAAATGAAGTTTACATTATAGATTTCTTTAAGGAATTAATTTTAAAAGAAAAATTTCTAGTTTAATGTTATGCATCTTACAAACTTGAGTTAATTGCATATTTTTGTACTGATGTTGATTTTTTTTCTTTAGGAAAGGAGTTTTCGAATTAATTGTTTTTTTTTTTTGGGGGGGGGGGCATGCAACCACTCAACCACTCTCAGAATTTAACATATATAGATAATCATAAGTTCAATGTGTAATAATTTTATAAGACACTAACAGTTTTTTCTTTCAGAAGTAAAATTTTAAAAACATGCTTATATTATTTATTAACAAAAATACTTTATATTTAGTATACTTCCTTCTTCAATAACTAAAAATTTTAATTGAAATAATTTAAACTTAAAAAATGTTCTTCAGTAAAAAATAATATTCACATTGATTGATTTAAATAATTCCTGTGTCAGAACAATCCATTTTAAATGTTTCAGAAATGACATCAGATTAAAAAAAAAGGAAAAAGAAAACAAAAAAGAAGGAAATAAATTTTATATAGTATTTATGTATATGCATACAAGGTAAGTGAATGAAACTGTATAATTTAAAAAAGTCACTCTAAAGAAAGAAAAAGGGAGGCAGTTTTGACCATCACTGTTGTCAATCTAGAGAGTGGAAAATAAGTTATGGAATACTGGGTTGGTGCAATGCGTGTGCGCCTTAAAAGCGAACTAAAGGAAAGGCAGTCTTGTGCTTTCAGTGTTATATATATAATTTGTGACTGTACCTAAAAACAAAGAATATTTTAAAGTAACCTCCCAAAGACTTTTCAAGCATTAAAAGAAAGGATTCAGCATTCTGTGTCCACAATAATGCTAAAAATGCTGTGCACTTTTATAGGCAGCTTTGCAATGAGACAGCAAGAATGTGTGTGGGAAAATAGAGGGCTTTTTGAAAATTATTTTCCAAAAATAAACGATTCTGCACCTACACAATATCTTCATTCATGTAGATTACGCTGCTTCATCAATAAATTTTACAAAAGATGATTTTTAGAATGTTATTAGTTTTAAGAAATTATTTCATCCCATTGGCTCACCTTGTATATACAGTGGAACATCAAAAATCCACCAAATATTACAGATGTATTTTCGCAGTTTAATGCCTTTATGTTGAGGAATCTCAAAATAGCACATATTTTATGCATTCTTTTAAAAAAGAAACCAGCATAACACCTGATTTTTGCATGACGTTATATATTGTTATTTTGTATTTAATAATGATAAAATTTTCACAGTTTAACATTTTTAAATATTTTATTTGGATAAAGATTAAAAAAAATATCGATAAGTGTTTATATTAACAAATTTCAGCTAACCCATTTATGCCTAGTGTCCCTTTTTTGGGGTGGCATTTTCGCTATCAGTCAAAAACGTTATTAATTTTCCCTAGCCTTTATTCACGAGTCTTGAACCTCAATTTCACAAAATATTTTAGCATGACCTAGTAGGATGTTGACATTTCAATTATTATGCATAATGATTTTAAAAGAAATCATCCCTTGTTCAAGAAGTATACATCAGAAATTTATCTATTATTGCTGGTATTAGCAAAAGTCGAAGAAAGTCGCAAAAATATCTGGGCACAAATGGGTTAATGAAATCAGTTGAAATATTGAAATAGTAGCCAAAAAAGAAAAGAATGGCACATTTTTGGGGATTTATTTATTTGCTAATGACGTTTTTTTTTGTTTTATCCTAGGCATCCGAAAATCTAGGCATCAGTTTGATCAAAGAGAAGACTGAATAAGTTATGTTGTATGTGGTTTAAAATATTAAGATGAAATATAAAAACTTATGTAGCTTTATATACTGTATATGGAAAGTCAATAAAATTTCTAATGTTTTAAATTTCATTTGTTATTTAATGCTTTTTTTCAGTTTATTTAAAAGCTAACATTTTATTAAATCAAAAATAATTAAGAAGTTTGTAAAATAATACACATAAAAGGGTATTTATCCAGGACAATCCCTTTGGTTGGTACAAAAAAGTGTACTTTTCTACAGTATCAAGAAAGTCAACCCCAGTTAGAAAGAACAGCCTTTTACTTGTGCAGATGACTGACTTTTTGTAACTGAAGAAGAGTGGACTTTTTTTTGTATTACTCAAAATGATAGACCTCAATTTGTATCTTTTATGATTTATTTTACAAAGTTTTTAATTAGTTTTACTTTTTCGACACCAGATTTTTGTTGAGTGCTTTTGTTATTTTATAAAATTACTTTACTTGTTATTGTTTTGAATATATTAATTTATATTTAATTAAAAAAATCTGATGTGTCCAACACATGACTTCCTTGCACGTCCATTAGATCAAAAATATTTTCGACGCACTTCCTCTAAACTTATTTGTTTGAAAGAGATAAAATATCAATAATAGTAAGGTTTAGCGATTTCTAGACAAATATTTCGATATCGCCAAGCTGAGTTCAATTTGAAATATTTCCTTCTGACACTTTATTTGGCGATATTTCACCAAAAGCCGACAAACTTGAGATAGTCTGCGAGATTTTGGGGATAGCCAAAGTAGTCATTGACCACAGACTTTCAATGAATTGAATGCATCCATACACCTCAATGTATTAAAAGTCATTTGGCTCACCCTGTAAATAAATTCTCAGTCGATTGCTGTCAAAAAAGATATGGAAAACAGTTAGATATTACAATAGTTCTAAATACAAAAGTTCAAAAATCTACGGGTTAAAGTTTTAGTGTTATACAAAATACGAAATAATTTTTGGCGCCAAATTTGGCGATATTTCGGCGAAACTCGTCAATGTCGACGAAATGTGGCGAGATTTTAAGCATGAACCAAACAATGACAGATTATCGCCAAATTTGGCGATATTTCGCCAAAACTCGCCAAGAACGATGACAAATGGCGATACTTTGGGCATGGACCAAATGACTGACTATCGCCAAATTTGGCGATATTTCGCCAAAACTCGCCAAGGTCGAGGACAGACGGCGAGTTTTTGGGCATGCTCCAATGACTGTCTACAGTTGTATTATATTGAAGATGTCCATAGACATTAAAGTACTAAAATTCTTTTCGGTGGTCCTGTATATAAACTCTCCAGTAGATTGGAACCAAAAATCGAGATACACAACTAGATGTTACAACATTCTTATATATGAAATTTCATAATAGTTTTTGAGATTTGAGAGTTAAATATGCACACACGTACACCAAAAGTCGCCAAGCTTGGCGACTTTTGGCATAGTTCTTGAGGGAGGCACGTGACCCTGGTCGGACCATTACCTAACTTATGTTGTAGGACGGTATTGTGCTTGAAATGGATGAATGCCCCTAAAATTGCCATTGACCGTAATGTATTGGAAATCTTTTGAGTGTTCCTGTAGCAGAACTACAAATGATAAAGACACTTTTTTTAATGGAGAAATTCATTTTCTAACTCTTTACAGCAGACATCACTTCTGAGTCGTTTGAAATAGCCCAATACCTCTAAAAAACGCTTTGATGAATTTCGGCCCATAGAGCGTAATGTATTTCGAATCTTTTGGGCGGTTCTGTAGATAAACTATCCAGTCGAATGGAACCGAAAGGGGAGGTGCACAACTAGATGTCACAACAATCCTAAATATAAAGTTTCAACATTCTACGCCTAATAGTTTTTGAGATATGCGAGTTTAATGAATTTCGGGCCATTGAGCGTAATGTATTTCGAATGTTTTGGGCGGTCCTGTAGATAAACTATCCAGTCGAATGGAACCAATAGGGGAGGTGCACAACTAGATCATAGAACAATCCTAAATATGAAGTTTCGACATTCTTCGCCTAATAGTTTTTGAGATATGCGAGTTTAATGAATTTCGGCACATAGAGCGTAATGTATTTCGAATCTTTTGGGCGGTCCTGTACATAAACTATACATTCGATTGCGACCAAAAGGGGAGGTGCACAACTAGATCATAGAACAATCCTAAATATCAAATCTCAACATTCTACGACTAATAGTTTTTGAGATATGCGAGTTACATACATACGTACGTACGTACGTACGTACGTACATACGTACAGACGGCATGGAAAAACTGGCCACAGCAGACTCGCCGCTGGTCAAAATGAGTTGCAGACGCGTTAATATGATCGTGCATGCTAGCCTACGATAGGATGCATCGAAAAAAATTTTTAAATTAAATTTAGAGGTAGTCAAAATCGGTTTTTTTGTCGAAATTTGGCCCCCAAAATTTTTCGGGATCACATTACTTCCTTATACTACGTACAAGGAAGTAAAAATCTTATCGTAAGCAATTTTAATAAACATGACTTTAATTTGAAACTACCAAAAATTATTCTAGATAAATAATTTCAATGCAATTTTTAAATTAACTATACTAATTTATATAATAAGTTTTATTCATCCATTAATCTATAAATTAAAAGCATTATACTGACTTTTTCAAAGAACAGCATGAAATTTTGTCCTGCCATATCTTTATTTATATCTTTACTTTAGAACTTAAAAGGCCTGTATTTGTTCCAAGAAAGTAAAATAAAAAATAAATAGCACATTAAATCATTGGATATTACCACTATGCTTAATTTACCTTTTCAACAAATATTCTTTAAATATCTGGATTTGTGGAAGAAGATATTAATAAGAGAAAGTATGTATAAATGTAGCTGAGTGACATAGTAAAAAAACAAAACACTGAAGCAACTTAACTCTAGAAATACAACGGGCCTGCCTTTTACGGGTATGTATAAAACAACTCCATACAAACAAATTTTTGAAAAAATCTGTTTGCATGATCTTAACTTATAACTTGGCCCTGTGAATAAGAGGAACCTTAGTCCTTTACAAGTCAAGAATTATTAATCCCCCCCCCCCGCCTTCAAGCTTGGATGTAAGTTTGCTTACTTAGTTATTAAAATAAATTAATTTCAAAGCTATGTTCACGAGACTTTAATTTTACGTTTTTGTTAAAAATATTGCCATGTTTAATTATCAAGCTATTACACACTCACCAAAGTTCTTTTTTAAAGTTATAGTCTCCTACAGCTATGCATCACTATAACATTAACATATTAGACATAGAGGTGACTGTGAGTTTGCAATTTATTTTAATAGCAAATGATCTCAGCTTCAAGAATGAAAATCTCATTCCGAAATTTTCCACTGCCTCTTGCAATGCTTTGGTTAAATTCACATTTTGTAATTTGACATTAGTGCTGTTTCGAAAAGTGTCAACAACAAAAATATTGATTGCAGATCTTTCTGGCTTTTTAAAGGAGCAAGATTTTTCTACATATTTTAAATGGTTGTGCAAAATTTCTAACTACTTCAGAGTTAGAGAAAAAAGTTTTCATTTAGAAACAGTGTAAGTTTAGTACTGTGCAAATCGGGGTAAATTTGTTTGAAAATTAATTGTAAATGTGTAGGATAAAAGAAAATTATTTAAAAACCGTGTAAACATGAAACCGTATAAATTGAGTACCGGGCATACCGAAGAATAACCATAAATTTGTTTGAAATGTAATTGTAAATTGTAGTATCCAATAAATAAAATTTAAAATAAAACCCCTCTAAAATAAGTTTTCATTTAAAAAGTGTAAATTGAATACCGTGCTAATCGAGGGATAAGTGTAAATTTGTTTAAAAATTAATTGTAAATGTGTAGGATTTAACAAAACTGAAAAAAAAATTCATTCCAAAATCCGTATAAACACGAAACCGTGTAAATTGAGTACTGTGCATATGAAAGGATAGCTGTAAATTTGTTTGAAATGTAATGTTAAATTGTATAGGACCCAATAAATAAAATTTAAAAAAAACTCTAAAATAAGTTTTCATTTAAAAACAGTGTAAACTGACTACCGTGCAAATCGAGAGATGGGAGTAAATTTGTTTCAAAATTAATTGTAAACCATAGGATAAGGAAAAAAAATTATTTAAAAAATCATTTTGAAACCTTATAAAAGCGAAACCGTGTAAAACTGAGTACCGTGCATATTGAAGGATAGTTCTGTAAATTTCTTTGATATGTAATTGTAAATTGTAGAATACAATAAATAAAATTTAAAAAACCTGTAAAATAAGTTTTAATTTAAAAACAGTGTAAATTGAGTACCGTGCAAATCGAGGGATATGTGTGAATTTGTCTGAAAATTAATTGTAAATGTGTAGGATTTAAAAAAACAATATGTAAAACCCTGTAAACGCGAAACCGTGTAAATTGAGTAAAGTGAATATGGCAGATAGCTGTAAATTTCATTGAAATGTAATTGTAAATTGTAGGATCCCATAAATAATATTAAAAAAACAAAAGTTTTCATTTGAAAACCGCGTAAATTGAGTACCGAGCGAATAGAGGGATAGCTGTAAATTTGTTTGAAAAGTAATTTTAAATGTGTCTGATGTACACACACAATAAAATAAAATAAAACGTTTTCATTTAAAAACGTGTAAATGGAGTGCCGTGCAAATCGAGGGACAGGTATAAATTTTTGCTCGAATCGTAATTATAAATACATGTATACAAAAAAATTGCATCAGGCTAAAACTTACACAGAAGTGCAGTACAATTCCGTGAAAGTACTTGAAAATTAAAGAACTGTAAAAGCACGTTATAGTGCTTGAAAATTCAAGTGCTATAAAAATACACAACAGTGCTTGAAAAATCAGGCGCTGTAATTTTGTAGCATGGTGTTGTAAATTTACACAAGTGCTCGAAAAATGAGGTGCTTTAATTTTACAACACAGTGTTGTAAATTCACATAGATGCTTGAAAAATGAAGTGTTGTAATTTTACAACACAGTGTTGTGAATTTACATAGGTACTTGAAAATGATGTGCTGTAATTTTACAACACGGTGCTGTAAATTTACAGTACATGTGCTGTTGTGCCACCGTGCCATCGTGCCAACTATTTACAACACGGTGTTGTAAATTTACAACACAGTGCTTGAAAATTCAAAGTGCTTCGAATTTACAGCACATGTGTTGGCGTTATGGTTACCAGCACACTGTGCTGTAATTGAGCATGGTTTTTTCTTATAGTATAATAATAATATTCAAAATTCAATCTTTAGAAAACGCGCACACTTATTTTATTTTATTACCCGTGTTCTTTTAACAGCTCACTCATTTATTAAAGCAGCGGGTGCGTTTATAATCTTTACTGAGGGTGTACAAAGTTTCATGAAAAATGATCCAATGTAAAAAGCAGTGTCTTCTGAAAAATACAAATACTATTCCAAGAGTTAAATTTTGAATAAATTGCACTAGTTCAACATTATGTTCCTTTCCTATTTCTGGTTTAAATAAATATTTATAAATGAATGAAATACTTCCATTAATTTATTAGAAATAAGAATACACAATTGATATAAAGAGCTATTTGAGTTCATTTTTAAGTATCAAAGTCAGTCAAGATTTAAAGTATGGGTATTCATGGTAATATTTGTGTCCTCGAAAATATTTTCTAGTGTCCACAAGTTTTCCTTGGAATCGAGGACAATGCTTGATTTGTCCCCAAAATACTGTTTAGAAATATGGTCGCCTTATCTAAAGAGCGAGTGCCTTCGAACCGTTGGACAAGCTTCACTATTCCAGCACGCGATATGGGACCCTTCTTCGCCTTCAGTCCTTTCGCCCGCCCTACGAAATTTCCGCAACACAACAGTTGCTGATTCTCTGCTCAAATAGAACAACTTCACCAACAACGCTGGATCAGGAAATGATAACATTCTGAAAGGAATGAGAAATCACCGTGTATCACGGTCTTTTATTGCAAGTTTAATTAGCATAATACTGCTGAATCTGTCGCATGTCAGCGCCCTCTACCGGTGAGTAATGGTGTAAATGGTGTAAATGGAGTGACTTTTTTAAGTAAAATTTTTGTTGTGTCAAAAAAAAAAAAAAAAATATTTTTCAAAATCTTTCTTAATTTGCACAATACGCTTCTGTTTAAGAGCGAAAAAACGCTCTTAAACAAAAGCGTATTGTGCAAATTAAGAAAGATTTTGAAAAATAGTTTTTTTTTTTTTTTTTGACACAACAAAAAATTTTAAAAGATTTTTTGTTTATTTTTATGTTAGTCTCCATTTTACAGAATTCTTTTAATCTCTCTTTTATTAGAATTACATCACTATAAGTTTCTATAGAATTTGCTGAATTCTAAGAAAGTTTCATAAATTCTAATTTAATCATGTTTTTTATTTACATTTGCGTAACAACCGAACAACTACATTCGGCAAGACCCTTTTAAAAGAGTTGGTGATACTTTCTGACTCTATTTCTGCTCTACAGTCTCTTCCCTCTAACACAGAGGCCAAGAGCTCCGTGTCCGGAGATGCAGGGCTTTGTGTGTGAGAGTTTTCATGATAAAATTTTGTTTCAGTGGATTCCTTCCCACAGTGGCAATGAGACGGCTGACTACCTTGCCAAAATTCCAGACTAAGGAAACAAAAAAGGATATGCATATCTTTGCAATATCTGTAATATCTTTGCAAAATAGATCTAAAAAAAAGGCACCTTATTTGTTTGCGATGGCAGATGAGCAAATAAGACTGTTTGTAGTGAAGGTAAAGCTACACCAGGGATATCTGCCAAAGGGAGGGGGAATGCATTAGGCTTAGGACAGTATGATTGTTTTAGAAAATGTATTATAATCGATTTGCTCAGCATTATTTATTTTTTTAAATAGATATGCTGCTCCTGCTGGCGGTATTCTCAGTTTTATTTATCGGTTACTTCTGGCACCGATATTCGGCTTATTTCAAGTTCCCGTGTCACTTCCGGATCTCCTTCGACTTGTTACAGTGGATTCTCCTGTCGAAAGGGCTCGAGAGGGAAACTTTTGGAAGTTGTGAGTTACTATGAGTATTCTTTTTTTTTTTTAAGTGCTGCAGTTTTTTAAGAGCATTCTGTTTCTTTTCATGCCATATGTTTATTCTCTCGATCAGCGGTTCCCAACCTTTAAACATTGTGCCCTCCCTCCCGCCAACAAAGGATAGCTTGGAATGATGTCCTCACCACCTCTCTCACATTCTTCAGGAAACACAGCTTTTTCATTCTTCAACAATGAGCATTTAGTCGCCTTTTCTACAAAATAATGTTATCGGTAAAGTTTGAATAAGCATTTTAACCCTTTAACACGCAGTGTTCCCGCTCTGGGAATACCTAACTCTGACGTTTTGACTGTTGCCAGTCACGAAGAACAGATTTGATTTCTATAAAAATAGTTGCAGGCGACATAGCTCCGCGAGAATCCTTTACTTTTTAGCACGTCATTTCCCGTAAAAATGGTCACGATTATTTTTAACAGCACGGACATCTGCTGAAAAATGGAAGAATGCGAGAACAGCTGGATAGATTGGCCAATGCTGAAAAGAGGGCAGCCGTTGCCATCGCTCGACTTAACTACCAGCAAGATGGCGGACGACCGAAACGCTCATCGCGTGCCAGATCTAGAGACCCTTTTTTGACGTAGCAGTCCTTATACAGTCAAACTTCGTTAGTAAGTCACCTGGATAAGACGTCACTCCGCTTATTACATCATATTTCATAAGTCCTCACTTTTTAAATACGCCTTTTCACATACTGTACTCCGCTTATTGCGTCGCTATTTCTTCAACCACTCCGCATAAGACGTCACTCTTAACCTTTTGAGGCGCAACCCTTTCCCAAAGCACAGCCAGCTGTCGTCAAAAAAGGGTCTCTAGATCTGTGGCACGCGATGAACGTTTCGATCGTCCGCCATCTTGCTGGTAGTTAAGTCTGAAGTGTCAGAAGTCCGTTTGGATCGCCGAAGAACAAATCAGTCCATGTTTGATACAAATATATTTATTAGAACAAACACATCACATCACAATATCATGCTTACATAAAGAACAACAGCACACAGAATGAATCTCGACGCTTCGAGTGAAGCGCGTCACGTGACTTTCTTCCGGGAGCTTTAGCAGGTAGTCATAGAAACGAAAAAGAAAAACAATGCGTATGAACGCACAGTCCTTCAATCTCCCCCTGCGGATTTACGCATTTTCCTTTCTCTTTTTCTCTCAGACACAAATTATCAAAAATATTACATAGAACTTATATAACACACACATATAAAGATACAATCAAATTAAATTTATTTCTTCCATAGACCATAACATTTTATCAGATGATACTGCTTTCGCTAGAAAATCCGCAATCATTTTGTCAGTAGATATGTATTTTAACTGGATAATACTGTTTTCAATCATGTCTCTTACAAAATAAAATTTTAAGTTTACATGTCTCGTTTTGTTCGATGGTTTAGATCCATTTAACCAATCAATTGCTGACTGGTTATCAGAAAATATTACTACGGGTTCATTTACAAAATTATTACAATTAAGTTCTTTCAATAAATTTAACGTCCAGGTAACATGTTTTGCTGTTTCAGATATAGCAAACAACTCCACTTCACAGGTAGAAGTTCCTACACATCTTTGTTTATTACATTTCCAAGACACTAATGACGAACCAATCATAATTACTCCACCAGAAAAAGATTTTCCTTCAGTTGCATTTCCCCAGCTGGAATCAGCACTAGCATTGACATAACCCATTTCATTGTCATAAATTAGCATTTTGTTTTTAGAACCTTGTAAATATCTTAGAACACGTTTTAGTAGCAAAAAATGACGTTTCTCAGGACGCTCATTAAATTGTGAAAGGTAACACATAACAAATGATAAATCTGGTCTTGTTCTGTTTGATAAGTACAATAGTTCACCTAATAATGCTCTATATTGTGTTTGATCAACTAGATCATTATTAGTTTCAATATTTTTATCCTCACCTTTACATGTAGGAATTTTAACACTTTTGCATTGTTCCATCCCATGTTTTTGTAAAAGGGATTCAATATACTTTCTCTGAGATAACCCAATACCGTTCTCTAAGTGATGTATCTCAATCCCGAGAAATTTACCATTTTGTGTAGTATCCTTTAGCTCAAATATTTTCTCAAGTTTTAGAATTATTTCTTTACGCAAATTTTCGTTATTACTGAAAATTGCTAAATCATCTACGTAAGCGCAAATAATTACAAAATCATTTTTATCATTCAATAGAAAAACACAATTATCTGAAGCAGTCTCTTTAAAACCAATTTTTTGAAGTTCGGATTTAAATTTAAGGTACCAATTTCGGCCTGATTGTGGTAATCCGTAAATGCTTTTATTGAGTTTGCACACTTTATTATTACCAAACTCATTTTCAAATCAAGGGGGTACTGAAACAAAAACAGTTTCATCGATATGTCCGTATAAGTATGCAGTTTTAACATCATAAAATCTAACATCCCAATTCATTTTAGCTGACATTGCCATTAACATTCTCCATGATTCTATGTTAACTACTGGAGAGTATGATTCTGAATAGTCTTTGTTTTTAGTCTGATTATATGCAGCTGAAACAAGTCTAGCTTTAAATTGTTTTTTACCATCGTTCTCTTTTACAGTAAAAAACCATTTACTATTAATAATTTTCTCTCCCTTTAGTTTTTCTACAATATCAAAAACATTGTGTTTCTCTAACGAGTTTAGTTCCTCCTTCATCGCATTTTCCCAACTTTCTCAATCCTCTGATTTTCTCGCCTCTTGAACGCTTTTAGGAGTTTCTACACAAGCTAAATTAGCACTGTATTTAACTTTAAGTCTTTCTGATCTCCGTAGTGGTTGTTTTAAACTATTATTTTGCTCTCCTACACTGTTTTCATCTCTTTCAAGCACCTCTGATGGTCTTTCGCAGTCACGGGATTCAACGCTATCGAAATGGCTGTTTTCCTCATCTACATTAATCTGTATGGAATTTAAGTTAGGATCTCTGTTAGATTTTTCACTATTAGTGTCGAAAAATAGCATTTCTATATCCCAAATAGAGTCGTTTGAGTAATAAGATCTGTTTACTAAAAATTTACTTCCCATTACATGTTCGATGAATTTAATTGATCTTTCTTCAAATTTAATTGACCTTTCTGCTTTCTATATCATAAATTCGATACGCTCGTCTTTCATTTGAGTAACCCAGCATAATGCCACGCTTTCCTGGCACTTGTAATTTACTACGAGATTGTTTGGGAATGTGAAAATAAACAAGGCAACCAAAAACTCGTAAATAATTTATATTTGGCTTTTCACCATGCCAAAGTTCATAAGGTGTTTTACCTTTCCCTTTCCTATAAGTCAAATTTGTAACACGAGTACTGCAAGCAACTGCTTCCGCCCAAAAATTTAAGGGAAGGCCACTGTCATAAATTAAAGTTCTTGCACGTTCTAGAATAATCCTATTAGCCCTTTCTGCTTTGCCATTACTCTCAGGATTATAAGGGACTGTTTTCTCGTGTATTATACCGGACTGAGACAAATATTGATCAAATTCCTCATTTACAAATCCCCCACCATTATCTGATCTAATAGGTTTAATTTTAGCATTTGTAAGATTTTCGAATCTCTCTTTGAAACTAATGATTTTACTTAAAACGTCATTTTCATGCTTTACAAAATAAGTAAAATACATACCAGAAAAATCGTCAACAATTACAAGAAAATAATTTGATCCATTCAAGGAAGGAACATGTATAGGCCCACATAAATCCGCATGTACTAATTCAAGAATAGAATTGCTTTGATTCACATCTATAATTTTATGCGGTTTACGAGTAATTTTACTGACATTACAAGCGTCACATTCTGAATTTAAATTAACAACCATATCACCATTTTTAGTCATGTTCTCATTTATCATTTCCGACAAGTAGTTAGCATTTATGTGACATAATCTCTTATGCCACAAAACAGATGGAATCAATTTTTCACATTCAGTTTGATTAATTTCCTGCAATACATGTGAATTTATATCAGGTTGCATAACAATTTCCAGACGTTTACCTTTTTTAAATTCTGTTAACAATATTTCACTAGAACTATTTGTGATAAACACTCTATCATCATCAGAAATAAGTTTATTTCCCCTTTCCATTAGTGTAGTTACAGACAACAAATTATTTCTTAATTTAGGTATAAACATTACATTTTCCATAGTAACTGGAACACATTCAGAAAAATTATTAGCTTTGGCTTTAACAAATCCAGTACCTTCACTAATTAAACAATCATTTATACCTGCTTGCATAATTTTACTATAATTAAAATCAATTTTATGAAACCATTTTAAACTATTACACATATGACAAGAAGCCCCACTATCAAGTAACCAAATATCAGAATCTTAACCTGTTTCATCTTCATCTGTAGCATTAAAAGCACAACTGCCATCTGATTTACTTACTTCGGAAGTGTAGTTCACATTTGGAATTTGAAGTGTAAATTTTACAAATACCATTTCGGAAGTGTAGTTCACATTTGGAATTGTAGTTCACATATGGAATTTAAGTTAGGATCTCTGTTAGATTTTTCACTATTAGTGTCGAAAAATAGCGTTTCTATATCCCAAATAGAGTCGTTTGAGTAATAAGATCTGTTTACTAAAAATTACTTATGCTTTTTACTTCCTTGTACGTAGTATAAGGAAGTAATGTGATCCCGAAAAATTTTGGGGGCCAAATTTCGACATAAAAACCGATTTTGACAACCTGTAAATTTAATTTAAAAATTTTTTTCGATGCATCTCATCGTAGGCTAGCATGCACGATCATATTAACGCGTCTGCAACTCATTTTGACCAGTGGCGAGACTACTGTGGCCAGTTTTTCCATGCCGTCTGTACGTACGTACGTACGTACGTATGTATGTAACTCGCATATCTCAAAAACTATTGGTCGTAGAATGTTGAGATTTGATATTTAGGATTGTTCTATGATCTAGTTGTGCACCTCCCCTTTTGGTGGCAATCGAATGTATAGTTTATGTACAGGACCGCCCAAAAGATTCGAAATACATTACGCTCTATGGGCCGAAATTCATTAAACTCGCCTAACTCAAAAGCTATTAGGCGTAGAATGTCGAAACTTCATATTTTGGATAGTTGTAACATCTAGTTGTGCACCTCCCCTTTTGGTTCCATTCGACTGGATAGTTTATCTACAGGACTGCCCAAAACATTCGAAATACATTACACTCAATGGGCCGAAATTCATTAAACTCGCATATCTCAAAAACTGTTAGGCGTTGAATGTTGAAACTTTATATTTAGGATTGTTGTAACATCTAGTTGTGCACCTCCCCTTTCGGTTCCATTCGACTGAATAGTTTATCTACAGGACCGCCCAAAAGATTCGAAATACATTACGCTCTATGGGCCGAAATTCATCAAAGCGTTTTTTAGAGGTATTGGGCTATTTCAAACGACTCAGAAGTGATATATGCTGTAAAGAGTTAGAAAATGAATTTCTCCATTAAAAAAAGTGTCTTTATCATTTATAGTTCTGCTACAGGAACACTCAAAAGATTTCCAATACATTACGGTCAATAGCAATTTTAGGGGAATTCATCCATTTCAAGCACAATACCGTCCTACCACATAAGTTAGGTAATGGTCCGACCACGGTCACGTGCCTCCCTCAAGAACTGTGCCAAAAGTCGCTAAGCTTGGCGACTTTTGGTGTACGTGTGTGCATATTTAACACTCAAATCTCAAAAACTATTATGAAATTTCATATATAAGAATGTTGTAACATCTAGTTGTGCATCTCGATTTTTGGTTCCAATCTACTGGAGAGTTTATTTACAGGACCACCGAAAAGAATTTCAGTACCTTAATGTCTATGGACATCTTCAATATAATACAACTGTAGACAGTCATTGTTTGGTACATGCCCAAAATCTCGCCGTCTGTCTTCGACCTTGGCGAGTTTTGGCGAAATATCGCCAAATTTGGCGATAGTCAGTCACTTGGTCCATGCCCAAAGTATCGCCATTTGTCATCGTTCTTGGCGAGTGGCGAATATCGCCAAATTTGGCGATAATCTGTCATTGTTTGGTTCATACTTAAAATCTCGCCAAATGTCGTCGACATTGACGAGTTTCGCCGAAATATCGCCAAAATTGGCGCCAAAAATTATTTCCTATTTTGTATAACTCTAAAACTTTAACCCGTAGATTTTTTAACTTTGTATTTATAACTATTGTAATATCTAACTGTTTTCAATATCTTTTTTGACAGCAATCGACTGAGAATTTATTTACATGGTGAGCCAAATGACTTTGAATACATTGAGGTGTATGGATGCATTCAATTCGTTGAAAGTCTGTGGTAAATGACTACTTTGGCTATCCCCAAAATCTCGCTGACTATCTCAAGTTTGTCAGCTTTTGGTGAAATATCGCCAAATAAAGTGTCAGAAGGAAATCTTTCAAATTGAACTCAGCTTGGCGATATCGAAATATTTGGCTAGAAATCGCTAAACCTTACTATTATTGATATTTTATCTCTTTCAAACAAATAAATTTAGAGGAAGTGCGTCGAAAATATTTTTGATCTAATGGACGTGCAAGGAAGTCATGTGTTGGACACATCAGATTTTTTCTTTCTGGGGTTTTGGGGTTTGAGTTCTTTGATTTCACTGTAGCGTTCTGAAAGTTATTAGTTTTTCTGAAAAAACAGTTTCTACCTAAATGTCCCCTTTTTGAACAGACGTAGCATACCTTTTCAGTTTTTCGATCTCGGTTTCGCACTAAGAAGGCTCCGTCAACTTGCGTGTGATTCTTGTTCCGGAACAGCTCTCGTTCTTCCTCTCTCAGAATCTCCAAGATGTCGTCCATAGTTTTGTCTCTTTGGGTTTTTAGAACTTCTCTAATACGGGAAAATTTTCCTCTTAATCCTCGGACGGTGTAGTATACCAGCTCTCTAGGTGATATATCAAGTCCAAGAGAAGAACATTTCGTTGCAAAGCCACGAGCTCGAGCTATGTAGTCATTTATATTTTCTTTATCCTTAAGTTTTTCAATTTTTGACCGGCGTCTACTTTTCGACCTTCGAGCGTTCCAGTAAAGTTATTCTTAATTTTATTCCACAAATTCTTCGCATTCTTTTCAGTAGCGAACTGTAGTGCTTGTTCATCTGCTAACGAAAGTTTGATATAAGCAACCGCGTCGTTTTTTCCATTCACTTAATTTCTCGGGTTCCTTGGGCTCATCTTCATCTATGACTTCACTTAAGCCTTTTATGCATAACATAGCTTCTATTTTCATGGCCCATGTGTGATAATTCACACCCGTCAGAACAGGAACTGGAAGCCGATCCATTCTTCGGTTGTTTCGTTTTATGCTATTTTCATCTACTTAAGAATATTTCTTTCCGAAACTAACCACGCTCTGCTATCACTTGAAGTGTCAGAAGTCCGTTTGGATCGCCGAAGAACAAATCAGTCCATGTTTAATGCAAATATATTTATTAGAACAAACACATCACATCACAATATCATGCTTACATAAAGCACAACAACACACAGAATAGAGATGGCCAATGATTCGATGAGTCGAATCAGTGATTCGAATCTTGGTACTGAGTGGCTCAGTCTTTACACTCACTCTCTACTGATTCGAATCTCAAGCCCTCAACTGTGGGGAAATACATTCCAAGTTCGAAGGGAAGGAAAACTTATTTTCCCTTTGCCGTTCCCAGAGATTTTCCCTTACTCTTTCAACTCTTTTCGACTCTTTACGACTCTTTTCGACTCTTTTCGACTCTGAGTCGATAGATGATTTGAAACAGCAAATGAGTGGGTGTGGGTGAGTTGGTCACTGAGTTGGTGCAGCAACGAATCTTTACTGATTCAGTGTTTCGCTCTGTTTCGGTGATTGTATACGATCGTTGAGATTCGTTAGTTTTTCGAATCTTCTATCGACTCAGAGTCGAAAGGAGTCGAAAAGAGTTGAAAGGATGTTTCATTTAATTGGAGGGTTTTTTTCGAATCTTCTATCGACTCAGAGTCGAAAGGAGTCGAAAAGAGTTGAAAGGATGTTTCATTTAATTGAAGTTTTTTTTTCGAATCTTTGGTGTTTCATTTCTTGGTTGGTGGTCGGATTTAAAGTTTCATCTGTCTGTGGGTGTGGAGTGGGTCGAACATCGTTTGCTTTTGGCGGGGGGCATAGGCGTTACTTCCTAAGGGCAAGAGGGGTCAATCCCCCCCCCCGAAAAAAAAATTAAGAAAATTCAAGTATCAGAGCTATTTATAATAACGATATTTTCTACAATCGGAAACATTTTGTCACCCCATCCAAATATTACATGCCAATTTACGCCAATGCTCGTGGAAGAGCGGGGGGTGTCTCAAAGTTGTTTAAACCTTTTTCCCTCGGGGGTACTCCCTCCTTCCAACTTGTCTGGCTGGTTTAATATTTGTTTAAAATTTTTTTGAAACATCCCTTTTCTACTTTTAACTTCAATATATGTCCCCCTGCCCCCACCCTAAAAAAAAAAAAAAAAAAAAAAAACGGAACGTTAAGTTTACATGGTGGCGGGTTTTCATGTGAAGGGAAATAGAATGAAATAAAGTTAGGATTGTGCTTGTCACTTTTAATGAAGGATACAGGGGCGGTATTAAGCGCTCTCACAAAAGGACTTTGTAGTAAGCAAAATAACATTTCGCTTTATTGCTGCAGATTTCGTTTAAGATATTTTTTTTACCTTGTTTGTCGTTTAAGGGGAATTATTTTATTTTCTTTCGTAATTCAGAGAAATACAAAATAGGGTCTAAAGCAGTGGCGTAGTTAGTGTTATTGACAGTGGCGTAGCCAGGATTTTATTTC
This sequence comes from Cheiracanthium punctorium, assembly GCA_038373885.1. Lineage (NCBI taxonomy): Eukaryota > Metazoa > Arthropoda > Arachnida > Araneae > Cheiracanthiidae > Cheiracanthium > Cheiracanthium punctorium. The sequence continues at coordinate 686,192 of JAWZYV010007414.1, read as the reverse complement.
GGGGTGGGCTGGGTATCAAATTTAAAGATAAAGTTCAATTGTAAGCTAAGTAAAGGGTCCCATTTTTTTTGGGGGGGGCAGCAGCCCCTCAGTAGGACTGGGCCAAAAATCGATAAATATCGACATATCGGTTTTATTTCAACATCAAATATCCGATATTCCCATTTTCATTTCAGTGAAATCTCGAATTCGATAAAGGTCAAAAATACAGGCCGGCCAGGGGCGTAGCCAGAAATTTTTCATGGGGGGGGGGTTATGACTACTGCAACTCATATATATGTATACGTGTGTATGATAATGTAGTGAAGAATATACATTTTGTATGGCAAAAAATTCCTCATGGGGGGTTATGACCCCCCTAACCCCCCCCCCCTTGGCTACGCCTCTGAGGCCGGCGATAAGAAAATCCTGAGATCAATACCAGCTTGTGATGCTTTTGCTACTGCTTTCTCTCTTGATGACGATGCCGGATCGCGGAAAAAACAGCTCCATGGTTTATTAGTCTAATTACCATAATTAATTAACGTATATCTCGGAACCTATCCACCGGAGCGCGTTTTTATTGATTCTCGACCCCCCCTAGACTCAACACCCCACCGATACTTAAAATTTCGAATGCTTTGACACCAAACTTAACCTTTTAATCTTACAGGCCCAGGGGGTCATACGAAGCTCCCCTATATTTTCAATTTGGGCATTTTAAACACTAGCATCCTCCGGCGGCATCTCCAAAGTCTGAAAACCATCCCAGACCCAATTTCTACATGTTTGCAGTCCTTTTAAGCCTCAATCATGGTTAATTAGTCTAATTACCATAATTAATTAACGTATATCTCGGAAACTATCCATCGGAGCGCGTTTTTATTGATTCTCGACCCCCCCTAGACGTAGACCCCAATCGATACATAAAATTTCGAATACTTTGACACCAAACTTAACCTTTTAATCTTACAGGCCCAGGGGGTCATACGAAGCTCCCCTGTATTTTCATTTCGGGCAGTTTAAACACTAGTTTTACTCGAGCAAGGAGAGAGATATGCTAACTGCCCGAGAACTCAGCGGAGAAGAAACCCGATGAATGGGTGAAGGGTGTTTAAATAGTACGGCTTTCGGCGCAGAGAGAGGGAAAATTTCTTTAGTTGTTTTATTGATTCAAGATTCGAATCACTGATTCGAATCATCGAAGTAGTGAGTGAGTCGAGATTCGAATCAGTAAAATGATCACACCGCCCATCTCTAACACAGAATGAATCTCGACGCTTCTAGTGAAGCTCGTCACGTGACTTTCTTCCGGGAGCTTTAACAGGTAGTCATAGAAACGAAAAAGAAAAACAATGCGTATGAACGCACAGTCCTTCAAAGTCGAGTGATGGCATCGGTTGCCCCTTTTTCAGCATTGGGAAAGGGTTGCGCCTCAAAGGGTTAAGAGAAAATAGGTATGTTTTTGAGTAAAAATAAGAAAGATGATTTTTTAAGCATGCATTACCACTTACTCCTTGGCTTCTTTTTCTCAACCGTCCCCCTGCAAACACTCTGCTGCCGCCCCCCAAGGTAGGCGCGCCCCACCGGTTGGGAGCCGCTGTTTTAGATGTTCGTTGACTCCTTTGTTCTTTGGCAATGTTCGCTATTTTTTAATTATTTGATGTATCGTATTAGCTTCAAATGCAATGAAAAGTCGCTAAACTTAGCGGCAAATCCCAAAATACTGAGAAAGTCGATAAATTTAGCGCCAAATCCCAAATTCAAAAAAGTCTCAAAATATAGTGATGAATCCCCAAAACTGACAACACTGTATTCGTAAAACTGTATGAAGAAATTATTTGTCTTAACCCTATAACACGCAACCATTTTCACATCTATATAAAAGAGCAACTTTACATAGTGCCCAAAGCCGAAAAATACACCTGTTGCCATCTCTCGGGTTAACTACAAGCAATATGGCGGCCGAACACAGCCGACTTTGTCAAATAAAGAACTTCAGCTCTATAGCGCGCTATGGGGGATTTGATCGATCATAGCATTCTCTTCCAAATACCACATCGTTCAACCATATAGCATTCTGTTCATCCAATGTTGCTGGTAGTTAACTTGAGAGACGGCAAAGAGTCACCACCCACGGGAGATGTATAACATCTCCCGTGGGTGGTGAAAGAGTGCACTTTTTTCGGCTTTGAAACCATTTAACCATATTTTTGAGACCAGGAGTTAAAAGCGTTCGGAAAAGGTGATAACACGACGCGACACCACAGCGCATTAAAGGGTTAAGGATTCGCCTAGTTAAAACACAGCCTGAGTATTGATGTTCAGAGGCAACTCTGTCTTTCCACCTGATACTCAAAATCGTCATGACGAAAAATCCCCAAAAATAAGTTCTTCAATAATTTTCAACAATCAGTGTATTAGTTACAAAGCACAGACATGGGCGCCCATAGGAATTTTTCTAGGGGAGGGGGAAACTTCAAAAAATTTTTCTAGAGGGGGGCAAATTTCAAACTTTTAACAAATTTAGTTCTGGTTTTGCCATTTGTTTACATCATGAGACATTAACCTAAAACTCTAGGGGGGGGCAAGTGCCCTACCTTCCCCCCCCCCTTATGGGCGCCCATGAGCACAGAAAATGTTCTTCCTAGTGTTATAGAGAATTTTTAAACTTTTGGAGCGAAATAAAAAATTGAATGCATTTCATCGCATTTTATTTCAAAATCTATGCAAATAAAATTAGACTTCTGTCTTACATTGTACTCTGATTTGAAACATTTTGCGATTTCTATCTATTTCAAGCACTTGGGAGCCCAAAACGATCGTTAAAAAAAAAGAAAGAAAGAATATGTCTGTCATTCTGTGCCGTTTATTATCCGTTATGTTTTTTTTTTTTTTTTTTTTTTTTTGTTCGCGCATCACATGGCTGAAGCAAATGAAATGAAATTTAGTAGCACAATTGGTGATCACTCAACTTAAACTATAAGCTTTAAATTTTTTTGAAAATGTTGATTAAACTTTGAGATTTTGATAAAATGTATTCAAATTGTGTGTTTTTTCTCGCATCACCTAACGACTAAAACGAATGTAATGAAGTTAAGGCTGATAACTGGTGGTCACTCAACTTAGGCTATGCTCATCGAAATTTTTGAAAATATCAGATTTTGAGATTCTGCGAAAACTTACTCAAAATGTGAAAAGTTTTGTTTCGGGGATCACTTAAACACCTCTGTAACGAATCAAATGGAATTTAAAATTTCGTAATTTTTTTTTTACATGTAAATATTTGCTCGCGCATCCCGTTTAAACAACTGAACAGAACGAAATGAAATTTAGCATGATGTTAGGTAGTCTCTCAAATTTATAGGCTTCAAAATATTTTATAATTTTGAGATTTTGTGAAAATTTCCAAATGTTTGTGGAATATGAACTTTTTGCAGCTGAAGAAGAGTGGACCTTTCGCATCATCCGAGTTGTACGTCTTAACAATTACTTAGCATGCATGTGTTGTGTAGTAAGCTCAAAATCTTCTTTTAGTGTTGTAATTAACACCAGATTATTGAGAATTTCATAATTATCCATTTTGTAAATGACTTCGCAAACAAATAAGTTATTTCTATACCAGCAACAGCTTTGAAAGTTATAGTCTGCTTTTTTGCAGGCCGATTATTTATCTCATTTGATCCTGCTGATACATTATTTGTTTACAGACTTCTTTCGAAAATGTTTAGAAGCTTTCAAGAAGTATGAAAAGGAAGGACTGTGCATCCTGTGGCTTCCATCTCCAATGCTGTTTATCTACAGCCAGGAAGCAATGAAGGTAACTTAGAAGTGATCCCATTAGAGCTTCCAGTCGCGCATCCTCCTGGGAAGACCCCCCCCCTTACACACACACACACATACAGTTTAGAGCATCAATTGAAAACCTTTGGTTTTGGTCAGCCGCGATTCGAACGCCTTTCGATTCAGAGTTCGGTACTCGGCCAATGGGGCCCCAATTTTCGTTGGTGGGTAACGATTATATGTGCTATTTAAAAAAAAAAAAAATCATGCAGAAACATTCATGAGACAGAGAAGGTCCTTTCGGCCTGGCGCAGAACTCTCTTTTTCGATCTACTAACGGTAGAAAAAAAATTGGAATGTTATATAAGATAAGTTACAGCATTGCCAGGTTTTGACAAAGCAGAAATAGTTTATTTCCCGTTTTCCAGTATGCTCTTCGTTAGACTGTCCTGAACCCCCCCCCCCCAAAAAAATAACCATTTTTTTGAAAAACATTTCTCGCTGGACATTTTTCCATTCTTTTCGCTCCCAATAGAGATTACATGAGGTTTCAGCCCTCTAATGTAACTGGAGAGTTCGCTTTGTATAGCCTTAAACTACGAGAGTTATAAAAAGTAAAGATTTTCAAAATATTTCAGAACCATTACCAGGGCATTAGAACTAGTTTATATGTGTTTATATAGATGTACAGTTCCAATAAAGTGAAAATGTCGCGTTATGGGATAAAGTACGTAGACGACTTTTTGAAACACAATGCACAGCACAGCTGCTTCAGACACCTGTAAACACTGCTCAAATAGTTTTAAACCATTCCAAACTATATTATTACCATTTCCCACATAAAGTAATGAATAAATGAATGTTGGTGAAAAATCTGGTGGGGCAGACGAGGAGCTGGATTTAGCTTTACCGCTTTCCCTGAACACATCGAATTTCGGTCAAAAAATCAATAATAAAATTATTCGCAAATCTTGTGCGCTATACATTTTTGTTTCTAAAACCGTTCTCTTTTTATCCTACGACATTTGGAAGGGAAGCTCTAGCCATTTAAAAACATATCATATCAGCTGTGAACTAACATCAGGCGGGGGCCATCGTGATTCTAACCGGGTCTGCTTGTGCACTCCGAAAGAGGCCTACGGCCGTTTCCTCATTGGTTAGATTCGCGGCCGTTAGATGACGTATCTAAGTTCTGGAACCAATAAATGAGCATCCGTAGGACTCTTCCGGTAACTCATAGAAGTGCACAAGCAGGCCTTATCGAATCACAATGGCCCTGCATCAGCTGAGAACTTTAAAAGAAAAGCAAATTTTTTTTTTCAGCATGTATATCGTCTTTGTCAAATGAATATCTGCTGCGTGCACTTTTAGGAGATTTCGACATTTTGATTATTATCACCTGTTTACTAACTAAATTTTCACATAAAAAAAGACTTCCACGTCCACATGTCTCTAAGCATTTATGTTATGAACTGGGATCGCTAAAAAAACATGCCATGTGAATCAGCCAGAATATTGTCCAATAATAACTACAAATAAAAACTGGCAATAATAAATAAACTTTTTGCACATAGCAGATAGTGGTTTGACAACGAAGACATGTTTAAAATATCATTGGCTATAAATGATCTAAAATACTTGTTTTCACATAACTATTTGCTTCTATTTTAAGGTTTTTTGTTGGCAACAGGCCGTGAATTTGAAAACAAATATGCATATTAGTCACGTAATTGTCCATATTTTATTGCTCCATTAAAATTTCTCTTAGCTTTTTCGTCAAATTTTATTGTCATATATACTTAAAAGAATTAAGATTCATTCAGTGCAACCGTGTGTGTGTGCAGTGTTATCGGTTTTGATAAATTTTAGCGAAAATTTACTCTAAAAACCCCCATTTTCTCAAAATATGACTATTATAAATAATTTTCTTTCTCTATTTTACAATTTACCTGAAAATTCTAAAAAATGTCTTAGTAACTTAAAACAAAAAAATTGTCCCAAACGTATAGGCGGATTCCTTAAGATACGCACTCGCGAAAAAATTCGCGCAAAACCCAATTTGCGTATGTCGAATCGCGTTGTAGCGCGAGTCCACGGTATTTACTAAACATATGTACAGAAATAAACTTTGAACCCGTAGGTAATTATGAGTTGTGTAAAAAAGGCATAAAATAATAATTATTTGCACTGATTCTGAGTTGTTATTGGGAAACACTGTACTACAGTTACTGTTTGTTGATTATCCCATCACAGCATAAAATTTTACTAAAATGCTAACGAAGGACATAAAAAGGAATGCAATAAGTCAAAATCTGCAATTTTACGTAAGATTATTTAACATGTTGCTGACTGTATATTATATATATTAAATGAAATGATTTAAATCATTGACACCCTGCAAGTAATTATTTCAAAATTAATTTTAGTTCTTTTTAAACGAAGAAACGCTGATTTACAAGGCAGACATTTACAATAGTGTATTTCCAGAAAACTACAACAGCGTTGTTCTGAGGTAATATCCATTTTAAAATTAACTTTTTTTTTCTTTCTTGTATTTTTTCGATTTGTAGATATTCTTATTGATACACAGGAGGGTCTACTCAAGAATTTAGATGCTTCGTTCAGAGCAGGGTCTCTTAAACTTTTTGGTGTGGGATCCCATAATATTTACAAAAATTTTGTGGGACCCCATAAGCATTGCTCAAATGCGACGCACACGTGAGTGAAATTGTCAGTTTCTTCACTTGTACTGTGATGCACTATTGCAGTTTTAGGTCATTACGTCTAATTTTTAATTTTAAGATATAGAACGGTGTGAAAATTTTAAATAAGTGACAAGTTAAAAAATATAATATAAAAACAAATAAAAATAAATTCTATTACTTGGATAGATTCAAACACTAACTATAATCTGCCCATTAAGTGTAGCCACTTGGAAGGACACTCCAGAGAAAACCCACTTACTTCTAACAGCACATATGTAAGGATTAAGTAGTAATGGGAAGAGTATGCCTGTTTACTTTTAATTATGTTATCAAACCTATTGACAAAGTAGACCACACCGGAGGACAAAGCAATATTCTTTAGATTTGATGGGCACTGATTTTATAGTGGTAAAAGAGAAAAATGTCGTAAAATTATCATAAGTTAAGGAAACATCAAAAACTGCTAAAACTTTTGGTGACCCCTGATGGAAGTTAACCCGTGGGACGCGTCGCGACCTTAATTGGGGTCGCGAGTTTAAGAAACTCTGGCTCAGAGCATTTTAAAAAACAAGCCACGCGAACTTCTTCTTCTTCTTCTTTTTTTTTTTTTTTTTTTTTTTTTTGGAAAAGAAGAAAGATAAATCATGTTAAATTCATCGATTATGTAGCATTTTTGAACAGACTGTCATTTGTTTTTAGTTGAAATTAGCGATATATCGTCGTGTAACTTCAGTGCGATTTTAACCTAAAAAAAAAAAGCATCAATGTTAATTTCATCCTGCGAAGACCCTCGAAAAAGGAACCAAAAATCCACTTTTCACAATTTAAAGGAAAAGTAAATTAAGCATCTATATACTTGTGCTTGAGAGATAAATTGTTGTGGTTGAAACGAATTATTATTTCTAAATTGCCGTAGACTAAAATGTGCTCGAATTACTTTAATCACTTCTATAAAAACACTCAAATAAACAACATTATGTACAAAACATACTGCTTCCAAAGGAGAGCATTATTTTTAAATCCTTAAAAACATATATCAATTCGATTTGTTCGAAATTATAAATTTTGTTCGCTGTCTTCATTTATTTCGCCGTATTGAACTACAGCATTTTTTTTTCTATATCACCATTTCTCTAACAACAGACTAGCAGAAATATTTAATTACACCATTTAATCATTTAAGTACTTTTAAACTTGTACAGGAATGAAAGTTATCAGTCTTTTGACTGAATTCAGTCTTTTTCAACATCACTGATACATTTGAGATTTAGTATTTAAATGAGTTTAATGAATTTAGTTATACTGAATACAGTGATATAATGAATATTAGTTAATTTAATAATGAATACACATAAAAGAATTACAGGTAATGTGTTAAATGCATAATAATTTATTTGTTCTGTATGATCCGCAGCAAAGTTCAGTCTTTTTAGCTGTTCCGTGCTTTCATGCCTGCTTGTACGAAAGTTGAGATTAAATGTCTAAACAATATATTCAGACAGATAGATATGAAAAAGTTTGAGCGTATCTGAGGTGCGTTTCCTCTACGCCTTCATTATGGAGAGTTTCGCTAGATTCGCCAAACCCTTAAAGCTAAACCCTATCTTTCTTCTTTAAAGCTGGTTTTTCGTCATTTGGAAAAGCTTTATTTTGTTGCTAAATTCAATTAGACCAACCAATGGGATGGTCTCGTAGGTAAGCAACGCCCACTCAAATTCTCCTAATATGGCGGATCCGGCAATCTGCAAGCAGTAACCTGACAGCGAGATTTTTTACGAATACGTGGATTCGTAATGATTCTTTTTTGGTTCAGTTAATTATTAATTTTTTAATGTCTTAGAACACGTTCTTAGTTCATAGTTTTACATACGTCTCTGTTGAATTTAATCTGCAGTGGAGGAAAAAGATGGAGGAAAGAGCGGATGTTGATAGCTCCTGCGTTCAAGGTCAGTGTTCTGAAGGGGATGGTACCTGCCATGAACCGTCACGCCGAAGCTCTGGTGCAGGACCTGAGCCGTTTCGGGGACAAAGCCATCAACAACACTCTGGAACTGGTACAACACAATGCTGTACGGTTGTTTTACGGTGAGAAAAGTCATTTTTCGTTGAATATGTTATGGGAGTTCTAATACAGCCTAAAGATTTGTTCAGACAGTGGGTTTTGGAGTCATCCGATCTCTAATGGTATAACACTTTGAAGTGCAAGCGTTTTCACATCAATATAGAACACCAATTGGATAAACTGCCCAACACTGAAAAAATACAGGCATTACCATTGATCCATTTCATTACAAACACAGGGTGGTTGATGGAATGCGCGGCTGTACAGCCAGCTGTATCAGGAAACGTCTTTAGCTCTGTGGCGCCAAATTGGCTATTCGATCAACCGACCTGTTGTTGGTAGTTAAGTGGATCGATGGCAACGGCTGCACTTTTTCAGCTTCGGGACCCTTTAATCCTATTTTTTGCATCTAGCAGCGGAAGCGCTGAAATAAGGTGGCTCCACGGTGCAATTACTGATGAGTCTATAAAACACACTGAACATACCCTCTTAAGATCTCGCATTCCTGGACTTTTTATCAAGTACCGACCAAAATCGTTACGCTACTACGCTTTACTGCAAGCTGTAATTTGTAAAAGAATAACGAAATAATATTTTTTTAGTCTTCCTCTTTTAAAGTATGCACGAAAGGTGACTTCGTATTCAATATAATTTTCACTTGTGTAGAACGAATAGTTCTTTGGACGTCACAATGTAAAGAAAGTTTGGACACCAACTTGCGAAAAATTAATAACTTTTTTTTTAAGTTTAAAGTACAAAATCAAAAGTTTTATCTTTCGAAAAAAAAAAAAAAAAAACTTTCCAATGATGCCACTATAAAAAATTATGATACCACTATTAAAAATATCCTATCAATAATTCGGTCGATGCGAGCTGAATTTTGCAGATGTACGCTAAAAAAAAAAAAAAAACTCGATTCTGAGGACAAAACATTAAAAAAAATTATAAAACCTGAAACACTTCCATATTTTAAATACGCACTAAAGTGCTATATATTAAAAGCGTATCATAATCCATGTCTCATCCCTATTTTTCTTCCTTATTCCATTGTTGAAAAGTGTATCATTATTCATGTGTGACGTATTTTTCTTCCTTGTTCCATAAAATACTTCTTTGGAATAGAAATCTATACTAAAATTGCCTTCTAAAGCTGTTTTACAATCTTCGATAAACATATTCCAACACACTTCATCTTTATAAAAACTGAAAGTGTATCGCAATCGACGATTATGCCGTATTTTTCTTCCCTGTTCCATAAAACACTCCTTTGGAATTGGAATCCATATTAAAATCGTCTATTAAAACGGTTTTACAGTCTTCAAGCATATTCTAACTACACTTTATTTTTTGGCTCCAAACTTGTCGATAAATCACCAAAAATTGAAACCCTTGCATCACTCCCCACCCCTCCGGTATGCATCGTTTTGACACATTTGAAATGTGCCTTGGCGTGACAATCGGGCAATTAATAGCACTCAAGTGCTAATAAATGAAAAACTAAAAAGAATTTAAAATAATAACAGTGTTCTGAAGAATGTACACCAGAGGCGTAGCCACGGGGGGGTTAGGGGGGTCATAACCCCCCCCCCCCATGAGGAATTTCTTGCCATACAAAATGTATATTCTTCACTCCCTTATCACACACATGTATGCATATATGTGAGTTGCAGTAGTCGTAACCCCCGCCGCATGAAAAATTTCTGGCTACGCCCCTGATGTACACACATACACACCTACCTGCCCGTACGGTATAACAGTGTTGTGTTATCGTTCCTTCCTCAAAACGAAATACAGAGAGATTAAGGATTCCATAGTAAGTAGAGATTATTATTATTATTTTTGTTTAATCTGTACAAATATCACCATATTTATATGCTTTTATTAGAAAGTACATATGTACTGACTATTTCAGAAACTGCAATGGGTTTTGCACCAGCTGATGAAGAAAACGACGATAACTCAAGGCGCGTGATAGAAGAAATAGAGAGGTACGCTGAGGTTGCATGCTTAACTAATCTTAATTGCTAAATTGAAATGGGTTTTATAGTACAGCAAAACGGGTCTCGCCTCGCAAAGTCCCTATTTAAAAATGAAAGAAATGCCCGCCTCGTCCCGCGTACAAGTTTTCAATCGATGTCTAGTCTCACATCGCATCCATCCTTAATAAAAATATTAGTGACTTATGCACGTTGTGGGGCAATTACAACGAGTGCTGAAAAACATTTGACAAAAATACAGGGTGTCCGAAAAGTGCTTGACACATTTCAAAAATTCACAGAAAAGCAACAAATTGTGTGAATATGCGGTTCGCACAATAATGGTTCACAGAATCAAGAATTTATTTTTCCATCTTAAAACGAATTAGTTCCAAAATGTTTTCACAGATGGCACTGCATCTCCAGTTTTCAGCAATGAAAGCCAATAGGGATTTTTCGTGAGTTTCAAACAGCATTGACGGTGCGGGAATGTTCATTCTAGCTTATGGTGACTACGACTGAGAAAGCGCACTGTGTAAGGTTGGTATTTTCAATTAAAATCCATAACTACAGTTCAGAGAAAGTTTCGTAACTTGTTTAAGAAAAACCCTCCGAGCAGAAACAGTATTTTGGTCTGGCATGAATAGTTTTTAGAGATTGGAAGCGTTTTAGATACATAAAGAAGTGATCGCCCACGAAGATCCACTGTGACTGTGCAAGACAAGGGCATGGATGACTTGAATACATGGGATGACTTGAGTATATGGGATGAACTTGAGTTCCGTTCAGATGTGGTTTGAGCAACAAAAGGTGCACACATTGAACTCTGGTAACGAAAGGTATTGCTTTCTGCTTTATAAAATGACTAGCTGCGTGCCCGTTCTTCGCACGGTAGGAAACGAAAAATTTCCTCACATGTGTAATTCGAATTAATTCCAGTGATATGGAATCTAGAAAAAGCAAAATTATATCACTCTTGACTTAAAATTTGCGTCATATATGTAATAACCTGAGATCATTGCAATATAATGACACACACACACACACACACAAAAAAAAAAAAAAAAAAAAACACACAAAAAAAAAAAAAAAAAAAAAAAACTATGTCAGCGTCATTCGGTATCAAAAAAGTGAAAATGGACCGTTTGCTGTGAACTTCTCACTTTCAAAATGTCTTATTTCCTCAGACATGCTGTCTTTTAGGTTCACGTTTTAGCGTTCAATACCTCGGACACTACATGAAATGGACATTTTTTTTAATTTTAAAAATACGTCACCCTCTCTTGCAACCCTTTACGAAAAAAAAAGAGATAAGAGATAAGACTGCGCTATTTATAAAGGCTTTAAAATTGTTTTTCTAGATTATGCAGTTTAATTTTTCTTCTCACAAATAAATCCAGTATTTATAAAAAGAAATCGAGCTAAGCAAAGAAATCGTCTGCTCGCGGGACCCGTTTTTATTAATTTTTTTCAACTGACAATTTTAATCAATGTTACTGTATCCATGACAACCAAACCGCAAAATATCAAACCGAAATTTATAAGCAGGTGTTACTGAAATGAAAATCCTTCTTTACTTAAAAATTCGTAAAAATTCTCCTAATTTATATTTTCCCTCCGTTCTTCTTTTAAAAGTGGGCGAATTGTGTGCTCCGTCTTTCGCCGAAATATAAAAAGTTTATGTCAGATAGAATTCAAGATGCAGCAGTTTTAAAAATATTTTACGAAAGTCAGCGTCAAATTTAATTTTATTTGAAAAATTCCCAAAAATCTGCAAATTATGTTACACAGTCCGAACAAATGGTTTTCAAAAGAAAATTTTCTCCTCTATACGTTGATGTAACTACCGTTTTCTTGCGAGTGCAATTACCGGCGTTATTATGTATTACGCAAGAAAAATCGCTAAAAATCGGACAAAACATAAAATAAAACATTTTCTAATTCGAATTTCGAAGAAATCGCTTCGAGGTGTGTCGAGACCCGTCTTGGAGAATTTCCGTACAAAGTTTGGTAGGTATCTCTACGATCACCCGTTTCGGAGCTACACGAGACGCAGACAGACAGACAGACAGACAAACTAACGGACAGTTTACACATTGTTTTATTTATATAGATTATACACCTCACATTACGTTTGTTTTTCTTTCTGTGATGGTAAAGCGCCACCTGTGAACACAATATGGAAGTAATTTTTTTTACAATAAAAAAAAAAAAAAATCGAGACCCTGACCTGAGAAGTATTATTATGCAAACCGAATATTCATACGACAATTTGTTGCTTTTCTATGAATTTTTACTTTCCGAACATGTACCATGTAAGGAAAGTATTGTAATCATGAAAAAATTCGACTTCGAGATTTTGGTATTTTTACACGTTTTGAGGGCTTCTGAATCCATTTATGCTATTTTTACGAGATGTATGTATGTATGTGTGTGTGTGTATGTGTGTTTGTGTGTATGTGAGTGAACACGATAGCTCCTGAACGGAGCATTCGATTGAGCTCAAATTGGATATATATGTCATAAACCACCGTCGCAAGACCGGTATTGATTTTGGTGTGTATAGGACTTATAGTTTTTCTACAGGGCTACGACAAAGATTTCTTAAAGATTTCTTTTACATTATGGCCTATGGGGGGAATTTCTTGAAAGTGCGCTAGCGTTTAAACGGTAGATTAGATAGAGCTCAAATTGGGTATATATGTTATAAACCACCGTTGCAAGACCGGTATTGATTTTGGTGTGTATAGGACTTATAGTTTTTCTACAGGGCTACTACAAAGATTTCTTTTACATTATGGCCTATGGGGGGAATTTCTTGAAAGTGCGCTAGCGTTTAAACGGTAGATTCGATTGAGCTCAAATTCGGTATACATGTTATAAACCACCATCCTAAGACCGGTATTGATTTTGGTGTGTATAGGACTTATAGTTCTCCTACAGGGCTACGACAAATCTTTCTTTTATGTTATGGCATAATGGCATATGATGGGGAAAAATTCTTGAAAGTGCGCAAGCGTTTAAACGGTGCATTCGATTGAGTTTCAATTTGGTATATGTTTGAATTATTCATCGATTAAAATTTATTTAAGTGCTTGGTAATGATCTTAATCGTAAGTGTTCGGAAAGTCGAGAGGAGTCACTCCAGATTTTTTAAATGTGTCAAGCCCTTTTCGGACACCCTGCATATCTCCACTCAATACCTGTTTAATCTTTGTCCAATTAAGATAAATAATTCTATAGTCTATTTTTATTATATACCGAAATCGGAATTGCACACTCTTCTGGAAACGTGAGAACAAATTTCGTATTCGCAGGATTTATTTTTGTGGGAACAGTCTCTCTTGTATCAATGCTTCAGGCTGAGGAAATCATTTTACGAAATAAAGGTTAACAGGGTTACCTATAAAAACTCTTTTAAACGAATTGTAATATCAATTTTCCTTTCAAAGCTTGATAACCGTGACTTCAATAAGACGTAAATATCACTTATGACTCTTAATTTTGTCACGCAAATGGTTAATTTGATTTTTACTCTGGGAAATAAAATAGAAATTAAAACAGCGAAAAATCGCTTAAAAATCAATGAACAGGTGGATTTTCAGACTTTTAAAGTAGCGCAAATTGCTTTTTATAACTCTTTACATAATTATGAAAAATATCGAGCCGATCGAACCAGTCGTGTGAATTTTATTACGTTTTCTGACCACGACTTTTTGGAGTGATAGCGGTAAAAGTTTAGTTTTGGAGTAATTGCACCGGAATTGGGACAGTATCAGTAATCAGCGTAACTGTGTATTAGGATATTATATATAAAGAAAAAGAAAAAGCCAACAACACCCTCCCAAGTACTGTCCGAAATGATGGCCGAAGCAGTTGGATACGCACCTTTATATTCTCCATGCTCAAGTATGTCAGTTTCCAATCTTGATTTTGCGCTTAATTTTTTAAAAATGGGAATCAAGCACGAAAATTTGCCTTTTCGTTTCTAGCGAAAGACATCTGTCATTGAGTCCTTAATATCGTTTTCTGATGCAGGTTTTTCGAACTTCTGTCGCATAGAATCTCAAGACCTTGGCTACATTTCGACTTCATATGGAAAATGACTCCCCTTTCCAAACAGAACGCGAAGAGTTTCGAAGACTTGGCATGCTTGATGATGGAAGTGAGTATCAGCTTCAGTTATCAGTATCAGTTTCACCCAAAAAAACAAAATAAAAAATCTGAAATTCTTCCAGATTTTATTTACGCACTCGGCTGGAAGAATTTCAGTTTTTTTTTTTTTTTTTTTAAATCTATTCAATTAATTCTACCATATAGAGGAATAGGATAACTGTAAGTTTTCATATAGACTCCTGTTTGCATAATTTTGTTGCTGAAAATTACATCCATTGTTGTTTGGCCCCTAGTGGTGAAATGTTTTGGATGAGTGCGTATTGGAAAATCTAAAGCATCCATTTCAGTTATGAAATTGGATCCTTGATCGGAATAAAATTCTATGTTAAAATCTCCTACTAAACAGTCTTACAATCATCCTCCTAAAGCAGCGTTTCAAATAGAGCGTCTAATTTATCTTCATAAGAAAATCGAGGACTAGCGTATGTATTGGGTTGGCAACAAAGTAATTGCGTTTTTCCGTATGTCAATATTTCGCCTGGCCAAAACTACTGAAGTTAATTATGCGAAATTTGGCACGTACGTGAGTTCTTCAACATAGGTGCTAGATCAGAGAGCATTTTCCAAAATTCGTAATCTTAGGGGGGGTAAGGGGCCAAAAAGTTCTTTTCACATATCCCGCGTGATCTCAAATAAAAATAGAGATATCCGTGAAATTCTTTCTGTAAAATACAGCAGTCACGAATACCTACAAATTAATTTCAGGACATTTTTAATATTGTCCTCTAAGGAGGATACAAGCGAAAAAAGGGGGAGGGTGGCCATCTTTTATGGACGAAAAAAAATACTGCCAGTGAAATTCTTTCTTTAAAATGTAACAAATATGAATCGTATGTTCAGGCACAGCTTACCTGTAATTAAAAACTTGTTGAAAACTTATTTGCTTGAATTTTATACCAGAAAACGCAATTACTTTGTTGCCAACCCAATAACTGCAAATCTCACTTTATCTTGAATGTACGCAATGACCATTTGAACACCATTGATCTGGCTCGTGTAGGCACGGGTAAAGTGTTTCATTAAATTTTCCTTTATAAAAATCATAGCTCCAGATGGCTTTCTGTGTTGGAAACCACTGTCTATCTGTTCGACCAAAGTGAACCCTCGTATTTGAAAATCATCTGAAGGGATAGTCCATGTTTCCGTTAGCAATATCAAATCACTCTGCAGAAAATATGGATCAAACGGAAAAGTGACCACGACACGCCGCGAAGACAAAAATCCCGTGCTTGAAAGAAATAGCACCCGAGTGCTAAAAATCCCGTGCTTAAAAGAAATAACATCCGGGCGCTAAAAAGATACGTAAGTCATGGCAAATCCATCAGTTATAAAATGCATTCTAACGTAATCCCAAGCCACTGCATCAACTGCCGCATCGCTTACGCTAGTTCTACGCCTACCGCCTCCGACACGATGCATCTAAGATTTCCTCCAGTAAAGGTATCGTGCCCCCCCCCCCTTGAAAATTTCTCAATCCGCCCTTGCGAAGTCCTTGATACCTAACGCCATCTATATATATATATATATATATATATACAGTAAAGCACCGTTTATATGTTTCTCATTTATACGACTTTCACATTTATACGTCGTTTTCGTGAAGTCCCGATTCATTCCTATCTATTTTAATGCAAAAATGCTTCGTTTATACGACGCACAATATCGGTTATACGTCGTTTTAAACTTTTGCTAAATTCCGAAAATTCCGAAAATTTTGTCCTTGTCTTTATTTTTATAGTTAGGGAGAAATTTTTCTCATATAGAAAATCAAATGAAGCATTGTGAAGGGTCCTACGTTTAAAAAACTTCTTTCAAGACGCAATTGAATATATTGAAATGTTTAGAACTTACTTTGCCTGTCAGAACACAAGAGAAAAAGACATTTCATGAACTTAATTCAATCCATAATGCTGTTATTAACAATCAAAGACAACACCACTATAAATGATTTATTAAATTGAAAACCTGTAGGAACAAAAATCACCTCGTGGTACTCAATGTATATTACATTAATACTAAATGTATGCAGTATTAGATATTATACAATAAAGGTAGGATTTGTTTCACGTTTATGAGAATTTTTTATTTTACTCTACTTTTTAATTTAGATATTGTTTTCAGGTGAAAACTAGTATGGAGTAATTTACTAGTGTCTTAATACAATTATTACATTTACATAAATTTCCATTAAAAGTTATACATGTATCGATCAAAGCTGTTTATCAATGTTTCATACGTCTTTTCGTTTATAGGTCGTTTCAGATCGGTCCCTTGAAAGACGTATAAACGGTGCTTTACTGTATATATATATATATATTTGTTAGAAACTTGTAGGAAACGAAAATCTATCACTTTTGAAAGTCAGGCATAATTTAAATAACCGGTTCGTATTTATAGCAGTTTTACCTTTTTAATTTAATTTTGTAAAGTGTCCAACAATTCTCGGGCTCCCTGTATATTTAGTGAAATAAAATCGCCAAACGTGCTGGCAATCGGTAAGATTTTGGGTATGGCCCAGACAGTGACTGTCCGCGGACAACATGTTGAAGGAATTTCTGGGTGACCCGCTACTATAAACTATGCCCAGCCTATTACCATGAAAAAGCGAGGTGCACATCTATAAGATGCTACAACAGTCTTCAGTATACAAACCCCTGTAGAGGTTGAAGATTCTGCACTCCTCCCTTTTGAGCACTAAAAGTGGAAAGTGCTAAACATCAGAAGGCATATTCCTTTAAGTTCATACCTTTATGTTAATAATTAAACTCGAAACAACAGTATGACAATGAATAAATTTATCAGTTAACAACGAAATAAAACTTTAAAATCCTAATTGGTAAGAAGCAAATAGTAATTAATATGACAAACAACTCTTCTGCTTACTGCAGACAATCCTGGTTAATAGTTGCAAAACTATAATGCAGCTGCCTCGAGTTCTTCACAGCTACTAGCTCATATAGTTCGCAGTCAATTAATTACTGCGATCAGTAGTTGATGATGGTTAGCTTCTTCTCTCTGGGCTTTCTGCTCTGCTAGCAATTGCGACTGCTTTCGTGAACTGACCGCGACTGTTCGTAAAGTGTGCGAAATTCACGCCTCACCCAAAATGCAAATCGTTTTTGAGTTATACGAGATACAGTCTTTCACAAAAACTAGTCAAAATGGTTCCATCAAAATTTAAAAACCTTTTGCCGACCAAATCTAAAAAACCGAAACTTTCTGCGATCACAAAACTTCCTTTACCTCTAACAAAGAAGAAAAAGAAAAGCTTGAAAGAATAAACAAAAATCACGATTTTTGTGGTTTGCGTAAAATGGTAGATTTCATTTTAGGAATGTGGACAAGAAAACACAACTTATCACCAGCTCACGTAAAGCTCAATTTCGTTTCCTAACGGAGTTTTTTTATCTTACCTTCATAGATCGTAACTCGTCTAGAACAGAGAAGTACACTGAAGCACCATCGCAGAAAGGGTGCGGCTGATGAAGGTGAACCACCGGAGGAGTCGGACCCCCGAAAGACTTTCAGCGACGTCCTGATGGACTTGCACTTGAAGGATCCCTCCACCTTCACGAAAGAGGATGTAATTGGACAGCTGATCACTGTCATTGCCGCTGTAAGCAAGATGACCGAAGTTTCGTGTTTTTGTCTCATAAAGGCTTCAGTTAAACGAATTCTAGTTATCTTAGGCATGGTGGTTGTATACGGTGAGATTACACAACATCTAAAATACTAAGATGGAATGTACAAATATAGTCAAGTATAGCAGACAAACTTTCCTCAGCACTTTAAATTAAGTTAAGAAAACGCCCGCGTGGCAACGCTCTCAACTTCTACCGTTGCATGTACGGTGCAAACATTTTTAACTACCTTTATTTTTTATACACCAATACTACTTATAATTACAGTGGAACCTACTAAAGTGACTGCCTTAATAAAGACACCACCTCTCTATACTGACCGACTGCTTTTGTATAATTTCACTTTACAACGGCAACACTTAACCGCCTTTGTATGGGTGACCATCTTGATAAAGTTAACAGTTTTGTTCTTCCCGAGGGTTGTCACATTAGACATATTCATCTGTTATTGATTTATTAGAGAAGCGAATAAATAATTAATTTGTTTACTCGTTCATTTTTTCCAGAAGTTTTTTTCTCCCAAGCAGGGGCGTAGCCAATGGGGGGGTTAGGGGGGGTCATAACCCCCCCCCCCATGAGGAATTTTTTGTCATACAAAATGTATGTTCTTCACTCCTTTACCACACACATGTATGCATATATGTGAGTTGCAGTAGTCGTAACCCCCCCCCATGAAAAATTTCTGGCTACGCCCCTGCCCAAGTATTTCTTTGTACATGCATACTGAGTAAACTTTCGATTGATTTTCAATTAATGAACTTCGACAAGTATGACCCTACAAACTGTAGAGCACGAGTTACTAGTAGGAGGCAGGGCTATAGAGTAGGAGGCCTCACGATTTCCAAGTTTTCTCTAGATGCAACGTAAGTGAAGCGAACAGCAGCAAAAGTATGGCTTTTATGTTTGACTTGATAGCTAAAGCAATGCAATGGATGATACCTAAAAGGCTGTTCACTTTCAAGAACATCCTGCTTTCTTCGATTTTCCGCTGTAAAATTTTCTTTCATGCGGTTTTCCCTCCTCTTTTTTCTTTTTCTCTCTCTTCTTCTTCTTCTTCTTTTTTGTTTTTTGTACAAGTCTCACAAAATTGAAGCCTTGATCAAATAAGCGGTCTTCAATCTTCTTACCTCGTGCTACATATTAAAAGCTTATCATAATCCATGCGTCAGCCCTTTTTGTCTTTCTTGCTTCATTAAGATGGAAAATTCCTCATTATCCATGCATCAGCCATAGTTGTCTTCCTTGCTTAATTACGTTGGAAAGTTTATCATAATCTATGTGTCAGCCCTGCTTATCTTTCTTGTTCCTAACATTAGCATAGCAAGTGTATCATAATACATAAATGAACCGTATTTGTCTTCCTTGTTTCATAGAACTTCTTTGAAATGAAATCTATGTCAAAATATCCTAAAAGTGTTTTAAAATTCTTTGTCAGATATATTCCCATTACACTTCACAGCATGAAGGTTCAGCAGTATGAGGATTTTCGTTTCCCCCAAATTCGCGAGTTCTGCTTGTTGACATAGCCATCGAGGTGAAAATACGCTTCGTCAGAGAACCATATGTTGTCAACATCGAGTTCACCGTCATCCACAAGTTGCAGCATGGCGTTCGCGAAATTATAGCGTGCATTAATGGCATTTGGACTGAGGGGTTGGTGAGTCTGGATTTTGTACGGGAACATGTGAAGGCTGTGGCGTATCAGACGGCGAGTGCTCATTCTTCGGAATCCAGTACAAGATGCAACACGGCGTACAGAAGTCCGGGGCCGCTGTACACTTAATGTACGGCTTCAGCATTCGACTCTGTAATTGAAAGGCGTAGCCGGCCAACATTTCTATTTATCGCATTCCGTCTTTTTTTTTTTTTTTTTTTAACTGACTTTCAAAATCCATCAGTCGTTTTTGGGATACCCGGTAACACCTCGCATTGCTCGGTCAGTATAAGCTCTGAAATTGCCCTGGTACAGTAGACTCTCGATTAACCAGGATCGGACTATTCGGATTGCAGATTGTCCGGGAGGGTAAAAAAATAAATAAACCGAAATAAAATAAAAAATATAGAGCAAGACAGAGATGCAAGTATGGAATCGTTCTGCTGTTCTAGATTGCTTCCGGGTCAGGACAGGACGATTCAACTGCCCTTTACAGTATTGGTTATCCTAAAAAGCGGTTCTTTTGCTGTTCAGTGCAACTAGTCAGAAATTCTGAAATCGGAAGATGGGAATATTTTAAATATATCTGTGAAGTATCTACCTCCGAAGGTGATAGCTGACATCCAATGGACGACAAGGCAGTCTATGGGTCAAAGTGTTCCGGCGGAATTTGCTTCTTAAGTAGGTAGAAGAAGGATATGCTGCTTTACTTTTTATGTTTGAAAAAATACATAGTTTTGGATGCAATTTATCACGTTGATGCTGCTGCATCGAGATAGGTAAAAAGCAACATGGTTAAGAAATCATGAAGGCAGTTTTATTGGATGAAAAGAAAATGAAAGTTCTACAGAGGATGATTGCTGTACTGATTTACAGAGAAAAACTTTGGGTTTGAGAAAGTTAGAATGTTAGAAACGTGGACGAAGAAACTTCAACTACGGAATCATGAAAATTTCTAAATGGGAATGTTACAAAGTTTTAAATGACGATGAGATTATATCACGTTTCACTCATTTTTCAAATGGAACAAGTAATGTCCTAAAAGTTACAAAGAAGCTCTTATGACTCATCAAATATTAAGTCATGGTGACGGATGAGCACAAACTGAGGCGTTGTTTAATTACTTGGAACAAGAAAATGAAAATCACACCAGCTGAAAAACTGATGTTAAGAAATTTGCGCTGTAAAATTCGGAAAGTAAATGAAAAACAAAGAATTCTCTATCACTTCATTCTTCACAAATCCTTACTAATAAAATCTGGTGGTAAACAAACGCGTGTATGTATGTATCTATGTATGTGGGTCTATCTCCCTCCGGAACGGCGGTGAGTTGAGTTTCGACCAAGGTGTCCACGGATTTGGAAAATTCTGAAGAAGGTCTTCCGTTAATTCGAATTTCGAAAATTGCACTATTTTAGGAGATATTGATTAAAAAAATGTCAAAAAGGCTAATTTTTGCCCGCCGTATAATTCCGTAATTGTAACCCCTGTAATGAAAAAAGTTTTTCGATGACCATTAATAAACCTCAGGGCCTGACTCTTCCTAAAGTTGGGATATATTTGCCACAGCCTGTATTTTCACATGGTATGTTGTACGTTGCTTTCTCCAGAGCAACATCCAAAAGTTGTGTCGTGTCCGGGTTAAGGTACTCAATTCGCCAAGCCAGGGAAAATTAACTAACTCGAATAGGGTTTTTATTCAGAATGTCGTTTACCGCGAGTTTTAGTTTAGTGTCAGTCTCATTTCAGGTTCGATTTAGTAAAATACTTTCACTTCACATTTTACTTATTAGGCTTAGATTTGAAACTGTATATTATTTGAGGCTGGTACATATGGTAACACTGGTTGCATATCCCCGCTAGTCAGTAAAGTAAACGACATCTCTATAGTATTTTGAATTGCACTAATTGTAAATCGAAATATTATTCAAATGTTTTTTCATTATCTTTCTTTTGTATAAATTAAATTATTAATGTCCTATTATTAAACAATTCACGTTTTTACAATTGTTTTCAAAAAAATTCAGCAAAATTACATAAATTCGCTTATCCCTTGACCAGGCATTTCCCGAACACCCCAGATAATCCAGTCTACTGTATAACGTTATAGTGGATCGATTTCTCGCAAAATATGGAAGATATCACCAAGATTACTTTATTTTTAGAAGCATGTTTTAGAAGCTATTATTTCGGGATATATCGCGAACACTCATCAAGCTTCGAGACTTTTGGCGCAACTCTGAGACAAGCAGACGACCGTCTTTGAACCATTATGTAGTAGCATAGGAGATGGGAAAATGTTGAACGTGAAAGAGAACGTGTAGAATCTTGCATGAAGGGATTACACCCAGATAATACTTCGACCTTTTTGTGTTAAATTAAATTAGGAGTGTATAATTTCGAATTCAGCTGTCAGCATAGTTGCGCATGAAATATTCTCATATTTAAGAACATTTAAAACTGTTTCAGGGTTACGACACTTCAGCCACCACACTTAACTGGGTCCTGTGGTTGCTCGGCCTCCATCCGGATGTGCAGGAAAAAGCACGCGCAGAGATAACGTCTGAAACTGAACATTTTGTGACGTTCGATGACGCCCGGAAGCTCTGTTACCTGGAATGCGTCATCAAGGTAAGATCACGATATGGACTGGAATAAAAACTAAACTCGGATGAATCCATTTCTATCTTTCCCCCTCCACTCCAAAAGTGTATTCCCAACACATCGAAATCCAATATTGCTATCAGAAAAGATTCAGTGAATGCATTCGCTAAAAGATTCTAATAACAATACAGAGGAGTCTTGACTTAGAGGGGTGCGTTCCTAGAATCCTCGCGTAAGTGATAAGTTCGCGTAAAAGATTTTTGAAACACATACATACTTTAGACACTTTTAAACATCTAACTTTTTTAAACTATCCCTAACTAGATATTTACGTTTCCCACATAAATTAATGAATAAATAAATGCTGGCGCTTCTTAACTGTTGGCGAAAATTCTCGCGTTCTGGGCTACGAGTAATATCCATTCGCATAAGACAGATCGCGTTGTACTGTAAGTCCACTTTCTATACAGGGTATCGGAGAACTGTTGGACACTTTACAATATTAAAATAATTATACGTACGAGCTGGGTGTTTGAATGATAGCCGACTTACACAAGTGCTATAATTTTGTATAATTCTTTCCTATAATTTTGTACAAAACAAAAAAAAATCTGATAGATGAAGCTAGATGTCAAGGTCTTTGCCAAGAGATTCAGAAGAGCGTAGTGGACATGATGACTATGGCAAAGATTTGGCAAAATGATTCATGTGGCATCAATCAGCATTTCACAAACAGATGGATAGGTCGCGGGGATCCAGTTGAGTGGTCTCTTCGATCGCCAAATTTAAACCCATTGACTTTTTTCATGTGGGGTTATGTCAAAGACATTGTTAACAGGACTAAATGTCCTAATTTACGCTGGCCTCCAAAAGTGAAGGAACAACCGGTTTTTTGCGCCTAATTTGCAAATGAATGAATGTAGAAACATCAAATTTGGATGACGTGTGCACAAAACTGCTATGTATTGACTACAACTTAGAAATTTACATAAGAAAAACGCAAAAATGATTTACAACAACAACAACAACAAAAAAGCAATCTCGCTGGAAAAGTCCATTTTTGGAAAAATAATGTATCACAGTTTTATGTGGTAAATGTCATAGAAGCATAAGCGATATGCCCACCCCTAGCTTGAATGCGTTGGCGGCATCGATTTTTCATGCTGTCAATTAAGTTGTCGGTTACCGAAATGGGAAGCGAAGACCTGGCACGGAGTACTCTTCGTTCCTGCTCTCCAAAGGACTTAAAGCAGCAACCTGGCTACAAAGATAGTCGCAAAGATGCTCTATCGGATTCATGACTGGAGATTGAGCTGGCTATTTTATTCTCTCTGAACCAAGACCCTCAAGATTTTCCTCAACAGCTACAGCTTGGTGAGGTCGTGTATTATCATTCATCAGAATGAGATCATTGCCAATTGCACCGGCATATGGACGGACATATGGATCAAGGACATACGGACAGATCAAGGATCTCATCCCGATATCTCATACCAGTCAGAGTTCCTCCCTGGAACACGTACAGGTCAGTATAACCACCTAGTGAGATCACTGCTGCCCAAAACCATTATTCCACCACCTCGGTAACTGTATCTTTCGACAGTGTAGGATTGATGGTATCTAATGCTTTGTTCCTTCCAGATCAGCAGACGTCCTGAGTTTCTTCTGTGAAACTGGACTCGTCTGTAAAGGGTACAAAAGCCCATCGTTGTCTGGTCAAGGAAACGTGTTCTCTTGCCCAAGATAAACGGGTCCTTCTCTGTCGTCCGTTGAGAGGGACACATGCAACTGTCCGTCTTGCATAGGGACCTGCATTGTGAAGACGCCTTCGCACCGTACTAGCGGGTATTCTTCTCTCTAATGCTGCAGAGCGGTCTGCAACAAGTTGCGGCAAAGAAATGCTCCTTCGGGACGAAAGAGCTATAAAACGGTCTTCTGCAGGTGTCGTAGCTCGTGGTCAGCCTGAAACATGTCTTCTGGACACTAAAGCTTCGATTTGATATTGATTCCAGAGACGGGGACCACACTGCGAGACACAATAAGACGCACCAGCCTGTGACAACCCCCTTTCCATCCATCCGCCCGCCTTCCACCTTAACGGATCAGGCAATCGGCTTCTCTCAGACATTGCAGGACCCTACTGCCTATTGCCAACGAATCTGCTATCAAAAGTTACAAATCAACAAAAGTTACGTGCGTAATTACGAAAGCCTGGTATTTGCATATTTTTCTCTCATTCATATATGCCTGTTCTTTTCTATAAAAAAGTGGTAGTTATCGTTTTTGCATAAAATTCATTTTTATCCTTTATATATAAACTATAAATTTTATAGTTAATGCCATTTTTTTATGGAGAGCTTCGAAAAACATATTGTCCCCAAGGTTGTTCCTTAACTTTTGGAGGCCAGTGTACATGAACTCAAGCAGCCAATCACAGCTGCTACATACTGGTACTGTTGCAGAAAACTCTGTTTGATTCCTGGGTACGTCGTTCTAAAGTCCAGTAGGTGTAGAAAGTTCTAGCAAAGAGTCCACTTGTCAGCATGGAACGCAAACTTTATTGCTTCTAGAACTTCGTCGAACAATCAGCTGGACAAAATTCACAAGCGCAATCAGCCAGTAAAGTGCTTATAACAGTCCGCTTAGTACAGAAGCGTTTCACGAATGCTGTATTTCTCACGCAAAAATTCAGTGGAAACTTGCGAGGGAGATCGTAAGTAGTCGCTGAAGACTCAGCAAGGAAAGAATTAGCACTTTAAAGCAAGGCTTCAAGAAGCAAGCAAACTATAACCCAATTCACAGAGCAATGCAGCGTACTAACTCATCGGAAGCTCGATGACAACTTCCTGGAGGTCTGTCATACCTGTATTTATAGGTGTCGCAGAAGCTACTCGAAAATTCTGGAAGAAGCTATTTCTCGAAAGATCCCCGCAAAGAACGAATTTTGATTACTTAGTACAGTAATATTAAGCTGTTATGTGATGTTAATGCAGTAAAACAATCTTTACGGGCCCCATTGGTAAAATCGCGCCAAATATCCGAAGTCTCTCCGAACTTGGCGACTTTTTCGTGAAGTATCGCCTAATTTGGCGCCAAAAATAAGTCTCCAAAAGTGAGGTTAGTTTAAGGCCTAGGACCAAAATTTCTCGAGCTTTCTGGAAAACCCTATGGGGGAACCCAAAATTCCGTATCACGCGTTCTAGTTAACCGTAACAAAATGCAAAATTTAACTATTTGACTCGAAGAATACGAATTTTAAACTATCTTTAACAGTCAAGCGGCAGAACAGATCGAAAATTCGTATTACTACACATAGTCTTTCGAGTGTCCCCAGAGAGAAGGAAAAATCACACTAAGACTGCGCCATATTATTGCTGCGAAGACCGGCTATATTTAAATCATGATTTAAATCACTGTTATTAAGTTTTTAAGACTCCAACGTCACCTGTTTGCAAAAATTAGAACTATATGCTTAAAGTATTATTTTGAAAATTTATTGGTTTCCTATAATTCCATAGCATGTGATTTTATTGTTTTTATATATATGTGTGTGTGTGTGTGTGTATACAATAATATTTTCTAATCAGGAAAAGGCTTTGTAACCATCCTACACAGGGCTGGATTTAGAGGTGTGCAGGCCCTGGGTCAATAAAAGAGTGGTGTCCCCCTAATTATTTCTGAAACAACGTAACAATTTTTTGACGACCATTGTGGCGAAGTGGGCTTTTCGTTAACTCAAAGCCTATAGAGGTCCAGGATTCGATTACCGTGGAGATAGATTTTATACAAAAAGAGTCTATTTCTTGTCTGGTGTTGCACTCTTAATGTAACCTCGCTATGGCTCGTTTGTGATAGTTTCTTGTAAATATACGCATGATTTATCAAGGATTAATATTAACCATTTTGACAAGAATTCAAAACGCGCTTTGGAATGTTCAAAACGAAAAATGAGTGGAAAAAGTGGGAGATCTGGTCGTCCTCTGTCAGAATTTTATTTTTTTAAAAATTACTTTGCACATCATTCAGTATTTTTTAGGAAATTTAACGTAAAAATGTCTACTGTGGGGGTTCCTCTCTTGTGGAGGCCCCGAGGCTGCAGCCCCAGTTGACCTCCCCTAAATCCGACCCTGACCCTACATATAGTGAACGAGAAAATAAATATGCTTTCATGATTGTGGATAAAAGACAGAAAATAACAATCCCATTTTTCATTTTGTGACTCAATTTTAGGAAAGTTTAAGGCTTTACTGTACTGCTCCAGCTTATGGAAGGATGTCCGACCGAGATATTCATTTTGGTAAGTTTCATTAGTATTTCCATCAGTATCAGTTATTATGAAACTAGAGGATTTCAGCCGCCAATCTTAGAGGGAGCATATACAGTGTGTTTCACTACCAAACTGAAAAACTTACTGGAGGTGTAAGGGGCATAGAGGCAATGCAGAGTCGAAAGTGCCGTAGTGGCTACACACTGCCCAAAGAAGCTGAGAGAAAGAAGAGAAACAGCAGCACATTAATGGGGTAAAAAATATTTTCATGGTAAGGTTATGCTACAGAAGGTGTTCCAAATTAAAATTCCTTACGTGTTTCTTATTCTACCGGCTGTCTTGCGTAGATGACACTGAGCGGAAGGTCATGTGAATATCCCGTGTACATGGCCTCCGAATTCGGTTATGGGCCCTGGACCCAGGATCAGAGATGGACCCCAATTTCTTTTTTTTTCTTGCTTTAACAGCCGTGTGCTACATTAAAATTGCACTGTTATTTCTTACCCATACTCTTTTTACAATGCAATTTAACCTGAAAATATGAGGAATAATTGTACTTAACTATTTTACAAGTCTATAATAAACTATAAAATTATGCTACTTAAAAATGACAAGTTAAGTATCATATGAATGTAATCAGTTTCATACAAAAAGAGCTAAACTTTAGGATTACCAGTAATGACTAATTTTGGCTTATACTTTAAAAATATTTTCACATGAATAAAATCGGAAGAAAAGAAATCGCTTTTATATAAAATAACATATTGAACTGTCAAACTTTTATTATCATTTTCACTAGCAGGACACAAAAAAAGGTAGAACTGAACAGGGCCGGATACAACTGATCACACCGGCCCGGGAAATATATGCAAACGGCAGACCACTTACATTTTATTCTGAACAAACATACACATCAGCATCACATTTTACGACATGCATGTGAAAGTGACTGGCTTCCCGGTGGGCGTATCCGGGCCTGGAACTGAACTCACGCAACATAATTGACAGGGACACTCCAGTCCATAATTATAGCACGGGCACTAGGAACCCGTGAAATGAGCGCTACATGCAGATTTAGGTTGACAATTTGAGCTTAGACATGTACAACCGTATCAGCTTGGCGATTCACATGTAGCACAAAATTTGAAGGGGCAATGAGCACGAAAATGTTGTAATCAGACCCTGGATGAGCTGCCAGCAAATAGACCAAGACTGGAAGCAGACCCGAAGGCGACGACAAGATTTTCGGGCCCCAGGGCAAGTTTGAGACGGGCAATCCGTCCCTCCTCCTCAAAAGAATAGAAGACTCCAATCTTTCCTTTTTATAAAAATTCTTTAAACAGTGAACAGTGTAGAATTAGTACACTTTAGAGATGGGGAAAGAATGAACACCCTGTTCTTTTGAACCTGTTCTCAAGAAAGAACGGGAACACCCTGTTCAGTGATCACGGCAAAAACATGTTCTCTGTTCATTAAGGTCTGACGCTACAAAATTTTGTGGCAGGCAAGCGTGTTGAAAAGAGAAATTTTGGAAAATGCCCTAAAGGTGAAATTTCTCATAGAAAGGCACGATTAATATTTTTTTGCCAAGAAAAATTTAAATTCTGGGGGGGCAGACCCCCTCCTCCCCCACATTGGCTACGTATCTGATGGTGGGGACAGAAGTTCACAATTTTAGCTTTATCAAATTCTAATTGTGGAATCTTAGTTATTTTGAGAAATAATGATAACGAAGATGATTATCTGGGGGGGGGGGATAGAACTTTTAACCCAACCTACCATAATTTTAAAGTGGACCCGGGCAAAGGATAAGAAGCTTTCTTATATGTTCAATACGAAATGCACTCACAGGATTACAATTCGTCAATTTTTATTATTCCAACCAAACTACTCAATTTGAATCAAAGTAAAAAATTTAATAATAAAGAAAATGATAGTCTGAAACACAAAAAAATCGAAAAAAAAATATTTTATCAACGTCAAACAATAATATAAGCATTACGCTATCTCCATATAAAACGCGCCTTCGCTTTATACGCTCTTAGCCATCTCTTATTGGTTGAAAAAGAACCTGTTCCGGAGCAGCCTCTCCTATTGGCTGAGAAAGAACACGTTCTTTGATCACGACTCGAGGAGTTCTCCGAGCAGTGAGCGGGAACACCTAGTTCTTTTCCTGAGCTGGAGTCAAAGCACGCTTTGGCTAGAGTTCTTTTTCGGAACGGAGAGCTAAGAGCGGGAACGGGGTAAAAGGCGTCCTCTTGCTGAACAGGTTAAAAGAACTGTTCTTCGGTGAAAGGTGTTCTTTCATTAAATCTGTTCCCTGTTCTTTTGCTTTAATTAAGTTCTAAGCTAGGGTCAAAGTTGTAGACTTGGAGTCAGAAGCAAGGCCGTACTTAGACGGGGGGGGCAAGGGCGGATAAAAGGGGGGGGCGGAGGGGGCGACCGCCCCCCACCCCGAGAAAAAAGAAATTAATGTAAAAGATCCTATTTTCCTTCCAAAAAATGGATGTATATGTCAATCCTCTAACTTACCGCCCCCCCCCCGACAAAAACGCATTAATCCGCCACTGGGGGGGTCCTATGAGTTCGGACGCCGCTCCCCCGAACTTATTACATTATATGTACATGGTGTATTTATACAGGGACGTAGCCAGAAAAATTTTTCTGTGTGGGGATGGTGAGGGACATGAGCGCCGGCAGCATAAGACAAGGGGGCAATGCCCCTCCCCCTGGATTTTTGTATGCAGTGTTATCCTTTGCGTTTTTGCTCTTTCCAACATGGTACCTATACGTTGAAGTAGTCTTTGCCCCCCCCTGGGAAATATTCTGCCGGCGCCCATGGTGAGGGGTATGAAATGCAGTGATGTATAAATGAACGAAATGTTTGTGTAGTAATAAAAAAAAATTTAACCTTGCTAAATTAGACAGAAATTGGGTGTGGGGGATATATCCTGAAAATTTTATCCCGGTATACGATGCTCCCCGACTCCGAAATTATTTTCTAGGTATGGCCCTGGTCGGAAGCCATGTAATTTTATATGCCAAAGTCGTATTCATTTTCTTAAATCGTAGTCGAAGCAATCGACATATTATACACGCGTATTATTTTTAATCTGGAGCCTGATACTTACTAGAGGTGGGGAAAACCGTTATTTTCAAAGAACAGTTGTTCACCGTTCCCGTTCTTTTTTTAAAGAACGGTTCTTTTTCCTGTTCTTTTGAGAACAGGTTCTTTGATTTATGGTAGCTTTATGATGACTATTTTATTCAATTTAAAAATGAAAATATACGTCTTTTTAACATGTACTATACTTTAGTACAATTGTAAAACCCGCAGTGGTCTGGGCACTAAACTCCGTTGCCATAAGAACACGAAAAGTGAAGCAGCATCCGGATTGGCCAGTGCTTGGGAGGGTCAACTTCCTCTCGGCTCGACTGCTGTAGGACCGTGTGCCTAATGGGAGCTGGTGCACGTAAAATCCGTCGTGGCTTCAATGTCCTCCAAATTGTTAAACGATACCTCTGGGGGTGCCGATTTCAGGGGGTGGGTCCCTCCTCTGGAATTGGTTCAAAATTAGGGGACCCCAAGCTGAGTCGGAGTTCCTCCCACTGGGGCTCATTAAAATGGAAGCAGCCCCTTCCGCCCATCGCCTGCCTATTTGAGGGATCTGGCACCGCCCCGCGGGTTGCCAGAGGGCATTAGCAACAACAACAACAATTGTAAAATGTTTAAAAAAAACTTTGCAACCAACATTCTGGCTTTCTTCAATCAAGTATGTTAACAGTAATTTTTTGTAAAAATATTTTAATGGCAACTGTCGTCAAAAAAGGGCCTCTAGATCTGTGGCACGCGATGAACGTTTCGATCGTCCGCCCTCTTGCTAGTAGTTAAGTCGAGCGATGGCAACGGCCGCCCTTTTTTCAGCATTGGGAAATGGTTGCGCCTTAAAGGGTAAAAAAGTACATGCTCCAGCTTAAAAATTAAAGACTCCGTTTAAAAAGCTGTAAGTATCAGGCTCCAGATTAAAAATAATACGCGTGTATAAATATGTCGATTGCTTCGACTACGATTTAAGAAAATGAATACGACTTTGGCATATAAAATTACATGGCTTCCGACCAGGGCCATACCTAGAAAATAATTTCGGAGTCGGGGAGCATCGTATATCGGGATAAAATTTTCCGGATATATCCCCCACACCCAATTTCTGTCTAATTTAGCAAGATTAATTTTTTTTTTATTACTGCACAAACATTTCGTTCATTTATACATCACTGCATTTCATACCCCATGGGCGCCGGCAGAATATTTCCCAGGGGGGGCAAAGACTACTCAAGGGGGGGGGGCAAAGACTACTTCAACGTATAGTTACCATGTTGGAAAGAGCAAAAAAGCAAAGGATAACACTACATACAAAAATCCAGGGGGAGGGGGCATTGCCCCCCCTTGCCCTAATGCCTTCCGGGGCCCATGCCCCTCACCATCCCCACACAGAAAAAAATTTCTGGCTACGTCCCTGTATAAATACACCATGTACATATAATGTAATAAGTTCGGGGTTTTTTTTGTGTTTCAGACTATCATTTTCTTTATTATTAAATTTTTTACTTTGATTCAAATTGAGTAGTTTGGCTGGAATAATAAAAATTGACGAATTGTAATCCTGTGAGTGCATTTCGTATTGAACATATAAGAAAGCTTCTTATCCTTTGCCCGGGTCCACTTTAAAATTATGGTAGGTTGGGTTAAAAGTTCTATCCCCCCCCCCCCCAGATAATCATCTTCGTTATCATTATTTCTCAAAATAACTAAGATTCCACAATTAGAATTTGATAAAGCTAAAATTGTGAAATTCTGTCCCCACCATCAGATACGTAGCCAATGTGGGGGAGGGGGTGTCTGCCCCCCCAGAATTTAAATTTTTCTTAGCAAAAAAATATTAATCGTGCCTTTCAATGAGAAATTTCACCTTTAAGGCATTTTTCAAAATTTCTCTTTTCAACACGCTTGCCTGTCATAAAATTTTGAAGCGTCGGACCTTAATGAACTGAGAACATGTTTTTGCCGTGATCACTGAACAGGGTGTTCCCGTTCTTTCTTGAGAACAGGTTCAAAAGAACAGGGTTTTCATTCTTTCCCCATCTCTAATACAGCTTTTTAAACGGAGTCTTTAATTTTTAAGCTGGAGCGTGTACTTTTTTACCCTTTAAGGCGCAACCATTTCCCAATGCTGAAAAAAGGGCGGCTGTTGCCATCGCTCGACTTAACTACTAGCAAGAGGGCGGACGATCGAAACGTTCATCGCGTGCCATAGATCTAGAGGCCCTTTTTTTGACGACAGTTGCCATTAAAATATTTTTACAAAAAATTACTCTTAACATACTTGATTGAAGAAAGCCAGAATGTTGGTTGCAAAGTTTTTTTTAAACATTTTACAATTGTTGTTGTTGTTGCTAATGCCCTCTGGCAACCCGCGGGGCGGTGCCAGATCCCTCAAATAGGCAGGCGATGGGCGGAAGGGGCTGCTTCCATTTTAATGAGCCCCAGTGGGAGGAACTCCGACTCAGCTTGGGGTCCCCTAATTTTGAACCAATTCCAGAGGAGGGATCCACCCCCTGAAATCGGCACCCCCAGAGGTATCGTTTAACAATTTGGAGGACATTGAAGCCACGACGGATTTTACGTGCACCAGCTCCCATTAGGGCACACGGTCCCACAGCAGTCGAGCCGAGAGGAAGTTGACCCTCCCAAGCACTGGCCAAGCACTGGTAAAAAAAAAAAAAAAAAAAAACCGGTAACTATACAGCTATAGTAACAGCTTTGAGATTTCGAGAATTTTTATTGCAAAATATTCTTGGATAAAAGTGTGCACAATGGAGTAATGTAGCTCAAATCATATTCATTATATATAGTCATATAATAAACATCCCAACGATTCTCAGACGGGATTCTTGACATAAGAGACTTTTAGTTTATCGGCAGGTTTGAAGGCGACTTTGAAAGGCTTAGAAATGCAGTAACATAAAGGCCAAAATAATAATAATAATAATAATAATAATAATAATAATAATAATAATAATAGTAATGATAATAATAATAATAATAATAATTGATCAAAAGAATCAGAAAAGAGGAATTTAACTTTAGAGGAATTGAAACCATGAGCGACATTGGCATGAACATTTGGGGCGGGGGCAAAATATTTTCTATTGTAGAAAATACTATTTTCAAATAGGTGCCCAGATAGCACAAACTTGTCCAGAACACGCCTAGAAGACGTCATTTAGACAAGCTGACATGTCCATTAAACATCCATGATTCGTCCAATTCTCGTCCATTTTACGTCAATATGGCACTATAGGACGCCCATATGACGTCTTATAGACATGCATATGGACGTAATAATGGACGTGTTTGTCTATTTATAGACCTTTTATGGTCGAATCCTGGACATCAACAAAAACCATTTAATAATTTTTAGCTAATTTTATGTAATGATTAATTTAAATTTATCGTTACATCTTAATAGCGAATTTTGTAAAAATATTCGTACCTACTTTTTTTAAAACTGACCTTTAAGTACTTGCCCCTCTTCAGATTCGAACCCTTAATCATGGACTTCGCAGTACAGTGTGCTAGTCACTATACGCAGCAGCACTTGCTCTGATGCATCAAAATGTTGAAGTAAAGATTTTTTAGTTTTGGACTGGGAACTTAGAAAAAAAAATATACAGTTATTCCTTTTTGGATGTTGAGTCGCTAAAGAATTTTCTTTTTTTCTATGAGGATATGAGTTTCTTTTTACACAATACCGCTTTTATAGGAAATAATAATACATAAAAAGTACTTTAAATTTCAAAAGTTCCCCGACAAACAAACAAACAAACAAACAAACAAAAAAAAAACCACCTGTAGAATTTAAAATGTTTTTGAACTTTTTTGGGGTAAAATGTAATATCAATAAAAACATAAAGTATAATAAATTCATGTGTCGTAAGTACAGTATTGGGTAAAATAAAAATCAATGACAAAAAAGTAACTTTTCCATATTTTGTCCATTTCTGGACTTATACACACATCCATTTTATCTCGTATGACTGACATAGTGTGGATCATCTGGAATACGTCCATAAATGGACTTATTATGGATATTCTAATTCTAGTTTTGGTCTATTCATGGACATATTCTGGATTTTCCAGATTATGTCCATAAATAGATGTCTTATGCATGTCTATGTATAGACGGATGTATTATGGATGAGTTGGATGAGAAGTAGACATAAAATGGACACGTGTGTTATCTGGGTGATATCTGAATTTTCCCGAAAATTAGGGGGGGGCGGGAATCGCTCCCTCTTGCCTATAGTAAGTTACACCTATGACGAGCGACAGCTAAGTAATCATTGTTGTTGTCAAGAGAAGATGAGAGTGAGAAGAAATTTCATAAGACCGAACACATTGTGTCAAAAATCAAAAATGTTTTTACAGTCAAGCACGGTTAGAGAGCATCACGAGATAAAGAAACAGAAAAACTGTTTACGAAAAAGAGAAGCAGATAAACCGTTAGTGTTCTTAGGAACTCAAGAAAAGATAAAAGGATTGTGCTGCACTCCTTTTCAACAATAAACTGAATCCAAGGATCAACAGAAGTAGCTGTAGAAATTTTAAATTTTCATTTACGTCTAATAGTTACACAGTTGTTTATTGATTTTAACATGATACTTATGTACTTTTTCAGAGGGTAAGTACAATTTCAGTCTAGCCTTTTTTTTTTTTAAATTTTATATATAAATATATATTCTAAATATTCGTTCATAAAAGCAAAGAGTAACCAGCTTTATTTTTCTTTACCGCAGGAAAGTACAGGATCCCGAAAAACACATCAGTGTTTCTCGTGCCTGCTGCCCTTCACAAAAATCCTGAAATATATCCTGATCCGGAATCCTTCAATCCAGACCGATTTCGGACCACGACCTCCAGTAAGAGTCCTTGGTCGTACGTACCTTTCGCCGAAGGAATTCGCTCGTGCATAGGTACTGCTTATTCACTAAATTATAAATATTTTGTGATATGTTTGTCCTCACTAACAAAAAAAAAAAAAAAAAAACCTAAAGTGACTGCACTCGACTTTGTGCGCTTGATCTTTACCAATCTTTTAAATAAATTTGATTCAGCTTAATAGAATGCAGTGTTCAGATGCCCGTGCACAGCAAGTAATTTGCGTCTGTAGGCAGGCGCGAATCCAGAAATCACTCAAGGGGGGTGGGGGGCGATTTTGTGCCTGAACTTATATAAATGGCTTTTAAGTTGGGGAGGGCAGAATTCCCCTCTTTATTTAAAAAATCTATAAATGGACTGTGCTTAGGGACAGGGGTAGTGCCCTCCCACATGGGGGTAGCCAAGGGGAGATAGGGGTCAGCTACCCCCCCCCCCCCGTAAAAGGAAGCTAGCTAGTCACAGGGTCTGATTATGGCCAACTGTAGCCCTCGGCAATTCAACCAGGTCAACTTTGGTCGATAATTATCAATGAGCACGGAGGAACAGGAATACCAAATGCATCAACATTTTCAACTCCATTGGAAAGAGACAAGAGACAGAACGAGAAACAGAAAGAGAGATGTTACTTATATATGGCATTTAAAAAGCAAAACAAAATAAACAACGTGAATATTAAAGAGAACTTAACTTTAAGTTCATCAGAGGATTCTTCTCTACTATTGTGTAGAACAGTGCTCGAACTGTTTTTAAAAAATCCGAGTAGCGTGCTCTGTTTTCTTTTGACATAATTTTACAGCACTCTAAACAGTTATAGGTTCTCTCTTAGTTTATTATAAACTAAGAGAGAACCATGGGCGCCGGCAGAATATTTCCCAGGGGAGGCAAAGACTACTCAAGGGGGGCGGAAGGCTACTTCAACGTATGGTTACCATGTTGGAAAGAGCAAAAAAGCAAGGGAAAACACTGCATACAAAAATCCAAGTACGACAGGAGCAGCCAGCTGCGTCAAAAAAGGGTCTCAAGAGCTGTGGTACGCGAGGAACGTTTCGATCGTCCGCCATCTTGCTGGTAGTTAAGTCGAACGATGACAACGGCTGCCCTTTTTTCAGCATTGGGCAATCTAATCCAGCTGTTCTCGCATTCTTCCATTTTTCAGCAGATGTCAGTGCTGTTAAAAATAATCGTGACAATTTTTTTACGGCAAATGACGTGCTAAAAAGAAAAGGATTCTCGTGGAGCTATGTCACCCGCAACTATTTTTATAGAAATAAAATCTATTCTTCGTGACTGGCAACAGTCCAAACGTCAGAATTTGGTGTTCCCAGAGCGGGAACACTGCGCGTTAAAGGGTTAAATGAATCGAAGGAAGACATCGTCCAATGTTAGAGCAATGAAAACTCATGCGTTAGCGAGCGTTTTATAATCGATTTTTTCGCAAGATTTTTCTTTTCTGTTTGAATCTTGTACATATTTTTTTGCCCCTCACCCCTTTCTCTTTTTTATAGGCAAGAATTTATCGACGCTGCAGATGAAAATATTCCTGACACACGTGTTAAGAAACTTCGAAATTGTTTCCTTGGATCGCAGGGAAGATGTCCTCGAGTCTTGGGAGATATTTTTAAAGCCTGCGACGCCTCTGCGACTCAAATTCGTTCCCAGATAGACGAACCTTCTTAGTGTACTTGTACTCAAATGCTGAAAATAAAATACCTAAATAAATAATACTCTCATCAATTGGAATTCAAAACTTGTGCTAGTTCTATCCGTTTCAAGCATCTGGGAATCCAGTTCGACCGTCTAAAACAAAGTAAAGCTTGTCTGTCTGTTGTTCGGTCATTTTGTCCGTTTGTTCGAGCATCACGCAAATCGATTGAAATCAGTGTTGTAGTGCTAAAAAATTTTTCCCGGAACGCACGACTTCGTGGGGGAAGGAGGGGGGGGGGAGGGTATTGTTTGTTCAGAAGACAATCTGACATAAAAACGTCTCTGCCTTTTTTGTCAGTAACCAATATAGAAGGATGTGTATAATTTTGAAAAAAGCGTAATTGACAACAAAATCTATATAAATAAAACAGTGTGTAAACTGTCCGTTTGTCTGTCTGTCTGTGTCTCGCGTAGCTCCGAAACGGGTGATCGTAGACCTACCAAATTTTGTACGGAAATTCTCCAAGACGGGTCTCGACACACCTCGAAGCGATTTTTTCGAAATTCGAATTAGAAAATGTTTTATTTTATGTTTTGTCCGATTTTTAGCGATTTTTCTTGCGTAATGCATAATAACGCCGGTAATTGCGCTCGCAAGAAAACGATATTTACATCATCGTATAGAGGAGAAAATTTTCTTTTAAAAACTATTTGTTCGGACTGTGTAACATAATTTGCAGATTTTTGGGAATTTTTCAAATAAAATTAAATTGGACGCTGACTTTCGAAAAATATTTTTAAAACTGCTGCATCTTAAATTCTATCTGTCATAACTTTTTTATATTTGGGCAAAAGACGGAGCACACAATTCGCCCACTTTTAAAAGAAGAACGGGGGGAAAATATAAATTAGGAGAATTTTTACGAATTTTTAAGTAAAGAGGGATTTTCATTTCAGTAGTACCTGCTTATGAGTTTCGGTTTGATATCTTGCGGTTTGGTTGTCATGGATACAGTAACAATGATTAAAATTGCCAGCTGAAAAAAATAAATAAAAACGGGTCCCGCGAGCAGACGATTTCTTTGCTTGGCTCGATTTCCTTTTATAAATACTGGATTTATTTGCGAGAAGAAATTTAAACGGCATAATCTAGAAAAACAACTTTAAAGCCCTTATAAATAGCGCAGTCTTATTTCTTATCTCTTTTCTTTTTGTAAAGGGTTCCAAGAGAGGGTGACGTATTTTTAAAATAAAAAAAAAAATGTCCATTTCATGTAGTGTCTGAGGTATTTAACGCTAAAACGTGAACCTAAAAGACAGCATGTCAGCGGAAATAAGACATTTTGAAAGTGAGAAGTTCACTGCAAACGGTCCATTTTCACTTTTTTGATACCGAATGACGCTGACAGTTTTTTTTTTTTTTTTGTGTGTGTGTGTGTCATTATATTGCAATGATCTCAGGTTATTACATATATGACGCAAATTTTAAGTCAAGAGTGAAATAATTTTGCTTTTTCTAGATTCCACATCACTGGAATTAATTCAAATTACACATGTGAGGATATTTTTCGTTTCCTACCGTGCGAAGAACGGGCACGCAGCTAGTATACAATAAAGCAAAATTTTAGTCTAAACCAAGGGAGATATTTTTGGTAGGGGATAATTTATAAAAAAAAAAAAATGCATTTTACCTATCCAAAGTGTATAATAAAGCAGATCGTTGCCCTTGAACAATGTATTGGGGAGGCTGAAACACACCTAACCCCTCCACTGACTGGTCACTGGTCAGGTGGACAGTTCCAAGTTTCATTTCCTGCATTGCTACCTCCGCGTTTAACATGTGTTCCCTTTATTGTCGACATTAATTCTAAGAATCTAGTGGTTCGACTTATTTTCTTAATTGCATACATGATGGTGATGTTGCTTTTCTTCAAAGACTGAGAGAGAATAAAAAGTTTTAAAAAAACGTCGTGCATGAGCGTCATATCTGACAGAAAGTGCTTTGATGAGATGAGCTTGTGTACACATTGGAAAATACGTGGTTCTGTTTGACCAATTTTGGTCTCAACTAGTCGATTTGAGCTGACTAAAAAAAAAAAAAAAAATGTATAGTTTTGCTTTGACAGAGAGATACTGCAGAAACAATTCGGAGAGAATTGGCAATCCATCTTAACTTTTCAAACTCGTTTGATTTTCCGTTTCGAGGCTAGCTGCAGATGCTTGAATCAGGGACCGATTAAACCTCTGAAGTGGAGGGAATCTCAGTCTTGTTTCGCCTCACCCCACCCCTTATGGTTTGGGAAAAGTAAAGCTTTAATGATTTTCTTCGATAAAAATATTTAAATATTTTCTTGGTTAAAATGAAATGCCATTGATTTAATTAGTTCTAATGATTTCCTTTGATATTGTTGCGGAATTACTCTGCTACTCCTGGGGTTCGTCGTTCTAAAGTCCTGTTGGTGTAAAAAGTTCAAGTAAAAAGTCACTTGTCAGGATGGAACACAAACTTTATTTCTTCTAGAACTTCGTAGAACAATCAGCTGCACACAATTCACAAGCACAATCTAGCAGTAACGTGCTTTTAACAATCCGCTTGGATCAGAAGCTCTCACAAATGCTGTATTTCACACACAAAATAAGTCACTTTTACAGGCTAAAATTCCGTGGAAATATTCAAGGGATATAGTACACTATCCCTTAAGACACAGCAATGAAGAATTTACACACAGCACTTTAAAAACAGCTTCACAAAGCAAGCTGAAACACAGCTTCTATAGCACTATCAGTTCACACAAAACAAGCGTACTCAGAGCTCTTCACACATTGAATGTTCAACTCGCAACTGACTGGCTTCGGGGCGATGCCCGCTTCTATAAATAGCCGACGCAGGAGGTACAAGAGGTTTCCAGAAAAGTCAATTTCTCGAGGGTTCTACATAAAGCGTGAATTTTGATTACGTCATAGAAGAAAAATGTTAGGTTATTATGCGTTTTTAATGCAGGAAAAACAACTTCCAGGCCCCATTGGGAAAATCGCGCCAAATGACCAAAAAGTCGCCAAGCTTGGCGACTTTGGGCGAAATATCGCCAAATTTGGCGCCAAAAATAAATCCTCAAAAGTGAAGAGATCTAAGCTCTAGGACTAATATTTCTCGAGATTTCTAGAAGCCCATAGAAAAACATATGGGAAAGCGAAACCTCCGTATCTCCGGTTCTAATTGGCCGATTTTGATGCAACAAAAAGCAAAATTTATCTATTTGAAGCGTAGAATACGAATTTTAAACCATTCTAAGCCCCAGAGCAGCGAGTTGCCCCGAAAATTCGTAACATTGCCCCCTTCCCAAGGACTGCACGTCCCGGGCAGTACAATCCCTAGTTAGGAGGTCACACAGGTACCTACACTGTATAACACTTAACAAGATCTTAACAACATAATTCAAGCAAGTAATCAATAGCACAATAAGCAAATACACATTAATAAATAAATAATCATCATAATAAATAATTACACTGTAAGTAATCAATGTAATAACAAATACACATTAATAAAATCCAATATATTAAAAATATGCACATTAAACATGGCGTAAGTGGTGAGAGAAAGAGAGTTGTAGAAAGAGGAAGAGAAGAGAAAGACAGGAAAGGAATGAGAGGTGAAAGAAAAGAGGAATTACGCCATAGTGTTCATAGTCTGAGCTAATTACAACCGCGGTAGATGGCTAGCCGATCGTAATGTACAACTCTTGGCTTCGAGTTTGGTGACTTACGAATCCGTACGATGACGTCATTCAGCAGGTTTAGGACTGTGTAAGGACCGTCCCACGGCGATTGCAGCTTGGGAGACAGGCCTTTCCGTCGAGTAGGATTCCATAGCCAAACTTTGTCACCTGCGTTGAACTCGTGTCCCGTAGCCTTCGTGTCGTATCGAGTCTTCATCTTTTCCGTGTTCACGTTGATCCGCTCCCGAGCAAAATGATGTACATCTTCAAACCGTGCCCGAAGGTTTTCCACGTACTCCTCTGGCGATGAAGACGCATCTGGAGGGCGGCCGAATCGCCGGTACACTAGATCGGCGGGAAGACGAAGATCTCTGCCGAACAGCATCTGGGAAGGTGTGAAGCCGGTAGTCTCATGGACGGCGCTCCTATAGGCCAGCAGGAAGAGGGGGAGTTTCTTGTCCCAGTCCTCTTGATTCCTAGATACCAGAAGCGAGAGGTTGTTTAAAATTGTGCGATTGAACCTCTCCACCATGCCGTCGGATTGTGGGTGTAAAGGCGTAGTCTGGGTTTTGTCCATTCCGAGAAGATGGCATAGTCCTTTAAAGACTGCAGAGGTAAAGTTCGTTCCTTGGTCGGAATGAAGTTGCAGAGGGGTTCCATATCTGGAAATCCATTCTTGCACCAGTACCTCTGCTACGGTCGTAGCTTCTTGATCGGGAATAGAAAACGCTTCGGGCCATTTAGAGAAGTAGTCAATGACAACTAGGATGTATTTGTTGCCATCCGAAGTTCGCGGAAGAGGTCCCAGGATGTCGAGGGCAATCCTCTCAAAAGGCGCTCCTACATTATAACGATGTAGTCTTCCACGGCTTCGTTTCCTCGGGCCTTTACGGGCGGCACAGGCGTCACAAGCTTGACACCACTTTTCGACGTCGCCTCGAGCCCTAACCCAGTAGAAGCGCTCGCGAACTTTCTGCAGGGTCTTCATTACGCCAAAATGGCCTCCAGTGTAGCCATTATGAAGTTCTTCTAGAACCTTCGGAATCCTCGAGCGAGGGAGTACTAACTGCCATCGGAGCATCTTGCCGTCGTCCGACTCCCATTTACGATACAGGACTCCATTCCTCAGGCGAAGCGAATCCCATAAAGCCCAGTACTGTTTTGTTGCCGGACTGTATGATGATATTTCTTGCCAACTGGGCTTAGCGCTGGATTTTTCCATAAATTCCACAATAGGTTTGATGTCGCTGTCTGCTAATTGGTCCGCCCGAACATTTTCGTCACTCCAGGGATCTTGGGATGGTGTCGATGATGTAACTTGGCGGACAACGGGATGTTTCAGATGGTAATTTTTCTCTGCCCTGGAGCAATAGCGACAACTGTCTATGCAGGGCCTTCTCGACAAAGCATCTGCATTTCCATGAGATGACCCTTTCCGATGACGTATCTCGATGTCATATTCTTGTAATCGCTGTATCCACCTGGCTATTTGGCCCTCTGAATGCTTGAAATTTAGAAGCCAGGTTAAAGAGGCATGGTCCATTCGGAGCAGGAACTTTCGGCCGTACAGGTAATGATGGAAGTGCTCTACGGCCTTAATGATAGCAAGAAGTTCCTTTCTCGTAACACAATAGTTACGTTCTGCCTTTGAGAGGCACTTGCTCCAGTAAGCAATGACGTGTTCTTGGCCATCTATCCCCTGGGACAAAACTGCTCCAACACTCTCCTTACTTGCGTCTGTGTCCAGGATAAATGGCTTGTCAGGGTGAGGATACGACAGGATCGGCGAAGATGTTAAAGCCGTCTTCAGTTCGTTGAATGCGTCCTCACATTCCTCAGTCCATAGAAATTTCTGTCCAGTCTCGGTCAATTTGTGAAGGGGCCTTGCAATTTGAGAAAAGCCCTTCACGAATTTTCGATAGTAAGTACACAGACCGAGAAAACTTCTTAAGTCATGGATATTCTCGGGACGACTCCAGTTCTGGACTGCGGACGTCTTTTCGGGATCGGTTCGAACTCCGTGGGCGGATATTATATGCCCGAGGTAACGTACTTCCCGACGAAACAAATTGCACTTCGATGGACTTAGTTTCAAGTTCGCCTCTTTTAATTTCTGCAGTACCTTTCGAATGTTCTCGAGATGTTCTTCGAAAGTCCTCCCGACGATGATGATATCGTCCAAATAGACGAGGCATGCTTCGTAGGAGAGTCCTCTCAACACTGTCTCCATCAGACGCTCGAATGTAGCCGGTGCGTTGCAGAGTCCAAAAGGCATAACTTTGAACTGCCACAATCCTTGTCCCGTGGTGAACGCAGTCTTTTCACGGTCATCGGGATGGATTTCTACTTGCCAGTAGCCACTCTTGAGATCCAGAGTGGAGAACCATTCGTTTCCCGATAAAGTGTCCAATGTGTCGTCTATCCTGGGAAGAGGGTAGCTGTCTTTCTTGGTAATGTCATTCAGACGTCTATAGTCAACGCAGAACCGGGTGGAACAATCTTTCTTTCGGACCAAAACAATCGGCGAGGCCCACGGACTAGTCGATGGCTCGATGACGTCATCACGCTGCATCTCCTCTAAAAGTCTGCTCACCTCTTCTTGCTTAGCAAACGGCAGCCGCCTAGGATGTTGCTTGATGGGAGAATGGCTGCTTGTGTCTATTCTATGTTGCGTTAACCTCGTACGGCCAAAGTCACCGGAAGTACGAGAGAAGAGGTCTTCAAATTCAGCTATTACTTTCTCTGCAGCGCTTCTCTGTTCTGCCGTTAACTCCACGTCTTGTAATAATTCCTTCGTCAGGCACTCGGAAGATTTAGCTGTCGTTTGGTTGATGTTCTTATTAATGCAGGTTCAACTCGCAACTGACTGGCTTCGGGGCGATGCCCGCTTCTATAAATAGCCGACGCAGGAGGTACAAGAGGTTTCCAGAAAAGTCAATTTCTCGAGGGTTCTACATAAAGCGTGAATTTTGATTACGTCATAGAAGAGAAATGTTAGGTTATTATGCGTTTTTAATGCAGGAAAAACAACTTCCAGGCCCCATTGGGAAAATCGCGCCAAATGACCAAAAAGTCGCCAAGCTTGGCGACTTTTGGCGAAATATCGCCAAATTTGGCGCCAAAAATAAGTCCTCAAAAGTGAAGAGATCTAAGCTCTAGGACTAATATTTCTCGAGATTTCTAGAAGCCCATAGAAAAACATATGGGAAAGCGAAACCTCCGTATCTCCGGTTCTAATTGGCCGATTTTGATGCAACA
The DNA here is from genome assembly GCA_038373885.1 of Cheiracanthium punctorium. NCBI lineage: Eukaryota > Metazoa > Arthropoda > Arachnida > Araneae > Cheiracanthiidae > Cheiracanthium > Cheiracanthium punctorium. The sequence continues at coordinate 642,725 of JAWZYV010007414.1, read as the reverse complement.
AAAAGCAAAATTTATCTATTTGAAGCGTAGAATACGAATTTTAAACCATTCTAAGCCCTAGAGCAGCGGGTTGCTCCGAAAATTCGTAACAATATAAATATTTTTATTCGTTTATCTGAAATTTTCCTTAGACAAAAATATTTTATTTAATATTCATAATAGTTTAGTTCATTGCAACGAGATTATACAGTATTTTTGAAATTACTTTAAAAAATAAACTAAAAACATTACTTTACTGGAGTTTTAAACTTTATTTATTTAGACGCATTTTTAATTAGACATTTTTTTTCAGAAATTCTTTGTTTGTTTTCATGACATCATAAAAGTCATAACATCAAAGTTCAGATTTAATTTTGATATTTAGATGTTAAACATTATATACTGGAATCTAACCCTTTCTGCCAATGAAATGTTCCCATAATAGAAAAAAATCTCTCAGCTAGAGCAGATGCCCCAGGCAAAAACATTCCAAACTCAACCAATTTAGAAATGTTACGACATGAAGTATCAGCTTCTGGAAAACCTTAAAAATAGCTTTCCACTTCTCTTCAACAAAAATCTTTGCAATTAAAAAATCATTTATAAACAAAATTTTGAATTTTTAATGCATTTTTTCGGGCATTTTTGCCCCCCCCCCCTCTTCAAATTCAGAGGAGAAGCCGAAGCTTCCCGAGCCTTTTCGGTAATCAGGCCCTGGAATCTCTACTTGATTCTTAGGAGATCAACCGTACAAAGTTTGTCCATGAATATTTGAAAATGTCTGACTCCATGGACTTGGCCGATTGCTTCTCCAGCTTCAAGTTTCGGATGATGATTTAAGCAATGCCAAACTACTGTGGAAATTTCTGAGAAAAACTCTGCTCAACACCCTGGTATACTTGCTCCATCATTAGCAAATCCATCAAAATTTTCTCCGAGATATTTATCATGAAATAAGTATTTTTAGCTTTCTGTTATAATCTCAGAAGTTCCAACTATATGTAAGAAGTGAAAATTGGCTCACGATCACATGATTGTGCATCTCATGGACAATCAAATTTCAAATACATAATGGAAGTAGTTTGGCTAGTCTGAGTGGTCAATGCATCAATTAGTATTGAAATTTTACTACTGATTTCAATAATGCGCTTTCAGATTTTTAAATAATTGGAAAGGACTGGGGATTGAATTCCTAGTCGAGTGGACTCGGCTATCAGTTCACTGGAATGATTTCAACTACTACGGTATCCATAGAATGAAAACAGATAGATTTCCTAGTGCAAGCACTGACTAAACGAGAATATTTTTTTCTTTTTTCAGAAAATAAGTTTAGATCTACAATAATAATAATATTAATCTCATTTTAATTCCGGAACACCGTTCCGGCTCGCAGAAAAGTACCGGAATGTCGTTCCGGCCCCACTACACCCCTGATTGAAATGAAATTTGGTGCCATGATACTTGGAGACTCAATTTAACCTTATAAGCTTCGAATTTTTTTTTTAGATTTTTAGAAAATTGTTCCATAATGCGTAAAGTTTTGTTCTCGCATCATGTAATAACAACTAAAGTTAATGCGAAATGAAATTTAGTGACATGATCGGTAAACATGCAACTAGAACCATAGGTGTCGAGTTTTCTGATAAAGGTAGATTGGATTTTGAGATATTGTGAAAATTTATTCAAACTGCGTAAATGTTTGTTCGCGCATCACGTAATGACAACTAAAGTGAATGACATGAAATTTGATGCCATAGTCATACAACTTAAACTATGAGGTTCGAATATTTTTAAAATTTTGATTAGATATTATTTCAAAATGCTTAAATTTTTGTTCGCACATTACGTAATGACGACTAAGCGAATGAAATGAAATGCTCGACATAATAGGTAAAATGCGGCATAAACTATACCAGTGGATACGCTTGAAAATTAGGTTTAGAGATGTAACAAAAATTTATTCAAAATGGCTTTTTTTTTTTTTTCCAAATGGGAGGGCGCATGCTCATCAAGCATTTTGTCACTACTATAGGGCTCGAAATTACTGGCCATTTTATTATGGGAACACCAATGGGCGGCCAGCGTTTCCACTGCGTCACATAATGTACGTTTACAGTAAATTTTGACTCGGAGAATCCAGAACGTTCGTTTACGTTGTAATCGTAAGCTCTCGTCAAGATCTATCGATTGCGTATATAAAACAGTATTGTGAAATAGTTACAGTGAATATCAGAGGCAGAAAAATCTCCAAAAATTTACATGCCCGGTCGGACATGTAATCTAAAATAATGCATGCCCGAACAAAAAATTTACTAGCCCAAAAAAAACTACATTTTATTGCCCTGTAAAATTTACATTATTCAGATTGTTTGCATTGAAAGGAAAAATCGGAAAATCCTTAAACATACGTGAATGTGGGGGTTTTTATATTTCCCCATTATTGTTGGGGGTTCTGTATTCTGTTTACGGTAATGAGATTGCCACTAGGACATTGATAAAATCACAGAAATAGAAATGGAAATTTATTTTTTTCCGTACCAAAATTTGAAAAATTGATAGCAATTAAAAAGTTACATAATCTTTTTAAAAAGTAATTTATGAATTTCCTACAGTCGATTTTTTTTTTGCATGCCCAATTGGACAAGTGGAAAAAAGAAACGCGTGCCCGACTGAAAATTGTACATGCCCCGGGCGTGTCGGGCAATAGATTTTTCTGGCCCCGTTGAATAGATATAAAAGTAAAAAATTAAAATAAATAATGCAATGTTGGCCTATGCTCGTCGAAAAGCCAATCAGAACATAGAGAACGTTTGCAGTTGAAAAGGTTTCTCAAGAGCAATCCAGTGATACCCGTAAAGCACCATATGACAAGTAAAGCGGTGCTGGGAACGTAACAGAACATCATAACACCGCCAAGAGCAGAAAAAGTGCAATTACATCATCATCAAGTCGCATAGCCGGTGGAGCCGCCATATATCGCAACATCAATAGCTTTACTGATTGTAACAGAGTTAACATGGACATTTCCAAGATAAGTTTGCAGATCAAAGACCCAAAAGTTTTGTGATGTCTGTCTAGTAAACGTAACAGTGAATGGCATCTTCAAATTTATACTCGCGCGTGTGTAGATTCATCCGGGCACAGCGTTAACAAAAAAACTTCGATCTCTGTTAAAGTATTCTATAAATAGTGTTAAGATTATGCCCGAATACAAGCCATATCTCACCACGCCAATTATGATAGTCAGACTTAAATGTTAATGTCTCGCATGACCGCTCGTTTCCTAGTTTCCCACTTACATTTTCGTCTAACACACGTACACATCATTCATAAGTGTATATATACATTCAATATATATTAAAGTGACCAGCCCATCGGGAAAATTAAGAAAATATTACCCGTTACGTACACGCAATCAAATAAAGCACACGGCCATGTCTACGACACACCCACACCCCATTTTTTAATTTTAATTTTATTTTTTTCTGTTTAATTTGACATTGCAGCATTTCATCCAAGAGCTGTGTCAGAAAACCGCGGTTTAGCCAACACTAACAGTAAGGGTTGCTATCATTATCCCATAAGCAAATAGAGTTCCCAGAGCAGAGATGATAAGGCTTTTATCGATTACTACGGAGTCAAGTAGTACGAATCCAGCTGAATGTTGATTCATCAACAGCACCAAGCGATAAGTTTTATCGCACGGTGATTCATTAGCCAATTCAAAAGCCGCTGTTTTAACCTTGGAACTTTCCCCGATTACAGAAGAAGATGACAGACAAATGGTTATGCAACATGCCAGATGAGAAGCAGCTGTGAAGATGACATACAGTGCTGTCAGTTTGGTCACACTTGAAACAAACAGGAGCGAGTAGCAGCTGAAAAACGAGATACTGAAAGAGTATGAAAATGTAAAAACTAATATGTCGTGAAAATTGGCACTCATTTCATCAAAAACATTAATTATTTTGCTAATGGGCTGCATACAATTGTTCCTTTGGCAGTAATACTTGTCTTTCAAATCACGTTTATATTCTTGTAGGATCTTTTTCAATACGAAACACAGGTAGCAGAAATGAATTGTTACAGCAAAATTTATGTTTTGCCAGAAGTTAAATGACATTTGCACGACATCTTTGATGGGTAAAAATGGATTCTTTAACTTCTTCGCAGCTAAGACTTCTTCTATCGAAGCTATCTTAAAATACAGCGCAGACAGCTGGACTGCATCACACAGCAGCATTGCAAAGACAAGCTTCTTCCTGAGCTCTACCTCATTCCTTTTAGCCATTTTTGAGTAAATGGCCGAGACATTTTCAGAAACTGCTGCTAAACTTCTCCTTCGTACGTAAACGAATATTCTTTGAACTAAAGAGATCATCATGAACGCGATTATACTGCCTGTTTTCTTTAGCCCTTCGTTCGATATTTCTAACTTTCGAAAATTAGTGAAAACGGACATGAGAGTGTTGCCATCAAATGTAATTGCTATCGCTACTGATGCAACAAACAAAAGTGAGTTTTTGCAAGAGGAATTGGATGCTTTTGTAAATCCTACGCCATGCATCCAGAAATAAGCATCCACTAAATTGAAATTGCGTTTTATGTCTTCCAATTTTAATCGTTTATATCCAAACGAAGACGGGGGAGCTGCACAGTTTCTATGACGTACTTTCTTCATTTCTTTTATATTCAAGAGTCTCATATAACTAACATCTTATATCCAAGTCAAAAAAATCTCGTAAACGTCTCAAAATTACTCAAATACTGAAGAAATCATCGTTTCAATATCGTTTGCACAACTATTTAAAATTAAGTACTTTTAACTTAAAAAGAGAATTAAATATTAGTCTTGAAATATTCATAAATAGTGTTCAGCGACTTTCAACTCTGTTTTCGCTTAACCTTAAAAAAAATTAAACTTATTAAAAATTGTTCTACAAACTAATATAAATACAATTTTACCTTGTGATTGCATACTATAACAAATGGATGACCCAGAGGATATAGCCAGTTTTCCTTCTTTTTTTAATGTTACCTTTACTTATAAATAAGTCATGCGTTTATTCAAGAAAACAACTTCCTAACCCACGTATAACTCGTATTTAAAAACTTCAGCAATGGAAAGATCAGTGACAATTCTCTGAATAATTTGAGATCTTGCCTGGTTAAAATCTGACATAGAATTATTAATTTCATCGCAGAAACCTAATTAAATATCCATATGTGAGCAATGATTTTCTAATCAGTTAAATTGTTTTAAGCTCAGTTTAATTCTAATGGTTCATCATATTCCGACAGTTCTATTTAAGAATGTCGTTTAATAAAAGATATTTTGAAAAAGCAAAGAGTAAAATTTATAATATGCTATGAATGATATTTGGTTGGTCAATTGGTCATCATGTTCATACATTCAAGCCTTCTAACATGCAAACTATAATTTTGAAGAGTTGTGTGTGTGTGAATTACATATTAAACAGTAAGTTTTAATTCTCGAGATTTCAATCTTTCGAACGTTAGCCAATTTTTCTCCACATTTTTACAATATATATAACAAAATATAACATTTTACACTCTATATTTTTACATATAACAACAACGCATTTTCGTGATGATCATGGAGCTTTCATGAAGAGCTTTAATAAAGGGACCGCTCTATATGACCGCACCTTTCCGAATAGTAGACATTATTCCACATAACCAACAATTTTATAGTCCCAAATACGGTGTGGAACGAATTATTAACATCTAAAATAAGCGTTCTTTTCGCTCCACGTCAATTGCGATATCAACATGTGCAGGAATAACATGCCCGAAATTACAAAATTTATTTGAAAAGCGACAGTAGCATAAATATTTTTGCATCAATTATTAACAAATGGAAACTATACCATTACATCAATCAGCCATTCAATCAACATGCGCCCAGGAAATTGGTTCTGTATGCATAATTAATGTCCAGAACTATAAAGTGCTTCAAAATTGAGATTGGATGATTAATAAAAAGTAGTGTTCACGAAACTGCTTTCTCCGAAATCCATCAAAATGGGAGATGACGTTTTTGAAGGAAGAAGCATCACGGCTGAATTACATTTTTAGAAATAATCACTTTCGATAGCAACAAGAATGATAAATCGAGTTAAATACATCTACCGTAACTACTGGTACTACTACAGCACTTTCAACACAGTCTAGTTTGCACACATTAGGGTGTTTCAAAAAGAAAACTTTACAATATTTACTGCGGGCGCGTGCTTTCTAGGTGACATTCGACGATAAAAATTGTTTCATGAAAATCGGTTATTTAAGGGTCGCTCATCTTCAGCAAAGTTTTAAAAAATGCATGATTTCATGGTTTTTTTTTAATTGTTTGTTTGTTTTGCCGTGTTTATTAAACTAAGCATGCATGGCCAAAAGAACAGTTTTGGAGGAGTATTTTGCTACTTACTCTTTGAACAATACAATATTTAACTGTTAAAATGTTGTTTTTTTTTTTTTTCCGGATGAAACTCGATCGCATTCTGGGGGCAGTCATTCGAAAAAATCGCATCTTCGTTGTAAACCATTACACGAACTCTTGGTTCACTTTTCTTTTTCCAATCAGTGCAACAAACCAAGATCTTAACGCTCCTGCACATTTGCTTCTCTATCATTGCTCTTAGACACCAAAATCAGACTTAGCTGTATTTGGGTAAATTAAGTCAATACTTGTATTCAGGAGCTGCGCCCGATTATGACCAACAGGGCCCCTATTTATGAAATTTGTTTTATTTTTCATAAAATTTTGATATAAAAAAGACTATTTCAGAACAACATTTGAAATTGGGGGCCCTGGGCAAAGTCCCGATTTGCCCATGCGATAATAAGGCTCTCTTTAGGAGAGCTGCTATAGGACTTGCTTTTGTAATTCGAAAATTTCCACGGTCGTTAAAAGAAAAATGCTTTCAGGTTTAGAAAATTCTCCAGGAAAGATCATCAACCTGGGAAAGTTTTAATTGCATCGAAAGAAAGGCGATGCGCTTTCGTTTCTAACTGGTTACCTTGTCGCTTTTTTAAAAAAGATGTCATTGTCTTTGGATGGGCTTTGTTTCAAAAAATACCGTGTCTTTTTTTTTCAAATTCGCGGTGTCCCACACGATTTTGTTCAGGTTGACCCAAGAGAATGGCCGGAGAACCAATCTTTCTTAACTACTCTGGCTACGTTGAAAAACTACCGCGTAATTAACGAGACTGCCGAGCTTGGTACGGCGCTCGCTCCAGAATATACAGTGGACTTGCGCTACAACGATCTATCTACTGGAATGGGATTTAAGAGTTTTTCAGGAGTAACGTATCTCAGACCAAAAGCGAACTCTTCGCCAGCAACACAAGATTTTTCATTAACAATAAGAAGCCCAAATTAGAAGTGTGGGGTATCGTCTTCGTGATTGGCTACTGAAGAAAAGAACCAACCAGCGAATGGTATTTCATATCTCGTAGCATAACTGAAGGCGGAAGCATCAGAACAGTTCTAAACTAAACCTACTTTATTCATTACATTACGTGGGTAATATATAGTTAGAGAATGGTTTAAAACTGTTTGAGAGGTGTTTATAAGAGTGTAAAGTATATGTGTTTAAAAAAATTATATATACTAGCCGCCTCCGGCGACCAGTTGATTCGCCATTTTAATAAATCTTGTTTGGAGATAATCCTATTCCTCACCGGCTTCCTTGGCACTGAAATCTCTCAGATTCTGAATGGAATTTAAAATTAAAATGGTTACAAACAGGAGCGACCCTACGGTAAGTGTCGCCCCTTGCTAATATAAAAAAGACGCCCCCTTTTATGCTCTACTTAGTTTTTGACTTCGAAATGACACCCCTTTGAAGCCGGCGCCCTGATGCGATGTTTACTGTGTCGGGCTGCCCCTGGTTAGAAAAATAAGATTGGGTTTAATGAAAAAAACCTACAAAATGGTATAAATTATTTTCGTCCTATATTAATTCTGAAGAGCTTCTGGATATATTGGCCTTTATCAAAAAACGGAAAGGAAAAAAAAAAGTATGAAACACTCAGATTTTAAAAAAGCACTAAAGCGTTATATATATTAAAAGCGTATTATAATCCATGGGTCTTCCTTATTCCATTAAATTGGAAAGTATATCATTATTCATGAGTGTGATTAAACAAAATTAAAATTGATATTTCTAACATCCTTTTCCTGGAGAAATACATTAGAAATAGATGGGAAAAAGCTGCTCAGAAAAATGCACAATTCGAACTGATAAGTAAAATTTTCTCAAAAACTTATTCAGATGTATTCATAATCGAAGTAGCAGACGATCCTCAAACTCGAACATCAACCATTTTATTTTTTGACAAATTAAAAAGTTGCACATTTTAGTTTCGGAAAATTTCCAAATACTTTTTTTCCTTTGAGTATAAAACATTTCATTTCTGCTCTGATTTCACATGCACACGATACTTTAATTAAAAAATAACCTTACAAATAATTTAATCTAAAAAAAAAAATCGTTATTCTTTTATTTTTACTTCAAGAGTCTGAATCATTTAATAAACTTGCCAAATATGGCACACAACCTAGACAGCTAAATTCTCCCTCTTTCCATTGCAGGGTTACAATCAGAGCCCAGTTTACCCATTTAAGGGCCCGGGGCTGTGATAGTAGCGGAGCCCCCCCCCCCTACGCATGCACATTTTTCTTTTTCTTTAATATGAATGTTCGTCGTTAGATAAAATGTTATAATGATCATATTAGAATAAGATTCTCATTACCATTTAAATGAACTCTGAAACTGTTTGCAAAAAATTAATTAAAAAAATATTAAGAATAAAAGAATCTAACACACCAACCAAAGGAAAAGATACTGTATCAAAAACTTTAATGAATATATTTTACAGATTAAAAAAAAAAAAAATTAAATTGGCTTCTTCCTAGCCTTTGCCGCGCTGAAAGTTTCAATTACATCTTTAAAAATCCAGGTTGCTTGTTAAATCGTGCTCTGAGCATAGCAAAGCCAAACATTGCAGTTTATTCTGCATTTTTGTTCTTCAAAGAGATAGAATTCTCTCTAATTTGGAGTTTATCGATATCAAATTGCAAAGCCGAAAGAGCAGAGTTAAATAAATACGTAATGCAATAAACATATTTGGAAAAATTTCTTTTAACTCGTTTTTAAACATATGATCATAAATATGCAGTAGCGTAGCTACTGGGGGGGGGGGGGCGTCTCGCCCCCTAATGTCGGCAAATTCTCGATTGTCAGTATCGATAGATACAGGATCCAGTTCTCAAACAACTGATTTTTCTTAAATTTCCATTATTTCTGGTAATGAAAAATGATATATATATGTATATGAACCCGTAAGCAGTGTGCAAAACCACCAGCTGAAATTTCTTTCACGCTTACTATACCTACGCCTACGACTGCTGAAGATGCAACTGTAACCAATACAAACTGCAATCGTTTGCCATCGGATCTCTAGGGTGCAAACCCACATGTTGAAGTTTTTTCCACACCTACTATACCTACGACTGCTGAAGAGGTTGAATTTAGGGATTTTAAAAATCAAGCGACAGAAATAACACCGATGTCTCCACTTCAAACAAAATTTCTAATCATCTAGATGACCAATTCGGCAATGAATATGACCACGACTTCGACGAAGGCATTCATATTAGTGTATTGAAATGTGCTGGACAGTTTAATCATTTAGTCGATTGCTTGAACGATTGCAAGACGCGCGCGTTTATTGAAAAATTAACTCAGTCTGTCGAATTAAGTGTTCTCCCGTCCCGTGTTAAATATCTGTGGTAAGGTAGTGAAAGAAATTGAGCAGTGGGAGCGATTGCATAGTTGAGCATCCAGGTAAAAGGTCTAAAATACTGTCAGATAATCAGAGACATTATTTGATCAGTTTAGGTCCGTATCAGTCAAAACTCGGTATATATCCGATAAACTACTCCATCCCGCTGGATAGGCAGTGACGTTTCAATAGCGCTTGGTACAAAGAGTATCCGTTTTTGGAATACAGCACAGAACGCAACGCTGCTTTTTGTTTCGTCTGTTGCCTGTTTCATGAAGGTTCTGGCAGAGAAAATAAAAACAAGATGCTTGGGTTAAGAGCGGTGTAAACAAATGGCACAAAATGAAGAGTGTAGGAAAAGGAAAGGACGGAAAACTAGCTCAATATTTCTCTTCCAACACCCACCGAACTGCTCTTTCAGATTACTGTCAGTTTATGATGATGCATAATCACGTTGATGTGCTACTCGACACGAGCAAGCGCAAGCAGATAATTCTGGAAGAACAGGATCTTGTTTTTAATACTGAAGTGGTAGCGATTTTGATAGACATTACGCGGACACTGGGCAGACAAGGTCTGGCATTCAGGGGAAAATGTCAATTTTCTTCAAATTGTCAAATTAATCTCCAGACATAATTCAGTACTAAGGAAATGGCTTGAGGACATACATTTCAGGCCTTGCCACACAAGCTTCATCCCAAAACGAGATAATTTATGTTTTAGCGACGGCAGTGCGCAAAAAGATAGCGATATTCAAGAAACACAATTCTATGGAATTATGGTAGATACCACACCAGATGCTTCTCACGAGGACAGATTAGCTGTTGGAGTGAGGTATGTCGATCAAGATGGAAAAACTCAGAAGTGACTTCTTGAAGTTGCAGAAACAGTCGATAAAACCGATCTCGGCCTTGCAAATGACATAGCGCACATACTTACAAAGAATGAGCTTGATACAGAAAAGGTAACTTTCCGGTCTTACAATTTTGTAAGGAGCATGTCAGGAGAATTCAAAGGCACCCAGAAAATTTTTTCAGAAATCGTGGGTCGAATTGTGCCATTTATTCCTTGTCAAGCTCACAGACCCAACACGTTAACATAGCTGTAATGCTAGCGATATTATAGCTATTTTTTTTTTCTCGGCACTGGAAGAAATTTATGGTTTTTTTACAGCAAGAACAAAAAAAAACAAGCCATTAGTAGACGAGCTGAAAAAAATAGTAAATGCTCTTTTACTGCAAAATCTTTCTCAGACGAGATGGACTGCTCGAGCGGAGTCAGTGAAAGCGGTTTACACTTCATATGAATGTATCCTACAAGTTTTGAAAGAAATAGTTGATTCATCTATTTTTGATAGCAAAACAAGGACTAAAGCAAGAGGTCTAAGAAAGAAAATGTTGTCAGGCCTAGTGTGCCTGAATGATGCGCTGAATGATGCGCTGATGAGTGCGCTGTGAAAATGTTGTTAAACATTTCAGTAAAAATTCAGTAAATTTAGTAAAATTCCGTAAATTAAAAATAGTGAAAAACTATCTCAGAACAACTATGACCGATCTCCGTCTGAATACACTCGTGTTGCTTGCTTGTGAAAAGGATATTTTGGAATGCATAGATTTAGGAACTGTGGATAGTAGATGGTCTCGTCTAAAAAAGCGGCGGGTTAAAATGCATATTGTATAGTAAAAGAACAAAAATGTAGTTAAAATAATTCATGATTGAATCTTTTCTTTTATGTAAGTATAAATAAAATATTATTTATGCTGTAAGTACCATCTTACTAAGCGCTTGAACTTAATTAATTTGAATTGTAAATTTCCATTTGCACATTCAACAACAACAAAGAATAATAAATACATATTTTTCTTTAATATCATGATACTTCATCGGAATTTTTACTACAAAGAAAGGGCTGGTGTTTATGTATCCATCTTTTAACTCACCCATATTTTCTGCAAGTCTAAAATTCGATCCCGATTGGTTAATAATGTTGAACTTTATATAGTAGAGACACATATGAGAGAGACAGAACGTACTTTCAAACATATAATTTTTTTAAGTTGTCGGCAAAATCATTATATACGCCCCCCCAATGAATTTTGCTTAAATACACCCCTGTAAATATATATCGGTGATCAGAGCCATATTATCACATGGGCAAATCGGGACTTTGCCCATTGTCCTCAATATCAAATGTTGTTCTGAAATATTCTTTTTTGTTGACTATATTGTATATTTCGTTTGACTATATTGCTTCATTCACTGTTTCTCAAGAACGTTCTGTACAAGTGCAAATTACTTACTGAAAAGCTTGAATCGAAGGATCTGAACATAATCGACGCTACGAAAATAATAAAGGCATGCATCAAATCACTGGAGATAATTAACAGTGATGATGAAAACATGAATAGAGAAATACAAAGCGCAATTATTTTTTCAACTAAACACGGTGTAGATCCGTTAAATGAATTTACCCTGCAACATCGACGAAGATTGGCGCCAAAGAAATTGGACGACAATCGAGACAATTTCTTTCCTCCCGAACTTATGACTTTCTATCGCATGGATTTTAAGAAGGTACTGGATATTCTTACGGTAATGATGGCTGATAATCTCAATTCTTGCATCAGCATAATCACGCAGCTGTATGAGATAATGAATCCTCCCATAACCAGATAGAAATTAACCACAGATCTAATTAAGAAAGCTGCAGATTTATTTCCAAAAACTCAGGCAATTGTTCACATGGAAGCTTTACAGGCTGAGTTGGAAGTTCTGTCAGATTTTTGCTCAGAAGCTGAAACAATGGAGGACATTTCCAGGAAATCAGAATCCTTAAAAAACATTCTTCCGCTTGCGAACCGTGTCAGTCGTTTGGCTCTAACTTCCCCAGTCACTGTGGCTTCGAACGAAAGAACATTCAGTAAATTAAAAATAGTGAAAAACTATCTCAGAACAACTATGACCGATCTCCGTCTGAATGCACTCGTGTTGCTTGCTTGTGAAAAGGATATTTTGGAATGCATAGATTTAGGAACTGTGGATAGTAGATAGTCTCGTCTAGCGGCGGGTTAAAATGCATATTGTATAGTAAAAGAACAAAAATGTAGTTAAAATAATTCATGATTGAATCTTTTCTTTTATGTAAGTATAAATAAAATATTATTTATGCTGTAAGTACCATCTTACTAAGCGCGTGAACTTAATTAATTTGAATTGTAAATTTCCATTTGCACATTCAACAACAACAAAGAATAATAAATACATATTTTTCTTTAATATCATGATACTTCATCGGAATTTTTACAACAAAGAAAGGCTGGTGTTTATGTATCCATCTTTAAACGCACCCATATTTTCTGCAAGTCTAAAATTCCATCCCGATTGGTTAATAATGTTGAACTTTATATAGTAGAGACACATATGAGAGAGACAGAACGTACTTTCAAACATACAATTTTTTTAAGTTAGTCGGCAAAATCATTATATACGCCCCCCAATGAATTTTGCTTAAATACGCCCCTGTAAATATGTATCGGTGATCAGAGCCATATTATCACATGGGCAAATCGGGACTTTGCCCATTGTCCTCAATATCAAATGTTGTTCTGAAATATTCTTTTTTATATCAAAATTTTATGAAAAATAAAACAAATTTTATAGCTCGGGGCCGCTGTTGATCATAATCAGGCTCTGCCGGTGATTTTTTTTTTTTCTAAGCTACAGCTTAGCAAATATTATGAAAATTGGATGACTTCAGATTTTGTGGCTTCAAAATCTACTTCTCCTTCATAAAATTCAAGAAAATTATTGACTGAGTCTTCATTTATTTGTTCGAGACCTAATTTAGTAATGAAATTGAAAATGCTGCATACTGAGTTATAAGCATTAATTCGTTTATACTTTCTGAATTTAATCTATCGACTATCACGAATAAAGTTTCAACTTTAAGTTTTGCAAATCCTTCAAGAGTTATATGGCTAGTTGTTTTAGATTCGAGAGTACCATTGGTAAATTTTTTTCTTCTCAGTCTTTTTCCCTGATCCTTAGGTTAAGTCGCTACATGTGGAGATAGCAATTGAGATCGTTTTTTTAACTCAAATTGATCTCTGAAGGATGCAATATTTGCATTCCACCCTTTCAACAAGTTAACAGCTGTAAATAAATTCAAGACCTGGGTTTTGAAGATAAATGCTAACTTTATTCGTAGCATTTAAAAAGTTAGGCGTCTCTGTTGCGCATTGTCTGTCAATGCAATGGAAGGTGAAAGAAGATTGATGCTGTTTGAAGCTAGTGTTTATTTACTCCAGTTTCTAGTATGTCTAGTTTTTCATGAAAATTTACGTCTTTTTTCTTTGCGTATAGTCTGTTTATTCAGGCAAAAATTTTGTCTCAATAGATTTTGAATTTTTTTCAGAGAATATGTTTAACAAAGATACTCAATACCTTCAATCGTAAAAAGCTACCGTTTGATTGTAAAATTTGCAATCAGGACGCACTAACTTTACTTTTACCTTCCATTAAAATAATTAAACCGCTCCATTTTTTAGGTTCACATAAAATTTACGTTTCTTTTTTCTATTTACTGTGTTTTCTTGGCACTATCTAGGGCCCCCTTGTTCACTGGGCCCGGGGCTGCAGCCCCCCACCCCCTTTAACTGGGCTCTGGTTACAATTGCGAAATGGAGAGAGCAAAATTAGCCTTTTGCAATAGGTTTTTATCGATATCTGCTAAAATAACTGGAATTTCGAAAAAATCGCTCCGAGGTATGTCGGGACCCGTCCTGGAGAATTTCCATGCAAAATTTGGTAGGTCTAGGAGCTAGGCGAGACACAAACAAACTAACATTTCACACTTTGATATATATATATATATAGATGTAATATATATAACCTATCTCACAATGCGGAATTTTCACTTACGTGAGAGGTCTTGGAACGCATTCCTCTTGACTTACAAGATTCCACTGCAAGAATAAAACAATCAAGAATGATAAGCATGCGTAAGCTCTGTATGGGGTTGTTAGCCATGATAGGTAAATGAGAACCTCAGCCTTGGAAAAAATATTGAAAAAAAAAAAAAATCCCAATGAATGTTACATTTTTTTTTTTTTTTTACCTATTTTGAACCATTTCTTCATACTTTGCTCTTTGTTTCATTTTCAAGTAATAATTAAAAAAAAAAAAAAAAAAAAGATACAAATAAAGTTTGATTTACTCAATTTGAGCGAAACATTCCATCGGAAACAAAACCGAAAATTGTAAGGTTTTGTAAAACCGATCACACACGTGCATAAACACATATAATACAAACACTAGAAAAATACTCTAAATCATAAAACTTGGAAGGCAATGAGCGACCTCCTAATCATCATCCGAATGCAAAATGACGGATTTTCCAATTTTTTATTCGACAAATGCATTAACGACCCGCCCGACACGATTTTCAAAGAACGAACCGATTTTTTTTTTTTCTTAAACGCCCTAGCATACAATACTACTGTGTAACAAATAGTTGGCTGTTTGATAACAAGAACAGGGCCGGCCCTAACAGTTTTGCCGCCCCGGACAAAAATATAAAATGCCGCCCCCACAGTAAAATTACTAGTAAAAGAAATAAATTGTTCACAGACTGTTTTCATGCCTATAAAATTGGAATAGCTCTTTAAACATAACACAGCATAAGAAAAACTATATTTATTAAAAACCACACATTAAGCTAAAAACCAAAAGAAAGAGAGAAAAATAAAGTTTTTTTTTTCTGACTTTTAATTCCGCAAAATTCCTGACTTTTTCTCTTATCAATTTTTATACTAATTCATGTTCGATAGCCAATGTAGTTAAATTATTTAACCTACCTGGAAGAGTTGTGGAACATAAGAAATTTTTAGTTAACTTTAATTTTGAGAAACTCTTCTCTGCACTTGCCACAATTATCTGCAAAGAAAGCGAAATTCTCGAAGCAATAGCAAGATGTGGTGTAAAATCTATAGTTAAAATTAGCTTTAAATTTTCAACTGGGCTTTCCTTTTTAACTAATAAGGCCGTAACTGACGCTATTTCATTTACTAGATCAAGCGCGTTTATAATCCCCGATCCAATTGTTAGCACGGCTACACTGTGTTACAATGTTTAATTAGCACTTTTTAGGAGTGTCTTTTAACTCAGTTATGCCGTGCAAAAATTTAAAATAATTACATTGGGTACTTATTAAATTAAATCTGCATTCTAAGATATTAATCGCTTTGTTTACTGTAAAAAAATAAATCTATCTTAAATTTTAATTTAGGATCTTTCACCAGATCATCTCGTGATTCGCAATCAAAATTAATATGTTACGTGGCTGCTTAAACTCAGTGTTAACCAGAATACTATTTCGTCGGTCAGTTCTCTTGTATAACAGAACATTTCATTTAAAATCGCATCAAATCGAAGATCCTTTCAAAAAATCTTCACAGTTTCTTAAGAGTTCTAGAGCAGGTGGTCAATCGTTGTCTTTTGACTGCAATACCTTTCCTAATGGATTCATCCAATTGAAGATTTTGTACCAAATAATAATAGAGCACAGGAACATGAACTGTGTGAGAGAGTTAAATAATCCTAGCCTCATTGGAATTAGATTTGTCAACACCTTTTTACCTTACCAAGAATGCGATCTGTTCAATTTTTTTGGCATCAGGAGTGCAATCCAGAAATATGGGATAATATTTGGCTTGTTGAATTTCATTAACAAACTGTAATTTGAATCCAACTGGAAATCTTGTGAAAAATCTATGCAAAATATGTAAATATTTGTTTGCACATCACATATAAACAACTAAACAAGGGCGTGTACCCAGGATTTTCATAGGGGGGGGGGGCAAAACAAAAAGACATGGAGTCCAACTGCTCCTGCCCCCAGTTTATCATAATCAGACCCTATGACTACCTCATTTTAGGGGGGCATCAGCCCCCTGCCCCCCGATGGCTACGCCCATGCAACTGAAGCGAATGAAATGAAATTTATAGCAACACCAAAAGTGGCAACTTAATTTAAACTGCAGTTGCTGAAATACTTCTAATTCCTTTAAAAGTTTTGAGATTTAAAACTGTTGTTTGAAAACTGTGTGTAAATATATGTTCGCCCATTGTTAAAAAATGGCTCAAGGGAATAGAATGAAATTTGGAATTATATTGAATGGTATGTTAATTGAAACAATAGCTACCAAAATTGTTTTAAATAATTCATAGACTTTGAGATTTTGTAAAAATCGCTTTAAAGTTTGTTCTGGCATCCATCAAAAACGGATTAAGAGAACAGAATGGAATTAGGCCATATGATGGGTAACAAAGCATCATCGAAATTTTTAAAAGATTTGAATAAATTGAAAGGGTTTGCAAAAGTTGCATAGTATTTTTTCTTTTCTATTTTAGGGGGCGGGAGAGAGGGGAGGGCGTCACTTTAAGGCGTCTGGAGGTAATACAATTATTATTTTTTAATTTTGAGAAAATAATGCAAAAATTTTACAGGCATAATATTAAAATTTCTAAAGTTAATAAACAAATTTCAGTTACTATTGATGAGATTGAGTGAAATAACATTGATATATATATATATTATTTTGAGAAAATTTTGTGTGACCACTTCGAGAAAACAACTAGTGGTCAGGCAAAAGGGAATGAAATGAAATTATGTTAAATAGTAGGCGGTTAGTAAATTAAAATTTCGGGTTTTTAATTTTCTACAAATTTGAATGATTTTTGAGGTATGACGTAAACTTTGATAAAGCTTTTCGCGCATCAAGTAAAATCATCAAAATATTATTCAATCGGACGTTTCAGTGTTAAATATCGGCTACTTGCTATTACAAAGAATTTTCCAAATATTCTCTTCTCAGTTTAATATTCGTTACCAGCATCTTCTTTTGCAACTTTAAATGACTTCTTGATGTAGGACGCTCATCCACTAAAAGAAAACGTTAATTTTGAATGCAAAATATTTTCTCTATTGACAGTTTATCTCAGTAATTTGTTACTCTCTAACCTGTAATTTTTGAACAATACACAAGAGTTATAACTTAGCTTCTATATTTCTGCCAGTATGTCAATTCCATTTTTTGTACTCTACAATGCAAACGAAATTTCGCGCGGTTAGTAAAAACCCATCAATGACGGATGAGTAGTGGCGCAGAGAGGGAGGGGGAGCAGGGGAAAAATCCCTAGGGCCTCAGCTTGTGAAGGGGCCCCACTTTTGTTGTTTATATAATACTTAATTGTGTGTTGACAATTTTGTAAAAAAAAAAAAAAAATCCAAATTCAGATTATGTCCCCGGATGTTTCACATTAATTTTTGAATGAAATTACAAAAAGCCAGCTAGAGCATAAACCACCAACGACAAAAACGAGGAGTGTTAGTGATTGAGTCTTCTTTTGCAAGAAAAGTAGACATTGACGGTGTTATTCAGCGGTTTGCCATGACTTTAAAAGTAGAAAAGATTTATTTAACAAGAATTTTTTTTTTTCCCTAGACACATTGTTAAATAGTGGAAGAAAGGGTATAGCCAGAGTAGTCTGGGCCCGCCCAACCTCCGAAATTTTGAATTTTCCTTAACAAAATGTTAAAGATAAAGACTTTCTATGAGAAATTTTGAAATTTCCACTTTTTTGACCTTCTGAATTTTTTTTTTTTTGGCTGCCAGCTTGCATAAAAATATTAATTTTTTCAATACTGCGGAAACATGCCATGCAAAAATGTTAACGTTTCAAATACAGTTTTTCTAAGGAGGTAACGAAACCTTCCAAACAAAATGTTGGTATTTTTTAGAGCATGGATGTTTATTAAAGTATAATACCTTTTTAAATTAATAATTTTAATTCTATTAATTATTTTTCAATTACTATTACTTTAAAGTTTCTTTAAATGATTAATAATTTTAATAAGGAATAAATAATTGATCTAATACGACATCAAAAGAATTTCTGGATAGCAAAGGTACCCAAAAGATTTTATCCCCGGGGCCCCGACTTGGCTCTCTGCGCCTCTGTAGAGTACATCAGCTAGTAAAGTTATATAGAAGGATATTCTTCGGAATATTTTTTAACAATTCTTTTACTAATACGAAAAATTTCGAATTCGAGCCAAAATGCCGCCCCGGACAGGGGTCCGGTTTGTCCGGCCCTAGGGCCGCCCCTGAACAAGAACATACGCACACACACAAACAGATAGACAAAAAGTGTTAAAAGGTAATAACTGTTGCTGGAATATTTCAACGATGGCAATCGGCGAAGTGTGACCGAATTTTTCTTCACATATAGAAATTAAGAGTAGAAAATGAATGTTTTTTTCATATTTAGAAACAAATGTTTTACATAAAAAGATTTTTAGACCAAGTTTGGGGATACGCCTCCCTGACGTTATGCCTATGATGATGGCCGATTACTGCTAGATATTGCGCTTGCGAGGAATAATCCAATTCAGATACGTAAAATTAAAAAAGAAGTACCGAACACTTACTATGCTTACGAACCAGGGGCGTAGCCACGGGGGGTCATAACCCCCCCATGAGGAATTTTTTGCCATGCAAAATGTATATTCTTCACTACATTATCGCACACGCGTATACATATATATGAGTTTTAGTAGTCGTAACCCCCCCATGAAAAATTTCTGGCTACGCCCCTGTTACGAACAATAGCTTTTTCTTCACTAAAAATAGACTCAAATATTCAAGCCAGTATACGATTACTTCACTATTTCAAAAAAGTTTTAAATCAGATTAAAAAAAAAAAAAATCTGTACCTATAAATAAACATTATTTTTACTATATTTTTTTTAAATCAGCGTCTAAACAATGCATAGAGAAATCACTGATAAAAACTTATTATCACATAAATTATAAATATTTATGTGACCTCTTAATTGGGGATTGTACTGCCCGGAATGAGGCAAAGTGATAAATTTTCAGGATGATCTACTCTTCTGGTTTAATTTCGTCTAAAATTGGTAAAATACCTTACTATATAATAATACCAAAGTGTATATTATTTTGCTAACAAACTAATAATGAAGTCTTTTGTAAAAAATTCAGCCTTTTTCAATGCTTGGTCCCTCTCTGAAATTTTTGAACACTCCCCAAATTATTTTCTGGGTACGAGCCCAGCATAATAGCATGTTTACTTGCGTAATAGCTGCATTTTTCTTGCCAATTTTTCACAGTGAAAGTCTAGGTGCGACTATTATGCGGGGAAATCTGTTACACAATTTTTACACTCAAAAGCTAAAACATTACTGCTTATTAAAAAGTCTTTCCATCAGTTGTATCAATATAAAGGCTTTTTTTGGTAATACTTTTATGAATATAAAATTTACAAACTATGAATGTTTTGACAAAAAAATATAATAACATAATAGTACACAATTCACTACTTAACTACACTCGTTAAATAGTACATAAATCTCTTTCATTGAAGGTATTAGTAGCACAGTAGTTCTGGAAACAGTTGATAATTTTCTAGATGAAGATCAAATACGCGACTTTTATGCAAGGAAAATATTTTGACGATTTTTTCTTCTTCAAAACGGGGGTGCGACTATTACGCGAGTATAATGTTGAAATTCTCGTTTTACTCCTCTGAAAACTTTTGTAGCTACATATGTGTGAGTGGGGGAGGGCATATTTTTGTACTTCGACCTTTGCGAGGCCAATTTTTGAAGGCTGATTATGACACCTTTGTTGATGTAAACTGTGGAACAGTTGAAGAGCTTAGCTGAAAAATTCTCCTGAGCCTGTAGGATTTTATTGTATGCAAAATACGGTATTTGAGGAAGCCTCTGATGATCAGCTGACAGTTGTAAATCGAATCCCTCCTCGCGATTTCTTGTGAACTAGGAGGCCCAGGCCCCTGCTCGCTATCATTGGCAAACACCCCGAAAATCACTTTTGGGATTCTTTTGGAATCACCAGGGTTCTCACAGCATATTTGACTCAAAATTAGTTGAAATAGTGACTTTTTAATAACCAGCTTAAAAAAAAAAAAAAAAGATTAAAATAGTGACTACAACGCACTTCACATTTTGTTTAGGTATATAACTATAATCAGATTTCAATGCAATAATTCATTATGCAACCCAAAATACAACTTGAATAATGATCTTAAAAATATTTTAAAGAATAAACCTTGTATGTCAATCAATTCATACATAGAAAAGGGGCAAAAATTGAAAAAAAAAACAAGTAGCTTTAATTTTTTGATGTGTTGTAAGGTCCAATACAAGTAGTATAAATCTAAGCTTCAAAAGAAATTAAATTAACTTTAATTTAAGCATAAAATGAGCTCTTAGATCTAATAGATCGCTCATTATTTGAAGAAAGAAAGAAAAAAAAAAAAACTAGAAAATGGGAAAAGAGGTTTTTGGAAAAAAATGGATCTGAAAATGTCTTTTTACAATTTGTGGGCATTTGAAAGAACATGGCATGATAACAAGTAAATAAAATGAAATATGTATTTAATTAAAGTGAATGCTAAAATACTTCGAACATCCATTAGCAAGTCATCTTTTAAGATTTGTTTTACAATTTTATAGAATCAGTACCATTTTTTAAAAATATTCTTTAGTTACACTGTTAAATTTCTTAACTTAGAAGAAATTAAACAAATCAACTACTTTTGGAAATTGATATGTTTCTGTTTACCGTATTTTGCTTGTGTAAGTGCCACACTACTCACCTGTGAGAGATGCATGATTCTTGCAAGCTGAACAACAGCCACCCTTGGTTTGATATTGTTTGCAACAATTAAGCATGCCTATTGATCTTTCATGCTTCATTATTTTGGTAAGTGTACCATAATCCATACATGTGCCCTATTGAGCTTTCTTGCTTCATTATGCTTGAAAGTGCATCATAATTCATGCATTGCCCTATTTATCTTTTTAGCTTAAAATTTCATAAAGAACAACCATCGGAATCTCATATCATGAGTTGCAGCCTCATCGGAGATGGTAGTTCTGAAGTTAGGCCTAAAAGTGGTCATATACAACTGAAAGAGCATTTTAAACAGATAAGGAATCAGATTTTTTTTTTCATAATATTGTATTGTTAGCTAAAAAGCATTAGTATATGAAATTTCAGCTCGGAGCAAAAAATTGAATTTACATTGTTCATCACAGCAGCTTAGTATAACAGTACCAATATTCAGTAGATACTTATTGTCTGCTTAAAATTAAAAGTGAGATTGACAGATTGAAGTCTCAAAAACACATTTTTTTTTTTCTACAGGTCGAGATTATAGTATAGTGGTGAAATAAAATTCTTTAACCTGACTGTAGCCAATTTTCACTTCAGAAATGAAGTGTGAATGATTTTGTGATCATGTACCGGGTTAAAATGATAAGATTGTGTATTGAAGATTGTTCATCAAATTTCTAATACAATAAAATTTCTGTTTTGTCCTGAAAATTCGGCTAGTTACTGGAACTTTCTACACACATTGGACTTTAATGGTACAGACCTGACAATTCAGCAAAGCTTTTTCAACAAGACTAATTTCATATTCTATTTTTAACAAAGTTGTTATCATAACAACATTCAAAAATCAAAGAATGAAGCAATTTTTTAATTTTTTATTATTCTTATAATATCCAAGCTCTTTTTTTATTCTTACAATACAGAGAAAGTGAGTTGGTGTTAATGTTTTTGAACGCACATGGTTTTGCCATTTTGCCTGCTACCATCAACCGAAGTTTGTTTATTGCCGAGGCATTGCTGCAAGCTAAAACAGTTAAACGTTGTTTGTCTATTTTAAACCCTGGGGCATATTTTTCTTCCTATGAAGCAAGATTTTTGGTAGGAAAAGCATTAAAATTCAGTTTGGTTTCATCCACATTTAAACTTGCTGCAGTGAGTAGTTTTATGAAGAAACAAGGTCTTTAAATTCTTTTAGGTAATTGGCAACTGCTTCGGTAGCTGAATACTTCTCCCCAGCAATTGCGAGTTGTCAAATTCCTTGCATTTTCTTCCAATGACAAAAAAAAAAAAAAAAAAAAAAAAAACAACAACAACCACAACTAGCTAAAAATGATGGGTCACCCTCCATAAGATTGTTTAGTTGAAGCGCCTTTCTTGTATTAAAGGACCAGAAATGTGGATTCCTTTCTGCCTTTGTTGAATGAACCACAAGATTAAGACCTTGTGAAGTTTTGCATATGAAGGCACAGTCATTTTTTGCCATTTTTCAAGAGTCTTCAAGCAGAACAAAGCTGCTCAATTTTTAACATGATTTTTTTCTAGTCACTAATCGTTGCCATTTACGACACCATATTCAGGTGACAGTTAAAAAGCATTTTCTCCTTAGTCCAGTCTTTTTAATACTTCCAACTTTTAAAAGAAGTTTTAAAAGTTGTTCTTCGTACACCTTTTAAAAGTACATGAAGAACAACTTCTTTTAGTTGCCATGTTTAGTGTTTAACAGTTAATGTCGAGGACTATGAACATAAATAAAAAAACGCACAGTAACTCGGCAAAGTAACTCAACACTCATGGAACAAGGGAGGGATAGGAGCAGGGAGGGTGGGGTGATAAGTCCATTTTTACAGTCCATGCACTTTAGAGATCAACACTGCAGAGAGCTGACAGACACTAGCAGATGTCCCTGCACTTAATTTATGCCTTAACAAGTGAGTCAATACATTGATAATATTAATGAAATTCACTTATTCCAAATTCTTGCTAAACCAAACAGTGTTCGGTCCCAATTAGTTCGGAATAGCGGGACTTCTACAGTATATGTAAAACTGCATTTGCAAACTATACAATTACTGTAAATAAAATATACTAAAACATGTTTTCTTTTTTAAATAAAACAAACAAAACTATATCATATAATTTATTTTCTGGATTATAACAGTGAGTTTATTCTATGCATTTAAATTACAACAATGAAAATAATTAATCACAATTACACACTCATGACAATCTATTTTATTTTGATTTCATATTGATTTTATTTTATTGTTTCCCCAAATTTGCAAACCACACAACAATAAAATCAAAGATAATGATTTTAATTTCATTCTTAAGGATGCATTTAATTACTTGAAACTAAAATTTTGAAATATCTATAAAACAACACAAGGTTTAATGATTTGATATTTTGCCAATTTAAAAATGTATGACAAAAGAACTTCAAATAAGTTTATAAAAATATTTTTAAATGTGCATAATGCAGTGTTTTACTAATATAACTCAATATGAACAGAATACAAATTATTGATAAATTGGAAATTATGACTAGATAGTAGATTCCATTATGACTAGATAATAGATTTGATATATTCAAATGTGAGTTGTTTTTTTTTAATCCATTGTTTTCTGAAAATTTAACACTTAAACTGTTTGACTCAGTGTTTCCCAACATGGGACCCACACCCCACAAGGGGCAATCTGACTGTTAATGGGGGAATTCGAAAATGAACCCGACCAGGGTGTTAAAGCAAAATAATGTTCAAATCCTACTTCTTATAAAATCTTTCAGAACAAACAATTACTTAGTTTCTTTGAAGTAAGCACTGAAAAATTAAAAAATGCTAGCTACTTTCTTTTAAATTAAATAATTTCATTTACATTTTTGCAATCGTATCATGATCTAATACACTACACACCTTATTTTCAACTTGAATCTCAGTTCTGCATTGTATGTTTTATTTATTTACTGTGTTTGCCCAATAATTTTTTACTGATTTCTTCCTAAAATCCACCATTCAAGCTTCGTAAGTAAACATTTCAAAGTTTGAATATTAAGTTATGTATATGTTAGGGGGGTGGGAAGTATAAGAATTTTAGATAGGTGGAGCACAGTGTAGGAAAGGTTGGGAAACGCTTATTTAACTCATATATAGTCGTTCTTCAGATTAACTCCATCACATTTTTTGAGTGACTTCACAAACAGTAGGAAATTCTACATGTGATGCATATGTTTTTAAATGTATTTTTATCAATTTCTCAGTTTCTGATTTTGATAATTTAAACTATAGTCTATTTAGGTTTATTTTAGAAAATTTGTTTGATATTTTCAAAGGTTAGTGGTAGTACGCAATTAAACGGGCAACAATATTATGATATTTGTAATATCTAATATGCATATATATTTCAAGTCTAAAGACTCTAATAATGTTAAAAAATCATATTTTGGTCTTAAACAGGTTTCCTATGCTCTAAATACAAAAATATTCAACTTACAAAAAGAAGAACCCTACTTATGGAAATTCACATATCGTGGTAGAATCTGGAATGAATTAACCATCACAAATAAGAGGCGACTGCATAATTAATAATTAAAAGAGAAAAAAAGCACAGTGTTGGGCATTTAAAATACTGGTCAACAGTTGATAGAGGATTAAAATATAAATTTTAAAAAGTTTCTCTGCACAATATGAAGAATTTATTTTGGATTTGTTTTCCTTTCCACTCATTACAATAAAAGTAAAACTGTTATTGTAAACTTAAAATTCAGAGTAAAAATTGGTATCTCAAATTAATTGGCTACAAAATGATTGATTTCAATAAACAATGACAAAAATGACTTAGTGAATTTTTTAATATCAAAATTTAAATTCAGAGTTGCTTGATAATATAATTTATGAATAATAAGAGGGTAAAAATACAACTCAGAACATAATTTTTAAATCTATCAGGGTCAATATCAGGTTAAATTCAGTGCCTCATTTTGAATTACAAAATACATTAATATATTTTCTTGAACAGTAAAAAGTTCCAATTTTTCTTTAGTAAATAAACTATTCATGAAGTGGAATAGAGTGTCAGTTCTATTAAATTTTATGAGAAATAATCTCAATTATTACAAACACTTTACAACTATATATTAAGTAAGTGATTTTACTGTTTAGTAAGCAAAAATTTTGCACCATACTTATTGACTATGTGTCTTATGAGGTATTTTTAGTAAAACATATCAAATTTAAAACAGAATTTTTTTAATGCCTAAACACTAAAAATATATCATTAATAAATTAAAGCTCCAAATCAGATAATGCAAACTATGACTGACATATATGTTTACTATTAAATGAAGTAAAGTTAAATTTAAGAAATGAATTCTACTTAAAAAAATTACAATAAATATTTTAAATATATGTTTAAATTAAATGTTACAAAATCTGTTTTTGAGCAACATATATTAAAAAAATAATAATATAACATTTATTTATACTTAAAAACTTATATCAAATGACAGTTTTCACAAAGAAATGTTTCTCAAAAACATTTTACATTTAAAGACAAATGTACAATCATTATATTTTGAAGATAAATTTACATAAAAGCTTTTACATTGATCTTTATCTACAATTACAGACAATTTTATTCATTCACAAAGCATATCTTTACAGCAACCACTCACTACCTGCTTACACAGTAGAACTGAACTCTGGAATGTATAGTTGCCCAATGCTCTCTTCACGAGAAAAAGTCCAAAAAAAATTATCTTGGATATTCAAAAAGCAAATTAATCACTATTAGAAAAAAATAAATGGAAATAAAGCACTTTGATGCAAGTTCAGCCTTTAGCAGGGATAGCTTGGCTCCTTTCCTTTTCAAGTTGCCGACCAAGGTATTCCCTAAAATGTAAATTACAATATTTTATAAAGCGCTCCAAAAAATATTTACTACAGAAATCAACAATTAAAAAAAAAAGGGGGGGGGGAGTGGCGGTGGAGCAACAGAATGAAGTGTTTGCTACATTGGTTATCAAACACCGAGGAATTTTCTATTTCTAATTTTTAAAAATAGTTGTAAGTGTCCAACAGAGGGTGCTGTTCAAGAGCAGAGAGGGAAAAAAAAAAAAGGGAATGGAAGTAGTGCATTAACTGTTAAAAAACTAATAAATGATTTTCCCAAAATAAAAGCCATTTCCGGTACCAACATACTACAGTCTGAATACAAAAGTTTCAGAAACTTTTGAAAGCATTTGAGCTAAATTTTCCCCACATGCAGCAAAGTCATACTCTCTCAGTGCCTTAATTGTCTATGGTTTTGATGGTCTGGCATGTTGTTGCTTGGAAGCGATGAATATTTTTGGAAGCATCTTTCACTAGTTTTTGAAGCAGTCAATACAACTTTTCATTCCCTCCTCATTCTTGCTGAACACCCTCTATTGATGATCTCAGGAATCATCTTTGAAAATTTTGTATATAGATTTCTCTAGTGTTTGATGAATAATGCAGTAAAAGATACATTTCTATTGCCTTTATTCATATTTGATTTGTAATTCTTTTATGGGACATCTAAAATTATGTTGTTAACCTATAACATCAAAATAAAAGTTCAAATACTAAGAAATGCAATAAAAAGTATGTGGAATTATTCTGGCAAAGCTATAAAAAACAAATATAAAATGAATGGTGTAATTAAACAGAAAGATGTGTCGGCTTTTAAATGCATGGAAATTTATAACACAAGCAGCTGTAATTATTATTATTTTTAACAAAACCACTTATTCAATATTTGCGATTTTTATTTTAAAGATATACCAGAGGTGCACACACAAGTTTTCACTTTGTAGCCATAATTAGAGTTCATTAGTCACTATTTTCATTTTAAAAAGCAAACTTTAACCTTTATTTTGGAGATTTTTTTTAATGACTGAAAATCATTATATCTCCTATCTATCCTAAATTTAAAAATGCAAAATATTTTTTCCATCAAACAGTTTTTTGCTTCCTCTACTAATAATCATACATTATTCACAGTTCAATTCTCTGCAATACATCCAAGTTAAAAATCTAAAAACCCTTACACCTGATAAAACAGGGGTGAAACTGCCATATACTCAAAAACTTTATGCAGCTTCTAAAAGATTTATGCAGATTAGTGCTGGGGCAACATAAACAAAAGATTTTCTTTACATCAGAAGAAAACAACAATCATTCTTTTTGTGGACAAACTAGTTACGTTGACCTTTTTTCAACAGCATTTCATTTTAACTGGGGGAAATCACTTAGCCTTATCCCCCCTTTTCTTTCTTTTTTTTGAAGGGGTGGGGTGGGGTGGCCAATATTTTTTGCGGAGTACTGGTCAACAAATCTCTTCTAATTAATCTGCTGTTTTTGAAACAGCATTTTAATGAATTTTATAAACATAATTTAATTTTAATACAAAAAAATTTCTAAGCTTCATTGAAAAATAAAAACTCATCCAAAAGATTAAGAAATATTTTGCAGAAATAATCGATATTTATAAAAAAAATATCTAGTAATTTTAACTCTTGATTCAAAAGTTAGCATAATGGCTTGCAATGAACGAAAATATAATTATTCACAAAAAGGATGGAGAAAGCTTGCAAATTAAATCACTGGATGCAGTCAGCCATACCACGCATTAATAACGAAATATTTTATTTATTTAAGAAATGTAGTTATTTCAATTTATGCATAGTATAAGTGTTAATACAACTGCATGCAACGAACAAAAACACGATTATTCACAAAAAGGATGGGAAAAGATTGCACATGAAATCACTGATGGAATCGGCAATATCGGTGCATCTAAAATGTGAAAATTTGGAAAAAAAGGGATTTCCTTGGTACCTCGAAAAAGTTTCACCCCTGATAAAAGTAGTTTTGAAAAATGGTTTTATAACCTCCCCAAAACACATGAATATAAAAATAACTTTTACAGAGAAACTTTATTATCAAGCACAATTAATAAATTCTGAAAACATAAGACTACACATATAGTTTATTTAAATCAAGCATACCTGAGGGATATCCACACTTTATGCTAATTTTATTGTACACTAACAGAAAAACCACTTTGCAAGCAACATTTCCCAGGAGAACATTTAGAAGGCTTTTTAGATGCTTTAAATCCACTACAGTTTAAGCAAAAGCTACTCCTAAGAGCAAGAAAGACAGCCACAAACAAAATTAAAAAGCAAACAGCACAGTAATTTTATATGGGATGAAAGCATGCAAAAACATAAATCAGAAATGCGCAATAGCAGGGTTCATAGCAATGTGGGAAAAAAAATAATAAATATTACAGGCAATGTAAAAAGGAAAACAGAAAAAAGAAAGAGGGAAAGAAAGGTAAATAAGCTCATAAACTGGCAGATAATTAATTATAACACAGCAAATTCAATGATAAAATTTTAACACATTAATATTCATAGGGAACAATACAATTTGCAAAATGTTGTTGGTCATTAAATTTAAGTGATACACAAAATTTAGAATTACTATAGTCTTCACATATGTTTCAGTATGTACTATATAAAAATATTCTAAAACCAATTATTATCTTTATTACATAACTGTGAGTACATTACATAGTACATGAATGCTACAATTTATGAGCTCAATTATAAAACGAACACAAGTAGACAAATAATGTGAACAAAACAAATTATTACTGTGCCAAGACCAATAAAATGATACATTTATCTAACCTAACTTAAAACATGCTTAAGCCTATATAGAATGAAGATTGATAGATAGAATACTGATATACATATTACTTAAATCATGAAGGAAACAACACTAAAATATGGGAACATTAAATCTAACTCAAATCCTTGGGTTAATTTTTGTTTGAATTATTAAATATAGTAAAACAAAAATATTTTTTATTTTTATGCAAACTAAACTGACTGAAGTATTTTTATAAAGTCTACATATATATAGTGTTGTTAAAAGAATAAAAAATTAAATAAATAAACAAAAAGCATAAATTGTATACTTTACAGACAGAGGTTAAATAAAATAAACTGACTAGTAATTTTGATATAAAAATAATGTAATATTAATTACTATATTAGGAAAAAGATTGTAAAATATACGCATAGCAATAAAAACAACTTAACTATTCATAAATTATACCTGAACTATAATAATAACTGACATAACTAAACATAGCTATGGCTTTTATGAAATAGATTATCTATTTGTGTAAGACTCTAGTTCAAAAATGTCATACAATTTAGGTACATAAATACACACAAACTCTGATTATGAAGATTTATCCTGAATTCTTGCAAGTCTGTGGGACAATTGGCTTATTTTAATTTGTGTACCAAGACTGGGAAGCAGGTTTTGTTTCTGCTTTAGCAAACACCAAGCATTTACACAAATTCCACATTTAAACTTTAGATTATGATGATGCAAAATTAACAGCCATTTAACAACGAAGGTGAGAGAATATAAATATTTATTTATCAATGTAGTTAATTCTAACCCAGCAAACACACAAGTTAGGGAGGATATAGGGTCCATTTAGGGCAGTGGTGGGGACTTTGGCACAACCGCATGAGTAAGTGTTGTACAGAAAAGGCCCTCTTCTGGCAGTGTTTGAGTTAAGAAGAATATTACTTGTCATTATATGGCATGGAGGAGATCTTTTTCTGGCAGATTTACTTCTGGTGACGTGTATGTTGTAATACTCTGGGCCATGAGAGGAAAATGTTATTTTGGCCCTTAATTAGAAAACTTACTAAGAGCCATTTAAGTTTGCCCTTCGATAACGTAAATTTAATATTATTTTGAATGAAATCTGCAAACAGATACATTATTTGATGCTGAGAGGAGGCAGTTTATGTATTAATTATTCTTCAACTGTGATTTAAATTACGTGACAATAAAATTCCTTTTTAAAGAACTGAATGTATGTGAACTCAACAATTTTCTAAGTAAAGTTAATACTTAGCATTAAAAGATAAAAATATAATAAACTAAAAAACTAGTCATTAGTTTTAAAAAATTACATTTTACAGCAAATATAAATTAAAATGCATGTGCTATAAAAGAAAATACAAATTTTATAAAAAGTTTTATTTTAGAATATTTTAAAATTAAATTACATTTAAAAAATACTATAAGTACATTTTCAATATATGTTCCCTACAAATAAAAATTAATAATAGCAGAATTTATACTTAAGCAACTGTTTAATGCAAGGGTGGATTAAAGGGGGGGCAGTCGCCCCCTCCGAGAAAGAAGAAATTAATGTAAAAGATCCTATTTTATTTCCATAAAATGGATGTATATGTCAATCTTCTACTAACCGCCCCCACGGACAAAGCTGCATTAATCCGCCACTGGTTTAATGTATTGCATAGATTTTGTAGTCAGAACAAAAAATGTTTTAATGTAAATAAATATATCTAAGTATGAACTATAAAGAAAATATACATTGTATTATTTAAAAATTAACTATTGGCTATTCAACAGCAGTTATTCAAACAATCTGTTTTACAAGTTTCAGTTGATGTTTAAAAAAAAAAAACAAAAAAAAAAACATCTTATTTTACAACATTATAAACTGATATCACAAATCAAAATTAATTGCAATACTGAAATATCAGCTTACGGGAAGACTTGCTGAATAGGTTGGAGTCCTCTCGTAAGGTAACCTTGCCATGACTGATGGTGGCTTAGTGCTTAGGGTGGCCGATTGCAAACCTGGGGATCGACGGTTCGAAACTGAGTTGTCCTGAAATTTTTCGTGTAACTAAATTTTTTTTTTTAAATATAGAAATTATAAGAAAATGAGTTGGTAAAACCCTGGTCTTCTTTACATATTCTTTTTTTAACTCTGCACATTACAAAAGCCGTATTTAGAATTAGCGATTTTCCATTAGTCTGTTTAATTTAATTATTTTTTTTATTCTATTTTTTGGAGGGGAGGGGGTACAGTTTGTAAATAATACTTTACTTATTTACTTATTATGAGAAGAATTATTGCTCCTATAGTTTAGTTTATTAGTTTTTTTTTCTTTTTCTATGTAAACGTTTCATACCTTCCATTAATTTTTAGCTACCTATTTGCTTGGAGTATATCTTAAAGGTATTAAACATTACAGGAAAATAACTTTAATCTTCTGATTTCAAAACAATAAATTTAATTATACATTATTATTATTTTTATACATACACACATAAAATGTATCTTTTTTTTTTTTTTTTTTGGCCTGATCTTCAGCTGTGTTGCGAGCGGGCTAGAATAAGATTTGTATACAGTAACCCATAAAGTTTATGGTTGTTATGGAATTTAAGGCAAATAATAAATAGCCCCAGACATGGCCCACACTAATGGTTACTATCATGGCATTGCCTAGAACGGGCTGGAATAATTTTTTTATATGGTAACCCTTAAAGTTTAAGGGCTATTTGTGGTCGTTACGGCATTTAAGGAAAGAGTGTAAATGCCTCAAATATGACCCACACTATTGGTTACTATCACGGCATTGCCTAGAACGGGCCAAAATAAAATTTTTATACGGTAGCCTTTAAAGTTTAAGGGCAGTTTATGGTCGTTACGGCATTTAAGGCAAGAGTGTAATTGCCCCAAATATGGGCCACATTAATGGTTACTATCACGGCTTCACCTAAAATGGGCCAAGATATATTTTTATGCGGTAACCCATAAAGTTAATGTGCGCTTCAAGCTCTTAAGGCAAGCTGTAACTGCCTGATAAAGGGCCAATACTTGTTAAGGCATGCACTTTATACACCCTTTACAAATATTGAATCACTCTACCATCACAGTTAAGGCAAGAGTTGGCTATTGTGTTGTAACCCCCGAGGTGCCTCTTCAGTTTCTACTTAGGTAATCTGAAACTTTCAGGTATATTGGAGGCTTTGGAGGTAGTTAAGGCTAGCCTTAATAATACATTAAAACACCCACCTATGGCAGAGGAATACGAGACATAAGTGAAGGCAATTTCTTATAAGCCCTTAAGAGGGCCACACTTAAGGCTTCTTAAACCTGCCGGCGATCACTTTATTAACGGTGCCATAAAGGCAGCATACAAGTGGTCCTTAATGCTTGTGTTTGCTGGGTAAGCTACTCATTAACAAAAATATCATACCAATTGTGAACCATTAATTTTTGAACACAAAGAAGAGCTTGATATCTGACATTGGGATCCTCGTGTGATAAAAGATGCATGACTTGTTGCTTTCCACCAAGATTTTCAATCACACTGGAAAAAAAAAAAGTAATGTCAGCATCATGTTTGAAAAATGCCTAAGTATGCTGAAAGAAAAATGAAAACTGAAGAATCAAATTTATTATAAAAGATCAGAACTAGGTAACCTTCTTATACAGGGTGATTCAAAAATTCATCATCAACATTTGATAGGAAGGTAGGGAATAGAAAAAGAAGACTATTTCACACAGGAATGCATAGGCGCAAAACAAGCTCACGGCGGTGTAGGGTGCGCTTTGAGTCCACAACTCCCACCCATGCACTTTACAATAAGCTCAGTTAAAATAAACTTCATTTTCAACAGGGGTTTCGTACATCATGTTTTTCATCAACCCCATACAACAAAGTCGATTGGAGATAAATCTGGTGATCGTGATGGGCAACAAACCAGTCCACTGTGACCCATTCATTGAGCTCCATTTCAAAAAATGATGTGCATGGTTATCAGACCTGAAAATTCGGAGATCAACGAATTGGTCTGAGTGGACCAGCTTTAGGGCTCCACGGCCACCAGATTTATCTCCAATCGACTTCTTTGTATGGAGTGCGATGAAAAACATGACATACAAAATCCCTGTTGCCAGTGAAGTTTATTTTAACAGAGTATCGAAAAGTGCGTGAATGGGACACAAAGCGCCACCTACACTGCAATTCGTTCGTGCTTTCCTATGTGAAAGTCTTCTTTTCCTATTCCTTACCTTCCTATGAAAATGAAATATTGATGATGAATTTTGAATCACCCTGTATAGAGCTCTCTACATAGGCTCTTGATGCTTAAAGTGTTTTTATACCACCAAAACCTTTAAATTAACTAAAATTTTTATTCAAACAAAAATTGTCAGAGTTTATATTTTCATTCACTAATTTATAGATTGTATAATCCCACATTCTAAAGGGCCGCAGTAGCCCGATTGGGAGAGGCGTAAATCTCACAGCTGAAAGGTTGTGGTTTCGATCCTGGAACCAACCATCCCAGTTGGGAGAGGCGTCGTTCTTGTAGCCGAAAGGTTGGGGTTTGATCCTGGGACCAACCAAAGACTGATGTGCTCATTAATGGCAACTGGGACATGTTAAATACACTGTAGTCACAATGTCCCCCAAGTTCTCTTTCAAATAGATACCTCTGGGGGTGGCAAAACTAAGCCTTGAGGTCTTTGGTATTTGCGTCAAAGTTAAGAAACCACACTAACAATCAGTAGTGCTACCATCTATTGCATGGTTGCCACAAAAAAATTAAAATCAGTTTCCCTGACCACAATTGATAGAATTCCCTGACCATCGCGGTCCTAAAAAATACACGCAACAATGCCAACACACCCATTCCACTGAGCAATAAAAGGCTATAGTTATTAAAATAATACATTTTACATGTATTTATGGTATTATAATAATTTACAAATTAAAAGAGTTTTTATGCATGTACCTAAAATATAAGTGTAAATCTCTCTCTGTCTTATTGGATTAAAAATAATACTTAAATTGTAGTAAGTACTATTAATTATATGATAAAATATTTTAATATGATGTTAAAAGTGATAAATTAATTTAAAACATTGTCAAAGAATCCCAAACAACGCAATAGTGCTTTCTCTAAATGAGTACGAAAAGACCAAAGCAGCACGATGGCGCTTGTTTTATTTTAAGTCGAGAAATACCAAGCAGCACAATAGCGCTTTGTTTATTTTAGATGGATGAATCCCAATTGTAAACCTACCTATTGTAAAATGTACTATTTACATTAAAAGAAGCTATGTAATGTGCTTCCTTCAGTAAATCTGCGTGCATGACTTCACCAATCGGTAACATATCATCGGTTGTCAGCAATGTTCGAAATATCAACAGCGCAATCGCACTGCTTCAGACTCAAACAGTTAAGTTTCAATATATTTTCCCTGACTGAACTGGAGTTTTCCCCAACTTTCCTCGGTAAATTTAAATTTTCCCTGACCAATTTCATTTTCTCTGACTTTCCCTAACTTTCAAGGTTCGTGGCAACCAATAATTGGTTCTCGAATGGGGTAGAAATGAACTCTTAGGGAGTTTGTGGTAGAAATTAACACACTTGGCCGGTACTGCCGCATTCGAACTAATCTCGATTTGGGTTGGTAGAAAATGATGTAACAGCAGAAGTGCTTGCCCGATAATCCATGAAAGCAATAAACAGAAAGAATACCACACACTAAAATTCCATTACATAAGATGCATTATAACATTAATTGTTATTTTATTACTGTAATATTACAAGAAATGCATGGAGTAAACAAGTATGAAATATAAAACCAATTTTGGATATCATATCAATAAAAGAGCAGTGAATAGGCTATTTTATATGATTTAAAAATGACAACATCTTTGCAATATTACAAGGTACTTAGTAACATAATTGATATTTTCTTTCCACCTCCTCAAATACAGCTCCTCCCACCAATAGAAAAAATGAAGTATGAATAAGAAAAACAAAACGTACTGCTTTCCTCTTGGATAGTGGCGTACATATTCACCAATATCATGTGCTGCCACACTGAGTACTAAGGCATCTTTGCTTGTTTCCAAAAGATAAATTAAGATCCTAAAAAAAGTGCAAAATTAGAAATTATATAATATGTATAAGGGGTGGATAGAGATATACGAATAATTTGACATTCTAAATTTTAATCTTAAATAATTAAAACTTTGTCTAACAGCATATCAAATTTTGGTACTCTTTAAGAATTTTACATGTTCCTTGTACACAAACATTTCTCACAGTTATCACCTAACAATTGTATGTTCAGACACAATCACAAAAGAAATATATTAAGGGTGTTTTGAAAACTAGGAAAAGCTCCCAAAAAAGTATGATGAAAAGTACACCAAAAGGTACAGAATTCAGTGTTTCTTGTTACTGTCAATTTAATAATTGCAGAATGATATAATATACATTTTAACTACTACTACAAGAAGTCTATTCGTTAAGAGGACAATTTTAACATTTTCAAAACTTCACCTTTATTAAACTCAAGCTCAAAATAAAGAAATTCTTACTTATTCATCTTGAAATACAAGATATACATGGATATCAAAAGACAAACTACACACTAACAATACGTCCCTTGTTCGTACACTGCATACAATGTACACTGGTGAAATAAATTAAGAGAATTTGCATATTTTATCCAATTTCCTGAAAAGAACTGAACTGAATGTAAAACCACTGCTTCTAGGCAGAAATGCAAATCTTGTACATCAAATACATAAGCGTACATGTGTTTGTAGGGGGAGCCAGTAGAGAAACTGTTAGCTTCCCGCCCGCAGTAAGTTTTCTCCCTTTGTCGTGGCCGAAGATCGTTGACTTTTTCCCAGTGTGACGTCATAGTTTGCTCACCGCAGTTTCTAGTCTCATGGACTGTAATCGCCTCTGTATCTCTGTGGTAACGGAGAGGTTTTCTGATTGGCCAACTGGAACTTTATGCAAATTTGTTTTCCCTTTTGCACGTGTTGTATTTAAGGAATGTGTAAAAGTTTTACACAGCTTCTGCTCCCACTAATTTCTGCAGCTCAAACGATGTGTGTGTTTTGTATCATCTTTATTTTAACTATGATTAAATACTTTGATTTTAAAAAGTCTCATCATTTTAACTTGGTCCCTTTTTCCACTGCAATGTATGTACATATCAAATTTTATTAAAATCAGTCCAGTAGTTCTAGAGATAATTGACCAAGTCTGGAAATTCTCTTAATTTCTTACACCAGTGTAGATCAAGGAAGAATATGACAAGCTTAAATTATTTTTCTGGTAGACATTGTTATCAGCAAAATTATATTCGTTCATAAGAAAAATGTGTCGCACCTGTTTAAATTGCAATTTTGTACAGAACTTTTTTTTTTTTTTTTTTTTTTTAAGAAAGAGGCAAAAGAGAACTATTTCAAAATTTCTAAGTAACAAATACATTTAGTACCTCATGCAATTATTACATATATATCTTTAATAACTGGAACTTATTAAAAGGCTGCTTACTTACTTCAGAAGTTCATAATTTTTTTCATTAAGACGATGTGTGTTTTCTCTCCAAAACTTTTCAGAATTATGAACTGGACTCCATTCTAATCTTCCAGATTTGATTTCAGTAGAATATTCATCAAAGGAACTAATGCAAGAGATAAGCAAAAATGCTTAGGCCAATGAAACTGTGTAACCCATCATAAATTGAAAAATTAAATTTAAATTACTTTTCAAGCATACTTAAAAAAAAAAAAAAACATACACAGAATGAGTAGAATTGATAACGTACCCAGGATATTCTAAACCTTACATACAATATGTATGTGAAAACAGTTCTTACTTGTGGCAGTGAAGCGTCCTGAACAGTTGAATGCTCCTCATCTAGACTTTAAATTGCTTTTTAAAGATTTTACTTGTAATTTTATAGATGTCCCGGAGTTTGAATATAGTCCGATTTTAATGATGTTTTTTTAAAAATTATCCGAAATTTAAATGCATTTGCATTTTTGATGTTTATGTGAGTGGCCAGATGTTTCTGGATTGAGAATGTATCTAAAATTATCGTTTTTCAAATGAATGAATATTTCAAAAACGCATTTTGAATTATGACCGTCCACAACCAATATTCAGGGCAATTAAATATTTTTTGTATATCATATTTCATGCATGTCCTTCTTCCACTTTACATGGCACAATAGCGTAAATTTATATCTCTTTATTATAAAAGAAGAAGACTTTATCTGTTTGGTGGCATTACAAACAAATGGCTACATGTAGAATTACCAAATTTGGTACACAGGAAGTTATAACATGAAGTTATGCACCTCAAAATGATTTTTTTCAAAATTCAAGCCTAGAACTTTTTAAAATTTAATAATATTTAATGTTTTTTTGAAATTTTTCATGGATATTCTGTGATAGAAGCATAAATAATATCTATCAGGAGATGGTCATTATATCATTGGATAGAACAGAAAATTTTCTTTCTGGATTTAATCAGCTAATTTCTGACACCATTACAAAAGATTTTTGTTTAAGTGTTCATGGCACAGAAAGCATCAAATAATTCTGTATTAAAAGAAACCATAGATTAAAATTTCATGAGAAACATGATCTAGGAAGCTAAAACTCTGTTGCATCTGCTATGGATAAAAGTACAGTAAGCATGTTGGAGAATTTATTTTAAACTGTAGACATAAAGCATTAGGAAAGTTAAAAGTTAATAAAAATGATATTTTAAAATTTTCTTTTTGGTTGATGTTTATATAGTCTTTATATCATCATTCTGCAAATGATGACAGAAAGATCATGCACTACATATTATCCCAAGTTAGTATTTGTAAGGCAAAGTTTATCTCATGAGGCAAATAATTTGGCTCCCCTTTTTTTTGAGGTAGCGCCCCCCCCCCCTCAAAAAAAAAAAAAAAAAAAAAAAACTTTACAACTAAGGAATTAAGCTCACTTTTATGAATAAAAGAAAAAAGTATTTTATTTCATCCATGTGAAATGCATGCAGCTAGAATATATATATAAATGTATAAGGACTATTAATGAAAATCTTAAGGTAAGAAGTAGTAGTTTTTAAAATACATAATAAAAACATAATGAGGTTTAAAAAAGTTGCAATGCCATTTGACTCAAAGTTTCTCAGCTTAAAATAGCATTTAAAAATCAGAATTTTATAAGAAATAAAATATTTTAAAACAATAAGAAATAAAATAATTTAAAATAGCATTAATAAATAGACAAACAATATAAATGTAAAGGCAATATGGTAAAAACAACAGAAGTTGCTCTAGTTATAAATCTAATATTATTTCTTGAATGTAAGTTAAAAACAACAGAAGTTGCTCTAGCTATAAACCTAATATTACTTCTTGAATGCAAGTTATCTCTTGCCAAAAATAAAGTGTCCACAAAGTTTTTTTATATATACAAATAATTTGTAACAAATGGTTTAAACAATAAGTCCCATCAATATACATGCAACTTAACAATTAATAAAAGCCAATATGCTGTCAATTTATCATAAAACAAAAATTAAATATAAAAATTTCAATCGCACAAATCTCTTTAATAAACAGTAATAAAAGATACATTAAAAGTTGAAAAAAAAAAAAAGTAACAGACATTTGGAAGAAAATAACATTTTTACTCATATGATCATTCAAATTTATCTTACCTTAAATCTTGTACACTATTGTATAAAGTTTCTGTTAAAAGTTCCAAGTCTTCAACTATATCAGGATCTTCAAATTTTCTTGTTTGAAGTATATCTAGCTGCTTTAGAACTTTGCATTGAACCATGGCAATAGCATGATCTCTGCTGATTGATTGAGTTTCTGGTTTTTCAATTAAATTCTGAAATAATAATTATTAGTATTATGGAAAAGAAAAATGATACATATCTTAAAAAAACTTTAGAACTGCAAAGTCAAAAAGTTTATGGATATTTTTAATAAAGTAGATCATCCTGATTAATAAAGAAGAGAGAATATATATATATTTTTTCACTGACAAAAATTTTTACATGAAATTAGATCAACTAATTCAGTTATATTATAATACACAGGTACTACATTTATTTATTTATTTGTTTGATGTGAGCTGAGAAACTTTTTACTTCAAAAATGATTTACAGGGTGCAAAGTTTAAAAAAGATATTGTTATTACATTTTTACTCACTAAATTGATTAATAATCAACAATATGAAGCAGCTACAAATATTTTTGTAATGATTTTTATGCATGTATCATGTTATAAATGAATTAAAATGATGAATCCGTGTTTAGGTAGTAAAGGCTTTTTAAAATTAGTTTTACCCAGTATGTTCTTATTTTCAACTGATTATAAGGATTCTGTTATAGATGATTAATATCATGCATGACTGAACCTGGCTGGGCCACATTATTTTTACATGCAAACATTAAAGAATTATTTTCATATTATAAGTAATGCTTTATAATATACACACACATATGCTTTAAATATAGTATAGTTAGCTGCGAAGGCGGCCAGCTTCGCTGCCCCAGATCTTACTGTTCTTTATACTCAGTGCAGCGCTGACTAAATTTCTGGACTCATTTCAATGAAAATTATGTTTCTTTGTTTTAACCGACTTCTTATAGTCATACAATGCTGTTAAATAGCTTAAAACCTTCCTCATTAAACGGCCAATCTAACGAAAAAAGAATTTTTCAAATTGAGCGGGTACTTCCTGGGATTAAGGCATTCAGACAGACAGACCCAGTGATTGGACTTTGTTTTATAATATGTAAAAATAATAAATGCTAATATATTTTTGATTAATGCTGTTCTCCCATTTTATTATAAATTTATAACTTATTTTACCGTAAGTTTATTACAGGAGCTGTGTTGCCACAGATCATAAAACATGTACATTTTAATTTCATTACTAAAAATAAAACATAAATACTTTATCTGAATGTTTTAGACCATTCCTGTATTCAAATTTTAACTATATACAGTTACACACTAAAAATTAAGTTACTGAACACTGAGAACAGTTGTACAATGAAATGATAAAAAAAGTATAACTATTAAAAATTACCCTTAATGTGGCAAGAATAATTCTGGTTACTTTCTCTTTCGGACACTCACTTAATATATCAGATAAAATTGGTATCACATTGAATCTATTAAAAAGAAATAAACCTTTAATGACAGTATTGCAAAATATACATTTAAATAATTATAAATAAAATCTCCAGAAATTTCCTAACTAAAATACCTTAAAGATCATTCTCATAAAAAATAATTCACTCTTTAACAAACAAACAAACAAACAAAAAAAAAGTGCTTACTTATTCATCTTTTCAGCCAAGGTAACATTAAAAGTCATGACCCATATGCAAAATATTAACTGATATTGGATTTGGTAGTTTCCTTTACCAGCTAAAACAGTCACAAGCCTACAAAAAACACACATTTCATAAATCTTCAAAAATTGTTTATCAAAATTAATGAATAATAATAAATTAAAATAATACAAGAAATAGAAAACTAAGCATTATTCTCAAACTACATGAATGTTTAAGCATATTGTGTTCTTACTTTGATATTCCATCAACAGCTACAAATGCAAGCCTGTATTCATCAATACGCAGCATCATTTGAAGACAACGAGCTACTGACTGGATATATTCATTGTTCTAAAATGTAAAAAAAAGTGCATTTATTTGAAAATATTATAATAATGGAGCAAAACCAACTATACAATGTATTTAAATACTTATGAGAACATGGTAGTAATTGGATGAATACAAATAAAGGTCTTTTCATGAATACTTTGAAACAGTACATGAAAATCTTTTCCTAGTTATAAAGTTACTTTTATTTTTTAAAACAATACATCAATATCAGTGTTTTATGGTACTGCTTCAAAACCTTTCGCAACTGAGGACTTGCAAGTATAGGTAAAATACTTTGCAAACTGGCAAAAATAAAAAACAATACATAAATAAGTTATCATATGTTTTATCAATGCATTTTTAGTTAGTATGACACTTGCTGCTGCTTAACTTTTAATAAATTTGATAAATATAGACTGGCAGCAAAGTCCAGCAGATTGGAGTAGTCTGCGGACCAGTGGTAGAAAACACTGCTTCAAAATTTTAGAACTTGTTAAAACATACGTAAAAAAAGAAAGTTAAAACAAACATAATTTTGCAGATTAAGAAAGCACTACTTTAGAAAATTATTCTACTTACTGCAAGAAATAATGGACATAGCAGTGGTTTCAGGGCTATGAAAAGAAAACCCAGGACAAAGGTATAAAAATGCATATGAGGAAATAAGAAACAAATATACTGAAATCAGTGGCATGATAGTTTTGGTTTTCTAAAGGCACGGTGTCTCAGCTTATTATTTTATCAAAAATCTCTATTTTAAATATTGTGACACTTTAAAATTTCTTTACTTCAAACTTTATCTCAAAAAATTCATCAAATGGTATGACAGAATTTTCAAAAGCCTTACTCTTCTATGCTCAAAATCTATGCTTAGCTCAGACCAAAGACTTTGTTTAAAATAATATAATTTAAAAATCTGATTGAGGAAAAACTTCATGGGGTTTACTAAGGCTCTTTGATAATGCAGATCCCTTTCCCTTCTCATGCAAAAGTAATGAATGTTGGCATATAATAGTATGAAAAATCAACATTTTAGACACTTCTCTGCTTTCACATCTTTCCATAAAAATAGAATGATTAACTAAATGTAACCCCAAGGCCCCCGCAAGGGGGTGGCTGGGTGGACCCCTGGGTCTAGGGCCCGGGTAGGGGTGGGGGTGTCCCCGTATGCCAGACTTATGCAATTTAATTGTTTAATTATTTTAAGAGTATGGGTAAGATATAAACATGCAATAATTATATAGCACACAACTGCAAAATGGAAGGGGAGGGGCCCTGCTCTGATCCTGGGTTCAGGGCCTGTAATGAGATGTAGGGGCCTATGCATAACTCACAATAATATCAACTGTATGTATACTAAAAAGTAAATCACTGAATAATATTTTTATTTATCAATTCACATGAGCTTACTATCAATCTTACTCATACGAATAAGAATAAAAATCCTCTTGCATCAAAGTAATATACAATTGTAACAGGAAACATTTTGCATTTGATTTATAACAACTAAAGCAATATTAACTATGATTGGGAAACATTAATAGGCTATGCAATAAAATAAACTTACGGGCTGTCTTAGCTGGTCTTTTAACCACGTTAAATAGAAGTTCAGGTCAGATCCATCCATTAATTCTTTACTCCAACAAGCTAATTTTGCAATAATACGACTAGTCTATAAAAAAAGAACAAATATCAAAACTTCAACATGTTATCAACTAAGCATAAGAAAAAATTAATATATACAGGGTGCTCGAGAATTGTTGGACATGTTATAAAATTAAATTAAAAAAAATTCTAAACACAGTAGCATTAAAATGTAATT
The DNA here is from genome assembly GCA_038373885.1 of Cheiracanthium punctorium. NCBI lineage: Eukaryota > Metazoa > Arthropoda > Arachnida > Araneae > Cheiracanthiidae > Cheiracanthium > Cheiracanthium punctorium. The sequence continues at coordinate 600,007 of JAWZYV010007414.1, read as the reverse complement.
GTTAACTAATTGCATACATAAAAAAATTAATAGCTTTCAATATGAGATCCTTTGGTGGCTCATACAACATCTAAACGATATTTCATTTCTTTCCAAATATGTGAAAGCATCCGAGAAGTTATGAAATGAAAAGAAGCTGTGATTCGCTGCTTGAGTTCCTGTACATTAGGACATGTAGTCTTATAAACAACATTTTGACACAACCTCACAAGAAAAAAGCAAAGGGTGTTAAATACAGTGATTAAGGGGGCCACTGAAATGGACTACCAGAACCTATCCATCTGCTTGCAAAATGTTGATTTTGCCACGAGTCTGTAAAACATACTTCTAAAATTTTAAATAAAATGCATTATTATAACGAGTTTTCATTTAATATGTCGCAACAACCGGAAAGCTAATGAGGACTTGGGCTTGCCCTAGTGCTTTATAAATTACCAATGAGTGTCCAACATGATTATAACAAAATGAAGCAGCCAGTCGGTCTAGACTATAAGATGACATTTAAATAATGCAGGTCCTAGGCATACAAGCCTAGGATTTTTTCTCACTTTTCAGGTTTGTAGAAACCCTGTATATAGTATACTTGAACAAAATACACTAAAAATGACAAAGCAATTTAATATTCAAAGGGGCATAGAGGTTTCAATAGAATTTTCTAATTACTTAAAATCACTTTAATTTTCTTGGTCTCATTACATTACAATATATTTTTTTTAAACACACAAATGTAAAATGAAACAGTATGGACCATTTTTGGATTATACAAAGAATCCATGCTTCTTCAGCTGTAGAAAGTTTCCACTTCCACACAGGTAGAAAGTGCGAGAACTGCTTATGTATGTTATTAAAGAATTTTTAACAACTGAGGAAGGGCGGGCTAGTTGTACCATCCAAAATGGTTCTTAACTGCTTCTTTTTATTTGAGAGTTCTAATTAAAAGATCTGAATATTTATTTAAACAACAGACTTCATGTTTCCAGAGAATTTGCATATCTGATATAAGTTTTCCGCATTAAAATTCTTTAAAAATAACATTTTTTTTCTCATTAAATGTTTGCACATGCTTTGGTAATTAATTATTTTTATGAAAACTAATAACTAAACTGCTCACATTCAATAATTGGCAAATCTTATAACTATCGCAAATGATTATGAAATACGATTTTATATTGGAGGTTGAAAGATAAAGAATGTTGCAAATCTGATCAGAAGGAATATCATACGTCCTTCTGATTAGAAAGGTTCACATAGGTTTTATAAAATAAATAAAATAATGATAATTTTTGAAAAATGTTGAACATTTAAGAATGTTTCCTGAATTTATGTTTTAATTCAATTTATTATTTGTAAAAGTGTGTACTTGTAAAACAAAACTAACATATATTTTAAATACGGACAATAAAAACTGGATATAATTTGAAAATATGTATTTAATAAATATCAGGGATAATTTATAAAACTTTGTATTATATTTATAAAAATAGCTTATTTAGTACACATATAACAGCTATACAAAAATGGAACACATCAAGCTTTACCATGTTCATAATGAATCCATCAGGTCGATTCAACAGACTTAAAAATGGGCTCCAAATGGAATCACTTTTTTTCTTAGAATGTTTAGTTGGTTTAAACAGCTCTACCCTGCTTTTGTCTTCCTGAAATCACATTAAAAACTTCATATAATATCAAAGTAAGATAGACTTGCAGAAATGACAGTTACTGAAAGTCAATGAAAAAAGATAAACATTATACTTTACCTGAAGCATATCATCAATCATTATAAGTATGTACTGTAGTGTTTGGTCTTTAGAAATATGTCCCAATAAACTCAAGAATGTTTTTGAACACTGATTAGCCTGAGTTTGAAGAATTTCATCTCTTGCTTTTTTATCTCTTGCTTTATCAAAAGCAATAATAAAGTTGTAGTCATCTTGGGTTATCATATTACTCCTGGAAGGATTAAAAATAAAATAAATATTGTACCTCAAAACATTTTTTAACTCTTTGTATCCTGTAATAGCCGAGTATAGCCAACTAGGAATTAGCCCCCTCCTTACAGGTGTGTCCGATTAACAAGCATGAAAAATGAGGCGGGACGATTTATGATGAATTAAGCGCTGGGGGAATTTCCGTTTAAGCGGGAGAGAAGCGTAAAGTTACTTTAAAATTTTGTACATTTTCAAATGCATAATTAAATTGCATTTAACACATAAATCATATATAATAACTGATTACACAATCTAGGTACACTGTTAGTGTTAACTGTAAATTTCACTGTTTACATTAAAAGTTATCCCAGATTTCAGGGAATTGACTGTAAATAAAAATCATTTTCAAGGGAAATCTCGCAGTAATCACCGATCATAAAACAGAATTTTAAATGGAAAAGCAATGCGTAAAAACATGTATTCCAAAATTCTTAAGGCATATTCTAAATTTCCAAGGCGTGAAATATGCATCTAGAGGTGTTACCGCGATCACTGGTTGCAGGGTTGGAAAAAAATCCGGTTTATTTGAAAAAAAAAAAAAGAAGCCCTGGGTTTTTAGGTTTAAACTGTTTTTTTTTTTGGTTTAAACCAGGTTTTTTTTTTTTTTTAAACCAGGTAATCCTTTTATAATTACCTGTTACATACTTATACATAAAATTATTTGTAAAATGTTCAAATAACAATTAATATTCCTTCTGAAAGTAATTAAAACAAAGTAAATAAACAATTGTTGCTATACTTATGCGGACATTGAAATCATTCAATTTTAATATTTTATTTTAAGATACTATTTTTTATTTTAAGTATATAATATAATACAACTAGCAGCGTGGCCCGGCGTTGCCCGTGCAATGAATGAGAAATGCCATTTACCTTAAATATAGATTGTAAAGGGAAGGAATGTGAATCCTCCCGCTGGAATGATAAAAAAATAACACGGGATTTCCCGCTGCAACGAAAGAAAAAAATGAACATGGCACCTAATAAAATACAGAGGTTGCCAGGAATTGGACTTGGCTAGGCTAGAATGTGAATCCTCCCGCTGCAATGATAAAAAAAAGGACATGGGACTTCCCGCTGCAATAATAATAAAAAAAAAAGGACATGGGTCTTCCCGCTGCAAAATAGAAAAAAAAAGAACAAAGCAGCCAATGGCGCAGAGGCTCCGGGAACTGGACATGGCTAGATTTCTCCTCTTCTACCTGTCTGTGTTCTAACAATCATTTTTCAGAGATCGAATTTTGTTGTTTCTCTGAGCAGAAGGCACTTTTAGTAGTTTTATTTTATTATATTTCGGGTCATTCCATTTTAAATCAACCAGGCCATGTCACCCACCGTCTCGGATTTCTTTGAAAATTTTTATAAATGTAGCCATTAGTGTTCTAACTAACAATATGAAATTTTATTTCAATATCTCTAATACTTTTTAAGATAAAAATTATTAAAATAATGGAAAAATGACCATAAATGGCGTTTTTGCAAGCAATTATTTTAATGGTGCTTTTTCAGATAAAAAATCATAACTTTCTTTATTTTCAATATATTAAATTGAAATTTATACCAAAATGTTCACAAAGGTTTGGAGATTATAGAAAAAAATAATTTGATAGTCCTGTTTACAACTGGAATCCCCCCAAAATTCATAAACTTTGTTTTTTTCAAAAAAATTTCATAAAAACAATAATTTTGCAAAAGCTGTTTCAGAAAATGGTGTAGCTCTTAACAAAGCAAACTATTTTTTTACTTACATGTAAATGCATAAAGTAAGATAATTTAAAATAAAAATGGTGGGTATTTGAGTCCTAATTGGTTAATTTAATTAAAAACCAAATATTTTGAAGATTTTTCTTAAAATGTTATGCTGCATGCAAATGTTATTATAAAATTATTTATTTAATTTAAAAAAGCGCTTATTTTATTTAAAAGTTAATCATGAGTTAAGCTATTTTACTTAAAATTTAAATTTTTTTAAAAACAAAATTGGAAATACATATAGTTAACATGCATCAAAGTTTTCTAGCTTTTTTTGATTGTCAACTACAAATTAATACTTTAGTTAAAAAACATTTTTCTTAAAAAATTTAGCTGTACGCAATTAAATGTGTAAAAAAAGGATTTATTTAATTAATACTTTCTTAATTTAAAAAATTTAGACAACATTTGTACATTAATTAGAAGATGTGTGCTGAAGATTTTTGAACATTTCTTTGAATCACTGACTACAAATTAAATAAGAAACATACTAACTTATTTTAGAATAAAATGAAAATATTAATTATCATGACTAATTAATAATAAGTTTAAGTTATTTTACTTAAAATTTAATTTTTTTTATTTTTAAAATATAACACTTTTTAAACAAAACTGAATACACATAAAGTAAACATGTGTCAAATCTTGGAAGTTTTTCTTTTTTTTTCTTTTTTATTGTCAACTGCAACTTAAATTACACTCATTCTGACTTACTTTAGATCAGTAATGTAACTGTTAATTTTATTTTTTTAATGTAGACAATATTTTGTTTGTAATAGGAATCTCCTCAGCGGTCAGGTAAAAACTTGGTATTTATTTATTTTTAATAGAAATTTTTTTAATGTGTCATAGGAAATCAAGTTAAAATAGTTTATTAATGTTTAAATCAGTATTTTTTTAATCAGTTCAAGCAAAACGGAAAAAGAGTATGTCAATAACAAATAATAAAAAAATGGGGGTTGGGGAGAAAAAGGTGGAAACAGGCTTTTTTTTTTCTTTTTTTCCCTTTTCCAGAAATGATGCAACCAGAATTTATGCAATTAAGTTGTCCTAATTTAGAGATTCAAAGTTTTTAGAATGTCTCTTCAGAAGTTGTACTATGCACTTTTAGGAACAGTTTATTCTAACAGTAATTAAATGTGCAGAAAAAAGAAATTTAGTTCAATTTATGTGCTGTATGGTTGGAAAATTTTCAAGATTTAAATGTTGTCTCAGCCAATTTTGTAATTTTTTTTTTTTTGGAAGGAGGAGGGGGTAAATTGCCTGAGGCATGAAGAAGGCATATCTGTATATTGTTTATATATAAAACAATTATTTATTTATAAATAAAATTTATATTAATTTATAATTAAAACAATTTTAAAAACTGTTTTGTTTTTTATCCTAATTTTGTTTATTTTTACATCAGTTTAAAAGAACTATAACAGTCTCTTTTCAGTCAACAGGCTTTTGGACTGTAACTGGATCAGATCACATGCTTTCTGTTTGTTGTGTGGTAAAGATCTAGTGTAATATGAGAAGATGCAGGGAGAGATACTGAGTAGTGTAGGATAGTAAAGGCCATTGCCCACACCCAGTGATTGCTGCGGCTACAATGTATTTGAATGGGGATATTTGGCTGCGTCTTATGCGGGTACACATGGACTGTCCTCTACCGAACAATAGATGGGGGTGTGAAACCGCAATATTATCCGCGGTCCTCAATTACCTTTTGTCCGGAGTATCTCCCTCATTCTCTGCAGTGCGAAAAATTTATTCCTTACAAGTGATAATTGGCCAAGCGGCTCCCTCTCGATGTGGAAAGTGGCCTTAAAGGGGTGAGGTCCACTCCCTCTTGCAATGAGTCATCCTCTTGTTTGCAGGTGTGAATATCTCTTTCTTGGTCAGATGCTTTGAGAATTGGAATCAGTTTTGCCTTTATTTGGTTAAGTGAAGATGTTCTTTGAGTAATTTGGAATTGTTTTTGATGTTCTCTGGGATTGTTAAAGTTATTTTAAAAAGAGTTAAACCAATAATCTAAAGCTAAATTATTCAGCTTGATATGTAAGCTCATTTTTTTTTATCTAATTGAAAGACTTTAAATTAGAATGTTTTTTCTTCTTTTTTTGTGCTACCACTGAATATCAGTTCCATTTAATATAACAGTAGAACATTCCGAAACATGCTGTAGTATTGGCTAAGAAAATGGAACTGAATGCCATAAAAAGACTTATACTCAAGTAGAATCAAGTTCTGCATTATTAAGCCCTTGAGACTTGAACTGAATAAGTTTGAGAAGTAATGTACAATCGGAGCTTTTACTTAATATTTGTGAACATCACAAATTATTTTATTTGAATAAATTTGAAATACTTCAAACATCATGTTTTGAACCGTTTAAGTGCCATAAAAGAAAAAGAAAAAAAAAAAAAATGTTTGAGAACCATTAATTTAAATTTATCTAAGGTATTAACAAATTGTCATACTGTAAAAAATTGACTCCTGGACAAAAACTATGTAGTTTTTGTAGGAAGAAGGTAAACAATCTTATTTCTGAGCTTGATGACAAAGTATTAACTGGCAGTGGTGAAACTGTCACAAATTTTAAATTGTCAATTTCAAAACAAGAAGCTTTAGAAGATGTTAATGTATCATTATAAAACATAAGTGAATCTCCGTTGAAATTGATTGATTGAAGGAAAGGGACTACTTTTTTTTCTGGAAAAATACTGAACATAAGAATCACAATTAGTCATAATAATTAATATTTTCATTATATTCTAAAACAAGTTAGTATGTTTCTTATTTAATTTGTAGTCAGTGATTCAAAGAAATGTTCAAAAATCTTCACATCTTCTAATTAATCTATAAATTTTGTCTAAATTTTTTTAATTAAGAAAGTATTAATTAAATAAATCTTTTTTTTACACATTTAATTGCATACAGCTAAATTTTTAAAGAAAAATGTTTTTTAACTAAAGTATTAATTTGTAGTTGACAATAAAAAAAGCTAGAAAAATTTTGACGCATGTTAACTATATGTATTTCAGATTTTGTTTTTAAAAAAATTTTAATTTTAAAATAATTTAAATTTTAAGTAAAATAACTTAACTCATTATTAACTTTTAAATAAAATAAGCACATTTTAAAATTAAATAAATAAAAAATTATTTTATAATAACATTTGCATGCAGCATAACATTTTAAGAAAAATCTTCAAAATATTTGGTTTTTAATTAAATTAACCTATTAGGACTCAAATACCCACCATTTTTATTTTAAATTCTTACTTTATGCATTTACATGTAAGTAAAAAAATAGTTTGCTTTGTTAAGAGCTACACTATTTTCTGAAACAGCTTTTGCAAAATTATTGTTTTTATGAAATTTTTTTGAAAAAAACAAAGTTTATGAATTTTTGGGGGATTCCAGTTGTAAACAGGACTATCAAATTATTTTTTTCTATAATCTTCAAACCTTTGTGAACATTTTGGTATAAATTTCAATTTAATATATTGAAAATAAAGAAAGTTATGATTTTTTATCTGAAAAAGCACCATTAAAATAATTGCTTGCAAAAACGCCATTTATGGTCACTTTTCCATTATTTTAATAATTTTTATCTTAAAAAGTATTAGAGATATTGAAGTAAAATTTCGTATTGTTAGTTAGAACACTAATGGCTACATTTATAAAAAATTTCAAAGAAATCCGAGACGGTGGGTGACATTTTTGGAATTTACTGGTTGATTTGAAATGGAATGACCCTTTCTTCAGTTTTTTCTGAAATAAATAAACTAAACAGAAACTTTCAGGGTAAAAGTACAAATCTTTAAATTTGGGGACTTTTAGCGTCCCCAAGAAGTCAAAGTATTTTTGATGACAAATTGAAAAAACGATCTATATTTGGGGACTGTCCTCGAATTTCGAGGACGTATGGTCACCTTATAATCTCCACCTCTCTCTTTCAGGATGCCAGAACAAATTCCTCCCTCCCGCGAAGTGCGCTCACAGTTGAAGCGACCTTGAAAACCAGAGGGGGAAGTTTTCGACTTTCATTTTGCGGAATTTGCAGTCTACAGAAAATTTTAACCTGCGATCTTTTCAGAAAAAAAATCATATAAAAAAATCTAATTAACATTTCTGCACGGTTCAAAATTTAAAGGAGGGAGAAATAAATGTTTAATAAGCGGTAGAAAGATGGAACCCCGAAGAAAGATTTTGCCCGTTAGGTTTTTCGATTCGACAGTTTAAGAATAGCATATTTTTAAAAGCCGTACATTTTCTTCGAAACAGGATTTCCTTTAAAAAATTCCCAAAAATCGGCAAATGTAAGTACGATTTTGTAACAAATTGTATTTGAAAAAGAAAACTCTGTAGATTCCGATGATATAAAAAATATAGTATTCGAACAGAAATTTAGCTCGCGATAACGTAAAATGCGAGAAAAATGGCCAAAAACCTTACAAAACATAAAATAACTCAAAAACTATTAATCCGATTAATTTCATTTTAACGGCATTAGCTTTCTCTTGTCCTATTTAGTCAGTGTGCCAAATTTGGTCCAGATCCGTCGAAATGTCTGGATGTGTATAGCGAACAAACAAACAAACAAACAAACTCTTCTCTTATATATATATATAGATATTAATTGTTTACTACATTTTAAATGGAGTCTTGCACTTAGATTCATCAGTAATAATGGTGATAAGTTGTTCATAATGATATTTTTAAAGTTTAAAAATAAGTTGTTAAAACACAAAACCTCTATTTTAGAAACAAAATAAAAATGCAGCCTATAATTTAAGGTGAATTGATACATTTTTGGTAATCTATTAGATTGATATAAAAACTTATTGTTGATACTTATAAGGATAACTTTAAAAGATATCAGAACGTATTCGGGATTTTAAATTATTCTTTTGAAAAACCAATTGGTTTTTTTTTGAGAAAAAACAATTTGGTTTAAACCGTGCCAACCCTGTTATGTTGTGGTCTGTAAACAAAATCACAAATAAAGTGTTTATGAAAGAATGTTATAAAATAGTAGCAGTTAAAATAACATGAGACTTGGTTCCATATTTTCGAGGTTAATTAAACTACAATAAGTTTCCCTATAAAGTATCATTTGATTCTAGATGAAAGATTCATTAAAATAAAACTATTCTTATGCAGAGAAGAGAGCATTATTAGGGTTTGATGCAGACCAAAATTGAGTCCATTTTTTCGGCCCCTTCACAAAAATACTATTGATTAAAACAGCCTTTCTTGGCATTTTACCCTATATTTAAATCTGTTTTATCAATTATTTTAACAAAAAAGATGACTTTTATTAAAAAATGGTATGAAAATTCACAAAAATAAGTGTTTTAAAATTCACAAAAACAAGCAAATTTTAAAAAAATGGAAACCTAGAAAAAATTCCTGGATTGATCCCCGATTATGAAGTCATTAAAGTAAACATTAAAAACATTTAAGTATAACTACTAAGAGTATTAAATTGTACTTTTAACTAAAAATTAAAGTAATGAATACAATTTTTTATTGAAAGTATTATTATTTGAACTAATTTTGTTTATAACTTTTCTTATAAATTCAACAATAGTAGTACATTCATGATTTTTTCGAACCTGGATGATGCAATGTACGTATAAAGGCAAATATTCTAGGTGGTTGTTAATATTTTGACACTTTTGAAGAAATTACCACAGGCATGAAAACAGCCACCTGCACAAATTATCCCAGATGATGACAGCTTTTTAATGAAAGTTTATTTACATGAAAGTCTTTAAAATCATATTACATTCCATATTAATTATTTTCTGCATGATGATGTCAAGTATGCACATTCATGTTCTTGGGGGCGAATTTTGCATGGCCACGTATTCACTAAAAGGGTCAAAGTTAGGTTTTTCTTATTAATTTTTTAATATCCTTGTGCACATTAAGTTAAGCAAATATCAAATTCCCCAATAATTTAAGTGAGAACTCCTTAAATGCGTATACCCATCAGAAAAATACATCTAAAAATGAACTATTTTTTCTTCTTTCCCAAGAAAAATTCTATTTAATCAGCATATTTTTCTTCAGATACATGAATTCAATTTTACTTTATATACATATATACATTATATACATATATACATTATATGTATATACAACATACTTTATATACATATATACATTACTGTTATATTGTATTCCAAGAAGTTAAACATCCACAAATTATGCAAGTTTGAATTTTCCGAACTGAATTTGGGCATTACTTCTAGTGTTAAAATGCCACATTTCTCAAACTACAGTTCATGAAGTATTCAGTGTTTACTACAACAATTGCCTTAAAAAAAAAAAAAAAATGTAATAAGAATAAAACATATATGCATACTGTAAATACGACATCCAATTGACCATTTCATTTCGTATATCATTTGCTCTTTGTTGTAAAGTGCCAGTAGCATCAAGAATGCCTACATAAAAAATATAATGTTTCGATTAGCTCAGAAAATTATTAAAGTTTAAGACACAATAATTCAGAAAAGTACTCACATAAATTAATAGTTTTGATAAAATAACTCATATATATTTATACAAAAAGCATTTAAATAATATTGAACCATAATAATGAATAAAAATACTGAACCATAATTAGATGAATAATTTTTCAGGTATATTATAGAGAATAAAATTTTAATTTAAAAGATGCATATTACTGTTATGCAAGCATGGGTCTTTGATTTTTTTTTCAGTCAGCTTTACATCCCTCATCCCCAAGTTAAAAATACTGGCACCAGTTGTCACAAAACTATATTATTTTGTACTTAATCTAGTAACCATAGATATGAATTAATTAATGTGAGAAATGGACGAGGTTACATCATTTACCTTAGTTCATAAGTAAACGTAAAGAAATAATGTTCTATCCCTCATCTCCCATAAAAAAAAAAAAATAAATAAAAAATAAATAAAAATTTAGACAACTTTTGTTCTGAATTTTTAAGGTTATATACATTTAAAAAAAAAAAAAGAATCCAAAACTGTAGAGCACATTTCCCTAAAACCATGCTTTTCTACCACAAATTCTCTTTATATATATATTTTTAAATGATTGAACGAATTTATGACACAAACTGCATACCTGCAAGTGTAAAATCAAGACAGAAATAAAATTAGTAAAATTTAATAACATCAAAGATATAGGCAATTTTTTCATGTGCATCATTTAACATGAAAAAATATTTCGGTCTTGCCAGTTTCCAGTTAAATGTTTTTCTCTGTATATTATTTGATATGATTCATGAATAGAACATAGCTTCATGGCAATGACTCAAGGAACAATGATTTTTTACATTTAATCTATAATTAACAGCGTTCAACATTTAAAGGAACCAAGTTAATAATGAGATACATTTTCTCAACAAAAATTGCTATGAAACATAGTATTAGGACAATTTATTTATGCAAAGATGAACAGAACATCGTTAATCTGTTAATCGTTAGCTAACAAAGTTAACATATTGCATGGATGATTTAACTCAAGTTACATTAAAAAACTATTAATAGTTTTCTTCCATAATTTCCATTAAATTGAATTCCTGTTAACTTTAGTCCATTATATTGGTAGTTGACATGATTTTGTTGAGTTCTGGACATAAAAACTGGCCTTGCTGTGAAATTGAATTGCATCTTAGGATTCTTCTGCCAAGAACTGGAACAAAAGTATTCAAACTGCAATATATTATCACCCCCGTGCATATTTGTACTCCTTTGGCTATTTAAATGCCTTATTAAAAGGGATAAAAGGAAAAGGCTTGGATGATTAATGAAAGACAAAAAAAAAAAAAAAAAAAAAAAATGCCGAAGGGCTGCAGCCCTTCACCAAAATTTTCAACTACTTTGGCTGCAAAAATGATAGCAGCAAGCTGTGAAGTTTTTTTCTTTGATATTTTCATGTTAATAGACAATATCATTTTTTGACTCATTCATAGTCTCCATAAGCTGACGGCTTATCCATAGAAGTTTTTTGTTTTCCAAGTTATGCTAGTGTGGTACTAAAAAACACTGTGCAGCTTTAATAGGAAAGTATCACTAATTTATTACTTTACTTTTTGAATTTGTTATGTAATATAAAACCATAATTCAGAAAATGCAATTTTTCGAAAATTATACTGGAACAAATAAATAAAAATCAGAATGATTTTATACACAGACTTTCCAAATTGATCCACATAGACTTCCCAATTTATCTAGGTACTTGCATATTACCCTGGTGGTCATTCCTTCCACCAAATGATTTTTGCATCAAATGTGCTGGCGAACTATTGCCAAATGTATTTCTAACCATGAATTATTGTTGTACGTCATTTATTTTGGCGAAAAATTGCTTGTCTTGGCAGACTGCCAGGTTAATACGTAAGTACCATTATCTATTATAAACAAACAAATATGCCCAGTAAATTTATATTTCCCTAGATTGAATACTATATTCTATTAACTTCTTTAAAATATAGTTTAAGGTAACTGGAATATTGGCACAGTTCTAGTTAATGTTTTTTCTTTTGTACCAAAAGATTTAAAAGTGAAAAAGTTTGGAGAATATACGAAACAGTTTTTCAGACACAAACCTAATGTAAAATTGGTTTACTTCTTATTCTGAGAGTGCAGTGAAACGCAAAATAAATATAGCTATTTATCTACAGTGAATTTATTTATTGTGTGATAAGAAATCTGATTTGTTTATATAGCTGTTATTAAAAGGATATTGTACACTCTTTCAAAAAGTATTCGAATACGAGTCAAATTATATATATATTTTTTTATAAATTAAAAATTATTTTCGTAAACTGTTAATTAAGAGATATATAATAATTTTTACATACCTCTTTACAGTTGTGTTTTATCATAAAACTAGTTAGTTATTCGCAAAGATACACCAAGAAATTTCTTTTTACTCTTATACTTTTTTGAGAAGGTATAATTGCAAAGAATTTGGTTTCAATTACATTTGGTATTTTCTCAGAAGCAATGTATTTACGTAAATGTTACACTTCAGAAATTTTAAATGTGGGATTAAATAATTAAAATGTACGAAGTAGAATCGCAATATTTCGTGAAAGAAAACTAAATAGTTCAAGTTCATAGTAAAATACCAAAAAAAAAAAAAAAAAAAAAAAAGGATAAAAGATTGTTATTATATATGCCATACCCTCTTTCTCAATATCATCTGAAAGTGTGGATAACTTTGTAGTGGAAGAAAGTTCGATCTTTTGCTTATCCATCGGTGTTTAACAGTTATTTTAATTAAACACGAATCATAAACAGAGATACTAACATAAAAAAAAAACTGCCTAGGACATTTAACAAATCACATGACAACAAACAGTTCAGTTGCCACTTGATAAGTCGAAAAAAGACATAAATAATCAGCTGAATTTTAATAAAATATATTAAATTATTTATCACACATAAAATAGATTAAAATTATTGTTATTTAAAAAATTATTATACTAATTGAGTGTTGCTAAAACGAGGTTGTGCGCAAATAAAAAGGGGAACGGTTTCTCGAGGGGAAAACAAGTATACGGTAGTGGCAACAGGAATGTTTATTTTGATTTTATTTTTGTTTGTGTCCATCATGGTCATTTGTGTCACCAAGGAACACGCGTAGAGAAAAGCTTCCTGCTGTATGATTTGCAATCGTTTAAAAATATGTTAACTATTTTTTATTAGAGCTGAACACTTATAAACTCTTGCCTACATTATTGTGGTAACGTCTTTGTTATATATATTCTCTCTTTTAGTGTTATTTCTTGTACAACCGCAGATTGTAAATACAAGATGTTGCAATTTGATTATAACTTCATGAACATGAACATACTCTAACTAAAAATCACAATTACATATTAAATTAAATAACTGTAATTAGATAAATGCAATTTTAAGATCGATCGCTACGGAAACTGACTAAAGTTGCAATTTAATGAAAGCTTAAGATTGCTTCAGATTACTAAATAGCTGAATAAAATGTATTTAAAAATATTTCAGATTTTAATGACTTGCGATTCTAAAGTAGATAACAAGTCAGACATGTGAATGCCTATTGAAATAATCTTAAATTATCTCTACTACATGCATTAGAAAATGAACAATTCTTGATTTAATTGTTGCTCAGATACTTTCTTTTGCTCCAACACATGCTTTGGCAGTCATATTCCTCAGAGTAATTTTCAACTGATCTTATGAGTGTACACTGTGCATACTATCAATTATTATTTTCCATTCTATTTGCATAAGACAGCAGGCCAAGCATAGCTAGAAAGAGTGGTGGAATTGCAAATTTTGTTTGGGCTGAATGAGTTTTTTTCGGCACAGCTCCAACATCATTTCTTTCTGGCAATTCTTTTTATGGGGAAGGGGAGGGGGGGGGAGCTATCAATGATATGTAGCAATAACAAGCCATTGTTTATTTTTTTGTTTGAAGGGGTTAATCTAAGAATCTAGGGTTCTATTTTTCTAAATTTCAATATATATTTTTGTGAATTTCAACATCTATTTATGTGAATTTTCTCACTAATTTTAGTGTCGATTACTTTTTACTTAAAATAATTTACAAAACAAATTCAAATGTAGGATAAAATGCTTATGATGGGCTGTTTTATTCAATTAAACGTTTGCAAAGGCAGGTCCCGCGTTAAGCATTTGCCACTTCGCCAAATGCGATAAAATCGTAAATTTGGCAAAATAAACTCTGTTTTGGCGAATGATTTTTCCACTGGAAAAAAAAAACAAAAAATCTCCTCGATCCTCAAAATTATGTTGAAAGATTGTTAAAAATTCTGTAAGAAACGAAAAAAAAAAAAAAAAAGCTAAGACTGGTTTATTGGCTAAGACTTTTGAAATTTGGCTAATTTACTGGCTAACAATTTGAAATCCCTAGCACAGGCCCTGCAAAGGGACCATTTTAATCGATTGTATTTTTGTGAAGGGGCTGCAAAACAGACCGAAATTTCGTCTGCATCAATCTCCATTTGGACTTGGAATTTCACTCTTCTTAGTTATTACTGTATTTAGAACTTTGTAATTTAGATTTATTTTTATATTTGATCATTGCTTTAGGAATTTCTTGTTTGTGTAATTATATTAAGTGTTCAGAAAAAGAAGGGGGTTTGAGGCCTCCCTTCCTCATGAGACAAATATCAACTGAAAGTCCTGTGAATCAAAATCAACAAATCTATAATACAAACTTATTCAGTGTCTTAAAAAAAAGAAAGTATATTTTAAAATAAATTCCAACATTAATTTGTTGCCAAGCCAGGGTATGGAGGAGATTCAGGTGAGAGTTATTTTAACACTGGAGATACTTTAGTTATCTCGCAGTGTAGTGTAGTATATAACTTGCAATACCAAGGAACTTCATGCTGACAAACAGCTATGTGACAATTCTTTATTGAAGTATCCAATACTAAAAAATTACAGGCAATAGTGTGGTAAGCCAACCTGGCGATAGAGCTGAGCTAGAGAGAATGGTTGCCAAATTAAAAAAAGAAGAAAAGATCATGGGTCTCTATGGAAGGATGGGCAAGGGCAAAAAGAAGTTGTAATCTAAGAAATAATTTAGAAACCCTGTGGGAACGGGAAGAAATTCATCGACACAAGATAAATAACAAGACTGATAAATTCACTGCAGAAATTAAAGCCAAAGTAATTTAAGAAACAGAATTGAAACAGCGTAATGGATAGAGATGGCAATTTAAAAATTACAAAAATTATTAAATTTAGAATAAGGAAAGGAAAATCAGAACTAAGTAAAAATGTGTGATGAACTGCATCGGACAGAGCAGCATCAAAATTGAAGGTTATTAAAGCTGTTCCTCCCTTAAAAAAAGAAAAGAAAAAGTTACCCCTTTTTTATAGAAATTTCTATATCTGCTGTGTGAAATGACTGTGAAAAAGATATGTTACACATACAATTAGTGATTGTTATTTATTTATTTATTTTTACCCCTAATTTGTTACCATGTGCATGTAGATAAAATAAATATCAGTCAGTATAGGTTAAACCAAGTATTATTCAATTTAAGCCAAGTTAAAATAAAAATTCACTCTCCGTGTTTAAAAAAAAAAAAAAAAAAAAAAAAAAACATACAGATTCACAAATGTGTGTAATAAACAGTTGCTGCCTTGGAGTATTGTTTATGTGGGGGAAAGTGGCTGTTTTGAGATGTTGCTTTATAAGCAAACTGCAATTTGGAATAAATATTATTATGTTACTATCCTGTCAACCAAGCTCAATTTATTTTAATTATTTTGTTCGTCAAAACTGTTTTATAAATGGTAAAGTAGAAAATAAAATAAAAAAATTAATAAAAAACATGGTTACTAACTGGTAATCGAGTAACAGTTTTATATATAACTAGTATTAACGTATTTTTGCCTGGCATCCTTTTTTTAGGACACTCAAATTTTAGCATTTTTGACGTTACTGCCAGAAATTTGTAAATATGTTGGTCCTGTTTCGGGTCATACCATGCTAAAGGGAACAAAAAAATAAAATGTTCAAAATCTATTTACAATTTTTTTAATATATAGACTTATTTGTATACTATTACTTATTTAGTATACTATTATTATATATTAGTATATTGAAGTTGTTTGGCAACACTGTAAAGTTTACAGTGTTGCTGTGAACATTACTTAAAGTTTAATTAAAAGTTTTTAAATTAATTGTCAAACTAGGATGATAAGCTGTTGTGAATGCAGTGGTGTATGTCTATTGAGATGTCAGATGTTCTCTGTGGGAATAAGCTCTCTGGCCACTTAATAGTCACACGGTGATGCAATGTTGACACTAGTAAAAAAACAACAATAACAATGCTAACAGCCAAGAGGAATGAGAACAATTACACTTGAAAAATTCCTTTAAACTAGATAGAACAAGAATTTGAGTAATGTCTCTAATAAGTTGGCCACCTACTGTAAGTAAAGATTCAAAATACTTTTAAATAGAAGAAGTATTTGGAACAAATAAACATTATAATAATGAAAAAGATGTTTCTTTGTGCATAAAAAAAACTGTGTTTTATATTATGCAAAAAAAAATGTGTCCACTCTAGAACATAAATCCGCATTAATTAGAGAATATGAGCTCTTACTAATTTAAGAGAAAATTTTGTGAGTAAATAAATAAATTGACTACAGTTTTTTCTCCAACAGGAAAAAAAAAAAATATTTTGCCAGACTTAGGCTCCAGCATACAAAATATTTGATTCCAAATTTTTAGCCCACCCAGAAAAAAAAAAAAAAAAACATGCATGTACTGCTGGGCAGATTTTTCTATCCATTGGCATCACTAGCCAGGACCTATTTAAGGGGGAGTCCAGGGGTCCGGATTCCCCCCCCCCCGAAATTTTGATTTTTATTGGGTGGGTTCTGATTGGATAAAGCACTGAACTTAGTAGACGGCCGAAGTGTGAAGGTCTCGATTTCGGACCTTACGCGCGAATGTCGATCTAACACTAAGGAGTTTGGTCTGTTTTCTCCAGATGTAACGTGAATACGCGTTAGAAACCATTAAAAAGTCCTCCTATCAAGCCCCCCCCCGTACCCCGTAGGCAGATGACCCTCGTGTAACCTTGCCATAATACAAAACAAAACAAAGAGATAGCCTTCTAGTTAAATGATATCAACGATGAAATCTTAATCACTTATGAATATGGCTATTAAGTTGGTCATCGGCTTAGGACGACCTCTAGTGAAAAAAAAGTATACTAAATGCGGATAAGAAAAATATCTGGGTCAGATGTTTTTAATAGAACTAATTTCATGTTACGTACGATGTTACACTACAGTAATGCATTAAAAATACTGAGCTCTTAATATAAATAAAATGGAAAGTCTATATTTTAAAAAAAAATTGACTTACCGCATCTGGCATGCCACGTGGCATCATCTTCTTCGAAGTCCATTTGAAATCTTCAGAGCCCGAATTCACTCGGCCACCTACAGAACACACGACAAAAGGAAAAGTGTGAGAAACTGTCCGTTTTTTCCCCCTACTTCCGCACACGAATATTGACTAATGCCGGATGATTCGTTATCAACGAGTCAAACGGAACTCTACTGAATGTTAGCGCCTTTTTAAATTGCCCCCGATTAAAGAGAGCCGAGTAGAATTGCCTCCATTTGACTATTTGCTTTTATTTATTTTTAGATTAAGCTTCTGCCGAGCTTGACCTTCATTGACGAAACCTGTTTTATCCGAAAGGGTATTCCGTAAAGTGTTAGGTAATTTCTTCCTCGTTTCCTCGAAAGGGTTGTTTGTTTATGTGTTCCTTATGTTATGTTACAGTAATTATGAAATCCCGTCAGCATCCTGGAGCCACCCTTGGAATAAACTGTGTATTTTATTTAATAAATATGCGGTGATATGAATATTTATGTTGTAATAGATAATTTTGCTTATAAATTTTTCTCGAAGCCATATAACTAGGGCAGCAAGTGCTGCCGGACGTATGTTTAGTGCCTATAAGCTTACTCCTACCGCGTGAGGAGGGGGGGGGGTGGCTTAGTTCTCACTTAGCTATGCCAGTGAGCATCACGATTTTAATAAAATATACTTCTAAAGCTGGTGTTTTAGCAAATTATAGAAAGATAAATCATGCCGAACGCAGCGATTATAAAATACTTTCCAACATGGTCTTATTTGCGCATACACTACTGTTTAAATGAATAGTTATTCTATTCAGTTTGCTCCCACCTCAGCATCAATCTTCCTTCTGTTCCCGTTGTTGCTTCCCGGCTTGAATCTTTGAAGCAACAACGTTGTGGCCACAGCCCGGAATTTAAGCAAGATATTAAAGTATACGTTTTAAATCAAAGTCGTTAAGACATAAATCTACGTCACACAATTTAGCAAACAGATTAAACAAAACAGCATATTAATTAATGTATATATATATTTAAATCACAGTCGTTAAGACTAATCTTGGTGAATTCTCTTCATGAGTGCTACATATATTATTTTCGATGATTCGAGCATTCTTTTATGAACATCACTGATATTATTTATATTAATTTTGTGTTTCTTTAAGGAGAAGAATGAACGTTTCCGGGATAAAAAAAAAAAAAAACTCACTTTAAACAATTTTGTTTATTTCTTATTTGCTTTCATAAACATCTTTTTCCTGTCAAAAATTCTTTGTTTCAACTTTTACTTAAATTATTTTGTATCATTTTCATTCATATGTGAACCTGTGCCTTCTCCAATAAAATTTTTTCTTGAATATTTTACATGGAAAAAAAAAAAAAAACCCTCAACGTTTTGGGTTTGAAATAAGTCATTTTTATTTTATTTATTTATTTATTTTTACTCTTATGGCATTGGAGGCTTTAAATAAAAAAGTTCGAAAATAAAATATTTGTTCTTAAGAATAAAGTTCTAATTCTTAAGAAAAAAAATATTTGTTCTAATAATGAGGGAAAGATTGGCACAGGGATGCTCAACGGAATTTTTTCCACAAAAAAATTATAATCATCAAATAGCGGAATTCATTTGATATGGAGGGGGGGGGGAGGGAGGGAGGGCGATTCCTCTAATCTTAAAATAGACAAAACCGTGGACCTGCAGAAAACTCTCATGCCTGCGAAATACAAAACACCTCTCAACGTAGGAAAAAAGTGTTTTGGAAATATATAGCAATACCGAATTTTTATGTTAAGTAATAGCAAGTACAGGCAGAAGAATTAAACTTTGCAATAATTGAAATAGGCACTTTTTTTTTATCTTTCTTACCTCCTAGTAAACCGCATACCTTTCTGTGAAATCTAATCAATGGTTCAAACAGTAAAAGAAATATCTCCTAATCCATGCAGATTATCTTTATCCGTAGGCAAAAAGTGATCGAGTCTTTCCGAGGATAGCTCGAAAAAATTACAGCTTGCAAGTGTGTTGTTCACAGAACGTTAACAATGGTAGCGAGTTGTGCAAACCTGAGCAATGCTGCGTAGACTGATGTATTTGGAAATAACGGGTTAATTGCGTAGTGTTCTCGTTACGTTCTCCTGAATACGTCAGTTTGAAAAAAAAATTCACTTTTCCTCCTGAGCGCGCGTTCATGATTGAATTATTTCTAATAAGTTTTTCTAAGAATATGAAGTTGGCGCTTCCGTATCGGCAATCTTCTGGGAAATTTCCAGGAAGGCGAAATTGAGAATTGGCTGCCTTTTTAAAGTTGGGAAAAAAAAAAAAAAAAAAAAAACCATCGCCCCTTCGAACATAAATTAAACTAAACTAATTGTGCCAGAGACTCGAAAATATGCATTATGTCTCCTTACAAACTGCATTCACTATCTCCAGCTGATGAAGGACGAAAAATTTTCTGCCGAAACTTGCGTTCTGATTGAAAAACACCTTGTTATTTTACAAACTATTTCATCTTTTAAATACTAGTTTCTTTTGAGTGTTTTTTGTTATTTAATAACACTATTAAAGTGCTTATTCGTTGTTGATGAGCTAATTACAAAGTCAATCTATTCATTATCTGCTAAAATCGTGTTTTTCAAGGCTCATTCAAGGGAAAAAATCAGATTTCGTTTTCTGCTTGGTTAACAGAAATCTCGATTAATCGAGGTTTGCTGTTAACCGTTTATTAAAAAATAATGTTTATTAAAAATGTTTATTAATAAATAACAACAAATTATTAACTAAACAGTACGAACTAAAAATTATTTCCTACTATATAGTTACGCTGATCTCTGACTCACTCTGTGACCATTCCTGGCAACTCATTCAAGATATAAAACTTTTACGTCCATTACCCCAAAAAGATTAAACATTTAAGAACTTGGAGGTTAAAAACGAAATAAAGCAAATAACATCTACACCGTTTGAAAAATTTCGTAATTATGTGTAAAAATATAAAAAACAATCTGCGCTACTTTAAAAATCTGAAAACTCACCCGTTCCCTCATTTTGAGGCGATTTTTTGCTATTTTCAGCTCCATTTTATTTCCGAGAGTAAAAAAAAAGTGAATCATTTGCGTGAGAAAATTAGCTATTTCAAGTAAGAATGACGTCATATTTGAAGTCACGGTTATCAAGCTTTGAAGGGAAGTCAGTTTTTTCAGATAATATAGTTTTAATTTTTTTTTCAATAAAATAATTATCTGCTTAAAGCATTGACATGAGAGACGCTTCACAAAACGAAATTTTTCGAATGCGAAAAGTTACCGCGCGTTTCCAGAAGAACATGAAATTCGATTTGGGTCTATAATAAAATTTGAATACGAAGTTATCTATTTTAAGTGGACAAAGATATAGTATTTGAATAACACTTGGTTTGATAAATCAAGGTACATGCTTCTAAGGTGCTCTAAAAAAGATGGTAACAAGCTTTAATTCTTATTAGAGATTAGTGTAACGTAAATTGACAATGTGGGGGGGGGGATGTTTACGCTACGACAAAACTCCTCTCAATTAAAAAACAAAGTTACACTTTTGAAATTTGTATACGACCCCCGTACAAAAAACTTCCAGTTAGTAAAATGTGCTCCAGAGAGAACTGAAAAAGATAAACTTTATCTTTTTCAGTTTCCTCTGCTCTGTATGACAGATGGGTTTGTCTGACGAAGACCGAACGAATTTTCGGTCGAAACGATCGTTACGCCTTGAAGTAACCTTTTATGTGTATTTTTTTCACAAAGTTTTTATTTATTTTATCATTCAATGTTGCAAAGATTATAGGGGACTGTACATGAATTTGAATGTAACCCTTTACTGCTAGAGTGGGGGGGGGGGGGACTTTTTTTTGTAATTTCTGTAGGACCCCTCAAATGCGATAATTCGACTTATTTTTTGCCCTGCAAGAGCCATTGAAAAGTGGTTTAAGTTAGCATATATTTATTTTCATATCTTTAACACTTTTTATGATGTAATTCTCAAATTTTGTCCATCACCTCGTTAGTGTATTGGGCACATTTTACTAATTGGGATTTTTTTTTGTGTGTGTGCGTGTGTACGGGACTCGTATACAAATTGAAAAGTGTAACTTTTTGAATATTTCTGAGAGGAACTTTTTCTTAACTTCTTTAGTCTTTTTTTCTATCTTACTTGAACACTTTTTCAATTTACATTGCCCACTTATCTCTAACAGATACAAATTTGTTTGTGTGATTATGGCAACGCTACGCTAGGCTACAGCCGCGCGATGGGACCCGAACCCGGGACCTAACAGATAAAGAATTAAAGCGTGTTACCACCTTTTGGGGACACCCTGTATCATATTCATTATTTTTGGCTGACTCTGGCCCGCGAAATATTTTTCCTATTTTTGCTGGTTCGCAGTTTTAAAAAAAGGTTGCGAAACACTAGTTTAAGCATCACCGAAAATCACGCCAACTGTAGCCAAGCTTGGTTATCTTCAACGAAATATCACCAAAAATAAATTTTTAAAAACTGAACCCTAGAACTCTCCAAACCTACATGTTACTGGAGTATCATATATCACCTTCAAATAAGTTTAAAAGAAGTGTATCAAAAATATTTTTAAGTTAATAGTCGACTTATCAAGGAAGGCTTGTCAACATCAAATTTTTAAAAGTTGTTTTGTATTCCAATTATCTTAAATTTTCAGATGCAAGTAGCTTTAGCTTATTATGCAAACTTACTTTTTTGGACGTATTCTAAATATAACACTTTCTAACATTATATTATACGAAACTTTATGACTCTCATTTTTCTGTACTTAGTACAAACAAATTCACACGGCCATTCAACGGAAGTTGTGATGAAAATTGAAACTTAAAAAAATAAATAAAAATACTATTATTATTTGATAAACTTGAATAGAAAAAATTAGAAAATGCATTAACTTTGCTCATATATCTATCTTTAATTTGCTCAAAGAAGTCTAATTCTAGGAATAAAGTAAGTGGCTATAATATAACATTTACCGTATTTAACCGCGTATAAGTCGACCCCCACTTTCTCGATTAAGAAATTTGAGTTTTTTTTAAAATACATTTATTCCAAAACATCTATAAAAAAAAAAGAAAATACTAAATATACAATAATAAAAATAATAACATACATAAATAGTATACAAAATTAAACTGATAATAATGAATTGCACTACTGATAGTATGTTATGGTAAAATACTAATATACAAAGTTAAACTGATTCAAGATCCGATTCAGTATCGGATTCATCAAACAATTTACAAAATTCCTTCGTCGTCATCGGCTCATCATGATACACGTATTGGGTTAAGGATCTTTTCGGAAGACCTCCACGGGGACACCCTACCCTTAGGCCTAGAGCCCACGTGTAGCTAATTGGCCGTAATCCCACAACAACAACATGATACACGTTTTCAATTTTTGTATTGCTGCATTCTTCCTGGTATGAAAATCAACCTTAAACGACGTCATTGTGTTATGGAATGCGGGAAGGGAACATTTGTCTTTTAAAAGGGCATTTTTGACTTCTGATTTAAAAAATTAATTAAAAATTAAGGACCGTCTTATAAGTCTACCCCCCAACTTTAAAGCCTTTTTTTTGGGGGGCAAAAATTATCTACTTATACGCGGGTAAACACGGTAAGCTTAAATTTCGGACTCTCAGATTACACGTCCTCCAACTCTAACCCTTTGAGACGCAACCCTTTCCCAATGCTGATAAAAGGGCAGCCGTTGCCATCGCTCGACTTAACTACCAGCAAGATGGCGGACGATCGAAACGTTCATCGCATGCCACAGATCTAGAGACCCTTTTTTGACGCAGCTGGCTGTGCCTTCTGGTAGTTAAGTCGAACGATGGCAACGGCTGCCCTTTTATGAGCATTGGGCAATCTAGTCAGCTGTTCTCGCATTCTTCCATTTTTCAGCAGATGTCAGTGCTGTTAAAAATAATCGTGACAATTTTTTTACCGGAAATGACGTGCTAAAAAGTAAAGGATTCTCGTGGAGCTATGTCACCCGCAACCATCTTTATAGAAATCAAATCTATTCTTCGTGACTGGCAACAGTCAAAACGTCAGAGTTTGGTGTTCCCAAACGCGCGTTAAAGGGTCAAAAAATGAGCCCGAACTCGTCACATACAGATCGATTGTTAATAAAATTCCAAAGTACAGTTTGCGATGAAGCAATATTAATTTTTTTTCGAGTATTAAATAGCATTAGGTTTTTTTTTTCTTTTTTTTTTAGCTGTTCAAAAATGTTTCGTGGTGACAGCATTTTTAAAAAAAGAATTGATAAAAAAAAAAGAAGATATATATAAATATTCGAAATTTTATTTATATCTTTTATTTTCGATATATGTATTGTATAAACACAGTAGCGGATCCAGAACAAATTCTGGAGGGGGCACAAAACATTTTTTGTCGCATTTTCTTATAAAATCGCTAGAATTTACAAAACAAGTCAATCTTCTATAGTGTAAATTTAGTTCGTCTGGGAGGGCCACGTGCTCCTGTGCCCTCCTCTGGACCCGCCAATGTAATAAACAAATACATTTTCGAGAAATTTACATTAAAAGAATTATTGATCAAATTTAATCAAATCAAAGTCCATATCATGAACAGGACAAAATATTTTAACTCTCATTTTACTAGGATTAACTGGTTTGCGTTTTTAACTGGCAATGTAAGTCTGGGTTGCATTGCATTTCAGGTTTCGTCGACAGCCTATGACTGAGCAAATTGTAATCAGACTATGCCCTGTGCCGGTTAAGACTTGTTGCTTTAATTTGAAATTGTGGAAGAAAAGATGATTGTAAAAACAAAAAAGTTAAGGAATGGAAAAGAAAATATCACTACGTACCTGATGCAGTTGAATATGTGGCTGTAGAGGGTAGTTCAGTGTAGACAGACAACGCAGAACGCGTACAACAAAGAACGAGTTTTTCCCAAGGTCGATCTTTTTCTAAACGGGGTGACTAAACCTTCCCTCCTTTCCATTGGTCCAGAAATTGGGGGTTTCAATGGGGGAGTTTGTTTCTGTTTGCTTATTTGTTGCTGGTGGTAAAGAAAATCAGGTGGTTTTGTTCGTTGAATGGGTTAGTCCTCGTATTATTTATATTTTTTGTCCGAGTCTGGCACGTGAAATTCAGAAGTCGTTTGCTAGTGCTTGTGTGGAATTTAATCTTTCTGGGAGTTTCTTTCCATGCCAGAAAATTCGTGTAAGTGAAACTTTATTAAAATTTAGGAATTGGTGTGGGTGTTAAAAAGTTTAAACGCTAGTGTAGTCCTAAAAAATGAGTTGCTTACTTTTGAAAACGTTTGACTTAAATGTGTGTCATAGTTAGTGTACTGTACTTATTCCTAAAAACAATTGAATTAAATGAATCATTAAGTAATTATTATTTAATTCATTTTTGATAGAATAAATTAGTTATTGATTGTAGAAACACGACCATTTTGCTCAACACCGGCTAAAAAAAAAAAAAAAAAACTTAAATTTTTTATGCATCATCGTCAAAAATGCACTTTAACCCTTTAACGCGCAGTGTTCCCTCTCTGGGAACACCAAACTCTGACGTTTTGACTGTTGCCAGTCACGAAGAATAGATTTGATTTCTATCAAAATAGTTGCGGGTGACATAGCTCCATGAGAATTCTTTACTTAGCACGTCATTTCGAGTCAAAAAATTGTCACGATTATTTTTAACAGCACTGACATCTGCTGAAAAATGGAAGAATGCGAGAACAGCTGACTAGATTGCTGAAAAAAGGGCAGCCGTTGCCATCGCTCGACTTAACTACCAGCAAGATGGCGTACGATCGAAACGTTCATCGCGTGTCACAGATCTAGAGACCCTTTTTTGGATGCAGCTGGCTGTGCCGGCACACTTAATAAATGAATAAATTCTAAAAAATGCGAAAAAACAAAAGTTTTGTGAAAATATTTTGTTTTCAATACTTTTTAAAATGAATTTTTATCGTGTATAGAAAATGGGGGGAAAATTGAATATAGTGAAACCTCTTTTAACAATCACCTCTGAACAGGAAAAACTTCCAAAGGTCGGCCGCATATCAATGGTACCGAACTTGTTCCATAGGATTAGTATGAGAGCTGACCTCTGAGTAACGAATTCGGAACTGCAGCCACCCGTTGGCATAGCTAAAATATCTTGACGACCACCTGAGTGTGTTTTTATTTTCTATTTTTTCAACCCAAAGTGTGAACAATGTTTATTTGCCAAAAGGATGCACATAAAAGGTAGGGTGGGCTAAGAAAACATTGCAAAAATCGTGGTAACCACCTTAGGAACAAGGCATAAAGGAACGGCACATATAAGAAGAAAATTCTGGAGGGCGGAGGGGAGGGCAAAACTTAATCCCTATCTATGACTAATGACCATACTGACCACTACGTAGAAACAAGTTCTTATCAGTTACGAACCTTTGTGCGTTGGTAGTTGGTAGTGTCTTAAAACTAGCAGTGTCATTTGTGTCAACTCTCGAGTGTGTAGTGAAATCACGATGAATTCCAAACGAAAGTTCTTCAATTTAAAGGGGAAAAAAAAATCAAAGATATGGATGATGCAGGGGCGTAGACAGGGGAGGGGGATATCGGGATATATCCCCCCCCCCCGAAATTTTTGGATTAGTAATGAAATTCCGTCTATTTATGCACATATAAGTTCATATCCCCCCCGAAAAATTTTCCAGTCGCATATCCCCCCCCGAAAAATTTTCCTGGCTACGCGCCTGGGATGATGTAAGAAAAATGTAAGAGGAAGAAAATTGGCGACACTTTAAATTTGTAGCAGGTCAGAGATAATTGCGATTTTAAAAACAGCAAAACAAAGCTTCGAAAGACTGGGAATGAATAACTTTCAAGTTTGGTTGGAGTGGCTTTCCAACTGTCGATCATAAAAACCTTCCGATTTCTGTATCCATATCCAAGAGATGTTTTGAACATTGCAGAAAAACTGGGAATTTCAGATTTCAAAAAGTCTAATGGATGGACTTGTAGAATTTTAGGATCCGACACAATGTTGTATTTCGCAATCGCAAAAAATGACTGGAGAAGCTGCAGATTGCCCACTGCATGAAGCTAGCGATTGGGAAACATCGTCTTCTATAATTGTAGACTGTGATTCTAAAGAAGTCTTTTATTGTGATGAAACAGGACTTTTTTTTTCGTTCTATTCATCACAAACCTTTTTGAAATCCGATACTTGCAGAGGGGGAAGCATGAAAAAGAGATATTAACTGTAGTTTTGTGTTGTAATATAGAAAGAGACTATTGTTAACTTTGCTCGTTGTAACTTACTTAATATTAAACCTCTAAACAACAGCCACCTCCTAAGGATGGTCACTATTGCATGGTCCCACGGGTTACCGATATTCAGAGGTTTCACTGGATTTCTATCTTTTTTTTTTTTTTAATATTGGAGTAAATTATTACTGGAAGAAATTATTGTGCAAAAACCCTGTTTTTTAATCTTTCTAAGAATTCGGTTACCTTTTTTTCCACCATAAATTGACTGGTGAGAAATGTCCCCACCCACCCCTTATTTCAATAAAGTAAGGAAATTTCTTACATTGATTTTCCAATAGTTGAATGGCTATGTCTTTCTTTCAAGAACTGATCTTTTTAAGATATCTAACTCTTGAGGGAGAACATCCATGACATTGTTAATTGACTTTAATTAACTTAACATTGTTAATTGACTTAATTGTTGACTTTAATTACAGTAAAACTGGTACTAAATTCATGGAAACGATTCCAAAAGGATTTCTGATTTTTTAATTAAATGATTTGAAACTACTAAGAAAATTTAAAGATAAACGTAAAAGCTCAATGATTTAAGAAAACTAGTGAAAATATAACAAAAAAGAAAAAATCATACTGCGGCCGGATAACCGAATGTCCGGCTGAAAGTTTGACCGGATATTCGGTATCCGGCCAAATTGATATCCGTTGCATCACTACTTTATTTTATTGTTTGTGACCCGCCCCCAACCTCCGCCACATCTGCGAAGAAAGTTCTACGCATTTTTTTTTTCCCCTGAAGAAAAAATATCGGAAACAAAAGTGCTTTGTGCAAGAATATTGCTGTAAATTCACTGAAAATTTATTTTATAAATTAAGCATGACTAAGCTTGTACGTTTTTACTCAAATTGCAGTTACTTTTATAAAATTAAGAGATATATGTAAATTTAATTACAGTATAACTTCGATATCTCGAACATCGAAATTCTTGATATCTTTAATAAATGTGTTTTCCCTTACAAATTAACTCCCGCCCCAGCAGTGGCATAGCGCTAGAGCTTTGAACTGGGAGACGGAAGGTGCTTGGTTCGAAACTAGGTCGCTTCCGTCGACCTAACCGTTCGGAGTTTTCCGTGGTTTTTTCCGAAACTTTGCGTAAGTACGGGTTAAGACCTCTTAGAAAGTCCTCCACGGAGGGCAATCCCACCCCCGGCCTAGATCCCCAAGCATAGATAATTGGCCGTAACTTCCATTTACAAACTGATTCCCTTTTATTTCAACTCGTTATCTCAAAAACTCCATGTTTTGAAATTTAGAGAGATTATACTGTAATGCGTCCGTAAATTGTTTATACAAAAAACATATAACCTTGTTAAAAGAAAGCTAAAATAACCACTGCTCTTTTATAATGGAAGAAAATGCTTCTGTGTCAAATTCGTCATATTAGTGAGATTTATTAAGTCAGCTGAGATATTTCTATTGTCACTAATATACCTTTTGATGGAAGCCCAAGCCACTTCTATTGCATTCAAATTGTACTGATATGGCGGTATTTTTACAGACAACAGAAGGAGAAAAGGCAAATACGTTGTACTGTGCATGAAAAATAGTGCAATGACCAGGTGTAGACAAATAGGAAATCCTGATGATTGATGACCATAAAATTCTCTCCACTTGGCGAACGGAGTTTATCATCACAGATGGTAACCTTTTACCTGGAATTTTCCCATCTTTCCTATTCCGGAATAAAACCTTCCAAAGCCTTCCCAGCTGATCCATATGATTAAGATTAAAAAACCATTATTTTCACTGAGATGCCTTAAGGTGTGGTATCTTTTCAGACTATGGAGTGAAATTTGATGATAAAATAATGTTATAGGGCTATAAAATTAACAAAATATGTTCAACCCAAGTTTTTTACTGTTTCAGTACATAACTGCTTTATTATTATATTTTAGTTTTGTATTTGGGGGGGGGGGGGTGGATACTACTTTATTAGAATGGGTCACAATATTATTTCCATACATTTTGTTGTCTGCACTAGATGGCAGCACTACAAAATGTATTTCTTCCTTTGCAAAATTTACAAGAGAGAGATTAATTTACAAAATGTTGCAGAGAAAACTTGGAGCAGTCTTTCTTTTTAAGTTAAAGATACTATTTTAAAGTAATCTATATTATAGCGTATGCTTCGTGTTAAAGAATGTTGATTGATTATTCAACCTTATAAAATGCTTTTTGTTGTAATTGTATTAAAAAAAAGTTGCTGTAGCTTTACTTTTTAGTTTAATTATCCTTACTGTTATGAATTTTATCTTTATTAATTGTTCATTCTGGAATACCTGTGATTATACACTAAAATTTAAGTATTTTTGCATAATATTTCCTGATTTTCTCCTAAAAAAATTATTAATATTGATGAATTCTTATTAAAAGCCGAGCTTGAATTTCTTACAGTAATGAATAATTTATACCAAAAACTAATTGTATTCGTAGTTTAAAATTTATAAAGTGCTATGTTTACAGAATATGTCATTGAAAAACATAAAATTGTTGTAAAACTTAAAGTAAAAAGTAGTGTAAAACTTAAAATTTGAAACTAATAAATTTTATATTTGTAGGTTTTGTTCCAGATTTATTGAGTAAGAATAGGTAAGCATTTCTAATTGTATAAAAATTAAATGCTGATCATAATAAATTGGACTGTTACATTTGCATTATGTTGGTGCTGATAGTGTAGAAGGGGGAAGGGGGGGGGGTTAGTAGACATCAGTTTTTTATTACAGGTTTCATGCTATTCATGAAAATATTTGATATTGTCTTGTTTCATATAACATAAGTTTTTCTACGAAAACTTTGCTAAATAAAAAAAAAAATTAAAAGTATATAAGTATATTCTTTTAATTAACTAAAAGGATGGTGAAATTATTATTAATTTTTTCTTTTTGCATAAACACATAAGAAAATATATTTCGCAGTGAAATTTTTAATAATAAATGCTTACGGACCTACTAAAAATCAGCCAAAAAATACATATTTAAAAAGCAATTTAGAAAGTTGATAATAATTTTAAAAAACCAATTTGAAACCCTATAAAAATTAGCCTGCAATTGTTAAAAAAAAAAAAAAAACATAAATCTCGACCCTGACTTTGTCCTTAAAGATATCCACATATTTTTAAAGATCAATTTTGAATAGTTCAGCTTAAAAAGTTGTATGAATTTATGTTGTAATACTAACATTTATGTTTTCTAAACTGTTTGTCTTATTACTACTGTATGTTAAAAATAAAGTTATCATCATTTACAAATATACCTGTAGCTGTTTGTTTTCACGATGAAAAGAATTTTGCTACAGTTAACAAATTCTTCCCATTTTATTTGATATCTGAAAATAACTAATGAATAATTTGTGTGAAATTTTAGTGTTTGTCCATCAATGCAATTGCAAATAAAATAAACTGAAATCTTAAATGGGGAAAAAAAAAAATTGTATAACTTTTTCATTAAAATTTTTAGAAAGACTACCTGCAACATTTACCATTTCCTGTTGATTTCTTTGCCCAACGAATTCTTTTAAATAATTTAGTGATCCCGAAAAGGAATTGTTCTGTGTATCAATATCCAAAAGAGATTAATTACTATTATATTACAGTTCATTCTTTGAAATCAACTTTTTAACATAAATTCCATCAAGACCACCTACTTTAAAAAGTTCTTGATCAAGGTACCCCCATCCTTTGCAGATAGCCCTTGTGTAGCTTTGGCACAACATACTTACAAAGACCACCTAAAATATGATAAATATATTTATGTTTTGAGTTCTTGTCATTTTTTTACTTTTTGTTATCTTTAATCAGCAGATTTTTAAAAATTTACCTTTAACCATAGGTAGTTAAGAAATTTAAGTTTAAACTTAATTTTTTACTTTTTCTTTTCTTGTATTACTACAAGGATTTTTTTTTTTTTTTAACAGACAAACAACCACTACAACAAATGAATAAATAAAAAGTATAAATATATCTAGTATGTAATATCAAAAAGAATAATTTAAACGGATGAACAATATTTTTGATTTATCATGTTACATCTTAATATGCATTGGTTTTCAAAAAACATTTGGGAAAGTATTTTTGAGTTAAGATTTCATTGGCAAAACAACAATACAACAAGAATACTCAACAAAAAACCGGTCTTAAAAGGTAAAATCAATTAAAATAACACACATAAAAAGGTACTTAGGAAGTCAAATGCGGTTGTTTTGTTTCTTTTATTCCTAAATTAGGGCCCCCACCATGGTTGAGCAGAAAAGATACTGAACATGGTTGACAGCTGAAGTGTGAAGATCCAGGGTTTTGGCCTATTGCACAGCTGTCAATCTAATTGTCTGGAGTTTTGGTCTGTTTCTCCAGATATAATGTGAATATACATTAGACCCCCTTAAAAAGTTCTACGACCAAGGCACCTCACTTTGTAGGAAAATGCCCTTTCTGTAGGCTTGTCATAACCCAAAAAACTCAAAGTCTAAATTAGTGTACTTTATCTTTTCCAAAAATTATTTTTTGAAGATGCGAAGGTTCAATGTTTGTTGTTTCCTTATGTACTTTTCTCTGCCATTGGTACATATAAATAGTTTGTAATTTTTTCTTTAAAGTTCTCAACACAGTTTGAATCATTATAATCATATAGATGTTTTTTTCTTCTTCTGAATTGTTTAGATAAAGTTTAGTATAATATTCTAATAAGCATGCTGTGAAAATTACAATATAAAAACTTTTTGTCATTGGTCATTTGACTAAAAGGTATTAGAGAAGGTTGAAACACATGGCAAAATGTTAATGAAAATGTATTTGTTAAAAAATACATTCCTGTTTGTTAAAAGTACCTATTTACTTTTGAAATTTGTGTGTTTGTTTTTAATGTTTTTAATCGACTCATTTATTGATTTAGTATTATTCTATAAATCCACATACTTACTAATGATATATACGTATTTTTCATTTTAAAAATATCTCTAGTCATTTAATATTTAGAAAGCTTCTCACTTCTATTAGCTGTAAGATATGTGTTGTGTATATAGGTTTTCCTTAGCATGATTGGGTTCTTCTCAGGCCTTTCTGACTGGATGCATTGCCTGACAAGTTTTAC
The DNA here is from genome assembly GCA_038373885.1 of Cheiracanthium punctorium. Lineage (NCBI taxonomy): Eukaryota > Metazoa > Arthropoda > Arachnida > Araneae > Cheiracanthiidae > Cheiracanthium > Cheiracanthium punctorium. The sequence continues at coordinate 567,926 of JAWZYV010007414.1, read as the reverse complement.
AGACTGCCCAGCAGATCAGAATATCATTTCAAATGCTTTAATTCGATAAGACTACACGTTGCACTGCTATAATGTTGCCCAGCTGACAAACATTTCTGATGAGATTACTGCATGATATGCATATATGAAATGGCAGGCCGGTTGTCGCACACAGTGGCCGTTTTTAGTTTTGAAGAAGTAGTGATGGCAGACTTTTTACGTAGAGATATCGACTCGGCTGCCCCCTGCCACACTTGTTGGTAATCAGCGGAGCACTGGGGCAGCCCAGTATTCATTGTTATATAGTTGTTGGAATGTGAATCACTCAACACTCCTGTTTTAGAACTTATTTTTATAAAATCTTAAAAGCTTTACGGATTTCTCTGGCTAAGAGTACATGGAAAATCTGGTATCGTGATGGTGTTGCTATTGACGGTTGGCAGTGTTGACATTTTTATTACTTAGGGTCACATCATTTGTAAGTTAGTCACATGGTTCAAAAGAGTTGCATTTATTGTTCATTAAAATGACCAAGTTTCGAAGTCCGTGGAAAATTTCTGAGAGCTGTTTTGACTATAAGACTGGAGAACGAGGGAAAATATAGTAACTTCCAATTATTACATTTAGATCCTGGGACAAATGCTTTTGTTTGAAAACGAAAGCTCTTGCAAAGCTAAAACCAATGCATATTAAGATGTAACACGCTACAGAATTTCGAAGGTAGCTAATAGAAAATTTGAATTTTGATAAGATATTTATTTTTAAATGTTGTATATACATAAATTTATCCGCTGTAGTCCGTGTGGTTACAGCGAAACCTCCCATCTTGGAAAAGGTGGGCAGTTTTCTGTAGAAAGGGCTCATAAAATTTTCATATACCTCCGTAAGTTGGACACCTAAGTAAATTAGATACATTTTGTGGGAATCACAAGTGACCAGTTTTTGGAGCTTTTATTGCATTTTCCTGTTGTAATAGTAATAAAAAAAAGGTTAAAGAATAATAAAATATTGCTAATCAGCCCAGCAATCACACACAGGTTCTCTGAACGTCTATTAACGTTCAGAAAACGTCTTCTGAACGTTAATGGACGTTCAGAGAACCTGCATGTGTTTGCTGGGAGTATAATAATATCTTCTGAAACACAAGAATTTGATTTCAAGGCAAAAATAAGATTATGGGGAAAAAATTGCATTTCTTTTCATTGTTACGATACGAAATCTTGGCTAGTCTATTTTTATGCAATAAAATAGCTTCAATATTGTCTTGTCAGGTTCAGATATTAATTGTCAGGTGTGTTTAGTAAAAGCCACAATAGATGGCAGCACTAAACAAATATACTTTTCTTGTTATTCTTATTATTTTGGTATTTTTCTTATTTTAAAGAGAAAACAATTTATTCTAAATTAAATGTGAATGCGTTTTATGTAGAGGATAGTGAATAAATCCTATATCTCTAACCTTTGTAAATAAATAAATAAAAGCTTTTGATTTTTCAAGACTAACATGCACCTCTAAATTGATACTAGATGGCAGCTCTAAATACTCATGTCTGTAATTTTTTATAGGTTGTGTGTGATTATGGCAACGCTACACTAGGGCGATCTGCCAAGGGGGGGGGGTGCCTTGGTAGGAGGACTTTCCAAGGGGTTCTAACGCGTATTCACGTTACATCTGGAGAAAACCTACCAAAACTCCAGACCGTTAGATCGACAGCCGCGCGATGGTACCCGAACCCGGAACCTTCACACTTCGGCCATCTACCATTTTCAGTGGCATAACCACTGTGCCATGGTGAGGCGATTAGCATTGTTTGTCCAAATGTTTATCAGATCAAGTGATCCCCCGTGTTTTCTTACTTTTCCCGTCTCAAGCACATGTCTACTTTGTTTTATAAATATAATTAATTAAAATGTGCGTTTATTTTAATAAGCAATATTAGGCTTTGGATAATCTCCTCTGTTTTATTACATAAAATATTAATTAAATGTTTTGTTGGTATTCACAGCAGTGGGGTGAATTGCCAGTTTCTGCTCGGTTGCTTTTAATTATGCATGTTGGTATTCGATTTGCAAATACCGACGGTGGTTCCCATAAAAAGAATATATTTATGTTTTACTTTGAAGTTTTCGAAGTGCACATTGGCGCAACAACGCAGGCGAGGTAAGGCTTCCGCTGCCCAATCATGGCAGCGGAGCATGTGCTTTGAAGTACGGAAGAATATGCCTCGTCCATGTAGTCTTGGTAGGCTTGGATATGAGAAGTTTTTTTTTTTTTTCTTTCTTTTTTTTAAACTAACGAAATAAGAGCAGCAGCAGAATTTCTATGTCAGGAAATAATGCTAATAAATTCATAATTAAAATAAAATGTTCTATTTAGAGTTTTTACGTGGTTTTTATCAACTGAAATTCTTGTATTTATTTAATCTGAATCGCTTTCCCTCTCTGGTGTATGAGGTCTTATATCAATCGGATGAATATACTTGGGTTGATTATTTTGTAGTTCTTCAATCCCTTTTATTAAAAACTTGTGCAACAAAACAATAAAAGGGATTAAAGAAGGGACTAAAGAAAGGGATTCATACACCAGAAAGCGATTCAGATTAAATAAATACAAGAATTTCAGTTGATAAAAACCACGTAAAAACTCTCAATAGAACATTTTTTTTAATTATGAATTTATTAGCATTATTTCCTGACATAGAAATTCTGTTGCTGCTCTTATTTCGTTAGTTTAAAAAAAAAATACACTTCTCATATCCAAGCCTAAATTTATTTTTCAGTATATTATTATATGTATATGTATACTTTCAAAATTTAAAAAAAAAAAAAAAAAAAAAAAAAAAAAAAAAAAAAAAGCCTTCTTTCTAAAGCACATTTTTGAATATTAGTTGTATTTATTTATGTTTAAATTTTTCGAAATTACTTTAAAAGTTTATCATTCTCAAGCCTATTGTTTACTTTTATATTTTTATTTACTTTTTTTTAACTTTCTAAATTGTAAAAAAAAAAAAGAAAAAAAAAAGAACGTGTTAAATATATGTATCTATGGTCAAATGTTACTAAGAACAATATTGTGAGCAATTGTAAACCATTGTAAACTAACTGCTTTTATATTGTATAACACTGATGTATTTTACAAATTGTAATCCAAAAATTGTGCTGTAAAAAAATAAAATAAAAATGAGGGAAACCGCTGCTTGCTGGACCTGAGCCTGGAGCTAGGGTTCAGCAGGACAGTAGGACACTTCAGGAACTAAAACAGGCTTTAAACCAAATAGGTAGGCCGTTCCTGAAGGTAGTATCCTATAGCATCCATGTAGTCAGCCTGTTGTGAAGCCGCCGATGGTTAGTCCCCAAGCTAGTTTGATCCTCATTTTATCGACCCAGTCTAAAAGACTGAGTCTACCCCGTCTAGCTCTGGAATCGAAGCTCGGACCCGTGGCAAGGCAGCAAATGCATCAGCCGTTATACCATTGGGCTTATTTTGAGTTATAATTCCTAAGAATTATTTTTGCTCTATTTGAAAGACTCTAATTGGTTATAACTAAGTCATTAACCAAAGCTTGATTAAAGATAATCATACGAAATTAACTAATTATAAATCACATCAGAAGACACCCTTCCTTAAAAAGCTTTCCGCCCATGGCATTCCTCTCTTTGGCAGATAGCCCTAGTCCCTAGTTTGCTTTGACTTAACAAAACAACGTAGAATACAGTAACTTGCGCCAATAATGCGAAACAAAGGTCTGGCACAAAATGCAAATCTTTGGGGAAATTATGGGAGTGGAACTTTAATTTTTTAGGGTTTTTTTAAGTCTAATCTATGAGTGTTATTTTCTTTTTTGCTCCTGTAAAAGATCTATATGCTACGTCCACTTTTTTCCGCCATAGGCAACAATTGATTATGAAATAAACTTTAAGTGATATACACTTATTTTATTTTGCTTAGAATGGATTAACGTCTCTAATATGTAGTGTAAACTATGCCTGAAATGCATCGAAAATTAACTTTGCGTTCCCGTAAAAGAACTACTAGCATTCTTTTTTGAAGGATGAATACAATCAACAAATGTTAATTTTGTGGGAGTCGATGCATGTTTAAGGTAGTTATGATATCGACCCTTAAACAAATTGAAATCACGAGCACTATTCAAAATTGTATGTTGGAAAATCTTTAAAACACAGCCAAGTGTGAGTTTGTCAATCAGTAGCGAAGGAAAAAAAAAAGAACTATTTCCTTGATACCTCTCTCTTAAGTATCGAACCAGTTTCCATGTATATTAAGGTATTTTATATAAAATTAGAGCATACGATTGCTGAATACTAACTAATTCTGTTTAAAATTATTTATAAATTGTTATATTTAAGATTTTTTTTTTAAATCAAGTCTATAAAAGCATCTAAAGGGAGCGTTGTAAGATGTATTTTGACCATTGACATAGCCAGATTGAAACTTGTTGATGTCCCTCCCCTTTTCCGAAATTCGGATGGTTTTAGACAAAATGGTAGCTATCAAGCCTGCGGAAATTCTGCGTTTAAGGCAGCTCTCTCTCTCTTTCCTTTTCTTTTCTTCCTTTCTTTCTTTTTTTTTTTTTAAACATGCTTGACATCTAAAGAAAGGTTGGAATAAGGTTTTAAAGGTGCAAAATAGAAATTTAAAAGCATTGCAGTTGGGCAATTGTGTTTTATCACTGATTATTGACTACAAAAGAAAGGGAATAAACGTTCAGGTAGTCTTTTCCGTTGAAACTACCGAAGGCTACATCAATGTAGGATTACTTATTGCCTAAACAAACACTTTTAATTTAATATGCACGGAATATTTGTTATCACGGTATATTGTAATTGAATCTGTGTCATCGTAGCAAATCTTTTATTGTTAAACTAGCTGCGTGCCCGTTCTTCGCACGGTAGGAAACGAAAAATTTCTTCACGTGTAATTCGAATTAATTCCAGTGATGTGGAATTTAGAAAAAAGCAAAATTATTTCACTCTTGACTTAAAATTTGCGTCATATATGTAATAACCTGAGATCATTGCAATATAATGACACACACACACACAAAAAAAAAAAAAAAAAAAAAACTATGTCAGCGTCATTCGGTATCAAAAAAGTGAAAATAGACCGTTTGCAGTGAACTTCTCACTTTCAAAATGTCTTATTTCCTCAGACATGCTGTCTTTTAGGTTCACGTTTTAGCGTTAAATACCTCAGACACTACATGAAATGGACCTTTTTTTTATTTTAAAAATACGTCACCCTCTCTTGCAACCCTTTACAAAAAGAAAAGAGATAAGAGATAAGACTGCGCTATTTATAAAGGCTTTAAAATTGTTTTTCTAGATTATGCAGTTTAATTTTTCTTCTCAGAAATAAATCCAGTATTTATAAAAGGAAATCGAGCCAAGCAAAGAAATCGTCTGCTCGCGGGACCCGTTTTTATTTATTTTTTTTAACTGGCAATTTTAATCATTGTTACTGTATCCATGACAACCAAACCGCAAGATATCAAACCGAAACTCATAAGCAGGTGCTACTAAAATGAAAATCCTTCTTTACTTAAAAATTCGTAAAAATTCTCCTAATTTATATTTTTCCTCCGTTCTTCTTTTAAAAGTGGGCGAATTGTGTGCTCCGTCTTTTGCCCAAATATAAAAAAGTTATGACAGTTAGAATTCAAGATTCAGCAGTTTTAAAAATATTTTACGAAAGTCAGCGTCAAATTTAATTTTATTTGAAAAATTCCCAAAAATCTGCAAATTATGTTACACAGTCCGAACAAACAGTTTTTAAAAGAAAATTTTCTCCTCTATATGATGATGTCACTATCGTTTTCTTGCGAGTGCAATTACCGGCGTTATTATGTATTACGCAAGAAAAATCGCTAAAAATCGGACAAAACATAAAATGAAACATTTTCTAATTCGAATTTCGAAAAAATCGCTTCGAGGTGTGTCGAGACTCGTCTTGGAGAATTTCAGTACAAAATTTGGTAGGTCTACGATCACCCGTTTCGGAGCTATGCGAGACACAGACAGACAGACAAACGGACAGTTTACATCTTGTTTTATTTATATAGATTCATAATCATGTTTTGCTACTTAGCTAAAACAATTAAAAGATCGTACGCGAGTCTGAAAATTAAAAAAATTCATTCGAAATGCTCAAATTAAATATTCAAGCCCTCCATAGTTCAACAGAAAAAAATGGTTTATTTTTTTTAATCTCGTGAAAACTGCCAAACTGTGTCATCTCGTGGAGCTATTTAGAATCTCACAAATTGCGGTTTTATTCTGATATTTTGTGGCAGAGCTTATCAATTTTACCCCAATTTTTAATTTATGACGCCACGTGTTTGACTGTCGTAAAAGAAATACCGTCTAGTTCAACTAGTTAGTTTTCTAATAGAGTAAGTAATATTATAGCTTCAAACGGCGTTGAATTTTTTTTCTTTTTCTTTTCATGGGATTATTATGGAGAAGCTTAATCCTACGCAAAAACTATCTTTACTTGAAGAATTCATGCTGGTGTGTACTTTTTATTATGTAACGTGTGTGTGTAACTATTTGAAAAAATAATAACGAAACACGGGAAAGTTAATGTGTTTATCTCCCATCGCCAAAAGGACTTCCTCGTTATTTGAATAATGATACTCTGCGACACATTTGGCCATCGAAGGCCAGTGGCATTTTTAGTGACTAACCTTTTTATCCACCCTTGATTGCCTTGAGAACCCCCGACAAGGTGGTTCTCTGCTAAATACAAAAACTCGCTCTTTTTTCAGAGACACAGAACAGTATTCGATTGTCAAAATTGGATTGTTTTTAGCATAGTGTGATTTCTCTCTCACGGCGAAGTTACGTTATAAATTTTCACTAAAAGCAATAGCATTTTCAATAGCAAGCAGAAGCATTTTCACATCAATGGAGAAGACCAACGGGATAGATTGCCCAACGCTGAAAAAGTGCAGCCGTTGCCATCGATCCATTTAACTACCGCACAGCCAGCTGTGCCAGAAAACCTTTAGCTCTGTAGCGCCAGATGGGCGATTCGATCGACCGCCATTTGTTGGTAGTTAAATGAATCGATGGCAACAGCTGCACTTTCTTAGCTTCGGGACCATTCAACCCTATTTTTTGCGACAAGCAGCGAATGTGAATGAAAATGTTAATGAAATGAATGCAAATGTTCATGAAATGTTCTAAGAAAGTTTAAACTAACATTTCGGCAATTTTAACAGTCCTTACCCCGTATTCTCCTTTTTTATACAGTGGATACGTTCAGTGCTATACTGTGTAAAATAAATATGTAGGCTAAATTAAAAAATAATGGATGGATTTCGATGTGCAAAAATCAGTTGAGGATATGGAACATTAAAACTTGTTTTTTATTGTATCTTAATTATGTAAAAAAACTAATGCAAGGAAAACTTTAAAAAAAATCATAACGTCTCTTACTCACTGGCCCATTTTCAAAATTCGGTGCCATTTGTTATCCGCGTGTAAAATATTTTTTTACAAGGTATAAGAAAATTTAAATGATCTTTCTTTTTATCATGGTTTTTATAAGACAGTTTAGAGTGCTGAAACAATAAATTAAAAAACATACTATTTAATAATTTTTTTTAAAGAAATGAATAGAGAAGATACTGAAATATAGCTGTCCAAATCATAGAGCTTGAAACATGTTATGCAAAATTACTGCCCCAAAACTAAAATTTCTGTCCTGACATGCTTTAGCATGATGAAACAGGGTTTAAATTATATTATGAAAAGGTATTTTTAAGGTTTAAAGGAAAATACAAGACTTGGTAATTAAATGTAGCTGTCTGGACATTGCTTTCATGTCTGTTACCACTCATTATTTTCAACTTTTTAAACAACAAAAATGGACTTCGAAGACAGACACATCTGTTTACCATTAGAGCTTGGTCGAAAAAAAAATATAAACAGACTTTTTGAAAAAGCAAAAGCCTATTTGTGATAAGTATTTTTATTGCATGGCATGTCTGTTACCTTAATTAGTTGTATAAAATATATTTATTTATTTGTTAATTCAATTGATTAATTTAGATCATTAATTTTTTAGTCTAAATTATGTCTTTTTTTTCATGATATTGCGGAATTAATTTTTGTTCTTTGAAATATCATGTCTGTTACTATAATTGGTAACAGACATGACAAACAAAAACTTACAAAAAAAAATTTTTTTTTTTTTTAAATGGGAAAGACATATTATGTGGACAAAAGGACTCTACTTATGTAATATATTTGCATTATTTTGCGCTAAACACAAGTGTACAAATTTCAAAGAAAATGCCCGGTAACAGACATGACAAATTTCATCAAATCTGGTTATGGAAAAATCTAAAAAAATTAAATAAAAGTAAAATTGCATGAGTAATACTCAAATAATGTTCAGAAACAAGGTATGTTTTATATTATGGGAAAAAAAAACAACTTACTATTTGAAATTTTATTTTTGCTTCTTAAATTTCCAATTGACCAATTTTAAAAATGACCCCACTGTCACGCAATAAACGTACCCTTTTACACACTATTGGTGTGCAGAGTGCGAATTGAACGTTTTCTCCAGGGGGGACATTTGAAAGAAAACATTCTCCAGGGGGGGACATTTGAAAAGAAGAAAAAAAAAACAAGAAAAGGAGGGTAGGCGTAAAATGCTCCACTCACATAAGTTAGGTATTAAATGACAAATGCAGTCTCCAACATGTCTGGGAAGGGACTTAAGTTCAAACAAAAGTCGACCCTGAATTTTCTATGTACATATATTCCTGCCTATATCGATTCTACGTCTACCCTCAAATTCGGCTCGCGGCGGAGTAGCGCTTGTTCGTTCATTTCGCAGTCTTAATTTGAGACCTGACCCCAGTGGCAGAATGAGAAGTGGCATCAGGCATGCATAGATCTATTTCAAAGGGATGTTTGTAACTTGCTCTTTTGTCTAGTAAACAAAAGAATTTCTATTCTCAATACTTAAAATCGTTGGGTACTGTTGAATTTGTAAGGACAGAGACTAATTTTAACATTTCTCCAGCAGGGGATAAATAGTGTCTCTGGCAGGGATGAATTAGTATTTCTCTAGCCAGGGATATTAGATTCTTCAGCCGGGGACAATCCCCGGCATCTCCCCCGTCAATTCGCACCCTGTTGGTGTGACGTGACTTTTCTCACCTGATATTCAGAGATTGTTGTAATGTATCATTCCCCCATTTTAGGGTTTACTGGACAAGCAAAAGTTTGGTTATTGATCACAGAGACTGTTTATTATAACTATTATTATTTCAGAAAACGTGTTTAAAAAATGCATGAAAGAGAAACAAATGTATTCAGTATTAATTTGTTCTGTAACCGAGCTCGTTTCTAGTACTCGTATCTCAAATCAATTTTCCCCAGTGAAATTAATTAATCGATTAATCTCCATTAATCCTTACCTGCCCGAAACAAGCCCTTCCAATTTTTATATAAAATGTATTTATTATAAACACTCCGTTCTTTATCTTTCAATTCGTCCACATAATCGTTTTTCTTTATTTTGGTTTTATATATTTTGCTCCATTTGGATAATGTCGTCTAAGTATGAATGTTTACTTAAATCAAAACATTTATTATTCCATGGATATTTAAAATTTTGTATCTGCTGAGTAGATGCTACACTGATTCGTAAGTTAAGCCTTTTTACTGCATACAAATTAAATATATAACATATACACTGTGAAAAAGAGAATCCAATCATATGTTTGTAGGGCCAGTTAAAATACGGTATTTTGTTCCACTTTACTGTTGTTTACTAATTTAACTTCACACTTTCACTTACAGATATAGCTTGTATGTAGTCAAAAATCAATCTGATGATGGCTGGTATCTCAAAAAACTCTTAAAATAGGGCACTCGTATCTCAATGTACCTCTGTAATTTAAAAAAAATTTTTTTTTTAAAGTTTGAAATGTATAAATAATTTTAGAGGATGATTTCATCCGGAATACTTTGATTATTCATCCTGAAGATGCATTTAGCTCGATCCTGCTCAAATATTTTATTTGATCCAGTTGCAAACTAATTAGGATAGGGGGGGGGGGACTGTCTTTTGTCTCCATAGTTCTGGTTATATCCTTTCACAATTACTCGTATTTAGAAATAAACCGTATTTCTATAGAAGGCCTGATGAAAACACTGCTCTTGATACATGTTACATAATATGGAATACCTTATTAACTAAGACTTTAAATAAAGGAAATAAAAATCAATGTTCAAATACAGGTTTTGTAACCAACCTTCAAATTTTCAACAAAATTTAATTCAGGCGTAAAATTTAAAATAACTGAATGTAATATAAATGATGTGATAAAAATGAAAAATCTTACAATCAAAAAGTTGCAATCAAAAGTACTTCATAAATTATCCAGTGATCAAAGAACATCTACTTCAGGTCCTGGGCGATTGCCCACTGCGCCTACGTAAATGAATTCTTTCCATTTCCGATCTCATCCATTTTCACTTTGTAGGGTTTCCCGCAGATATTTACATTTAAAAAGGATAAGAAAAGAAAAATCCAACGCTAAATGACGACAATTTCGCGACCCTAAAACAGCGTTCCGACTACTCAAAAGACAACATAAAACCAAGCTTGCTGTAGTTTTGAAATGCTTTTCAATTTTTCAATCCGCTTAGTGGAATTTTACGAGTGTAATCTCTCCTGTGTGTCCTTCTAGAGAAACTGCCCCAGAGAAAAGAAAAGTCGCTTGGCTAACCGATGCTTCGCTGGTTTCGTTTAGTGCCAGAGGTCCGTGTTTAAAACTAGCGTAGTTCTGAACTCTGGTATAACAAATGTCTCGCATCATCAAAGAAGGTAAGTCGAATGAAACTGGCATGTTGCTTTTGCTTAGTGTAGTCGTCCTGGCTGCTTTGTGCGACGATACAGTTGTGCTTTACCCCTGCGCACGGAGGCGGAAGGGAAAACGTGTACCAACTCTATCAAGAAACAAGTTACCGACAGTTAGAAGAACATGGGTCAAGAAACAGCATTCCCTTTTTTCTTTAACATTATACATAATTATTACTCTGTATCAGGGGTGCAGAACATTCTAGACGAGGAACACGCCGAAGGTTAAAGACTTAAAAATGTAATATCGAAACCGAACTCATTGAAACGGATTTGAATTTTTTTCTAGTTACTCTTCAAAGATCTTTGTTTTTTTCTTGTTGAAATGATTGAAGTGCGTCAATTCCAGAATGTTAGGATAATATTTTTGTGGAAACTTATATTCGTCGGGCTTCACAGCTAGCCTAGCTAGGACAGAAGATATTCATGTATGTAAAACACCGATAGAAGGGCAGTTCAGAACGCAAAGGTTGTTTAGAGTTATATTTGCTTCCCCGGGGATGTGCGGATAAATCTTTTTCTAGAAGACTTTCGTGTGGAAACTGCTTTGCTCCGCATTTGTGTGTTTATTCAATAGGCACACAATACACTTCAATGGACTTAAGAATTCCCATTAGACTGCATTGGAAGAAAAGACCGGAAAGCTACTCCAAGGTAGTTAGACAAATATGCGAGATAAATTGTAAAAATCAAAACCATTACAACCCTCAGAAAATCCTAATGACTGAGAGCTTTCGCAACTACGGATTGATGCCAGCTTCGGATTTCGATAAGCGCCATAGTCATTTGGATCCGATTCTAAACTGTAGGCTCCATTTTATTTATCCTATCGAGTACATGAAGTTTTGGGCGTTAAAAAATTCAAATAGGCATAAATGTAGTGGTGCCGAACTCCGACCAAGGGCAGAGAAAAGTTGGCTTTACCACCTGGTTCTTATTTTGCTGACTACACATCGAGATTCCTTGGTGTTCACATATATGACATTCTAGTTTATTGGCCTTCAACCATTGTATGCTTAGGCCAAAACCCACTGCGACGAATTATAAAGTTATAAGAAGTAAGAGAATATTAGAACATTTCCATCTAAAATCTTCCTCTACTAATCACTGTACGTCTCATTTGGTAAACAATCTTCTGTCAAGAGCTTTTCTGTTGTGAAAAGGACCTTTGTGATAAAAAAAAATGTGGCATCCCTTCTCATTGCTGACCTCTAATTTTAGCCCATTGAAAGGCAATGTTACTTGGCCGCATTTTAGTGGCCAGTGTCATCGCCCCCCAAATCATAATGGATGTGATTTTTATTCAACAGTCCTCTATGGTATTGTTTTAAACCCTTGATTTTATATTTTCACATGCACAGTTTTATCGTGAGTACGTTTGGAAAATTGGAGAGGGAGGGAAGTACGGAATAGGGCGGTCGTCGGTAACTTAGAATGGGGAGTTCGCTAAAATTGAGAATGCCTCTCCTTGGAGATTATCAAGAGTTCATTGGTGATAGAGGTGCTTTACTTCAAATATACTTGGCAAGACTATCAAAAAATTTTAAAAATATAACATTGTGTGCGTATGTGGAGAAAGCCTAAGCTAAACTTTTGTAGATTTTAGTGTTCTTTCCATTAGCTTTCCAATTGAGTCGACTGGAATAGTGCACGCACACGCCTTCCGTTTTGTATTGGACTTGAACAGAGTGTTTCGGTTGAAGCCGAGACAGACTTCTTCATTGAAGAAAACTTGGGTATTTATGATTGCTGTTTTACAGTGTGTACATTTTAGAAAATGTTTGTGGTCAGCGATACGAATGATGCGAAGTCTGGGATGTGCTCCAAATGTAACTCTCTGTTTATTACAGACTATCTAACATTCTCGTAACTGTTGTGTGTTGTGCGTATCATTGAAATGGTTATTGATTTCATTTAAACGAAACACGTGTCCAGTTTTAAGACTTCATTTGTAGTGTTGATATCACACTCATTGTGAGTTTTTGGAGGCCAGGAAACACCTAAGATTTTCAACCGACTAATATTACCGCTCCGCCCTGGCTGGAACTGGCCTTGAGGTGCCCTTACAAGGCAGTGGGTTCCCTTCCGCAACAAAATAAAACCGGGCGTTATCCACTTTCGCTGGTCAATTTACTCTCTTCTATAGTGTGTTACCCCTTTTCGTCTGCTGAAAAGAATAAATGGGCAGCGCGAATAGAAAAGTTAAAAAGAAATCGTTCTACAAATTGTCAGAGCCATTTTTGATTTGGGCGGATTAAGCGGTTTAGCCATTGTTAAGAGATAGTCGGCGTGGACATACTATGTGAATTGCTTTTTAAACTGGAGGTTTTTTTTTTCTTTCCCCTCCCGTTTTTGAGCTTGAGAAAATGAAAGTTTCTGGGTTAATATTGTGTTAGCTAAACGTGTTCTCCGTTGACTCTGTGAATTTATTTGTGGTGCCTACGTCTGTTCTCAATACATCCTAACAGAAAATCTTGCTGAAAATATCACCCTGGCAGTTTTATTATTTATTTTAAGAATAAAGCAATTGTACTGTTGTTCCTATAAAAAAAAAAAATTAAATTTTAAAACCAGTCTCTGTTAATTGACTCAATATAATTATTTCCTATAGATTTCCAGCTTATATTTCTATTAAAAAGGTGTTAAAAAAACTTCCAGATAAGCAAAAATCTAGCTTTTGCTTTAAAAATATGTTTTAAAACTTTGTCATTTTGTTCTAGGGATGGATGCGAGACGAGACAGAGATTTACAGCTTTTTTACGCGACGAGACAAAGTTTTTAGGCTGTTTTGCTAGACGCCGATTTTTTATCTCGCGTCTATCCCTATTTTGTTCTCTAATTTTTTCGAAAAATTTTAATTTATTGACAAATAAAATAGACCTTCATTTACAGAGACAAAAAAGAGTTTTCAAAATTTTTTTAGAGAAATTCTATGTTTTTGACAAATAATGTAGATTTTCATTTACAGAGACAAAAAACAGTTTTCATTTTTTTCTGTTATCTAAATAAAATTTTGTGAAATAAAAGTCCAGGGAATGCGAAAAATACAATACATATAATTTTCGAACTTTTTCATATACAACAGAGGCTAGGTGATTCAATTATCCTTTTATTTTTTCTTGTGTTTTGCAGTGTTTCTGCTTCTACATCTTGCGGCTGAATATTTCGATATAGACACTCTGATTATTATTGTTATTAATGTTTTGCTTGTTTCTAAGCAGTTTGGAAATTCCAAAACCAGCACTTAAAAATATTGATTTAAAACTTAAGACTAAGTGTACTTATTTACGTTTTGAAACACTTTTTCCCTTAAAAAAAAACAAACTTTTTTGTTTTATTTTGATCTTTTGCATCATTCAGGAAGAAAAGGAAAGAAAATATATTATTATTTTTTATTCTTTCTGTGTGTATTGCATACATTTATTAACTGCAACTGTGCAACGTTTATGTACTGCAAATTGACATTTACTGAAAGCGTAAGCGAAGAAAAGAAAGTTATAGATAGATTAGAGCGTTTCGGTTTGGAGACCTATTATTTTAATTTAGCAATCAAGGAGTCACTGGGCGTTGTATTTTTAAATCTAGGCAATTACTTGATGCAAATACAGAAACAAAAAGACTAAGAACTCCTTGACATCATTTTAATAACTCCCACTCACGTTTTTTCTGACTCTTTTAAAGATGTCAGTGTGACTAGTTGCATGAGTAATTAATTTTAAGTTATAACAGGAGTTAGAGCTATAGGTGGAGCTGTAGGAATATTTCGTTTTCTATGGACGAAATGTTGTTTTAAGGCAAATTGCCCATAAGGTGGCGGATCTCATTAGTGGAACCTAGAGGAAGATCGTAGATTTTACGAAATAGACTACCTTAATACATCACAAAGCGTTGAACAACAATGACTTATTTAACAGCATTCAAATACTGCTTGTTGACATGGTACTCTTTGTTATCAGCAATGTTACTGTTATCCCATTTCAGCCTGATTTTACTTTATTTGATGATTGGCAGAAATTCTCGCGAATTCCCATAGACATTATTCACATAGGCAGAATTTCTTAAATTTTGTCAAAGAAATAATGTAGAATCCTTCACACTATCATCTCAGATCCCCCCCCCCCTTTGTGTGCATTTATTATTTCTTCTTAGCATTTGCCAAAATGGCAAATTCTAAAAACTATTCTCTGTATACTTAACATATTTATGTCTACCCAGATGCACTCATATATGTTTGAGTTTGTTTTCTTTTTTTTTCTTGGGCAGAAGAAAGACGGAACCTAGAAACAACATAACGTCTTAGGATCATTTGGTTCATTTGTATAAAATATGAATGAAAATCTGTTAGCTCAATGGTCAGTGCTAGTCTTGAGATTGCTAAGTTTCCAATTTAAAATCTACATGTATTGGTCTCCAAACCGACCTAACAATTCGAATCCAATTGGATTAGTCAGTCTTCCTGGGTATAAAATAGTCATTGTCATGAAAATAAGGCTTAAAAATATTGTATAAATAAAGCATTGGCAAACTCATGAGAAAGGCTTTGAAATTTTTTGAAGAAATAAAATATTCTGTTTCTGATAAATTCAGTTCTGCAAACTTTTCAATAAACGCACATTTTCTAGATTACATAAATATTTTGTTAATAATATTGCTTCAAAGAGTAATGGTTGTGTGATTATACAGTATATAAAATACTAAAATTTGTTCTGGTCTCTTTTATTTCGTTTCCCCCTTAGGCCTCGTTTTCATGGTTAATTCAATTTCTGTTTATTCTTACCAGTAGTAGTTAATGTTAATCAGCTTCGTTCTTTCTCGTAATGAAATCACACCCAAAGCGTTGCCAAGGTGAAGGTTATGTTACACTGCCCGTTTTCTGGATCTAACTAAATATAAATTGTCTTAAAACCCACTCACTTACATCAATGAAACGTTTATCTTGTGGTTAGTAAATTACCGTGCCACATTCTTGGGGTGTGACCAAGACATTCTGAGATTGCTCCAACCTTCCCTGGGGAGTCGTAAAGAATTTGAACTTGGACTTTCATATGAACGCGAGATGGGTTCAAGAAGATATGAATGCAAGATACGACGAGGCAGAGATTTGCAGTTGCTATTTGAAACGAGACTAAGTTTTGCAGTTGGCAATTCGAGACGAGACAAAGATTTTTTTCGTCTGATATTTCTATTGATATATCGTCCACCCGGTTTTATAATGCATTATTATAGAAAACACTAAGTATTTTTTTAATGAAACTGACCAATATAGTAAAACATTTTACGATATATGCTTTTTTTAATAACAATTAGATGTGCTTTCGGTATTTGTGAGAATGGAGCAGATTCCTACAGAAGACTCGAGGTCGTTTCAGACTTTTGATTGTGATATTTATGGTGATGGGAGATTAAAAGTCTTGAATTCTGTTCTTGCGGTTTAGTCAGTGATCATTACGTCATTCGTTGTTATAAAACATGTCATGTGTAATATGCTCATCATCTATTTCTGTAATTCCGCCTAAAGATATCCACGCGGTTTTAAGAGGATTACGTGGTTTGTGTACATTTCCCTCCTCCTTGAACACCAATAGTGTATATCGAACTTTTGCTGTGGGAGATTTCCATTCAAAAATATTTGGTCTTTAAGTAAAAAATAAACAACTTTATATAAAATAGACTTAAAAATGTGTTTTATACCATATTATTTATTTTTATTTGAATATAATACTAGCACTTTTATGCGATTTTTTTTTAAGTTCATTGTTTTTTATCATCATAGTATTAGTGACTGATGATCCAAGATTATTTTATGCTCTACAAAATGTCTGTGATACAATGAAAGCAGTAACGCCTTGCATACCCATAGTAGAATTTTGCATGAAAGTGAATTGTCTGTTAGCTAAAGCATTCATTTGTGTTGGAAAGTGTGTTTAATAATCGATGTGTTGGCATGACTTATCTATCTTGTATCTGCAGCTTATGTAGTTTAGTTGTAAGCTATTCTTAAAATCGCATGTAGCGCCATGTTGTCTTAAAAAAAAAAAAAAAATCGTTAAAATACTGATTGCAATTTATGAAAAATACTATAATAGCTTTCAGGATAGGAATTTGACTTCGTCTTCATGATAAAGGAGACAAATGAATTTTCATGAAAAAGGACAGAGTTCTAGTATGAAAAAAAGGCATTATTTTTTACACAAAATAGACGAAATTCTATGCACGTTAGTAAAAGAATTTGACTGAAAAGAACTATCAACCGGACAGCAACTTCTGAATAAACTACAAGTTGTATATAGTGAAATTTATAAGAATGACACTCAGCAGAGTTTTTCATGGTATGCAAACACTGCTTCACATTCCAGATGATCTATCCCATGCATTCCCCTAATGCGACCATTTTTATTTTCTCTTACAGTGGAACATTTACTAATTTCCCTAATTTTTAGGTAATTTTTTTTAACCTTAAAACGGGAATCTACTAATTTTTAGGTAATAGTATGAGAGGTAAATAAAATTCTTAGTGCACCTTAATGGTGATTTTGAAATACGAATGAAGTTCTTCGCGCAATTTCTGAAAATTTACTTTCATAGTTATATAGTTTTTTAAGAACTGCAACTTCTGCTCGTCCTAAGACCATTTACTTGTAAGGATTTAAGATTTGTAATTAAGAGCCACTTAGGTGCTACCGTGATTTTTAGATCTTTTGCATCCTTTTTTGAAATGGTTGCTCTATTTCTAAAAACGGGACATTTCGGCGGTGCTTGGGGGACACCTACCTAAAAGCAGCATGGTCCCGTTTGAAACGGCACGTATTCCACAAACAGACTGAATTGATACACTGAGAAACCCTCGGCTGAATACACCTGAAGTGAATTAAACTGGCTGGATTGCCAGACAGATTTCCGTCAAGACTTTTCTTTAACAGGTATTTTCCGACGATGCCTGTACTCGCAAAAGCAGGCTACATAGGTCTATATCCAAAATGTGGCCAGAACCTTGATTTTATATAGCTAAATTTAGTGCAAAAAATTAAGGCTCCAGGACTGTGCTTGGTGGTATCATGTCAGTGCATTTCCAAATAAAGGTCTGAATCCCCTTTTTTAATTTCAGTTGTGCTATTGTTTGGAATCTGTAAAAAAAAAAATAATAATAATAATAATAATGTTTTGAAAACTGAAAAGAAGGTGTGTACCCAGAAACATTAAAAATTTTATTTACCTCTAGGATTCTCCAATGTCGTACTTCCGCTATCTTTATTATTTGATTATCAATGAATTTTATAAAGGTTCGTTCACCTCCTTCCTCAGTTGTAAGGTGGTGGTTAGATTCTTGACGAGTATGAACTTTAAAAAGTAAAAGCTGGAATCGTACGGCAGTGTATATTTCCCTTTCCGCGTCTTTTATCTAGGCGGGTGTAACTGCTACAGGATAACTGTATACTATCTAAAAAATTCCCAGTTTTCTTCGAAACTCACTTCTTCCTCTATATGGGCGTACTGTTATTAAGACGAACTCATTTGCATGGCTGTCTTTTGATCGTTTTACACACCCCCACACTTCTTTGATCTCCATGACAGGGCTACTACGTCAAATTCAAATTTCTTGTCTCCTAGAAAATAGAAACACGTATTGGGTAATGATTTATTTGCAGTATAAGTTTAATGAAGAATATAAATGAAGTGCTGCTGTGAAATATCTATACGCCCACGTTCACGGATTTTCGTGGAACATTTCAAATTGTAAATTCTGTAAAAGTCTTGTCCCATTGCTTGTATATTTGTGTGCAACAACCATTTGCTGCCTCTCCATCTTCTGGACCCAGTGGCGCCGACTACGTGGGTGCTCCGGGGCTCAAGCACCCACTGAAAAAATTCTGTGGGTGCTCCGCACCCACAGAAATTTTAGTGCCAAGTCATAATTTGAAGTTCGCAGAAAGGGCTAAGAAAAGACGTTTATGTGGGTGCTTTGGGCTTGTAAAAAAAAAAAAAAATTACGTTGGATGCTGAGCACCAGCAATCGTCTGATAACCCCAACACAGTGATGTACACTCAAGGAAGGTTCCCCCCCCCGCCCCAATTATGCCTTTACGTAATATGAATATTTGTAAGCATACGAAACTTTTTGCATTATTTCAGTACTAAAATACTTTATTTGCTTATTAGTTGTGTAATATTTTAAAAGTTTAAAAGAAAATCTTTAATGAGGCCAAATGTATGTGGGTGCTTCGGCATGGATGTCCATATGAATACTTTAAGACGAGGGGAGTGAGGGAGGGATTATTTCTTGCATTTGTAAGGTCAGCGGCAATCGCGCTTTCAAACATTTTAGTACTGAAATAGTGAAAAAAAGGTTAGCTAATATAAAAATGTTCACTATACCGACGGCTAGAGGGAGGGACCCGAGCTCTCACCTAATTAACTATATGAGCACCCATGTCCTTTATAATTTAGATGCGCTTGAGGAACTTCGATGAGACAATCACTGGCGTAACTATAGGGCGGTAGAACAGGCAAAAGCCACGGTCCCCCGGACGGAGGGGGGGCATTTCCCAAATAGAAAGCTAGAAAAAGTGAACTGCAACATGTTGGTTGAGATTCTGTACAATGAGGAAGGACCCTACCCAATGAATTCATTACGACCTACTCGACCTATATTACGACCTATTCATTAGGACCCTACTCAATGAATTTCATGCCCTAACGGTATAGTCACGCCACTGATGACGACGAGTGCTTTGCAACTGCATAATTCGAAAATAAAATTTTAGTCAGGGACGGCTGTTTTTTCTATGTAGTATGTCAGATCTCAAGCAAATTTGTATTTAAAGGAAGTGCTTAATTTGCATGGGAGCTCAGCTCCAATACTTCTTTTTTCTCGGTGAAATTTTACACTAAATTTAATTTTTTAATTACCATCGTAATTGTTTCTGTTGATATTAATTTTATTACATCACAAACTAATACAGAGGTAACAAAAATTAACTTAATAATACCTTAAATTAGGTAATTAATTTTGTAAATTGCAATACAAAAAATCAGGGCTCTTGCACTTTTTTGGATAGAATTAAACCCTGTTTAAAAGCAACTGAATGACAGCTACTTTCAGCTTATCGCTGTAGTTAGAAAAAAAAAAAAAAGAAAACATGAAATTTTGGTACACAAAATCAAAAAAATTAATTATGTCAAATATTTCAAATTTTTTGGATGTATGTTTTAGAAACTGCACTATACACTGAAATAAACAATAAACCTGTATCATTTACGAAACTTTTAGGGAAAATTCTTAAAAATAAAATTTTAAAGAAGTGTTATTCTTTATTTCGGTATGTAGTGCAGCTTATAAAGAATCATCCTAAATTTTTTCGAATCCTTGGTGCGATAGACTACTTTAATTTGTGTACTAAGACCGTTATGCAGATTTTGTTTCTTCGGCATACACCCTTATGTGCTTCGGAACTGGAATAATTATAATAAAATTCCAATAAGTAGTAACTTAGCACATACTCTAAAATTTTAAAAAGTGCATGAAAAAAAAATTAATCCAAACATGTAATATTTTTGTCTACTTAAAATAATAATAATAATTATAATAGTTTCTCATATGAGTACTAATTTAGAGGTGTATGGGGGGTCATCTTAACTTTCAGACATTTTAGCACGAAAATAATACTTAGAAGTTCAGTATGCTGTAAAAATGTTTACCATACTAGGCGGGCTCAAATCTCAATCCCCCACTGCCACTTGCCTTCCTGTCTGGCGCCCATGGAAACAATGTCTTTCTAAAATTCAAAGCTTTTTCACATTGCGATGTGCGACTCCCTACAGCCCCACAGGCAATGCCTTTGCTCACTGCAGCCGAAGTCCTGAATGCCCCCCCTCCCCCCTTTCTTTCTGACCCACACAAACAGACCTCATCCCAGAATCCTCGTCCTCCATGGGAAAATGTATGAATACAATGAGACTGTGGTAGCCCAAGAGTACCGGAAAACGGAGAATTTGAGACAAAGCCGCTGGCTACAATCAGAAGTTCACGCGGGAAAGATAACAGATGAGTTAGGTGAAAGACTCATTCCCATTATGGAAATGTTTTGAGATAGTTCTAATAATATTACTTCAGGATTCCGAAGTGAGTAGGTTTAATTGTTTTTATTGTAAATAGAGAACATCAAGGTCTGTCTGTTTACAAGCACCTAATATACAACACTTTGTATGTCTTTGGAACAGAAAAAGATGCCCATTCATCAAAAAGTGTCGGCGCTTTGGTGTTAATTGAATGAGACTGAGGCGAGGCTTCTAAGGTATAAAGGTTTGTGTCACTTTCTTCTAAAGTCTCAATTTCCTTTTCTTATTTTTGAATGATTTTAGTGCTCAGTTATTTATTGAAAAGGATGGAACAGACTGTGGTCCACACTAACATTTCGAGATGCCTTCCGTTTCATTTTCTGCGAATATTTTGTTGAATTTTTGTTCTTGTTTGGCAAAGCGGAATTAGGTACTATTTTCTTTGATCTAGCCCAATGCTGTTTTTGTAAAATTATACTGAAATCATGGGCGCATGAACACACATTACTGAAATGTATCTCTCTCGTAATTTTACAAATTTGACCACATAATGGTAGAGGGTAAAATAGCTCTACTTCAGGAGGATGCTCAAAATCACGCCTGGAGGTTATATGGTCAACAATTCAAAATATTTTTTGAATAATTATTAACTCTAAGATAAACAACTTTTTTTGTTCTGCTTTATTTTTCTGTTTGCATTTAAATAGTTACCAATCTTTTTTATGTGGTCCTACACGCATTTCAACATAGAAAACGTTGCATTAATTCATTCTGAGGAAATTATCTAGTTTTATTTTAAAGGTATAATGTTTGTAATTTTTTTAATTTGTTGGGAAGAAAAAGAAAAGAAAATAGTCAAGGCTTAGCTGCAGCTGTTTATAGGGGTACAAAAATGTAAAAAAAAAAAAAAAATACAGGAAATGAATGAGCTGAGAAACAATACTATGAATAACATTTTTTTGAAAACTCTTGAGGATTTCAGACAGGGATGAGATAGATTAAACAAGAATAACATTGATCGGGAATTGTTACGTTCGAAAACTGAATCACTTTGTATACAAAATTTCCATTTACATGACAAGGAATTTGACTGATTGTGATATTATTGTTGCATGTTTTTTTCCCCCCCCCAATAAACGTAGTAATACACTTTTCTTTTGCTTTGAAATTTATAATGATTAGTTAAAACCAATCAAAATTCTATCGCTAAAAGTAAAAAAAAAAAAAAAGTGAAATAGTGTAATACACCTCTTTCGGGTCTGATTTATTACAAGGGCAAAGGGGGTGTGCGCCCAGGAATTCTCGAATTTTGACAGAGAATTTGCGTAAGACAAACAAATTTAAGGCGATTCCAACACAAGCAGATTTTTCTAAAAGAAGGACATTTCATCAGAAATACTTCATTACTTTAAAAAGAATCTTGATTTTAACTGGTTTGCTGTTATCGTTACTAAGACACAACGGTGGAGACTTTCATTCTATGCCCAGCGTTGCTTCACCGTAGTACAGATAATCGGATGCCAAAATTCACACTATTCACTTAAACTTTGAATGTCACCTTCAGCGCTGGGAAAAAAACACGCAATTTTGATGTATAAATACAAAAAAGAAAACTAATTATCTCAAGCACTTCACAATTTTTAGGATGTAGGTTCACAAGCTGTACTAGACACCCGAATAAACGAAAATTTTTTGCTGAATGGCGACTCTTAGAAATATTTTGCTGTGCAGTTCCACGCTTAAGATTTTTTTCTGAAAGTTTCATGAAAGTTTTCGAATTTATTGCAGTGTGTAGTGCAGCTTGTAAAGAATCATCCTGAATTTTTTCGAATCCTTGGTGCAGTTAGTTTATTTTAATTTTTGTACCAAAACCGTGAGACAGATATCGTTTCTTCGATCTATACCCTCAGATATTAGATATTTTATGTGAAGCTAAAATGATTATTTGTATTACCCATTTCCCACTGGTAAAAATGTGCACGAAAAGTCAAATGATTGAGTAGTTACGAGCAAGGAAGCAAATAATAATAGGAAAAGATTGAAGGGTAGTTGGAAAAGATTCCATAAAGTTGAAAAGTGTATCGTTTTTCATGAGTGTGTCGTATTTTTCTTCCTTGTTCCATAAAAACCCATCTTCGGAATCGAAATCTATCTTAAAATCACCTACTAAAACTATTTTACAATCTTAGCCAAGTACATTCCAACTATACCCCCCCTTTAAAATAAATCGTCGCGTTTTGGCACCAAACTTAGCGATCCTTTATCAAAAATTACAAACCTTGTGCGACTTTCAACATTTTATTAACCCCCCCCAAACGGACTTTTAGGGCACCCACAGAAATTTTGTAAAGTCGGCGCCTCTGTCTGGACCAATGATTCTTAACCTTTTTCTTCTTCCAACCCCCTTTAAAAGGAGGAAGAAATGGATGGACCTCCTTGTGCAGTCATTAGTAAACATATAAAAAAATTATAAAATTAGTTTTTCTTCTTTCTAATAACCAGGTTAGCGGCTTCCTTGTAGGCTTGACCGCTATGAGGGCCGAAATGATGGTCATTTCATTATGGAGGTGCCTAAGTAGGCAGACCAATGTTGCTCGCTATGAGTGGTCTCCTAATTTTGAACCAATTCCAAAAGAGACAGCAACGTTAAAATTAGGGGAAACATTTATTTTCCATTTTACACAATAGTTCATAACAGAAAATGGAAACATAATCGTGAAACATCTTAATACAAACCTGCATAAAAACTAAAATAAATAGAAAAATGAATTCAAGAGACCAGTCTTGAGCCTAACTGGTCGCATACGTTACATTTGGAAGAAAAAAAAATTCTTACTGGTACATTTCTCGCTGTTTGGTGAAAGTTTGTCCCAATGTCTGTGTCAAGATCTGCTGTTTTATATTTACCTCTCGGGTAAGTACATGCTGAAAATCATTTCTCACATAGATGTGTTGCGCAAAACAGGAATAAAACTTCGATGGCTTTTTTCCGGACAAACAGTGTATTCACTTGTAATGCAGAGCCAGAAGTCAGTTAACCCTTTATAAGGCGAGGTTATGTGCAGAAGAGTCGAAAGTGCTTGGGATTTTTCTGACCCACACTTTAGGATTAATTCATATATTTTCCCTCTACTGTAATATACCACGTGAAAATTGGAGAAACAAGTATTAAACAAACATAGAAATTTTGCTGGAGAATATATTAATTATTTTCAAAATGAAAGTCGGAAAACTACCTGCTGCTTGTACACGGAATTAAACGCAAAAATATATACGTAATTAAAAGCGATGATTCTTATGCTGAATTTTTGAGTAATTATTCGAGCTTTCTTTAAAATTACGAATGAAAGAAAAGTTCATAAGTCAAATATAATTTAGAATCTAGATGTATAGAAAAAATATACATCCAATATAACTGAACAAAAATCAGAAAATTCACTAATGGTAATTGATTTCTGTATTTAATAGACCGTAGGTGGTAAGTATTCTTACCACGGCCTTATAAAGAGTTAAAGAATAACAAAAACACTCAAAAGAAACTGGCGTTTAAAATGTGAAATACTTCGTACAATAACACACATCAAAGGTACTTATCAATCTGTACAGATTGAATCAAAGTTTCAGTTATTTCAAGTAAATATGGCTTTAAAAGAACTGTCACAGATTAACTGGTTGTAATTTTCTTGTTCCACTACAGTTAAAGAGGAAGAAGAAAAATACTCAACTCGTATCTCCTTCAGAACGACTAAGCTTCCAGTTGTTTGATACGGATATATTGCATCTTTTAGGAATTACTGATCGAAAGTTAAAGATGTTCACATATATTCAATGTTTCCTAAAAGTTTAATTGAGTAGTCTGATGAAAAGCTGCTGAGATAACCAAAGTATTTGTTTGCATTCGCAGATATTTGAATTAAAAAAATCAAACTTTTTTAACATGGCTTGAATTTTTATTTTGCTCACTGAAAATGGTGACTTCTCAGGGCGACTTAATTCGAGCTTCCCCCCAGAAAACCGTGCTGGGAAGAGGCCCTGATTGCCGCACAGGCCAACTAGGCCACGGCCTAGGGCCGCAAAATTAATCAAATTGTTTACGTTCTATTCCTAAAAGAAATGAGTTATGCAAAAATTTTAATAGTAATGAAAATAGATAGAGAGATGCACTTTGACAACAAATACCGCTAAGCAAAAGCGTTTGTTTCCGCTGTATTCAAGAATAAAACAAATGTCATGTGTTAAGATCCGAAGAATTCCACCATGGAGTATATTATTGACGTGACGTCATTTGATACTTAAGCATAACTTCTACATTAAAAGCTAAAAATTTGTGAACTTTAAGTTAAAACTTTTTGTGCAGGAGAAAGTTGGAAGCTAGCACACCTCCCCACCTATGAAATTGCGAAGAAATACTGGTCTCTTATAAATTATAAGTGATATACCAACAAGAAATGACCGCACAGGGGCCCTGAAAAACGCTTGGCCTAGGGACCTCCGAATGTCTTAGTCGGGCTCCGGCTGGGAAGCCAGTCGCTATTGTTGTGCATGCTTGTTACATGTTTGGGCATTTCTAATGAGTAGTGCTGTATGAATCTGATTCACATCTATGGCAGAGTTCGTTACCCTTTGCATATTTCTTCGTATTTGCAAAATTAATGAATAATGATAGGTCCGTTATCTTCTCTTCCCGCATGTTTCAAAGGCGCGGTTGTCCTTCTGAATATAACTTTTTTTATTTTTAAATAAAGCCTAAAGTGCATTTTGTCTCCAGCTTTTTGCATTTACGTAATGCTATATTTGCATAAGTTTTACTTGCTCGACAATGTTGGGCATGGGCCCTTTCCAAAAGCGTCAACTAACTGGATGCCTGCTTTAAAATATCTTCCGGCATTCGAAGAGAGATAATTACTGGTTTATCTGTAGGCGGAGAGTAGATTCTTTTCGTGTTCGTTTGGTGAAGTTTTGGCGAAGATCGGGGAAAATAAAAGGTCTTCAATGTTGTTTGCTCTTTTTCTCTGACGCCCATGTAGTTTGTGCCCACACGTATTTAGTGGTAGGGAATTTTTGAGTCGTTTTCCCTTTTGAAGGATTATCTTCAAGATGTTTTCTGTTGCGATTTCTCTTTACTACTGAGCTTCTATGAATTGGTATGAGGACTTGAAAGAGTTTTTGTATAGTTAAAGTATGATTTTGAAGGGAATTCACACACAGTTTCTCTTTCATGTGATCTTCAATCGTGAACTGCAAAGGACGAGTTATCACCTAATTTTCTAACTTGGTTTTTTATATTTTAGCTTTTTTTTCCATTTTGTTTAATTTCTACACCACAAAGAATTTGTTGGTTTAATTTTACTACCCAATGAATAGCTTAATTTGAATCATCTACGCACCAAAGTACATTATAATAATATTTTCCTACTTCTTTATCATATTAGTATTATGGTTTTGACATGTTGTGTGTAAATAATACGTAACGGAAAATCCTACTCTTATTTTAATATTTACTTTCAAAAACCTTTGAAATATATTTCAATATAGGGTAACTACCCGCTAGAAAGTGTTTTATTGGATATAACAAAACTTGTTTCGTTAAATAGTTTAGTAGCTTCGTTTTGTTCATTCAAGTGAAGTTTGATTCAAGCAAATTGATTTAACAAAATGCATTTTTGACTTAGCAAAACGTTTTGTTAAAACTCAGAACCCTTTATATTTATTTGAAATCGTTCATGATGTGGATCTGAATAATCCAAGGGAACATCAGTAACATGTTATATTTTGCTTGAAAGGAGTCATGCAAGTGAGCCGACTAGTCAGAGTTAGCTCTCTCCGCTCATGTCATGCGTGTTTGCATAAACAAACATCATATAGTTCAGTAAGCATTTAAAGGTACTGGTAAGTAGTGAAATTAAATTATTTGCCCTTCAGTTTAAAGTATCAAAACCAGATCGAGATGATTTTACAGAACTAAAAATAATTTCAAAATTTTTATCTTGCTCTTTTCTATTTATGAGCCCTTTGACGGAAATATCGGAATTTCAAACCGCGGTTCAATGTACAGAAAGAAAATGCTGCGAAACATTTTGTTATTGTTGTAATGCTTGTCAGCATTTCAACAGAAATTTGCAGCAATTAGTGTGAGGTTCTCTGCATTTTCACGAACACGTTCATTGAACGAATGTTTAAAAAAAAAAAAAAAAAAAGTTAGCCGACTGCAAACATTAATTCAAATATATTTTAACATGTTAACTTTCATTGTACTCCGTGTCTATTGTTTTCAAAAACGGCAAATTTAATTCGATATGTTTTTCCCCGTTATTTTCCCTAAGTTTTTCGTGCTTATGTACTTTGTACCGTGGGCGTTCGTTATTTCAAAAGAATAACAAATAAAATAAACTTACAAGGTCGGTTCTTCTACAGACAAGAGAGTGCGATTTAAAAAAAGGGGAGGGGGGGAAGATGGCACAGGTGACAATGACCTTGGGTCGAAACCAAAAGTTGGTAGCTTATATCTCGAGAGGAATTGCGTCCACCCTTTCTTTGGCTCTCCTGTGTAACGGATAAAAATGCTGGTCGATGAACCTGTGCGGATCTCCATCATAACCTTGCACCCAATTTTTTGGAGGTCGAAGTTTTTGCTGGTAGTCTAGCTCATCAGTATGAAAGATGCATGATTAATTCAAAAGAAAGAAAAAAAAAAAGCGTGGAGACTTTGAAGATGTCTTGCTTTTAGTTAAAACTTTCAGAATAGTTTCTTTTCTATGTGTATCTTGAGCAGTAGCGTGGCCAGGATTCTTTTTTCGGGGGGTGGCTGAATACTCAAAAACTAAACAGCAATATAACTTATAAAAATCAATATAACATACCTTTTTTTTTTTTTTTGAGTGAAGAGGAAATGGGCCCCTTTTTTGCATAAATGTTTTCGCATATAAAAATTAATTTAAATATATATATATATATATATATATATATATATATCTATATATAAACAGAGTTTAAAATCTTTGCAATTGCCAGAACATAATTAGAAAAAAGTTAAAATAGGCTTAGGTCCGTAGCTGAACTTCAAATTTATCCACGAATACGTAATTTTCTCAGTATCATGTTTACTCATTTCAGAGGTGGCTGCATCCCCATCAGCCACCCCGTGGCTATGCCCCTGATCTCGAGGCTCAAACGTATTCTTTGACTAGAAAGTAACCCATAGTCGTTTTCTAAAGCCACTTGGCTTTAATATTTTCGCTGTCAATTGCAAAAATATTTTTTTTGTCAATTTTCCTTTTTATGATTAATAAATTTCATTTCCAGAAAATGTTTTGGGTGTCTAAAGAATGTGTAAATTCTTTCACATTTACCATACATATTTTTAACCCGTTTTGCCTAGACAATAACAGTGACGTTTCCAACTTCGGCTGATGCGTTAAGGGACTGCCCTAATCACGCCAATCGCCTAAGCGTACGGTCATGGGTTCGATTCCCACTCGTCCCCTTGTTGTATAAATTTTCCTTCTGTATGCTTGTAAAAACTTTCATTGTGTTGCCCAGTTTACTTGACGAGGATTTATAAGCGGGTTAAAGCATACAAGTCCAAAAATAAATGTTCAAATGCAACAACAATACCAAATATCGTCAAATGCATCATATCGAATGCAACAACAATTTTTTACCAGGGGCGTAGCCAAGGGGGGGGGATAGGGGGGTCATAACCCCCCATGAGAAATTTTTTGCCATACAAAATGCATATTCTTCACTACATTATCACACACACGTATATGAGTTGTAGTAGTCGTAACCCCCCCCCCCCCCATGAAAAATTTCTGGCTACGCCCTGCTCTTCACTAATATGTTAAGCAGTGTTTCACAACCGGTGGGACGCGGCCCCCTAGGGGGCCACAGAGCGTTTGCAGGGGGGCGTGAGAAAAACCAAAGAGCAAGTAGTGATGTATTTAAAAAAAAATATCTTTATTATTTTTACTCAAAAAATATCTATTTTCTCTTACAATGTTCATTCAAACGTTACTGATAACATTATTTTGTAGAAAATTCGGCTGAATTTTCATTGTTGAAGAATAAATAACTTAATGTATGCTGTAAAATGTGAGGAGGGGGGGGGCGACGTTCAGAGTTTGGGAACCACTGGGTTAAGGGGGAAAATCAGAAAATTAACTAGTGATTATTTATTTCGATAGAGAAGCAGACCACAACTGCTAGATATTATACGGTGCCCTTTAAAGGGTTAAGGCCAATTAGACATTATTCTCAAAATTAACGTAGAAATTAAGTTTCTCACTATTTCAAAACTAGGAGAATCACTTCACATTTCAAAAACTAGAGAGTGTGATAAAAATTGATTGCCCGTTAAAAGGTTACCCCCTTTTGAAGCACAATCATTTTTCTCATATTCACTAGTTTCTCGTAAGTGTTAACCCACTTGTGTTAGACCACCAAATTTCAGCATCTTCCTCATTGGTTGCAAAATTTAGTCATTAGTCGAATTTCTTACCTCTGTTTCTTAAATAATAGCTATCGTTTCCACAAAATTCTTACAAATGACGAAAAAAAAAGTATTTTTGTTTTTGTTTTTAAACTTTTTTATTGGTGTATGTAGACAAAAAATTAAAATTGTTTATAAAATTAATATCGGAAATACATTAAACACGACTATCATTTACGAAATCTGTGGAATGAAAATATTTGTCCTCCAAAGAGTTAACCCCTGGATGTTTTTGCTTGTCCAAGTATTGTGCTGTAAAAATTGTACTATTTGTCTCTCGGAAGAGACTGTATATCTGGATATTTCCGGATATAAAGCAGTCTATAAAATTGTAGCTATAAACGTCAATATTTTAGAAAAACAACTAGATCGACTAGTCTAATGCTACCCAACGCTGGAAAAGAGCAGCCGTTGCCATTTCTCGATTTAACTACCACAAACATAGCGGTCAGTGTAATCACCAGTCATGTGCCACAGAGCCAGAGAACGTCTTTGACACCGTTCATTCTGTGGCATGCGATTGGCTACTCGATCAATTGATCTATTACTATTGGTTGTATTTTATTCGGACTGTGTCAACGGCTGCACTTCTTTATCATTGAGCGGCCTATCCAATTGTTCTTCTACATCGGTGGCTGTAAACTTCGGTGAACTCTTTTAAACAGATTTAAATGTTGAGATTATATTTGTGCAAATCTAAATTACCTTCTTGCCATCCCAATAGTTCTGAACACAATTGTAGACGTTTGTTTATTTTGGATTTTTAACATTTATATTTGACATTGTTTGCTAGGTTTCAAGAACCCGCTTATAAATCTTCGTTGAATAAAGTGAGCAATACAATGGAAGTTTTTTTACTATCACAAAGAGAAGAAAATTGCAGTTTACAGGACAAACACTAACAACCAGAAGTGAATGGGAATCGAACCCAGGACTATACGTTTAGCCCATTTATGCCTTGTGTCCCTTTTTTGGGACGGCAATTTCGCTATCATTCGAAAATGCTATTTATTTTTCCTAGCCTTTATTTACGAGTAGTGAACCTCACCAAATATTTTAACGTGACCAAGTAGGATGGGTGCATTCGTGAACGACTAACATGTTGCACGAGTTTTCGTAAGAAAACTGGAATGAGTGTGTTTCGTGCTATCAGTGGCTATCAGTTTCTTTCGCCTTTACTTACGGCCGTATTCACCAAACATTTGACATGTGGATTAATCCTGAAACACGTGTTATAGTTATCGGTAAGATATCTCACCGATGACTTTAACACGCGAGTTTGGTTTAATCCGCGTGTCAAGTGTTTGTTGAATACGGCCGTAACAACTTCAGTTTACTTAGTTGCGTGTGCGTCGCCTAGAAAACGTGTTAGTTTACAATTCGCGTCTTGTTATTTTTGCTGAGGAGAGTTTTTAGTACACATTCAATATAAAATCAACATGATTTTTAATAGAAAGAGCGCCCACAATTGAAGAGCACAGATAAAAATTTAGGAATGTCAACTTCATTTTTTCAAACGTATTTAGCAAGAGAAGTTCAAATTTCACTAATAACGGTTTAAATCAACTTCGATCTCAACACTAAAGTATGCATTTTTAAATTTACTAAAATGAAAAATACAAGGAAATGATTACCTTTGAAAAATTATGCACCTTCCTTGCAGTTTATAACGTATGCACGAATTTCCTCCTCGAAAAAATAATATTTGCAGCTTCAGGAAACTAAGTACTTTTCATAACAACATACTTTTCCATAACAACGGACGCCATTTCAAAACATGAACAACGTGCAGCAAGTGTACACCCTCCAAAAAGAGCATTCGAGTAAAAGATAAATTTCCTACGTTGATTTCATATTTTAAAAATTATTTATCATCGAATATGAATTGGGCTATGTATAAGTATGACTTTGCATATTTCTGTCAAGTTGGGCATTTTTCAAAAACTCAATTATTATTCGCAAATCTAAAATAGGAAATTTATCTCTTACTCAAATACTTTTTTTTTGGAGGGTGTCTCTTCTCAATAACTGAATGAACCTTCTCCGTGCTCAGTTTACTTAGCTTGAAACTAAACTCACTCAGTTTTGCATACGAACGCTCTAGTTCATAAACTGAATGTGCTTAGTTTCCTTTACGAACAACTCAGATGGAAACTCGCTTGGCGTTTACGAATGCGGCCGATGCCAACCCTTTATAAGGCTGTGGTAAGAATACTTACCACCTACGGTCTATTAAATACAGAAATCATTTATCATTAGGGAATTTTCTGATTTTTGTTCAGTTATATTGGATGTATATTTTTCCATACATCTAGATTCTAAAATATATTTAGCTTATGAACTTTTCTTCGTAATTGTAAAGGAAGCTCGAATAATTACTCGAAAATTAAGCTTAACCCATTTGTGCCTGGATATTTTTGCGACTTTCTTCGATTTTTACTGATAACAGAAATAATAGATAAATTTCTGATGTCAAATTCTTGAACAAGGGATGATTTCTTTTAAAATCATTATGCATAAAAATCGAAATATCAACATCCTACTTGGTCATGTTAAAATATTTTGTAGAGTTGAGGCTCAATACTCATGAATAAAGGTTAGGAAAAATAAATAACGTTTTCGGCTAATAGCGAAAATGCCGTCCCAAAAAAAGGGACACTAGGCATAAATGGGTTAAGAATCATCGCTTTTACTTATATGTTTTTGCGTTTAATTCCGTGTACAAGCAGCAGATAGTTTTCCGACTTTGATTTTGTGAATTATTAATGTATTCTCCTGCAAAATTTCTATGTTTGTTTAATACTTGTTTCTCCTATTTTCATGTGGGATATTACAGTAGAGGGAAAATATATGAATTAATCCTAAAATATGGGCCAGAAAAGTCCCAAGTACTTTCGACTCTCTGCACATAAACTCGCCTTATAAAGGGTTAACAATGCATTGTAGGATGTTCAATTTTCATGCATAGTGATTTTAAAAGAAATCATCCCTTTTTCAAGAAGTTGACATCAGAAATTTATCGATTATTGCTGGTATTAGCAAAGAAAGTCGCAGAAATATCTGGGCCCTAATGGGTTAAGCGATTTCGGAGACGAGGACAGGCCCTTAACCTCTCATCCACTAGCTCCCTAATTTTTATAAAAAGTATCTAGCAAATAAACAATTCTCACTTCACTTCATTCTTACCCTCTACGGGGCAGTGACCTTCATTTTCCAGTTACCGAATTCTAACGCTTTTACTGCCGACCGCAAAAAAGAAAGCATTCGTCAGTTTTTCTATCTTTGTTTTCGCGAGTAATAAATTATATTTACATAAAATGCTAAAAGGTGACGAAGTGTCTCACGGGGTTTGTCCGGGTCCCTAATTTGTGAAAATTCCGAACTATTGAAACATTGTATTTAAACGTCCTACTGTTCGAGATACCCGAGAACAGGACCACTTTTAAAGCATGCCGACAGGATTGTATGGTGGATAAAGCACCATACTACGGTTTCGGATTCAACTCCCAGCGGTCGGGGTTCGATCCCTGGATGAGATCTAGACTGGACGTAGCTGTCATTGTGTCCGCCCCTTCATAGGGGGCGACGTTGGCCCACCTACTAGGTGCCCCATAATAAAGTGACCAACAACTCCGGCCTTAGTAGTGGCCAATTCCTCCAAGGCAGAGGTCCGCCATTGGGGAAAAAATAAAAACAACTGTTTAAGCATCAGACCCTTTTAGGACAATATTTCAAAAGTTCTGAATTTTAGAGAATCCAGGATCCGTGCGAACCTTGGTCTTACAAATTTTTCAGCATTAAGTTATGAGTTGTTCACTAAATTGATTTCAGAAATTTATTCATCATTCCAGGCCTCTGCTAACGCTGGAGAATGAGATGTAAGTAATTGCTCCTGAAACTGCTGAGCGTTTCACTTTTATAAGCGAAAATTCAAAAATTAAATAATGCTTGTATATTTTTGCGTCTGATGTCGAGAATTTTGGATGTTTTAAGGCCTTATTACACGAAGGAATTTTCGTGCAATTTGGTTGCTGCAACCAGTTGCAGAAACCTCTTTCCTGGAAATTTCCCTCGGTTACCTAGGGAACAGTCAACTCCAACTTTTTCGTTCAGAGGCGAAAAAAATTGCAGGTTGCGGGAAATCCAGCCAATCGTAGTACTTCCTATTTCTACGTCACAACACAAGATGGCGGAAGAGTCAGCGTCAGCCATACCGTTCGTAGTGAAAGGGATGAGCGTGTGCGAAAACAAAATGTCCGTGAAATGGGATATCGAAATGGAATTGATTTGATTGAAGAAAAGAAAAATAAATATCAATCCTATCCGAAGATACACGAGGTATAAGCAGCCAACGATATGCTATTTATAATTACATGCTCTAGCAACCGCCAATTCGGTGAATCCCAATGGAAACGCTTTGCTATACCTACTCGGTGTGACGTCACAAGTATGCGCCGCGGCTTTCTTCTCTAGGGGGCGTTGACTATACGCCAGTCGCGGTCTTGGGTTCGACTTCTATTCATACCTTGTAAAAATTTCCTTTCTCTGTGCTAGCAAATACTTTCATTGTGTTGTCCACTTTACTCGATGAGAATTAAAAAGCGGGTTGTTGGGCGCATGCACACGTCCGAAAATAAATGTTCCAAATACAATAACAACAATTAAGTGCAGCGTGGCTACAGATCGCCGAGTTAAGGAATGTAGAAAGATCAAGGAATTTTGTAAAAATGGTAAAAAATACCCCAACAATCAGGAAACTCGTCTTTACTGCATTGCCAATAACCGTTTTATCGCCAAACAGGCGAGTTGTAGGCAAGAGTTGACTTCATTGTTTACTTGGCAGCACAATCTCAATAATCGGACTTTATTCCTTTTGAGGCAAAAAAAGTGCAAGTAGCACTTATCAGTCCTGCTTTTATTTCGCCACCTCGCTCGCCTATGTTCAACTAAATTTGAAAGGGCTGCATAATACCTGATTTCACCGTTTTCCAAAAGATCCCATCAAAAGATAAGGGGCGGGTTGCTATTTCTCGCCAAAGAAATAAGGACAAAATGAATAAGCTCTTAAAATTTCACATTTGTATCTCCAATAGTTTCGTCTGGTCGTTCATGTGTTTGAATAAGTCAATCACTGAGAGCATACTTGGTATAGAGAGATAACATGAAATTTAATGCATACGATACATACTTTGACATCCATATCGGTTTGCGTCTTAAACCGATGTGGATTTAAAATTATAAAACAATATAAAGAAGTCTAAAGGTACTTTCGTAATATCATCCCAGCGGTCATTCCCGCCAAACTATTTTTTCGTCAAATATGCTCCGGCATTTATCTTGGCGAAAAATCGCTCGTCCTGGCGGTCCGCCGGGATACTACATAAGTGCCAATCTAAAAATACGAGGAATATAAAGATAGCTCTCATGGAGTAATAAGGCTACGATGAGTTATAGGACCAAAAAGCGCCATCTACATTTTCCCCAGTTTTGAAAGCCGCATTTCCCGGCTTTGTGTAGTATTACGTAGGCAACGCCCGGTTGGACTGTTTACGATTGATATTTATTACTATTTTTTCTCTGCAATGGCAACAGTGGAATGAAAACGTATAATGGGAGAAAATACGTTGTTTGATTCACCTATGGATTATTTATTTTTTTTTAAATTGTAAATAATTTAAAAAATATATGTAACTTCTCCTTTTTGTAATTTTGTCATAAGTTGGAGCGAATTTACAATCAATGCAAAAGTTCCTGAGCATGCAAGGAATTTGGAATACACAAATTCAGGGAGAAAATCTCCGTTGTCGTACAGTAAATTACGGAACGTATCCAATGGTAAACAGAATGCTCGGTTATCGATGGAATCCTTATTTTTACTGTCGTTATTACCAAGGTATTTACGATTGTTCTTTATATTAGTTTTTCCCCCTTTTGAGTGATTGGTAATTTAAATTAAATTGTTTTATTAAGGAAAATAGTTGTGTATTATTCATCTTTCTCTAATAAAGTGGACTTGGATTCAAATTCGCGTACTTTGATTCCGATTCGTCTCTCTACCAAATAGTATTTCTTGTGCTGTGGAACAGATGAGTGGATGCGTTTATACAGCACCATCACTGCAATTGGGCATACTGAGCAAATATTACTGGAGTGTATCTCCATAATCAAACTCCAGTTTTGACCATGATTTTTTTAAGGCACAAGCAGTTGTTTATTCGGAGCTGTGCCTTAATTACAATGTTTTAGTTTTTAAGAATAGCTGCATTTGCGCGTTACAAATAGGATACATTCTCAATACTTAATAATGGATGCTTGATTTGAATCTATATGCATTTTTGCATTGTTAATTATTATATATATATAAGCACTTGTTAGTATCGCTTTTAATTCATAAGCAGTTAAAGATAAATGTTCTCCATGAAGCAAGCTACAAAAGTATTTAAAATCTAAGTTGATGTATTTCACTGTGATTTCATAGTCAACGTCAATTTACTCATCATCATAGTCAACATAGATTTTATAGTCAACATCCAGAGTTTCATTTTTTAAATAAGATGTACTTTATCTATTTATTTTTTACATTATACGACAACAAGAGACGATTTATCATCTTTAGAAAATAGCAAATTGTCATGATTGAGGTCAATTCACCTGTCAACCACAGTCGACTGACAGCGACTGCTTGCAATCAAAATAATGCAACTTCAATTTTAGGGGCAAAAATGGAAAACGTTAATTTGAAATTATTTTTATCCTTCGAATAATTCTACTCTATAAACTCTAGTAACGCATCAGACTACAAATCCACTTTTCATTCAACATTCGAAACAGCGTCAGAGTGTTTCGTCATTTAAAAAAAAAAGAAAGTTACCCTTTTCACTCGCGCTTCCTCTTATCTGATGCTTTATTGCAGTGTTGTGTAAACATGACAGCCGTATTTAGAAAAGCGGCCATTTTGGTGCAATTTTTCGAATACCTTATCGGGCAACTGCCCTAAAAAAAAGAAGAGCTTGTGATCACCGGCTGCTTATACATAATTGCAACTTATTTCACGTGCGCGCGAATGGGTTACACAGATAGATATGTCTCAGTCTTCTGTGAGGTTTTGTATGCGAAAGGAGTTCTACTTTGCGATATGTTCCTCATTCGAAGAGGTAAGTTAATTAACTTGTATTCGTCTCGCGCCTAGCTGTCGTTGGTTGTAACAAAATTGGGGTTCCCTGTCATGTTTCATAATTTCCCTCGCACTATTTGCCTTAAACAAACTAACCTCCAGGCAGTTGCGCTTCAGTTTTGTGTTATGGCAAGCCTACATGAGGGAGTGCCTTAATCCTAGGACTTTTTTTAAAGGGTTCTAACGCGTATTAACGTTACATTTGGAGAAAACCGCCCTCAACTCCAGACAGTTAGATCGACAGCTGCGCGATGGGCTCGAATCCGGGATCTTCACGCTTCAGCCGTCTACCATGTTAAGTGTCTTTTACATTCGTCCATGGTGGGGCCCAGACCCGGACTAGATCCTTTGGGGCTAGAGATTGAAAAGGGGCCCCTTACTGATAAATTTAAAGGGAATAGAATAGTAGAATATGTAATGTTGGAATTTGGTCTTACGTTCCTAAAAATCACATTTAAATATTTTAGAACTTTTTCGGCCCCTTACTCTTCGAGGGGCCCCTCCCAGTTGTATACAGTGAAACCGCATTTCACTTTCTGGAGAAACTGTGGGAAAATAAGGCATGGACAGTCACCATGGCATGGACAACATCCTCACTGAACAAAGACAATTTAAATAAGATTGAATGAAATTGCTCAGACGAAGCAGAACTTCTTTTTTGATTTCGTTAACGGTGTTATTCGAAAAAATCATGTGATTTTGGTACATAATTACAAATAAACTAATTATGCCAGGCACTTCAAAATTTTGAAACTGTCTCTTAACAAGCTGTATTACATACTACGAAGACAGGTCAATTTGTAACAGTTTCAAAACTTTTAGAAAAAATTCTTAAAAATCGGAAATTTTCGCAAAGCGTGTCACTCTTCGAAAAACCTTGCTGCTCAGATCCATGTTTAAGAATTTTTTCTGAAAAGTTCACAAAAGCCACAGCTTTTTCGCTTATCGCAGTGTGTAAAACAGCTTATGAAGAGCCATCTGGAACTTTTTGGAGACCATGGTGTTATTAGTTTATTTCAATTTGTGTACCAAGACTAAAAACAGAGTTCTTTTTTTTTCGAAGAACAGCCTTAAGGCTGTTCTTCGAAAAAAAAGAACTCTGTTTTTAGTCTTGGTACACAAATTGAAATAAACTAATAGCACCATGGTCTCCAAAAAGTTCCAGAGGGTTCTTCATAAGCTGCTTTATACACTGCGATAAGCGAAAACGCTGTGGCTTTTGTGAAATTTTCAGAAAAAATTCTTAAACATGGATCTGAGCTGCCAGATTTTTCGAAGAGTGACGCGCTTTGCGAAAATTTCCGATTTTTAAGATTTTTTTCTAAAAGTTTTGAAACCAATACAGATTGGATTGTCTTCGCAGTTTGTAATACAGCTTGTAAAGATACAGTTTCAAAATTTTGAAGTGCCTGGCATAATTAGTTTATCTGTAATTATGTACCAAAATCACGTGATTTTTTCGAATAACACCGTTAAAGTGTCGCTTCTCCGTTTTGAGCTTGTTTCGCTCGTTAATCGGCGGTAAGCGAATAGGTGTTTATTTTTTCTGTTTTTTTTTTTTTTTTCTTTTCTCTCCCACCCCACCAGCGACGAAATAGCTGATATAAAAGCGTTTGAAGAGCATAAAGTGATGTAAGAAATAAGAGGCTGCTTTGCAGTATAATTCATGAAAAGAAACTCATGACAATGGTTAGTGATTACTATTGTATATAAAATGTTTCGTGAGCTTAGAGCGGGAGGAAAAATATGAATATTCTTCGTAAAACAGTTATTGTACCTTTTTAATTAAGTATGGAGAAATTCCAGGAAGCTCTTTCAGGATCTAAATATTTGCATTAGAAAATTTTAAATGAACTAAATCATGCCGAAAGATCGCCAAGTTTCGGACGTTCAACAAATGTACCACGTACCGAGTTATAACTTGGCGTTACTTCATCAGTTTAAGTAGACTCTTTATCTATTGTTATTCTTCAGGTAAATGTGTTGGTTGCTCTCCATTCCAAAAAATCATAACCTCTGCAATCGCTTAATTGCATGAAACAACTTGAAAAATTTTAACTGCGTTGTTTGTAGTACATTTGTAGATAATAGTCGGCATGTCTGCAAATACGTAACAATACCATATGATTCGTCATCTTCTAGCGTGCGTCATTTCGATTTTATTTTCTGAAGACAGATGAAACCAAAAAACCAACGTTCATGTGGGTTCGAAACGTAACCATTATGTCCTATATACGATCATTTTGATTCTGATTTACTGTTGATATTTTGGCATGGAAATTAAAAATACAAATCAACCATCTGTTCTGATGTTTCGCGTCGTTTTATAAAAGTTAATAAGTTGTTTAAAAAGGTTACTGGGATAAAGTTTCGATTCAAAACTAGGGATCGGGAACGTTCAAATTGATTAATACCTATAGTGGTCTCCAAAGTGGGATAAACACAAAATATAGCTTGGGTTACGCTAAAGAAATAGTCTCACGGTCACGATCATTTGCGAGTGTATGATAAAACAAGTGCCCTCGAGGGTCTCTCACTGGTCATTGTATGACGTACAACTTTCTTATATCCGTCTTAGGATTAGGCAATGAAAGTGCGAAGATTACTGAACAGAACTTAACCTTGCTACTTCTGCTGACCAGCAAAAATAGGTGTAATATTTCGAGTTTTGTTCATTTGTGTTTTATGGCAAGCCTACTCGAGGGGCATCTACTTAGGGTGAGGGTGCCTTAGGTGTAGGTCTTTTTAAAGGGGTAATATTTCGAGCAACAGCGTCCACAGTCATAGATAACAAATATTATATAAACATGTATTCTGCTTGCTATAAAAATTTTTATTGATCATCATTGACATTAGAAAAGTTTTTACCTTCAATGTACTTTTCTTGCCGATCCCTACAACTCTTCATACGAATTTTCCTCTGTTCAAAATAGTTTTAGTAGATCATTTCTGTTAGCTTGTTGAGAAACTCCAATTAGGGGGAAATGGCCCCCTCCGAAATTTTGTTTTACAACTTTAAATTCGCATACATCACGATTTCTCACGTTCAATTTACATTTTGAACAATTTATAGACCTATTTAAAAGGTTCAATGCCCCCCTCCCCCAATCCGAGAATTCAGTCTGGAGCCGCCCTTGGCACATTGTCAAATATCTCCTTTCACATGCAATATAAAATGGCTCGAATTTTCAATTATCAGCCTAAAACATAGAACAGACTGAGATACATATAATTTGTGTCGGTTTAGAATATATAAACACTCAAAATATAACTTTTAAAAATGTAAACAAACGTGGTTTGGCTGCAATAAAGCTTTAGTTTTTCGCCTGCCAAAAACAAATCTTTCAAATCGAATCTAGCTTGGCGATATCTCAAATATTTGGCAAGCAATTGCTAAACTGATATATTATTGTAGTATTTTCTTTCAACAAAATAAGTTTAGATGAAGTGCACTGAAAATTTTATGATTTAGTAAACAAACAGGGAAATTGTGGTGCCCACATCAGATTTTTTTTTTCATGATCGCACGAACGAATTGGTAAAGGAAAAAAAAAGAAAAACTTACCTAAAATTTCCTAAGTAACTGAAAATAAATGAAAACCTAGAAGTAAATATTTCATAAAAAGTTATTTTAACATCATGGTTTCCCTAAAAAAGAAATAAAAAAGTAAGGAAATCTGAAACACTTTCAGATTTTAAATACACACTAAAGTGCTATATATTAAAAGCGTATTATAATTTATGCTTCGTCCCTATTTTCTTCCTTATTCCATTAAATTGGAAAGTGTATCATTATTCATGAGTGTGCCGTATTTTTCTTCCTTGTTCCATAAAACCCATTTTTGGAATCGAAATCTATCTTAAAATCGCCTACTGAAACTATTTTACAATCTTCGCCAAATGTATTCCAACTATACTTCACCGTTCTAAATATTGTTTCGAATGTGCGTCATAATCCATGAGTGTGCCGTGTTTGTCTTTCGTGGGTTGATTCCTATTTTAATGCCCCGACTCTCTCCAAGGTGGCGATAATCAAACATATGCAAGACGATATTTTGTATTTATGTGGCAACTGTAATTTAGATTTAAAATGGCGATTTGGGACAACATGTAAGTACAACATTCCATTATTTATTATTTTGGGTTGCCAATTAATGTAGTTTTAATAATTGTCTTCAAATTCCTTAACTGGTGCGTTTATCGCTAATTTGTTCTCTTCAGTTTTCATCTAGTTCTTTTGGGAGCGTTGAAACTTGTGCATAACTCCTAGAGACCCGTGACTGCAAATCTCGCCAAAGTGCGGTGATTTTTTAGTTGGCGAGAGTGGCGGGGGCGGGTGTTAAAATAGGAATCAACTCTTTCTTGTTCCAAAAAACACATCTTTGGAATCGAAATCTATCTTAAAATCGCTTACTAAAACTGTTTTACAATCTTCGCCAAGCATATTAACTTAACACCAGTTAAATACTATTTGGAATAGGCATCATAATCCATGAGTGTGCCGTGTTCGCCTTCCTTGTTAAACTAAACGCATCTTTGGAACCGAAATCTATCTTAAAACTAAAATCCTAAAACTGTTTTACGACCTTCGCCAAGCATATTCCAACTATCCTCCTCCACCATTTTAAATACTGTTTAGAATGGGCATCATAATCCATGAGTGTGCTGTGTTTTCCTTCCTCGTGCCACAAAAAACCTCTTCAGAATTGAAATCTATACTAAATCGCCTACCAACGCTGTTTAAGAATTTTCGCCAGGCATAGTCAAACTATACTTCACCTTTATAAATACCATCTGGAAAGTGTATCATCATAATCTATGTGTGAACCGTATTTGCCTTCTCTGATCCATAAAACACTTCTTCGGAATTGAAATCTATATTAAAATTCCCCTCTAAAACTATTTTACAATCTTCGCCAGGCATTTTCTAACTATACTCCCCCTTTATTATGAATTGTCGCGTTTTGGTACCAAAATTAGCGATCCATTATCAAAAATAGCAAACCTTGTGCGACTTTCAATATTTTATTAACGCCGCCCCCCCCCCTAACCTCCACGTTATCTAGAAAACACATTTGAAAAGTTCATACCTATAAAACCTGTCGACATTCGTCGTCGTAGACAAAAATGGGTTGACAAAAATGTGGGATTGAGCGAAATAGCACCCTAGTGCTAATAAACAAAGAAAACAATTTGTGCTAAAAAGGTTAAGAAGAATAAGGATTTTTAACATTTATATAGTCCTTTTTGGGTGATGCTCGAACTAACTTTAACCATATTTTTAGCCGTATCCCAAAACGTATTCGAAATTTTGAGGATGGCAAAAATTGGCATATTTCTCATCTCGTCCTTTCAAAAAAGAAAAAAAAAATTGATAATAACCTTTAATGATATTCATACATGAGATAAATAAAAAAAATTTCGTTCAAAGGTTTCATTCGGAATTTTCAGAAATAGTGTAGGATAATTTTTTAAAATCAGCTCACAAGAAATGAATGAGAAATATCCGACGATCCCACGTCTGGACACAATAGTGAATTGCAAAGCCCAAGCCTGGTTCAAGCTTAGTCTGAAGCCTGTCTCATCTGTAACATGTATAATTTAGGCGAGTTGTATTCGA
The DNA here is from genome assembly GCA_038373885.1 of Cheiracanthium punctorium. Classification (NCBI taxonomy): domain Eukaryota; kingdom Metazoa; phylum Arthropoda; class Arachnida; order Araneae; family Cheiracanthiidae; genus Cheiracanthium; species Cheiracanthium punctorium. Next base: position 525,706 of record JAWZYV010007414.1, on the reverse strand, counting down.
GCTTCTTGGCGAAGTGATTCTACTTTTGACGTCTAGGTACCACAACTGTAATTACATTCAGAAACTAAATTTCAAAAATTTATAAGTACTTATACTGACAGAAAAGTACGTAAATGAAGCATATGGAAAAAGTTCAACATTTAAAATTCAACGAAATGTTTAATTAAAGTGAATAATGTAAGGTAATTTCATTGCCAGGTAATTTCATTTCTGATTTTAAAAAGGTTTACGGTTATGTGAAATGAATGCAAAAGACAAACATGTAAAATACACAAGAATAAGAAACCTTTTACATTATAAGCTACATTTTAAAACAAATGTAAGTATTTTGCTTCAAAACTGAGTGTTTTAATCACTTTATTTTTCAAAGACAATAAAGTATCAAAAATTGTCAACCTAATAAAGCCCATTATGCATTTTAGAGATTTTGTTTTGTAAAATAAAATAAAAATAAAAGTAAATTGTATCATACACAAAACATTAAAAACTAGCAGAAACAATTCATTAGGTGGTTTAAACCAAACAATCCCGAGTGTTTCAACACAATACTTTAGTTTTAACGGATACGCGCAACGTTAAACTTGTTAGAAAAAAATGTCTTTTTGCATGAATGTAAAGACTCAAGCCGGGAAGTAACGATGGACACGGAAGAGGAATTACTGTCCTCGTGTCATGTTTTTGAAGCTGGAAGTAAATAGGTTAACCTTTTGTACTGTTTTATAATCCATGCACCTTGCTATTAATCTTGTCATTTGTTTAGGAATACAACTGTTTCTTCTCAACAACGATAATTGTGATTTGTACCAACCTATCTTTTCAAGTTTTTATCACAGCTGCTCTAGGTATGGGTAGTTATTTTTAAGAAGTGACGCTTTATCTTATCGCAGTTCCATTCGACGTTTCCGCCCAAATATAACTGCATCAGATATGCCGTGGACTCTGTTGCTTGCTTGAACTATATTAGTTTGCTGTCTAAACAAAATTTTCCTATAAAATATTTGAAATGTTTCCTAAGTTTTCTATTGACGGCATGCGCAAAATGTTTGTAGAGAAATATCGTACCACCTCGCCAGAAGTTAGGTTCTGCATGTATTAAGAGTCTCCTTGTATTAAAATAATTTTAAATTTATTCTCGCCGTAATTCCAAAGTATTGAGCAGCTGTTTCTTGCTTTCCAATATTACGATGAACCGTAACCGTAGGTATTACTCAACAGAGTCTCTCAACCACCAGATGAGTAGGTTATCAGGTGAGATATCGAAACTATTTGTATTCTGCATAAATAAAATAAAGAAATTTTATTTTATTTCTTAAAAGGAATTAGCAAAATAGATTAACCTTTTAAAAAGTGACAAATTTTTTAGAATAATACGTTGTTGAAATGCCTTATTTGTTCATTTGCTCTTAATCCACTTTAACAATCTCTAAAATACAGTTTTTTAGTAACTGCAAAATAGTTTCAATTCAAAATTAATGAAATGTCGGTGCAATCTGCTTTTAATTAATCTAATATTGTTTCGTTTTGCTTTCTTTCTATATTTTAACAAAATGTAGAGCTCCCCAAAAATTTCTTTGACCACTGGAAAAATGTGTTTCATCTAAGGATGGACGCGAGACGATTTTTTGTGAGAGGAGACAGACATTTTTAACATTACGATATAGGGATTTTGCGAGACGAGGCAAAGCTTTTAGGCTGTTTTGCGAGACGCCAATTTTCGGTCTCGCGTCCATCCCTAGCATCCTTTTGTCTTAAAAAAAGAACGATAATTGAACAAAAATAAACACGATTCTTTAAAATATCATTTCCTTTTATGGCCGAAGATGTGTAGACTGAATAAAATGTTTTCTCGATTCCACAAAATTTTGGTTGGCGCTATTTCAAAGAAATATTTTTGTTGCATTTTTGTTTTAATTCAACGAAATATTTTGTTAAAACTAACAGTAGTTCGAATGAAATAGGATAAACCGAATTATTGTTGAATCAACAGTTTTGTTACATTCAGTAAAACATTCCCTCACCCCCCCCCCCCCCCCACCCTTATAGGGTCTACTCAAAAGAGGCTTGCGTCATCTAGGACTGTATGGGACTGTATCAGGGTTGCCTAATTTAAACCTCCTTTTTTTTTTTTCTTCTTAATGCTTGAAGCATTTCCCAACTCACAATTTTTTTTATAGTTTTTAATGCTTCCTGGAAGTATATGCTCTAAGATACGCTAGGTATTCAGATAAATCTTAGTGTAATTTCTTTTGTTTGCAAAATTAACTGATTAAGAGCAATTACTTTCGTATCACATTACATAAATTTGTTATAATAAGGAACTATGTGAAATTCCATTTTTAATAGTTTATTTCTGTTTTTTTCCCTTTTTTTTTTAACAGTTATCATTATATAACAGCTGACAGAAATTGCTTGCTTAACCCTTTCAGGCGCAACCCTTTCCCAATGCTGAAAAAAGGGCAGCCGCTGCCATCGCTCGACTTAACTACCAGGAAGATGGCGGCCATCTTGCTGGTAGTTAAGTCGAGCGATGGCAACGGCTGCCCTTCTTTCAGCATTGGGCAATCTATCCAGCTGTTCTCGCATTCTTCCAGTTTTCAGCAGATGTCAGTGCTGTTAAAAATAATCGTGACATTTTTTTACGGGAAATGACGTGGTAAAAAGTAAAGGATTCTCGTGAAGCTATGTCACCCACAACTATTTTTATAGAAATCAAATCTATTCTTCGTGACTGGCAACAGTCAAAACGTCAGAGTTTGGTGTTCCCAGAGCGGGAACACTGCGCGTTAAAATGTTAAAACTAACACTACAAAATTTTGTGGCACGGATTATTCCTTTTGAGGATACTTACTTCTACTTTTTATTGTGTATTTTTACATTACTGTATGAAAAAAAGTATGGGAGTTTTTTAAATACAGAATTCGGCTACAATTAGGCAGATAAGTAAGTGTATGGCTGTGGAATGACATTATTGGTGAAAATGTATTGTTGTAAATAAACTTCGTGCCGTATTTGCAATTTAAAAATTTCGACCTTTCGTTTGTCTGTATTTGGAAATAAATAATTATGTTATCAGATGCCAGATTCAGGAAAATATCGATGTTGAAAAGGTTATTGATAGATCATCAACCGTTCTGGCATAGGCACTACCATGAATAGCCAAATTCTACATTCTTTTTATAGACCATCTGAGATACAAAATCCCGATGATTCAGACAAAAATGTTGCTGTTGCTAGCAAGCAGTAAGATGAGGCATTTTTGTGCCCATGCAAGCTTTCTTGAATTCCTCTGTCGTTAATCATCAGCTAATACTATTCTTGGTAATGAACAATTAAACTGCAATATTTAAGTTTTTTATGTCATTAATTTTTTTTCTCTTCTTTTTTTTTTTACAGTGGGAGCAATGGCTCGGCAAGGAGCCATCGGAATGGAGGATATAATCCGGAACAAGGTGAATAAGATTCGTCACTGGAAACTTACTAGCCTGGGCAAAAGACGCCCGAAATGGGGCTTCGAGTTTACCGTTATGACGTACAACATTCTCAGCCAGACTGCTGTAGAAAGTCACATGTATTTGTATCGGAAGTGTAATCCTTACTTCCTCAGTGAAGAATACCGTATTTCTAGACTCCTTCCCGAAATTCTAAAAGCCAAGACCGACGTTGTCTGTCTGCAAGAAGTGGAACAATACCTTTATGACCAGCGTATCAAAAAAGTGTTCGATTCGAATGGATTCGGGTCTATTTTCAAGAAACGAACTGGCAATAAAGGCGACGGTTGTGCCATATTGTGGCGAAGGGCTAAATTTAGTCTCTTGAATCACCAGGAGGTTGAATACAGAACAAAAAATTGCAAGGTTCTTGATAGAGACAATGTAGGACTAATTGCTGTTTTGAGGCCGAACCATCCGCAGGCTTCTCATACACATTTGCATGTTGCAACTACTCATTTGATATTCAACCCAAGGCGAGGAGATGTAAAGCTATGCCAGTTAAGGCTACTACTAGCTGAATTAGAAAGAATGGCTTTAAAAGAAGTAGGTGCAAATGGACGTGTGTACCACCCTGTTGTGCTGTGCGGAGATTTTAATTTTGAGCCACATTCTCCCTTGTATAAATTCGTCGAATCTGGTCGTTTAGACATTACAGGTTTGGTGTCGGGTAATATGTCTGGACAACAGGAAGGAAAAGACAAAGGAGGTAAATTAGATGGAGTTAACTTATCACTGGACGGGATCGGTATTGATGAGTCTGGCCGATTCAGTACAGACAGTACGTCTTCACACGTTCAAAAAGCTAGTACTTCAGAAAGTTCCTCTTTAAATTCGAATGGTGCCAGGAAAGGAACAGAAGATCCTAAATTAGAAGCATTTCGACTGTTAAATAACTTGATACAAACAACCAACCTGAAATCCAAAGAGTTGTCTTCTTTTGGCAGGGGACAGTCACCCACCAGCAGTGAATCTAATTCACAATCTAGTAATGAGTCGGATAATAGTGCTCAGCTGTTTTACCATGACTTTAATTTCGTTCCTACCTATAAGTACCATCATCAAGACCGCATGAATTACCCCATAACGTCCATGACAGGTAATGACTGCAACACTGTAGATCACATATTTTACAATGTGAAGGAAAAGTGTTCGACCTCGTTCGTTGAGGATAGGCTTAAACTTTTAGGGATTTACACCTTACCATTTGCTGATGATCTGAAAGATATGGACGGCTTACCTAACGCTGCCTTGGGATCTGATCATCTGTGTTTAATGTCGAAATTCATTATAAGTTTTAAGGATTAAACTATCGCCCTCATTCCTAGTTGTTACATATTATGAAAGGTGTGAGTGTTTTCACATCTGTCACATCATTTGGTTTATTTTGTGTCGGATTTCCTTACTGGCTGTGATATCGTACGTAGAAATTATATATATTTTGCTTTGATAACTGTTACGATATGGTATCATGAACAATCGCTTCTAATTTGAGGTGTTGGTTTTTGTTTAAAAAAATATGTTAATAAGAAAATAGGAAACAGTTTTTCGAAATCAGCTGGTGTGGTGCAATGATTAATTTTTCGGTTGTTTCCTGATTTAAATTTTTTTTTAACCGTGTATTCAGAATAACATATTTTTAATTAATGGGTGATTCTTTTGTGTATATTATAGCTGTTAGTAAAGCAATTTTTTACTGTTAATAGTTATACTAATGTATAAGGTTTTGTAGAAAAGTCACTGGGGTGTTTTCTTGAGGAAATGTTCATGCTGCTTTTGTTACAGTTGTAGTAAATATCTGTGGGAATGGGGAGCTACCTAAAACGTCATGATGTTGAATGCTTTGATATCCTTTAAAAAAATCTTTAAATAAGTATACGTAAATTGAGTTTTTCATGGAATGGTTTACTGTAGCATTTCGTTGCAGTGACTTTCTTACAAGTAACAGTACAATCTCAATTTAAATGTAAGTTTTCTGGCGATTGATGATTGAGTATAGCAAATGTTTAAAGTTTGAAATTCGATTTAAAAAAAAAAGGATGTTCGCATTTCGAAATTCATGATTTAGTTCCTTTAGTCAAGGGTAGCCAACATGCGGTCTAGGTTACTTTCGTATTTTCAAAATATTTCTTTAATAGATTCATGGTTTAATTCTGAAGAGGGGAATTAGAAAGCATCCTATTCTCAAAGGTGAGATAGATTGAGCATTTCAGTGAGCAAAAAAGAGTTATTCCTTTTAAGACAGGTTTACTAAATAAATTTAAAAGAAAGAAAGCGCAAGGTAAAGAGTTGGAAGGAATTGTTCTTTTTTTTTTTTTTTTTTTTTTTTTTTTAACTGATTAGAAAACCATTTCGCTCTTTAGGAGTGATAACTAACTTGTTTAAAAACTTCATATTGTAGTACGTCTATTTATATAAGTATTTTAATTAATTTCCTTTTGTAAATAGTATTGTCTTAGCTATTAACCATATTGAAAATAATTTTTTTCTGTTTCAAATTATTTCCCCCCATTAAAAATAATGGCCTCATAGTCATATTGACAAAGTAAAAGATTTTTATATTTGAGTAATGTTAAATTGAACTATTTGGGGGAAGTGAGGGAAGTTTTATCTGTGATAAAAATTACTTATTGTAATGCATTAAAATGTATAGTGAATGGAAAATATAATGTACATTTAAAGTATCTTCAACTACATTAATCGCAAAGTGTCGGTAAAAAAGCTTTAATAATTCTTTTGAGAAAATATTGGCTCTGTTTTCTTGATAGCTGAGCATGAGCAGAATCTTTGGTTTTCAGAAAAGGGTTGCATTCACAAATTGAGTGCATTTGTTTTACTTAGTTCATTTGCTGCCGACTACAAAATAATATTGTTTGTTTGATACCATTAATAAGCCTACTTAAAAGGAGATCTTGAGAATAATAAAAAAAAACTTTTCCCCTCTCCCACTTCGAAGTAAAGATAGACTTAAATGGAGATTTACCTATTTTTTGTTTACCATGTTGTCTTTTTTGCATTTTTAAATACATTATGGGAAAATATACGAAATATAGAACTTTTGTAGTTGCTGAACTTGCACACACCTCAAACTTTCAGTATTTTCGATTTTTATCAATTCATTTCACTTTATTGCACTTTTTTCTTACACGTAAGTATTTTTTTTTTAATCTTTTCTGAAATTTCTCAGTTGAGAGTAATCTAAATGAATTTTGTTTTGCACAGTAGAGGAAAACCGCTTGTGTAGAATGTTTTTTGCTAATATGTAATATGTTTTGTTAATCATCATCATATGATTTAGTTAAACATTTAGTTTAACAAATTTAAACGAAATATTAAATTTATATGCGTCTTGTACATTAAAAAATTTCACTGCTCATTTCAGAGTGCCATCTTCATAAAACAGTATTTTTAGTTTTAAGTAAAGTGTCGTTTACTGAGGACATTAAAAATGAGGCGGTCATTCTGTCTGAAAGTAAACTTATTTTTATTGAATTAGACTTTTAAGTGTTGTGTTTTAGCCACTGGTTATTATCATCGTTATTAAACAAATTAATTATTAATTATTTTTGTTTAGAAAACAATAAACTTTTCGACTTTGTAAATAAAAGTGGCTACTTTTGAAAAGCGTTGTTGGGATAATAGCATATTTTAAAATTTTAATGTTGTAATGTGTAATATTAGCCGTTTTAATGTGTGAAACAACTGACCCGACCACAAAGTGGTCAGTTTTGCCTAAAAGTGTAAATTTGGTAATCAAACTTTATTTTTTATGATACACTGTGTTAAAAATGATCTCACCTCTTTATATTTTTAATGCATTTGTGCCATGCTCCATGTGAGTTATGTAAAAAAGAATAATACTCCACTGTGTTTTACAATGCCGATTAAACACATTGAAATTTAATTTTGTGTCAGTGATTTATTGAATAAAATCCAGAAGCTTGTTTTATCGTTTTTCTTTTGTGAGTTTTTGAGTGTAAATTGTGTAGGTATGAGAATGGAAAATTTTCATGTATCATAATTTTTCTACGATAAAAAGCCTCGATTGGACATTGGATATTTTACAGAAAATAAAGTTATTTTGTTTGATTTATTATAATCTTTAAAACGCATTTAGTTGTTTAACTTTTATCTAGCCTAAAATAGTGAAGCGTAAACGAAAATAATCAATTTGATTTTATGCAAGATAAATTCCGTGGACTAAATTTAAACTACCAACACCTCAAAATTTTGTACCAATACTAATTGAAGAAAGAAAAAGCTTCGATGTTCTTGATTGCATGCACGCTCGAATGTGCATTTGTTAAAATTATGTCATCAGAGTTCAGCGGGAGGAAAAATTGTTAGTCTTCAGGACGATACATCTTGGTGGCTGCCAATTTAGGTGCTCAGTCCTGACCATTCATGGATCTGTCCTTTACCCACGGTGGGCCCTACCAGAGTGCATACAGAGTCTCATATTTTGACAGTATTCATAAAAGCGATGCAGCCAACAGATGGCGCTTACAGGATTCAAGCGGAAGGACCGACTAAAGGGGTAAGGGGAATGCAAAGCATGCGTGCTGACAGGCTGTCTGGTAATATGTTATATTAATGCATCAGCTTTCTATTCGAATTGTTATCTGTAGTAGATACATTTAAAAATAGTCCGGCTTGTGAGAGTGAACTCCTCTCTCAGCTGGACTGCTGTGGGATTGTGTACGCTAATAAGAGCGGGTGCACGTAAAATCTGTTCGTAACTCCAATGTCCTCCATGTTCAAACATACCTCTTGGGCTGCCAATTTCAGATGCTAGGTCTCTCATCTGGAACGGGCTCAGAACTAGGAGACCCCGAGCTAAATCTGCCTTCCTCCCTCTGGGTCTCTTTCGAATGGAAGCCGTTCCCTTTCGCCCATCGTTGACCTGTATGGAGGATCTGGCAGCGCTCCGCAGTTGCCTGAAGGCATTAGTAACAACAACGACTAAATATTTTTCGCCTATGTCTAGTATTTTGACCCCCCCCCCCTCTCAAAAAAAAGAAAGACTTTTTTTTGTTGTTATTGTTGTATGGCCTGCCTTGATTATACGTAAATACCTAATTTTGTATACATTTTTATTAGTTGGGTAAAAATCTTGAAATGAGAGTTGTATTTATGTCGAAAAGAGTATTTTTCCCTACCCAAATACAGTAGAAATTTGCATTTCGACTACTTAAACTGCTACTCAATTTTTAAAAAAAATGTTTCTCTCTATTCTAAAAAATTCTTAAAAAAAAAAAAAAAAAAAAAAAAAAAAAGGCCGCTGTCAAAGCTTGTTGACCTATCTCCTCCTAAACCGCGGGGATTTAAGTTTCGACTAAGGTGCCCACAGATTCGAAAAATTCCGAGGAACCTGATAAGCTGACTTAAATTTCGAAAATCGAATTATTTTAGAAGATACTAATAAAAAACTGAAAAAATAGACATAATGGTTGCCAGATTTGGCATGAAATCATTCATTCCTTTGCAACAAAGCGTTTTCAAGTATGTAGAATCGCGTGAAGTTCACAACCATGAGTTAGAATTACGCCAAATTAAAGAGTATATGAAATAAATAACTCAAAGTGTGTTACACAAAGCTGAGAATTTTCAAATAGTAAGTTCGCTTAGACAACAGGAGTTTAGAATTAGCGACTATTCGTTTTTCCAAAACAGAATAACTAACTGTGACTGATTTTAAAAGCGCCATCTTGGCATTAGGAATGATCTGGCAAAATAGTATCTTAGTAGTATCGCTTAGACAACAGGAGTTTGGAATTAGCGACTATTCGTTTTTCCAAAACAGAATACCTAATTGTAACTGATTTTAAAAGCGCCATCTTGGCATTAGGAATGATCTGGCAAAATAGTATCCAAGCTGGGTGAATCTAAGCTTCGAGTTCCAGAATGCTGGAACCCAGTATCTTGAAAATGAAAAATAATTAAGTGCTGATTATTTTAAAGGCAGTTCGGTCCAGCTGGAGTATTTCCTACCTGTAGACATATTTGGTGGCGTTAACTATGCCTATTTGCCAGCGCGGCGAGATGATATAATTCGTGGTGCTAAATACGCCAATCTGCAAAGGATTATGTATATGAAAGTATGGATAACGGTTTTTCGGGAACCTTGCATGAGCAGTAATTATAGGTCGTGAGCATGTGTAAATCGCCAAATAATGAAAAGTCGCCATGGGTGGCAAGCTATCCTAGCTGTTCAGTAGTTTTTATCAAAGAAAACATGTGAAGTACTGTTTTCTTAGAGCTCATTATTAACTATACATATACGGAAGTCGCCAAATAATGAAAAATCGCCATGGGTGGTGTCCAATAGGTTTTACATAATTATAAATACAGCTGAAACAGATGTTCTGATTTTATTACGCTTTAACTCTTAATTAATATAACTTTTGAATGGCAACATTAAATATCATTGTGTTTCTGAGGAGTGCAATTAATTTTTCCAGCGATTATACGCTGTGACGTTGTCCGACTAATTACGAATAATTAGAACTTATAGAAATATATCTGTGACGCTCCCTTTTTCTTACCCCTCACTACTTGAATCTCTCCTATAACCTTTGATCTGCGCGGTATCATAAAGAATTCCACAAGGAGCTATAGATTTTCGATAATGTGCAAGTCTGACGTTATAGAACGCATAAATCCCCGAGTGTTTCAAGGGATCATCAGAATGGGACAGTATAGCAGCTTGAAAATCTCATAACTTACGAACACTTACTTCAAGCGTGCCACGTGATCGAAATCCACTTGAGATAGTACAGAGGTACTTTCCTCTGGCTTCTGGCCGGCACGGCCAAAAATGCTTTCGAACCCGCCATCTGACTGTTTAAGTTCCAACTCAAATCGTCTATGTGTTTTTATGTGCGTCTAATAAAAGTGTTTTGTGTGAGCAAAAGGGTTCTCTCTTTATTTAGGACGTCACAACGCGGAGTCCGCACTCCAGGTGGTGGAGTATAGCTCAGGACCCGTAGAACACGGATTCCTATAACAAACTATCTACCGTGATATGGGGGAGTGGTCTACTGTAGTGTGAAGTTTAAATTTGTATGTACCAATGAACATGCAAGAACCAAGCAACGTGTAGCTCAGTAACATTCTATCTGATCCAATCTTTGGGATATGTCTGTTGAAATTCTGTCTTTTTTACGAATAAGCCTTATTAGGGGCCGAATGCCTCATACGAAAAGCGAGCGTAGCGAGTCTAGGGGCCTTGGCCCCTAGTAATATGAAAATATCTTTCCCTCTTGCAAAAAAGCTGAAATTTTCTTAAGTATTGATTTTTATGGATTAAGTATATTCTATAAAAAATAATACTTTTAATAGTTTAAACCACGAATTAATATGCTTTAGAGGATTTTTCCAATATATAATAATTCAATTTAATCTAAATGTGATTTCTCTGCTACATAAGAATACTGTTGAGCTAATCCCCATGAAAAGACGTTGAATTTTATGTAATAAATTTATGCAATGATTTTTTTTTTTTCAAATTAAAGTGGTAAGTTCTTATGAAGAATTTTTCTATTCTGATAAAGGCAGTTTCATGTGAATGGATATTTCATTTACTTTTCAAAAAGAAATGGTTGACCACTATTTCACTCAAAACTCATTCAAATGAATGCAGAGCAGTGGACCTCGGACTCGGCCATTTTGAATTGTCGTGGAGGCCTTCATTATCGGAGGTGACGTCTCAACACACTAACGCGTTCCCTACAAGTGAACGCTGACAGCTAACTCTTCAGGGTTGAGCTGCGCCTCTTTCGTAGTCTACGAACCTTCGACCGATTTTTAAGCCATTCCAATTCTAAAATACCACCCATCCATCGCGCACCTCGATTGCGTAGTACTAATACAGGAAAGCAAACATCATTGACCACATTAATAAAATCGCGCCAATTGCCTCCAACCGTGTCAATTTTTGGCCAAATTTAGTGCTAAAAATGTGTCGCTAAAGAACTAAAGTCATTTAAGTAATATCGCCAATATTTGGCGTGGAACCACCAAATCTGTCTCTATCTCGTGTTCTAGTTAACCAATTTAGATGAAAAAAGTGCATATTAACTATTTCATGTGTAGCATACGAATTTTAGTCTAAATCAGTGCCCAGAATGGGCGAATCACCCCATTCCTAACAATACACTTTATATCAGACAAGCGGATTTTTGTCCCCTTGTACTATTTTTAAAATTTGATTCATTCTGTACTAACTAGTATTAAAGAGAAATAACAAAGTTCAAGTCTGAAAAATTTGACAGCTTCTTAATGGCAAGAATCTTCTCGAATTAACAATGGACCATCTACTCCTGTTAGGTGGTTTTGAAGGATGATCTCCATTGTACTTTACTTCTATTCCCTGTTATAATGAGAACTGATCACATGTGTAAGTGCTAATAAAAAAAAAATACCACCGATACATTTTCAAGGTAAGTAGTGAAGTATTAGAAAACCAATTTGTGCCTAGGTAGTTTTTTAATCGCATTATAGCATTTTATATACAAAAACACTAGGGTAAATAACACTTTTAAATAAAAAGGGCCATGCTTGTGAATTCTCATTTAACTATCTCATTTCTATCAATTTCATCAAATAATACCTAATTTGTATGTCACAGTGTAATTTTCGATTCTGTTTCTGGTTATGACTGGTTCACCGTTTATCTAACGCTGTGTCTGCAATCCATTTAAGTTTTCTAACAGTAAAAAATTAAACAGGTTAAATTCAATTCGTTTTTTAAAAAGGGGCAACTGACCCAATCGTGGGAAACGTCCTTGAGCGACCATGTTGGAAAACAAATATATCGAGATACCAGCTGAAATTTCGTGACTTGGAAAAGATTGAGATAAGTGAAACAATCGTTTTGCTCTCCTATTTCTTAGACGTTTGATCCACTCGCACAATTAAGATCTGAGGAGTATAATAGAGGTTGGAATATTTTTTCTAGTGCCTACCGAAATCGTTTCACTTTTTAAAGTGGGATCCCGACCTTGAACGGTCTTCTAATTTATAGCTAAGATGAAGTTGTACGTATAATGAATCGTGTCTTGCCGGTATCAGATAAAAAAAGTACCCTAAACTGCATTTTTCGAAATTCAAGTATCTTGCGGATCGTAACGTTAGAATGGCGTAGCCTTCTAGATATGAACATTTTATTCTCGGTGCCGCTCAAACGTGATGAAATACAAATTGTTCATTTGGCAAGGAATGCATTAAAGTTAAAATGTCATTTTAATTTGGATAAATTAATCAGCCTTACGCTAGCAGATGCAACAAATTTCATCTTGAAACACTTCCTAAATAATAAAATATTAACTGTTTCTTCGTTTATGCTGCATAACAGTGCACTCAGTATCTTGTAACTATCAATTCGGTAAATGTTGTGGTTGATGATTTAAAAAAAAAAAAAAAAAAAAAAAAAAAAAGACATAAAATAGAAAAATTCTTCGAAAACATGGTAGCAAAATTACGCTGTTGCATAATGACAACAGTACTATGTACTTTTTTTACTTGAACTGTACGGTTCAGGTAGGTAAACTGTCAAAATAACTGATCAATTACTGAAAATAATGTTGTGCTGGAAAGGAAGCTACTCATTTGCAGCTATCTGAATACATATCTTGTATTTTATAGATGAATTCTTCAAACAAAATATTGTGTGAAGTTTCAGTTACGTTTCAACTACAGTGCAGTAATTTTAAAGGTCTCGCAGAAAATACCAAATACAGTGCCACAACTAGAGTATACGTCACCGGGAGCAGACATAAATTTTGGCGCTTTGTATGCAGTGTTTTCCCTTGCTTTTTTGCTCTTTCTAACATGGTAACCATATGAAGTAGTCTTTGCCCCCTCCCCCCCCCTGGGAAATATTCTGCCGGCGCCCATGGCCCGCCCCCTTCTTTGGAAGCATAACTGATTTTGACGCTCCACTCAACACGGCACCCTGAGTACGTGCCCCTTTGTCCCTCTACTTGCAGCCCTGACCATACATTTCTCAAAAATATATACAGGGTGGTAATTATTAAACTTCCCTTACAAGCAGCATTCTGCAGTTGAGACGGGCTGGCCGATTGCCACCAAATTTGGCATAATATATGTAACACGAGATGCGCTCAAAGAAGATTTAAAAATTTTAGTTAAGAAAGTGTCAACTAGGTGGCGCTTTGCTTATTAAAATTAGCTCTAAAAACACCTAAATTAGTAAATAAATGTTGAAATGGTTTATACATTTCGAATCAACCATTTCCTTTATTAAATTTTCTGGCTTTTTTATTCAAAGCGCCCCCTAGTGGACATTTTTTGTCCTATTTTTTCCGAAATCCTTTGAGTGCATCTCATGTATAGTCTATGTACCAAATTGGCTTATAATCCGCTTTACCTGTAGAACCGTGTTATAGGGGAAGCTAAATCATAACCAGCCTGTAATATTTTTAATTCAAAATTGAACACAAAATATGTTACAGAGCCTTATAAACTGCATTTAGAAACAAGTGAGGAAATTAAAAAAGAAAAATGATCAAAGCACGAGCATAAGAAATTATTCTTGCCACTTTCTCCCCAGGGCAAACACGAATCTCATTTAGAGATCCGAGTTCACTTCAAAGTTTTGCTATACTTTCATCTTTGTCTGAATAAAATTTAAACAAGAAAGATAAATCATGCAAAACGCATGGATTATAAAACATTTTTCCAACACAAAAATGTTTTTCCGAAAAATTTGGCGATGTATTTTTCTTAAAACTGGCGACATTTTGGAGATAAGTATTATATGCTTTAGATAGTATAATATGCTTTAAATAGATGCCTTTATCTAAGCTGTCACTGACCGTATTGTATTGAAATTATTTTGAGTGGTTCTGTAGAAAAATTATTAACTATACAAACACTACTTTCGATGGAAAGCTAGCTTCATCTTGTAATCCTTAATAACATATATCAGGTTTGTTTCATTTCAAATAGCAGAATATCGCTAAAACTAGAAGTCAAAGACCGTTGTGGAGGCAATTTATACTGGCGCTAGAAAAAGCATTTGGCCAAAATTTTTATACATTCAAAATATTTAATTTTCATCCACTTAAAATAAGTTCATATTCATTTTTTATTATATACCCAAATTAAATTTCATGCTGTTCTGGAAACTCGCGGAATCTTTTCGCAATCGAAAGATTTCGTTTAGTGCACACAGCTATTCTCATGTCCATGCAAACGATTTATTTGTGGGGAAAAAAAATGATAATAAACTGTGTAATCCGGAAAAGCTTTTTTAAACGAATTTGAATCCCAATTGTATGACGTCATATTCACTTGAAAAGGGTAATTTTGTCACGCAAATGATTTACTTTTTTGACTCTCGGAAATAAAATGGTGCTGAAAATAGCGAAAAATCGCTTAAAAATGCGGAACGGGTGGATTTTCAGATTTTTAAAGTAGCGCAGATTGTTTTCTATATTTTTATGCATGACCATGAAAAATTTCAAGAGGATCGTACAAGCGGTGAAGAAGTTATTAGGCTTTTTGTGTTAACTTTGTAATCATTTTGCATTAATGGCGGAAAATGTTTTATGAAGTCAGGGGGATCAGCGTAACTGTATAGTAGCATGATACGCTTGAAAGAATAACTTCCCATAGACCGCAATGTATTGGGAATATTTTGAGTGCTCCTGTAGAAAAACTATAAATGCTACATATACCATTTTCAGTAGGGTACAGTAGATAAGAATAACATATTAAAATTTCGTAGAAATCGATGCATATTAGAGATGGCCAATGATTCGATGAGTCGAATCAGTGATTCGAATCTTGGTACTGAGTGGCTCAGTCTTTACACTCACTCTCTACTGATTCGAATCTCAAGCCCTCAAGGGAAATACATTCCAAGTGCGAAGGGAAGAAAAACTTATTTTCCCTTTGCCGTTCCCAGAGATTTTCCCTTACTCTTTCAACTCTTTTCGACTCTTTACGAATCTTTTCGGCTCTTTTCGACTCTTTACGACTCTGAGTCGATAGATGATTTGAATCAGTAAATGAGTGGATGTGGGTGAGTTGGTCACTGAGTTGGTGCAGCAACGAATCTTTACTGATTCAGTGTTTCGCTCTGTTTCGGTGATTGTATACTATCGTTGAGATTCGTTAGTTTTTCGAATCTTGTCGAAAGGAGCCGAAAAGAGTTGAAAGGATGTTTCATTTAATTGGAGGGGTTTTTTCGAATCTTCTATCGACTCAGAGTCGAAAAGAGTTGAAAGGATGTTTCATTTAATTGAAGTTTTTTTTTCGAATCTTTGGTGTTTCATTTCTTGGTTGGTGGTCGGATTTAAAGTTTTATCTGTCTGTGGGTGTGGAGTGGGTCGAACATCGTTTGCTTTTGGCGGGGGGCATAGGCGTTACTTCCTAAGGGCAAGAGGGGTCAATCTCCCCCCCGAAAAAAAAATTAAGAAAATCCCTCCTTCCAACTTGCCTGACTGATTTAATATTAACTGTTTAAAATTTAATGAAACATCCCTTTTCTACTTTTAACTTCAATATATGTCCCCCTGCCCCCACCCTCAAAAAAAAAAAAAAAAAAAAAAAAAAAAAAAAAAAAAAACGGAACGTTAAGTTTACATGGTGGCGGATTTTCATGTGAAGGGAAATAGAATGAAATAAAGTTAGGATTGTGCTTGTCACTTTTAATGAAGGATACAGGGGCGGTATTAAGCGCTCTCACAAAAGGACTTTGTAGTAAGCAAAATAACATTTCGCTTTATTGCAGCAGATTTCGTTTTTTTTTTTTTTACCTTGTTTTTCGTTTAAGGGGAATGATTTTATTTTCTTTCGTAATTCAGAGAAATACAAAATAGGGCCTAAAGCAGTGGCGTAGTTAGTGTTATTGACAGTGGCGTAGCCAGGATTTTATTTCGGGGTGGGCTGGGTATCAAATTTAAAGATAAAGTTCAATTGTAAGCTAAGTAAAGGGTCCCATTTTTTTGGGGGGGGGGCAGCAGCCCCTCAGTAGGACTGGGCCAAAAATCGACATATCGGTTTTATTTCAACATCAAATATCCGATATTCCCATTTTCATTTCAGTGAAATCTCGAATTCGATAAAGGCAAAAATACAGGCGGCCAGGGCGTAGCCAGAATTTTTTTATGGGGGGGGGGTTATGACTACTGCAACTCATATATATGTATACGTGTGTATGATAATGTAGTGAAGAATATACATTTTGTATGGCAAAAAATTCCTCATGGGGGGTTATGACCCCCCTAACCCCCCCCCCCTTGGCTACGCCTCTGAGGCCGGCGATAAGAAAATCCTGAGATCAATACCAGCTTGTGATGCTTTTGCTACTGCTTTCTCTCGGAAAGCTTCTTCTTCTCTCATCGCAGAAAAAACAGCTCCATGGTTTATTAGTCTAATTACCATAATTAATTAACGTATATCTCGGAACCTATCCACCGGAGCGCGTTTTTATTGATTCTCGACCCCCCCTAGACTCAACACCCCATCGATACTTAAAATTTCGAATGCTTTGACACCAAACTTAACCTTTTAATCTTACAGGCCCAGGGGGTCATACGAAGCTCCCCTATATTTTCAATTTGGGCATTTTAAACACTAGCCTCCTCCGGCGGCAACTCCAAAGTCTGGAAACCATCCCAGAGCCAATTTCTACATGTTTGCAGTCCTTTTAAGCCTCAATCATGGTTAATTAGTCTAATTACCATAATTAATTAACGTATATCTCGGAAACTATCCATCGGAGCGCGTTTTTATTGATTCTCGACCCCCCCTTAGGAAGCCCCATCGATACATAAAATTTCGAATACTTGACACCAAACTTAACCTTTTAATCTTACAGGCCCAGGGGGTCATACGAAGCTCCCCTATATTTTCAATTTGGGCATTTTAAACACTAGCCTCCTCCGGCGGCAACTCCAAAGTCTGGAAACCATCCCAGAGCCAATTTCTACATGTTTGCAGTCCTTTTAAGCCTCAATCATGGTTAATTAGTCTAATTACCATAATTAATTAACGTATATCTCGGAAACTATCCATCGGAGCACGTTTTTATTGATTCTCGACCCCCCCTTAGAAACCCCCATCGATACATAAAATTTCGAATACTTTGACACCAAACTTAACCTTTTAATCTTACAGGCCCAGGGGATCATACGAAGCTCCCCTGTATTTTCATTTCGGGCAGTTTAAACACTAGTTTTACTGGAGCAAGGAGAGAGAGATGCTAACTGCCCGAGAACTCAGCGGAGAAGAAACCCGATGAATGGGTGAAGGGTGTTTAAATAGTACGGCTTTCGGCGCAGAGAGAGGGAAAATTTCTTTAGTTGTTTTATTGATTCAAGATTCGAATCATCGAAGTAGTGAGTGAGTCGAGATTCGAATCAGTAAAATGAGTCGAACCGCCCATCTCTAATGCATATTTACCAAGGAGGTTTAACATATGGAGGCGCCCATGTTTCCGGTTTTTGAAGCCAACGACCACGCCCCCTCTCTTGCCCAGAACATCCGATATCGTCATTGGCATGCATGTAAATTTTTAAGAACAAAACTGCTGTATTTCTCATTTTTTACTGATTGTATGTAAGTTTATCTTAAAGCCACATCTTTAGGCATAATTTTAATCTTAATTCTGTAATACTTTTACTATTTATTTTTAAATAATCAATTATTTTTAAACACGTATTATTTACACATGTATTAATTTACAGTATAGAATATACCTCAGCAGCTGCATTAAATTCGTTGATAGGAGAAGATTTGTTTTCTTTAAATGAGCATATGCTTCAAAATGAAGTCATGGATAACCATCTTCTTCATCTCATAAAATCAGGGATCGATCAATATTTACATGTGCGATATCACTATTTTAGTAAGCGCTTAAGTAGGAATAATAAAAATGAGAAAAATGTCCGACAATTATATACTAAAATCATTCAGTTCAAAGGACAGTAAGGACAATCGTTAAGATATTTCACTATATTGGAAGTTTAGGAGAATAAGATTACTTATGTGCAATGTATATAGAGCTTTAAGCTCCTTAATTGTTGTATTTTTTATTAAATAACAAAACTTAACACGTGATGAAAAGTCGTCTTTTAATTTTTGATCTGTTTTAAACTTTAAACCAGACAACCCTGCTTCTTAGATTTAAATTAGTTTCCAGAAATAAATTGCTATTTCATGATTCATATGTTTTGGGGGAAAACATGCAAAGTTTTCATTACAAAGTTCACTAGTGAATAAAAGTCCTTGAAAATAAAAAATATATAGTTCTTTAAAATCAATAATAGTCCTTAAAATTTTAAATGTAATTTGGTTAGCTACTACATTTTATTTGAAACCTTATCCTTCTTTTCCCCCTCTACTAAATGAAGTAAACAGTATTGATGGATCAACTTTCATATTTCTTTCATTACCTTAAACTGTTTGTCAGTGCAAAATATTATTATTATAAATGACCTAAGAAGGTTAGGGATGGACGCGAGACATCTCGTATCGTCTCCCGAGACGAGACAGAGCCTTGTCTCGCTCGAGATTTTTCGCCTCGCATAAATTTACAAAGTTTTCATCAAAATGGATGAATACGTATGTAATTAAATCTTATGGATATTTCATATTTTTCTCTTAAAAAATTAATATTTCTAAATAAAATGTTTCATCTGTTATTAAAAAAAATGCCTCTTTCACCATAAGCCGAGCTATGCGAATGCAAATGCACATATCACTTAATATGGTAATTAATATATGTACTAATATTCTAATATCTAACTAATTGTTATTATTAATATTATTTTCCCATAAAATAGTAATAAGTTACTAAAAATATGGTAGAAAAATTTCAGCTCATAATTTTGCGAGACTCGCGAGACGCCTCGTGACAGAAAATTTCTCTACCAGACGAGACGAGACAGCCCTGTTTCTCGTCTCGCATGTCTCTAAAGAAGGTTGAAGTGTATAATTGTTTCCTCGTGTCTAAAGAAGATAATGTTCTCTCACTGTCTGCAAATACCTCATATATCTTATTTAACATATTTGAAATTGCATTCTTACTTCTGATGCCTGTAATATGACTTAAAACTATTGTTAATATAATGTGAGCAATTTAATAATTTAGGTTGATGTAATAAAAGTTATTTTTACCCATGTAACAACAGAAATATCTTACTGGAAATATAAAAAGCAATTTTTTATTATAATAAAACAATTATCATGAAAAAATATAAACACTTTTGCAAAGTTTAGTATATCCTAAGAATAACTGTTTTTTGTTTCACTTGATGTTTAAAACGCAATGCACGAAAATAAATTTGAAATTATGCAATAAAAAAACAAGTTAATACGTGTAAACAATCTTCTATAAACGTAAAATGAATAAAAAAATTGGTTAGTAACTTTTAAATTATTTTTATTAACACTTTCCGGAACTCGTTTTTCAATGCTTCACTATGCGTTCTTCAATCTTCTGGGCAAGAGAGGGGGCGTGGCATGGCTTCACTTTCCTAGCACTGCGGAGCGCAGCATGGGCGCCTCCATATGTTAAACCTCCTTGATATTTACGTGAGTTAATATCAAGGATATTTACGTTAGTTAATATCAAGTTTCAGTTAGAGCACGGACGGACAGACAGACAAACCGAAATCATAAACACTTTTCAAACTTGTTGGAAAGTGTTAAAAAGGCAAGGAAACATGTTCCTTACTCATGTAACATGTGGATTTTACTAAAGTTCGGTATTTTTTACATGGTGCTTTTATTTATATATGCATAACGCATGCTTTTTGCATACTTTTTGTTTTTGTTTGTTTTGGTGGATTGATTCTATCTGTTGGTATGTTTGATTGGCTGTCATGATTCTGAACCACTTTTCGCAGTTTTTTTAGAACTGTGCTTTGATTTGTTTTTAAAGCATAAAGGGCACTGAATATCAGTGCCATCACTGTTTATAAAATGCTAAGTATCTTCTGGAAAGCCAGATTATAATGATGACAGCTAAAGATTCGTTTAAAACACACACTCACGAGCAGGGGCGGTGCTGAGATACGTGGCGCCCCCTTGCAAACGTAAAAAGGCGCACCATTTCATGATCTAGATGAAGTTTTTATCGGAGTTCGAAATGGTGCCCCTTCGAAGATGACACCCCGATGCGTTGCTTACCGTGTCGGGCCACCCCTGCTCAGGATAGATTCCTTGCTATAAGCACAGACGTCGGGAAACAAATATCGCGAACGAACAAAATTGAATGACTGATTGAATTAATAGCATTGTTAGAATTTCGGTCAATCGCTTCAAGTTTATTATTAGTACTGCAGGCTTGGTGTTTTTTATCATTGCCTTTTCAGTAAAAAGAATAAAAAAAAAGGCTCGTTACTGATCCATTTTTTCTTCCAGCAACAAAATACCTCTCTCTTCTACAACATTTAATCTGACATAATTATGATTGCAAGTATTCAATCAATTGAAAATCAAAAACGAAAATCGTATATTGTCCTTATCTTCTTTTTTTACGACTTGGTCACTATACCAGCATTTTTACCGTTTTTTCCCATTCACACATAATTGAAGACAGTTACCGAGTGATATTTACCGGGCGGCTGGTTCCTGATTAATCTGATTCACATGGTCAAGTTTCCGGGCTTCCTCGAATCACTCTGCCGGTTCCAATTTTCACTCCGTAAACAATCTTAATTTGTCCATCACGGACACGCACGGCACCGGCATTATTCAAAGACTGTGCACTCGTACTTTATGTAAGAAGTTACGGCTTGCAGTTTTTTCCTCTCGCATTAGTGTAGAGTGCATAACTAATATCGTAAATTGCAAATTTTCCGTTAGCTGTAAAATGGGCGATTTCTTTTTTAATCTGTCGAATTGAATATTTCAGCTATACAAGCTCTTTTCTTTATGTTAATCCTTTGAGGCGCAACGCTTTCCCAATGCTGAAAAAAGGGCAGCCGTTGCCATCGCTCGACTTGCCCTTTTTTCAGCATTGGGCAATCTGTCCAGCTGTTCTCGCATTCTTCCATTTTTCAGCAGATGTCAGCGCTGTTAAAAGTAATCGTGACAAATTTTTATACGGGAAATGACGTGCTAAAAAGTAAAGGATTCTCGTGGAGCTATGTCATCCTCAACTATTTTTATAGAAATCAAATCTATTCTTCGTGACTGGCAACAGCCAAAACGTCAGAGTTTGGTGTTCCCAGAGCGGGAACACTGCGCGTTAAAGGGTTAAATAATGCAAAGTAACCACGTTCATTGAACTTTTCACAAACTTTATTAAATCAATGTTTTTTCGAATCTGAAGGAAGTTTGGTGAAGGTACATTATTTTATGGATTAAAAAAAAATTCCCTTTAAGTTTAAATTGTGTAGTTTGGGTCGTGGAAGAAATTCAATCCATTCATTTCAGAAACTATATAACTCATAATTTTTCCTAGCAATGCTCATGTATTTCATATATCTTTGAGGTTGATAATATTAATGGCCCTTGTCGACTTTCCATTTTTCGATTTACGCATGCTCATAATCGATAATCATTTCCTGTTAAGGTTTTCATTGAAAAAGTTCTCCATATAGCTTCATGTTTGAATGAAACTGCCATAATGGCAAAATTAACGTCCCATATACTTCATCTCTTCAGTGGATGGCAGATATCCAAACTGTACCCCTCCCCCTCCCTCTTAAAGTAAAAAATTCCTCTTTTAGCAGCGTGGTAGATGACATTCCAGACCAGCACATTTTTATTATCAACGTAAATCCATTTTCACAACATGCAAACTTAACTCGCAAGGTACACATCAGGCCCCGCTAGAATTTTCAGTTGTGTAAATGATCCAACTCATCTTCAGTCAATGATTTCTTTAATCAAAAACAGTCAAGTGAAATTCTTCTCATTCTTTCCCATATTAAAAATCTCCAGAGGTGTTCCATTGCCCCTCTGTCTGTCTAATGGGACTAAAAAAAAAAAAAAAAAAAGGACATAAAAGCACTTCACGAAGAACGTCCCACAGGAATATTCATCTCTGTTGACGAAGACAATATCAGATTTATCCACGAGTTACCCCCTTGGATTTTTTTTTAAATCTGCTCTTGAAGATCCCTGCTAACTATCCTATTAACCCTTTGATGCGCAGTGGTCCCGCTCTTGGAACACCCAACTCTGACGTTTTGACTGTTGCCAGTCACGAAGAATAGATTGGATTTCTATAAAAATAATTGCGGGTGACATGGCTCCACGAGAATCCTTTACTTTTTAGCACGTCGATTCACGTCAAAAAAAAATGGTCACGATTATTACTTCCTTGTACGTAGTATAAGGAAGTAATGTGATCCCGAAAAATTTTGGGGGCCAAATTTCGACATAAAAACCGATTTTGACTACCTCTAAATTTAATTAAAAAATTTTTTTCGATGCATCTCATCGTAGGCTAGCATGCACGATCATATTAACGCGTCTGCAACTCATTTTGACCAGTGGCGAGTCTACTGTGGCCAGTTTTTCCATGCCGTCTGTACGTATGTACGTACGTACGTATGTACGTACGTATGTATGTAACTCGCATATCTCAAAAACTTATGGTCGTAGAATGTTGAGATTTGATATTTAGGATTGTTCTATGATCTAGTTGTGCACCTCCCCTTTTGGTGGCAATCGAATGGATAGTTTATGTACAGGACCGCCCAAAAGATTCGAAATACATTACGCTCTATGGGCCGAAATTCTTAAACTCGCCTAACTCAAAAGCTATTAGGCGTAGAATGTCCAAACTTCATATTTTGGATAGTTGTAACATCTAGTTGTGCACCTCCCCTTTTGGTTCCATTCGACTGGATAGTTTATCTACAGGACTGCCCAAAACATTCGAAATACATTACACTCAATGGGCCGAAATTCATTAAACTCGCATATCTCAAAAACTGTTAGGCGTTGAATGTTGAAACTTTATATTTAGGATTGTTGTAACATCTAGTTGTGCACCTTCCCTTTCGGTTCCATTCGACTGAATAGTTTATCTACAGGACCGCCCAAAAGATTCGAAATACATTACGCTCTATGGGCCGAAATTCATCAAAGCGTTTTTTAGAGGTATTGGGCTATTTCAAACGACTCGGAAGTGATATATGCTGTAAAGAGTTAGAAAATGAATTTCTCCATTAAAAAAGTGTCTTTTTCATTTATAGTTCTGCTACAGGAACACTCAAAAGATTTCCAATACATTAGGGTCAATAGCAATTTTAGGGGCATTCATCCATTTCAAGCACAATACCGTCCTACCACATAAGTTAGGTAATGGTCCGACCACGGTCACGTGCCTCCCTCAAGAACTATGCCAAAAGTCGCCAAGCTTGGCGACTTTTGGTGTATGTGTGTGCATATTTAACTCTCAAATCTCAAAAACTATTATGAAATTTCATATATAAGAATGTTGTAACATCTAGTTGTGCATCTCGATTTTTGGTTCCAATCTACTGGAGAGTTTATTTACAGGACCACCGAAAAGAATTTCAGTACCTTAATGTCTATGGACATCTTCAATATAATACAGTCATTGTTTGGTACATGCCCAAAATCTCGCCGTCTGTCCTCGACCTTGGCGAGTTTTGGCGAAATATCGCCAAATTTGGCGATAGTCAGTCATTTGGTCCATGCCCAAAGTATCGCCATTTGTTATCGTTCTTGGCGAGTTTTGGCGGAATATCGCCAAATTTGGCGATAATCTGTCATTGTTTGGTTCATGCTTAAAATCTCGCCAAATGTCTTCGACATTGACGAGTTTCGCCGAAATATCGCCAAATTTGGTGCCAAAAATTATTTCCCATTTTGTATAACTCTAAAACTTTAACCCGTAGATTTTTTAACTTTGTATTTAGAACTATTGTAATATCTAACTGTTTTCAATATCTTTTTTGACAGCAATCGACTGAGAATTTATTTACAGGGTGAGCCAAATGACTTTAAATACATTGAGGTGTATGGATGCATTCAATTCATTGAAAGTCTGTGGTCAATGACTACTTTGGCTATCCCCAAAATCTCGCTGACTATCTCAAGTTTGTCGGCTTTTGGTGAAATATCGCCAAATAAAGTGTCAGAAGGAAATCTTTCAAATTGAACTCAGCTTGGCGATATCGAAATATTTGGCTAGAAATCGCTAAACCTTACTATTATTGATATTTTATCTCTTTCAAACAAATAAATTTAGAGGAAGTGCATCGAAAATATTTTTGATCTAATGGACGTGCAAGGAAGTCATGTGTTGGACACATCAGATTTTTTTTAACAGCACTGACATCTGCTGAAAATGGAAGAGAACAACTGGAGAGATTGCCCAATGCTGTGCGCGGGCACAGCCAGCTGTCGTCAAAAAAAGGGTCTCTAGATCGGTGGCACGCGATGAACGTTTCGATCGTCCGCCATCTTGCTGGTAGTTAAGTCGAGCGATGGTAACGGCTGCCCTTTTTTCAGCATTGGGAAAGGGTTGCGCCTCAAAGAGGCCACACTCATGACTACTGGTGAAGGCCAATTCCTATTCGATCCGAACTTAGATGTGGAAGAGTGTGTATCAGCATCCTCGTAAGATGATCTGGACCCAAGAGGAGAGCTGCTCAAAGACTATCCACTGTCCTCATATCCGTACAGTCAATGTTGAAGGAAAAGACATTCTTTAACGAGCCTGGAATCACGGATAGCTGTACTGGCGACAGTGACCGGTACAACGAACTAACAGAACACGAGAGTTGCAAATCCTGTTTATCGGCAGGGCAAACGGGGCACTTACCCTGGGCCCACCTATTTCAAGGGCCCACAAATTTTGTATTTTTCAACAAATCTTTATTTCTTAAAAAAATTAAATTCTTAAACAAAAAAACTTAATACAAAATATTTAACTGCCATTTTCTCGAAAATACTCAGAGTTGGCGGCTCTGGCATTTTACTCCACTGAGTATCCTGTAAAACCCATCAGCATTGGCTTAAAATACGGTTAGCCCAACGTCTGAGCCTCTCCTTGTAAGATTTATTATAAAAAAAGATCTCATCAGTTTTGAGATACGGATTTATAATTCTTTTCATTTACGCTTTAAAGATGTTTATTCATGTAGTATGTGTACAGTGGCCTGACCAGGATTTTCTTTCGGGGAGAGGGGTCCAAAATTTTCCCTTAAATAAATATATATATAAATATATATATACACACAAAATATTAATTAAAAAGATAGGGATGAGATCCCTTTTCGCGTGTCAGTCTCTCTCATTTCGGGAAGGGGGTGGGGTGTCTGACCCATAACCCACCCCCCCTACCTCTAACATTTTTAGTATTTAAACTTAGTATTTAGTTTTTAATACATTTAATATATATTTAGTATTTGATATATTTCTGTAGCTATGTGTTCCCTTCCCAAAACAACTCAAATGAGTAATAAGCAATTTCGCAAAAGTTTGTATTTGCCCTGTCCCAATATTGTCATGATCGGGCCCTGGAGACATATGTAGCCGTATGCTACATATTGGAGGAAAATACTGAAGATTCGAGAAATTTTCTGCAGTCGCTGAGGGACAGATTTTGGAGTTTTACGACCACTTATGACACACTTGGAATTAGCTGAAATCTTAACTGGTGCTGGATAATTTTACAAATTTTCTTCAGACTGTGATCATTGTGTGTCGAGACGTATTTTAGCCCCAGTGGGAATTAAAGGATGTGATTAAAATCAAAAACTTTAGTTCAATGTAAATAGATAAGACGTCTGGTGCCTTGATAATAACGTATAGTGCTCAATAATTCCTTTTATGCTTAGCTTCTTTTTCATCTATGTCGCATTAAATATTTCATGCGTAAGAAAATATGTGCATGCCTGTCTTACAATAAAAAATCTTTGAAAAACTCGTTTTATCACTTTTTAGGGGTATTTCGTACATCCTGTTTTATCCTCACGATGATTACAGCTTCCTTGAAACCGCAGACTTTTATTTCACTGGTATAAAAGGGGGCTTGATGGTACAAAGGGCTGAAGAGATCGTTATTTTGGAACATAAATATCGCTTCTTTTTTGTAGAAGCATTTGTAGAATTGCCTCATTCCCACGAAGGTTCTGCTTTGTTAATGACGATCCCCCCCCCCCCCCTTAGTCTAAGGAATGCCACTGAAAGTGAACCCTTTCATACCAGTGGTTTATAATTAAAGTTTGCTTACATGAAACCATTTCTGTAACATGACCAAAAATTTTAGGGGGCACGTATAGACTTCGAGTGTATAATAGCGGAGCTTTTTCTGAGTAATTGAAGAAAATGTATTGCATCAAAAAATTTTGAAATAAAGTTCAGGGTACACACGTGCCCTTCCTTATGCTTTCCCGCTCAAAACTACCAACATTTATGAACATATCATCCGATCGTGTACATGCATAGTGTTGAGCATATCTATTACATTTGTGATACGGTGATCTACATTTGTTATCTTAAACATGTGCAACATTGAATATGCATAGTAAGATTTTTTAAAAAAATTAATCTTAAAAAGTCACCCGAGCCGGAATAAATCTGTTATTTATGAATAAAATTTAGCCATTTGTATTTATTTCGTAAGAGAGACAATTTTTCCCCCCGACAGAATGACCACCATTGTTGCCAGTTACCCTCTGGTATCTCAAATTGGCATGTTCGACAACCAAATGATTATTTTAAAACCAACCAAATGATTATTTTAAAAGGTTGAAGGGACTTTCACAACAATGCGACTATTTGCAGCCACTGTAAAATCGCAAACATTCGCTCGAAGCGATTCACAGCTAATTCCGTACCAACGTGAAAATGTAGCACCGAATTTTTGCTTAGGAACATGATGTCTCCGGACAATGTAAAATGTGTTTTGTTAATAGTGGCGTTAGAATATTATTATTCCATGTATAATTAATTTATGGTGTATTTTGTAAAATAAAGTTCAGTCGTGTACACTGTTTAGAATTCGGTTCAAAGTTTCACCAAAAATTTAGCTGCAATCAATCTTTCAGAATATGTGGTGCTAAGATTTCACGATTTTAGCTGTTCTTTCTCAAGTACTACTTTGCATTGAAACATAGATAAACAAGGTCTAAGTTTTTTTTCTCTAACCTATTATATGGTTAGAGCATGAACCAAGATGTTTTTTCTCTAGGCAAATTTATAAGATGTTGAACCAAGATCTAGGTTTTTTTCTCTAACTAAATGTATGGTATAAGAGTGAACCAAGATCGAGGTTCTTTCTATCTTAAAAATAGCTCTTTTGTATGTTATAAATAAATGAGTACTAAAATTATTATTTTTGTAACTTGCAGGTAGCCATTGTAACTTTCTCAGTACCGTCCCTTTTTGTGAATTGTATGGGAATACACACATAAGTACTTATATAGAGAGAGAATTTTATCGAGAAAACAGGAGGTGCAGAAGCATAAAAATTCTTTTCATCAATGGAATAGGAAAAGAGTAGGGTCGCAAACCTAGTTTGCATGCGCCAGAAAATAATAGCGTAAAAAGCCAATTAAACTTTATAATTTGTCTTTTATTTCACATGGTATAATTTTGGAAAAAATTCTTTTTGTTTATTCAATCCAGTGAAAATGATTTGACTGAATACTTCAACACTTTTTATATTAAATGGTGCACGGATGACAACATTTGGGACAACCAAAGTCCTCTTGGAGATATCTACCAAAAGTAAGTGTTCGCTCTTGAGATCTCTACATAATAGATACAGAGTTGAATAAATAAATAAGCCCCAGGCGCAGTTAACCCTTTAACGAGCAGTGTTCCTGCTCTGGGAACACCAAAGTCTGACGTTTTGACTGTTGCCAGTCACGAAGAATAGATTTGATTTCTATAAAAATAGTTGCGGGTGACATAGCTCCACGAGAATCCTTTACTTTTTAGCACGTCATTTCCCGTAAAAAAAAAAAAAAATTGTCACGATTATTTTTAACAGCACCGACATCTGCTGAAAAATGAAAGAATGCGAGAACGGCTGAATAGATTGCCCAATGCTGAAAAAAAGGGCAGTCGTTGCCATCGCTAGACTTAACTACCAGCAAGATGGCGGACGATCGAAACGTTCATCTCGTGCCACAGATCTAGAGACCCTTTTTTGACGACAGCTGGCTGTGTCGTCAAAAAAGGGTCTCTAGCATAGACGCACCCACGGAGGGGGCTATAGGGGCTAAAGCCCCCGCCCAAAGGTTTGAAAATCTATGAAAAATAGAGATTTCCACTTAATGAATTAAAATATTTTATTTTTAAAAATTGTCTTAAATATTTTGAAAGTATTTTTTACAAAATAATTGGTTAATTAAATTATTACTTTCAAACAGTACATTATATAGAGTTGAACTAGGTTATAATGTCAATGAAAAGACCAGCAGATAATCATTTTTGACACTATAATCGAGTTACCTTAATAATGAGCTAGTATTCATAGCCAGTCAAACAATATTCGTATCTTTTATAAAAGAGTTCTCATTTAATAACGAAGTTACTATAACAGAGTTCAAAAATATTTGTAGCCCCCCCCCAAAAAAAAAAAACTAAAATCCTGGATGCGTCGCTAGTCTCTAGATCTGTGGCACGCGATGAACGTTTCGATCGTCCGCCATCTTGCTGGTAGTTAAGTCGAGCGATGGCAACGGCTGCCCTTTTTTCAGCATTGGGAAAGGGTTGCGCCTCAAAGGGTTAAACAAGCCATTTCTGTCAGCTTATTTTCCTTTTCATAATAAATCTATTTATATTTAACTGTAAATTTTTTCTAACGTATTTCAGGTTGAAGGTCGCAAGAGCGTTTCTTTTTTCTTCTTAAACGAATCTTTCCTCTTTTAACCTGCATTTTTACCGTTCCATCCATCAGCGTTTACATATTCGTGACCACACAAAAATGTTAGAAAGTGGGAAGGGAGAGTTGGTGAAACGGTTATCCTTGAGTATAATTTTTCCGATTCTCTGGCTTTCATCCAAAAATACCGGCTTTCTCGGCCCAAAAATCGAACTTTAGCATCTTCCGGGAGGTGGCGGCACTATAGACCGGTTATTACCTCCAAAGAAATCCCACGAAAAGAAAGCTATTTGAAAAGATGTTGACGTAATTATAACTCTGAAGTTGGAATTGTATTGAACTGCTTCGGCACTTCAAAACCGTTTTTGACGTGCGTTTTGTGCTTAGCAATAACGGCTTTACGCACGCTTCTTTTTAATGCTTTATATTAGATTGCGGTTACACCCTTTTACTGCCAATAAACCTTAAAAAAAATTTTCTTCTTTAAATCATGAAGCTAATCAACTAACGGTAAAAGAAACGCAAAAAGGTTTTTTTATACCTGAAGCAAGAGCTTTTGACAGACTTGTAACAAATGGTGAACTCTTCAAAATTAAAATATTTCCCTCTAAATTCCTAGAAGCCATGCTCCTCCCCCCCCCCGTCTCGGAAAAAAAATATCTGTAATTAAACCTTAAAGATTTGAATGTGCCTTGGTAATGTGAATACGCGTTAGAACTCTTTAGAATGTCCTCTTACCAAGGCACCCCCACCCTTGGCAGATCGCCCTAGTGTAGTGTTGCCATAGTCACACACAACTGAATGTATCTTGAATATTTCATGACATGAAATTATAAAATATATTGTTAGCCCTTCCGTTTTTACATACTGGACATTTTCTCTGATGAAACGATTAACCCTTTAACGCGGAGTGTTCCCGCTCTGGGAACGCCAAACTCTGACGTTTTGACTGTTGCCAGTCACGAAGAATGGATTTGATTTCTATAAAAATAGTTGCAGGTGACATAGCTCCACGAGAATCTTTTACTTTTTAGCACGCCATTTCCCGTAAAAAAATAGTCACGATTATTTATAACGACACTGACATCTGCTGAAAAATGGAAGAATGCGAGAACAGCTGGATAGATTGCTCAATGCTGAAAAAAGGGCAGCCGTTGCCATCGCTCGACTTAACTACCAGCAAGATGGCGGACGATCGAAACGTTCATCGCGTGCCACAGATCTAGATACCCTTTTTTGACGCAGCTGGTTGTGCCCGCGCACAGCCAGCTGTCGTCAAAAAAGGGTCTCTAGATCTGTGGCACGCGATGAACGTTTCGATCGTCCGCCATCTTGCTGGTAGTCAAGTCGAGCGATGGCAACGGCTGCCCTTTTTTCAGCATTGGGAAAGGGTTGAGCCTCAACGGGTTAAAAGAGAGAGAGAGAGAGAGAGAGAGAAAGATTTTATTTGAGAATGCACGCAAAAAAAATTCGATCAATACCTACAGTTTCGTACCGAGAGGACAGAGTGTTTCGAAAAACCTTAACCATATGTACGTATGCGTAAGAAATGTGCCGAGTTTTTGTTAGAAGTAATAATTCTTTTAATGCATGAACATGAACACTTTTCCACCCTTTTAGCTCTGGTGGTAGATACGGCTGCATATGCAGAAAGCCAGCGAATAAATACTTGTTAAAATACGCCGTTAAGGTACTGTTGCAGGCTGGACAAGTTTTATAAACTTTAGCTAAAATTTAAGAAGCTGTGTAAACTAGGGGTTCCTGACAAACTTTCGCGCCGGGCCTCTGCAGCTGTAGGTCCACCAATGGCGCTGCAAAATACATTAGACACGGAAAACCACCATCATTCGGAACATACATGTTAAAATACGCCGTTAAGGTACTGTTGCAGGCTGGACAAGTTTTATAAACTTTAGCTAAAATTTAAGAAGCTGTGTAAATTAGGGGTTCCTGACAAACTTTCGCGCCGGGCCTCTGTAGCTGTAGGTCCACCAATGGCGCTGCAAAATACATTAGACATCGGAAAACCACCATAGTTTGACTTTTAAATTTAGAAACATTTGACTGGGACGTAGTCAGGAGGCTCACCCCCCCCCCTACCCACTTCTCGAAAATAGGATTTTTGTTAGCAAAATGATAATAATGAAGCCTATTTGTTTTATATCCTACATTTTTCCACCTTTTGGGTATCAACCGAAGTTTTTTCTTTCTGGCTACGTACTTGAAACACAAAATTCACGAATGAAAATAGATACATGCTGACTTAAACCCCCTTTTAATGACAGTCGAAAGGGGAAAAAAATTACGTCAAAGGATCGCATTTCAGGGGTCATACAAAAATTACGAAAGAAAAACGATACTTGCGTAATTACATAACGCATGCAGCCTCCACACCAATTTTGTTTTAAACATATCCCTAAGACATTTTGCGATGAAGGGCTGAAATTTTAGACATCACCTAATTAATGTATGGTTGGTACATTTTACTAATCGGGGATTTTTTGTACGGGGTTCGTATAAAAATTAATTTTTTTTTATTTATTTAGATTTAATCGCCTGAAATTTTTAATCAGCACCATAAATTTCTGCACCTTTTCGTAATTTCTAATTTGTTGTATAGGTCTATGTTCAATATTTAAGGAATAAAAGCCCCGGTCAGTGTTTTCGGGACTCCCCATATACCACGTGGACCGATTTTTATAGTTCTTTTTTATTGGAAAGGGGGATATCTTAAGGGCGTCCTACATTAATTTAGCCTCGTTCTGATGGTACCGTTAAAAAAAAAAAAAAACAGGAAATAACTGTTTTTAAGCCATTGGCTAAAGGGTTGCCGTTAACGGTGCTGGTAGTAATCAGTCAAAAGTTGCCAAGTTTGCAATTTTTTGGAAATTTATCGCCAAGTTTGACGTCAAGGTATAAGTTCCTGAAACTGAACCCAGCGTGGCGATATCTTCTACATTTGACTGGAAATTGTCAAATCCCGCTATTTTACAATGGAAATAATTTTTGGTTTTCGTGATGCAATTTGAAGTCCGTTTTCTCTCTTTCTTTTTTTAAGTCATACTTATTTAAACCCCAAATTAAGTTGACGTAATATTTGCGCCATGTTTCTAAAAATGACATTTGACATCAGCACAAAGCAGTAACTATGATGCACTTCACAGGAATGCACAGCTTGTTGAATCAATAGCTCGTGTTACTAAGCATAAACTCAAAATCTTTGCAACTGACCTGGCTGGCTTTTCGAAGTTTCGAATAACTTGTTTGGAATGTTATATAAATGAGGACTTGCGAGATTCACAATCAAGGCACTTCACATCATACTGAAATCATCTTGTGTGGTGTGCCCTACATAAGACACTATTTAAATTCTATATATTTACCTTTTTGGCACTTTCATTAACCCGTTAATTATCTGAGAGGTCATTCATTTTCTTTTTCATTTAGAGGTGAGATTTTTCGTCCTGCGAACTACCTACAGTAACAAAAGAAAAAGAAAAGTCTTCAGCTCTTAAAAAAAAAAAAAAAAATCGTTTAACTCCCCTTCCCCGCATATATCTTTAATAACGAAATTTCTCTACTTCCGAGCGTATAAGCGGGTTTATACGTATCCAGTGCGTTGAACTACAGGGGGAAAAGCCCCAAAATCTCTTCCTGTTGCAAGCACCTGTCGCACCACATTTCAGATGGCCCCCGTTATGACCCTCACTAATAACCGATACCGCGGTGGAAACACCCATGGGGCCAATTGTTCTGAACAGGCCTCAAACGCTGCCCGACATTTTGTTGCTGTTGAACCAACACCTAACCCAACTAGTTTTAACATAAGTGAAAAGATGAGTCATTTTCTGTCTTGTTTGGTTGATATTAATTCTCTGGCTGGCTTACTGGTGTCGTGGGAGAGCTGAAATGCAGCAAAATTAGATCATCGCGTGATTTTTACGGAAATAGCCCCCATCCTTGATATAGGCTCATATTTTATTTTGAAGGAATTTTGGTTCAAAAATTGAGCAGCCAGCCAGTTAACCCTTTGAAGCGCAACCCTTTCCCAATGATGAAAAAACGGCAGCCGTTGCTATCGCTCGACTTAACTACCAGCAAGATGGCGGACGATCGACACGTTCATCGCGTGCCACAGATCTAGAGACCCTTTTTTTAACGCAGCTGCCAGCTGCGTCAAAAAAAGGGTCTCTAGATCCAGCTGCGTCAAAAAAAAGGTCTCTAGATCTGTGGCACGCGATGAACGTTTCGATCGTCCGCCATCTTGCTGGTAGTTAAGTCGAGCGATGGCAACGGCTGCCGTTTTTTCAGCATTGGGCCAGCTGCGTCAAAAAAGGGTCTCTAGATCTGTGGCACGCGATGACCGTTTCGATCGTCCGCCATCTTGCTGGTAGTTAAGTCGAGCGATGGCAACGGCTGCCCTTTTTTCAGCATTGGGCAATCTATCCCGCCGTTCTCGCATTCTTCCATTTTTCAGCAGATGTCAGTGCTGTTAAAAATAATCGTGACCATTTTTTTACGGGAAATGACGTGCTAAAAAGTAAAGGATTCTCGTGGAGCTATGTCACCCGCAACTATTTTTATGGAAATCAAATCTATTCTTAGTGACTGGCAACAGTCAAAACGTCAGAGTTTGTGTTCCCAGAGAGGGAACACTGCGCGTTAAAGGGTTAATCTTTAACACAGAGGTTTTGGTGTGGAATCAACCCATCAACAAGATCAGTATTTTGAGTCGTGAAACATTAACGGTTAAAGGAAAATATACTCGTGAAAGTGTATATAAACTTCCATTCTATTGTTCCTGCTAATAATTAATTCATAAAGAAACTGTTCGTCACCTTTTCTCGTAGGCATACACACAAAAAGTGTATCCAACACTTGTAAATAATGTAATAACTAGATGTAGACTTTAAATTTTCTGCGAAGCGCTCAATTGGCTTCACCTTAATAAAAAATTATCATCTCTATTCTTACTTCACAGTCACTTTTCTCTACCTTTGAATTATAGTAATCCTTTCCATGTTAGATTGACTCCCATCAAAATAATTTTCACTGTTTAAAATCAAATTTACGATTGGGTGAAAAAAGGAAATAACTCCAGGACCTTCAAATAGAGTGAAAAGCTTTAATAGCGGAAAAAACGGATTTATATGTTTGTAATAATGTCGGTATGGATGTTCCCTACCTTTTACTAAATGCGAATATTTGAGTTAGTACATAAATTAAAGCACGAAATAGGTTTTTTTTTTTTGTTTGTTTGCTTTCTCGAAACAAAAATTGATGGAGATTTCACTTTTTCTTCACACCGCTTCAGTTTGTTGAAGGCCATTGGATTCTGTTATCTGGGACTTTAAAAGAAATGTCATAAGATGTTATAGAACATTTTGTGCTCTGATTAAACCGCTCAACTAAATTTTTGAGTGACGTTACCTACTAATTCACTTATAACAATGTACCAGTGGCGTACGCAAGGGGGGGGGGGGTTAGGGGTTCAACTCCCCTCCCCCTTGTCAAAAAATTTTTAACAAAATGTCCATAAATTTTCAATTTTTTGTTTAAATCAGGGATGAGATTGGCAAAAGAGCAAAAAGCTGAAATCATACGAGAGCAAAAAATTTATACATAGGATATTTATATCTAATTAATGTGAAAGAGAAGAAAAACATTGGAACATGCTACAACATAAAAATATCACACAGTTAACTCATAACTACAATTAGGAATTCACAGAAAAACAGAATTTTCAGAGAAAAAAAGACAAAAAAGTGATTTCCTCTTTATTCACAAATAGCTGAAATCAGCTAAAAAGCTGAAGAATCTCATCCCTGTTAAATATTACGCATTTTAACACAAAGTTATGTCTATAACCCCCTCCCCCCCATGAAGGAAGTCTGCATACGCCACTGCAATGTACTATCGAGCATCCAGGTTGCACAAAGAACAAATTATAGTAAAAAAGAATTAATGCAGAAAGAAGAGTCTTTTAAAATTGTTATGGTGGTTTCAATACATTATATTGCATTTAAACAGATAATAAATTTTATATCTTAGCATAATTATTAAATGAGCCTTTATAATTTTTTTACTTAATTATACAGCTCTGTACAGTCTTGAATAGAAATATTATATGAAAATTTTATTTATCTAAATTCTAAGTTCTTTTTGAAATTGACAAAATTTATATTTGAGTATCTCACTTTCAAATATTTGTAAAACTGAAAATGGATTTTTATTTATTTACTTATTGGTAAAAACAAATAAACAGTTTAAAAATTAGTCAGCTGATTATCGTGTTTAAAAAATAACCTGATGTATTTTTCAAAATTTTTACTTTGTATTCATACCTGTTGAATATACAGTCGAACCTCCATTTAACGTACTTTGATTTAACGAATTCTCATTTAACGAACATTTTTTTTGTCCCGACAAAAAAAGGGTGCTAAAATGCTTTGATTTAACGAACAGCAATCGCTGAAATAAAATTCGCACATAAAACTAAAACTTTCGCAGAATTTTTCGCAGACAAAATTTTGAATCTTTCACACCCTAATCCAAGTGTGTAATACAGTAATTTTTTTTTCTCATTTCTCCAAACGAAGCAAGTGCCTTCGAAGACAGCGATACAGATACAGTCATTTGCAATTATGCTGTGGATAACCATGATCAAATGGCTGGATGTGGCGATGTTCCTAGTAATGGAAATTTTACAGAATATGTATCTTGCGATGTACAGCTAAGTACCTGCGATAGTGAACAGAAAGAGAATGAAGATTCTGAAAGCAGCGAAGATGACGAAGAAACGTAAATTGAATTTTAAAAAGTGACATTCCAAGAAGCAATTTGCAGCTTGAACGCTTAAAAAAAATTTTTTTTTTCGTCTCACGAGGGTGATGATGTTGTTCTTATGAAGTTAGAAAATATATAGACAAAGAACTTTGGAAAGTCAAAACAAAGCACTATCGAAGATTTCTTTCCAAAGTGCAGCAATTATGTATGCATTATGTATTAAGATTTAAGAGAAATTAACATTCAAGAATTTAGATTACTTTAAAGTTGATCGCCTAACGTATAAGTTATAATTTTTTAGCTCGTAGTGAACAAAAATCATTCTTTTTTTCACATCTAAGGGTATTTTGCATTGGTATTTTTATACCATACTCTTCACAAAAATTGATATTCGATTTAACGAATTGCTCCGATTTAACGAACGGATTTATGGGTCCCAATCAATTCGTTAAATCGAGGTTCGACTGTATATAGTTAAATAAGCAAAACACAGTGGCGTATCCAAGGGAGGAAGAGGAGATGGAGTGATCACCCCCGCACCCCCCCCCCCCAAGCGTACTTAAACTCAATGTTGAATCCGTGTTTAACCTGTTAGCTCTATTCATGGAAGAGGCACAGCGCAGAAGACTCGCCTTCTTTGACCGGTGTTGCTTCCCAGGAGGGTTCTTTGAACGGTCCAAGAACATTCAAAGAGTTTTCTCCGTTATGTCTCTTCAATAATGAGAGCGGACAGGTTAAGCGTGGGTTCAAGTTTAAAACTGAACAGATATTAAAAAAAAAAAAAGAATTATCCACATCAGATGAAATGCTTCCCAATTGCTCCCCCATGAAACTTTTCTGGATCAGTGACAAAAATTACTTGTGGTACCACCGGGCTTAAAATTTGATAAATGTATTTGAGTGAGAAAAAACATATTTGTTTGTTGTCACTAGTCACAATTCCTATAAAAGTATTACCGATGAAAAAAAAATATTCCTCCTTTAAAAGCCCAAACTGAGCAACAAGATGGCGCACAACTTGTCTCAGAAAATCAAAGCTCCAACCGGAATGGGTCAGTGCGAGTGTAAAGATAAACCAGAGAAAGTAAAAACCAAAAAAGCCTATAATTTTTTTTAACTCTCGGACCCTATGAAATCGCTCGAATTTCGAAACGGTATAAAAGATGAGGCGCATACGTGAGAGCGTTCCAGTTTTTATTTTTATTCTTTTCTCTTGGTGGTAGTAAGTATCTGGGCGGTGTGTGGGTTTTCGGGGAGATTTCGTCAGGGAGGTCAGTTGCGAAATTTGTAGGCTTTGACCTTCGGCGTCGTCAGTTCATGAACCTTTTACTTGTTGTTTTGAAGTGAAAGCAATTTACAATATCGTTAGGGATTTGATGTAACTCTTGGAATTAAAACATCACCTGGAGAAATGCTATTACTTTTCCTCACGATATATATCTTTTGAAATCTTGGAATAAATATGTTTCGTATTTATTCTATCGCAGTTCACAGAATGAAGCGATTCTACCGACTTTATATGACATGTTCGATGTCGTTAGGTGTATTACAACGGGATTTTTTTTTTTTTATGCGTAATGAAGTACAGTGTAGTCTCGCGTTGTGAAAAAGAGTATAATACGGCTTTTGAAACACACAGATAGTTGCTTTAGACACTTATCAAAACATTTTAAAACAATCCATAACTAGATGTTATCATTTCCAGCGTAAAGTAATAAATAAAGCCAGGTTTAGATTGGGCTCTTTCGCCTTCAGTGATGCTACGGAAGAAGAAATACCGTTCGCGGATTGGGTCTCTTCTTCAGTAGCAGACCACGAAGATGATACTTACCTCTCGCACCCAGCACATCTCTTTGGTCTTCTTACTTAAGGTGAAAAAAAATTGTATTGTGGGCTAGAAGTCCTTGTTAGCTCTGAACATACGTCCCTCGTGAAAAACTCGTACAGCGCGAATACCCTGTTTATTGATTCCTTAAATGTTTGCTGAGGCCCTGTTCCAAGTCCATCGTTTACAAACTGCAGATGAGATGGACGTACGTATCGATTGCAATTTGTTCATCTCAGATTCAAATTTCGATTTAGATTTACGTTCAAGACATCGTTGTTATTTCAAAAGTCACTTAGGGAAATTTAAAACTGCGTAACTGAATATAGTCCTGGTTTTTATTTAATCAAAGTACAAGATATCATTTCGCTTCTACAGTAAATATTGCGTCGCAGTTTCGGTACCGGACAGAAATGACTGCGAAAGAAAAGAAAAGAAAGTGTGCGATTTGCCCGGGTCCCTAGAAATTTGTGCCGTCTTGTATCCCAGTCTCAATCTGAAGATCGATTTAAAAAGGAAGGGGTCGGCTGAAGCTTACAATGGCCTTTTATTTACCTAATTCGAAACTAAATTAGATAAATACTGTTGTATGGAAATAATATAATTCAATACTTAGAGAACTTTCAGTCTTCGGAAGCGTATTTATTACAGTTTATTATTGGGCTTACGGGTGGAATAATTTAACATAAATAATTAATCTTGACTGAATGATACACCAAAATGGTTTTACATAAGACAAATAATACGCATGCATTTTATAAATAATAAAATTTACCCGTTTACAAGAAATGACATTTAAATAATTCAATTTAGAAATAATCAGATGCCTTTGTTTTTGTGTACATTCACCGATAATGCACAATTTTAAATTATGAAGTTTTACTTGTAAAAATACACTGCTGGCCATCGTAAATGCAACACCCTGAAGGAAGCATGCAAATAATATGAAATTTACAACATGCATTAGCTGAGGTGAGATATGCAAATGATTAGAATTTCAGCGCAGACGCACATCAAGCGCGCCTGTGGCGCCACCTCAAAGCGCTATTTAAGGCTTGGAGATTTCGACGGTTTCAAGTACAGCAATTGTGTTTTTCTTGCTTTTTTTTCAAAAAAACGATAATTATGCCTCGTAGGAAACAACGATCATCTTTTGATCAAGTATCCGAGTTTGACAGAGGAAGGATAGTGGCATACCGAGATTGTGGGTTATCTTTCAGGGAAATCGGTCGTCGTATTGGACGAAACCAAACAACTGTGATGCGGATATGTGATCGTTGGGTGCAGGAGGGTACGACGGACAGACGTGATCGACCGCATCGACCTCAGTGCACCACGTCACGTGATGACAGGCAGATTGTACGCATGGCAGTGACGGACCGCTCAGTCACATCACGAACCATATCACAGCAGATTCAGTCTGTAACGCATCATCCAGTGTCTGCGCGTACCATTCGACGTCGTTTACAGCAGAATGGTCTGTCCGCAAGACGTCCGTTGCTTTGTCTACCTCTGACGCTGAACCACAGACGTCTCCGCCGCCAATGGTGCGATGAAAGAAGGATGTGGACGACAGAATGGAATGAAATTCTCTTTACTGACGAGTCACGCTTCTGTATGCAACACCACAACGGTCGGATTCGAGTCTGGAGACACCGTGGAGAGAGGATGCTGAACAGCTGCATTATGCACCGTCACACTGGTCCTGCACCGGGTATTATGGTATGGGGCGGTATCGGATATCTCTCTCGCACTCCTCTAGTACGCATTGCCGGTACTTTAACCAGCCAGCGCTACATCTCCGAGGTGTTGGAGCCAGTTGTCCTTTCTTACCTTCAGGGCTTGCCAACAGCCATATTTCAGCAGGATAATGCACGGCCACACGTGGCACGCATTGTCCAAGGGTTCTTCGTCAATCACCAGATTGAATTGCTTCCCTGGCCGGCGCGCTCTCCGGATCTTTCGCCGATAGAAAACATGTGGTCCATGGTTGCTCAACGACTGACCCAGAGTTCATCCCCAGCTGTCACACCAGATCAACTTTGGCAACGTGTGGAAGCTGCTTGGTCTGCTGTACCCCAAGAACACATTCAAAGTCTCTTTGAATCAATGCCGAGGCGTGTGGCAGCTGTGATCTCCAACAACGGCGGCTACTCTGGGTACTGATTTTGGCAGGAACCACGCTTCATAGAATGCTGTAAATTTAATCATTTGTTACTTGGTCAACATGTTATCTACACAATAAATTTTGTTGTGATATCTCTTGTTTTTCTTGGTGTTGCAATTTGGGTGGCCAGCAGTGTAGTTCTGAGTATGAAGGGGGTATAAAAAAAATGTTCCATTCTTCAACTTATGTGATATCCGGAAAGTATTACAAAAGATTTCGACTTTAAAAACTTAACGTTAACTTTAACGTTATGATAAATAATATTTAATTTAGGAAGTAAATCATACCTAATGAGTTATTGGAAAAGCCGCTGCTGAATCTCAGATAATTGTTAAAGATAAGTAACATTTTTCTTTATATACTCGTACCTAGATGAAGAATTATGAAAAGCAACCTTCTTTTTTTTTATCGCCTACATAATTAACTACAATAAAGGGCAGTAATCTGGTACCATTCATGGATAACAAGACCACTGTCTCATCGAATCATAAAAGTATTTTTAAAAAACGCTATTTATCGTTAAACCTTATCTCAAAATATAAATAATTAAATCAGATCAATTATGATAAAAAGATTTTGTGAGTGGTGATATTATGGTAGTTTTATTAACTTGTTCTTCCTTAGTCATCTTTTTTTTTTCTCTATTTATTATTATAAAGAAAAGGTTATATTTTTCCTATTTATCATTACACGTAAATTCTTCGCTTCGGTGATAAATGAAACATATCCTCCAGGTTAAAACCCTGTGTAAATACGGGTTTTAACATTTCATACATGTGAAGAAATGTCTAAAATCAATCAATGGAAATAGAAACAGAAAACTCCAGTGCTAACTGTGCCCAGTGGTTATTTCCTAAACCGTTAGTCAGAGACACATAGTTCCAGTTGCTAAAATGCTTTAAATTGTATAATCTGTTATACCAGAAACAATCGAAGTCAATAAAGCAATTCCTATAGAAATTACGAAACTTAAATTTTTATACGGTCCTCCTGTCCTATCA
The DNA here is from genome assembly GCA_038373885.1 of Cheiracanthium punctorium. Classification (NCBI taxonomy): domain Eukaryota; kingdom Metazoa; phylum Arthropoda; class Arachnida; order Araneae; family Cheiracanthiidae; genus Cheiracanthium; species Cheiracanthium punctorium. Next base: position 484,641 of record JAWZYV010007414.1, on the reverse strand, counting down.
GTTACATTTAGAAAAATTTTCTTTATACAATTTCATCCACAATAAGAAAATAAAATTCACCCTTCTACGACCAAAATTCACCGAGTTATGAAGCAGCAAACATTTTGACTTAAGTCACTTTCCAAGTTTAAAAATGTTCCGTTACGGTAAATCGTTAAGAGACCCTATAAATATTTAAATTTTAAATTTTAGGTTATAATTTCATTTTCTTGCATAATGCGGAGAAAGAGGCAAAACTGATTTTATAATACTAATCTTTAAGCAAACGGATATAGCCAGGCTCTGTAAAAATCTATCCGAGATCAGACTTACCAAATCGTACATATGTGTAGCATGCAGATGTGTAACACTGAGTATGCTACGCAAAGTACTGGTAGAGTTTTCTACACGGGTGCATATTTGGATTGCACCGATAGGAAGCTATACTTGGAGCAAATGTTACGCTAACAGGGTTTGTAATATTATTTTAAGTTTCTAAAATGCATTTATTCGTACTTTTAAATGTTTCATTTTCTAATTTAATGTTTAATGAAGTGTTTTATTCTCTTGTTTTTGTATTTTAACTTATTTAACACCAGTTCATTTAAAAAACTCTGGAAAATTCTATTTTCAGTACAAGCTACATTTTTATGTTAATGTATTGGATACACATAATTAAACGTTAATCTTCTTTATTGCAATCTACAATTGTGAAATAGTTGATTAAATTACTAATAAATATTACAAGGCTCAAAACCATGTACATTTATTTTTCTCAAATTCATTTTGTATACAATCCCTATTTCGCATCTCGAAAAGTGCTCTAACTTTAAGAGCTCGGTGAATTTTGGTCGTAGAAGGACGAATTATTGTATTTTTATTTTTTTTTTTTTTGTTTTTATTGTGCGTGAAATTGTATAAGGAAAAATTTTCTAAATATAACTGATAGGACCGGGGATACCGTATAAAAATTTAAATTCCGTAATTTTTATACGAATTGGTTTATTGACTTCGATTGTTTGTGATATAATAGATTGTTCAATTTAGAGCATTTTTGCAATTGGAACTATATGTCTTTGGCTAACGGTTTAGGAAATAGCCATTGGGCACCGTTAGCACTGGACACCCTGTATATTTTCTGATTACAAAATCATTGTTCGTTCTTGCTTAATAGACCTCTTTTATGTGATCCTTTGATTATACGATGCTCATTGTGCTTCCTGTATTCTAATTATTTTTCTCTTTTAGATTTCTGTCTACATATTGTTTGCTGTTCCGATACACCACATGGGTGTTTAATTAATGCGTATGAATGTATATGACAAAAGGGAGTAGACAAGTAGATAAAACTGTGTCTTGCAGAAAAACTACACCAGAGGGCCCTAGACAAAGCAAAACGATAGCGTTCCTCATCATATCGCGTGCTCACGCCATAGTAATACAACATCCCAAGTACAATTAAGAACTCGGGGCTTTTATTCATAGAAAATCCTTGAAGAGCAGCTTAGTGTGATCGGTTGTTATAGATGGTACTTTTTGTGACTTGAACTGACGGTTAAATAATAGATGAGAATGACACATTTAACCTTTAACTAATCTTTTTAATTTTTTAAATTCAAAAAAGACATTTTTAATGAATGAAATGTGTTGTTTTTGTTTTATCTTGAATGTAGAAATTCAGCATATACAAACACAGATAACATACAGACATATACATACAGATAATTTTTATATCTGTAAAAATAATTGAAACTATCCTTCTATAAAAGCAGCTTCATAATTTTACTTAACGTTCAAAAAATAAATTCTTGATTGGTCTAATCTAAATAAATCTAAAAAAAATGTCCCCACACACTCTACAAATGGTTTTATTGCTTATTTTGTCAAAATATATCTTGATTTTTGTTCATATACTCATAATACATTATTACGCTGAACTAATAATAGTTTGGATTAGCTAGATGAGCTATAAAATACGTAACATTGTCTATCTAGAATTTGGATTATTGAATGGTTGCAGAGGAATATTGATTAATCTTCCTTAAAAAATTCTCACTGAAACCTACAAGTACAAAAGGCTGTAAGCTTACTACAGACAAAAATTATAGAGAAAATTAGTGTTTGTATGCCATTGAATACCATTTGTATTTTTACTAGCCATCGACAAAGAAACTTGCTTACTCGTGTTCGCCGTTTTGATCTTACGTTAGCGTACTTTATACAACTTTTTGTTTTCATGTAAGTATACATGAGTCTTTCTGTGTTGATATTCACGGAAAGTGCTATTCGCTGCCTTTAAAAATGCTTAACAGTCATAAACAAATCACGCTATTATGAAAAAACCGATATTTTATTGTAAATATAGTTATTGGATCAGTAATGAGAAGCAGCTATTTTAATTTTCAATTAACGTTAAATTAATATTTGATAGCAAATTAGAATTCTTCGCTTTTTAAAACGCTTTTCCACTTTCACCTGTATGTATGTATGTATCGGTGTAACGGAATCTTGTTATTCAATTTTCGCCCACACTTCCAGACATTCAGTCAACTTGAAATTTGACCGGCATATAAAGAATTGATGACAATACAATTGTATAGAAAATAGTGTACGTAGCATTTATAAATTCTTTTACATTAGTACCCAAAAGAATTCTGATAAATTACAGTCTATGGCAGTTTTAAGGCATTCATTCATTTTACAGTATAATAAAGATGTAAACATTCATAACAGTTTGCTATTCATTTGAAGGATGGGAAAAACAAATAATATATAAAAGTTCTTTTACAGATCTCGATCTCACAAAAATACATTGACACGTTAACACAGTGATATATATAACAATATTTTTTTTTTTATTCCCAAAATCTCAACAAGTTTGACGATAATACACAGAAAAATATATTTCTTCGTTCAAGTTTGTTTTAAGATAAAAAGTAAAAAATAAATTTTACTTATAAAAAAAAGACCAAGGAGCTTTTACAGCAGCATGAACTAAAAAGTGAAAAATAATCTTTAAATACTTTGTTCAACCGCAATATGAGTTGTACAACTCTGTAGAACTTTGTGAATTAAGCTTAAAATAAGAATGTAGTGATTGACTAAAAAAAAATTAGCTTAATTTTCCCTTACATTTTCATATAATCTTTACTATCAGTTCGAAAAAAAATATACTGATATTGAGCATCCTACGCTTTTTTTAACATTAAGCTAATTTTTTCAACCAGTCACTTAAATCTTATTTTAAGCTTGATTCAAAATGTTAAGTTCTACCGAATTGTACAAAGTCATATTGCTATTGAACAAAATCTTTATATTTAAATATTATTATTTTTTACTTTTTAGTTCATATTGCTATAGAAATGTGTTGCCTCAGTTTTTTAAAGTATAATTTATTTCATTTCTTTTTCAAATGTCATTAGAAAGAAAATCTGTGCTCTTGAAAGAAATGGATTCTAGGATATTTTAATTGCTCTTGCTACAAATACTGATCCAGTTCCCCTCAGTATTAAGTGGGGGGGAAAAAACTCTCTGTCACTTTCACTTGCCAACCAAATCAAAACACTCAATGCACCCAGCCACATCTAGAGAAAGTTACAGTTTCAAGAGCGTTTGAAACAACGCCTAAATTTGGCTGCCTTACTCTGGAATGCTCGGAATGGGAAGGCAGGTTTTTCCTCGGATTTTTAAAAAAGCTCAAACCGCAAATGCGAGTTCTGAAAGGGGGTGGATCTCGTAGAAATATCGTCTGACCCAAATAAAATGCACTTTTTCTCTCTCTTTCACTCTCTCCCTAACTTTCCATACCAGTTAGTCCTTGGCTTACTTTGATTCCGGCACTAAAATAATTTCTTTTTTCTTATCGTCCAGTTTCTTGTTGCTATATTACGCCTTTGTTCAACAGCTCTGATATTTTTTATTTATTTATTCATTCATTTTTTTCTTTTCGAAATCCTACAGTGTATTTTTTTTTCAGGCTTTTGTTTTACCGAGGGGTGTCGAACAGTTGAAAGGAAAATCAAAGGAGCGATTGTGTTTTCTTTTTCTTTCTTTTTTATCGGGTATAAAACAGATACTTTGACCGGTAGCTTAAGACAAACATTGTGTTTTTCCAGGTAAAATAAAAGCAGGGAAAGCAAATATACAACTCGCAAACTTTTTCTGAAGAAAACAAACAGAACACTGTAAAGGACTTATCGCACAGTTTTATCACTATTGAGATCGACGCTTTTGTTGAGAATTGATGCTCTGTACAAGAGGGCTGACGTTTTGCATTTTCTCGCTTTCTTGCCCTAAGTTAAAGGTTAAATCACGTGTTATAAATAATTTATAAATAAATAATTAGAGACCTTTTTATAATTTTTAAAATACTAGGGGCCAGGGCCCCTAGGCTCGCTACGCTCGCTTTTCGTATAAGGCATTCAGCCCCTACTACGCCTTATTCGTAAAAAAGGCATAATTTCAACAAACAAAACCTAAAGGTTGGATCAGATAGAATGTTACCGAGCTACACATTGCTTGGTTCTTGCATGTTGCTTGGAACATAAAAAATTTAATCTTACACTATTTTTAATTAAGTGAAACCCATGGAACACCTTGCGTATTAACCAATTATGGCAATTTTTCATAATTTGGCGACTTGCGTATATGTATATAGTTAATAATTAGCTCTAAGAAAACAGTACTTGATATGTTTTCTTTGATAAAAATTACGGAACAGCTAGGATAGCTTGCCACCAAAGGCGACTTTTCATTATTTGGCGATTTACACATGCTCACAACCCAGTGGAGTAGTCAAGGGAGGGGATAGGGGGGGGGTCATACCCCCATGAGGAATTTTTTGCCATACAAAATGTATATTCTTCAGTCCCTTATCACACACACGTATGTGAGTTGCAGAAGTTGTAACCCCCCCCTCACCATGAAAAATTTCTGGCTATGCCACTGTCACAACCTATAATTACTGCTCCTTTAAGGTTCCCGGAAAACCGTTATCCATTATTCATATACATAATCCTTTCCAGATTGGCGTATTTATCACCACGAATTATATCATCTCGCCGCGCTGGCAAATATCCAAAGTGTACTATAACTGCAATAATAGCATAGTTAACGCCTCCAAATATTTCTACTGGTAGCAAATACTCCAGCTGGACCAAACCGGCTTTAAAATAATCTGCATTTTAATTATTTTTCATTTTCAAGATATTGGGTTCTAACATTTTTGAACTCGTGATTTAGATTCACCCTACTTGGAAAGATACCACTTTGCCGGATCGTACCTAATGCCAAGATGCCGCTTTTAAAATGAGTTAGAATTAGTTATTCTGTTTTGGAAAAACAAATAATCGCTAATTCTAAACTCCTGTTGTCTAAGCGAACTTACTATTTGAAAATTGTCAGTTTTGTGTAACACACTTTGAGTTATTTATTTCATATACTTTTTAATTTGGCGTAAAATGGGTGTCATTCTACTTCATGTTTGTCAATTGCACGCGATTCTACATACTTGGAATTGCTTTGTTGCAAAGAAATGAATGATTTTATGCCAAATCTGGCAACCATTATGTCTTATTTTTTCATTTTTTTAAATATCCTCTAAAATAATTCGATGTTCGAAATTTAAGTCAGCTTATCAGGTTCTTCGGAATTTTCCTAATCCGTGGACATGTTTCTCGAAATTCAAATCTCCATGGTTTAGGAGAAGATAGTCGAACAAGCTCGAGCTCGGTTACTCGAGCGGTTGACAGCGGCCATTACTTTTTTTTAGAGTAGAGAGAATATTGAAGAAATTCATAAATATTTAATATGCAACAAACAGCAAGCTATTATAAAAATGATAACGGCTCTTCTATTATGTCTATGCTTGGACTTTGAAAAGAAAATAAGCAAAAATTATCGATAAAAAAATGTTCTCTGTTTGTTTTTGCAAACTGATAAAGTGTCCTTTTCTAACAGTTTAAAGACTGCAATTGTTTTTTTTTTTTTTTTTTTTGCCTCATATTTAATCAATCAAGTTTAATCAAAATAGCATTTATCTGTTTTATCCGTTGAATACACATTGCCTATAAATAAAGCCCAAAACAAGTTTTTATCATCATTTTGATTTTTTGCAACATTTTATTAGCCTGTTGTTACACATGATTATTTCTACGAGATCTTAATTGACAACAAATTTATACTGAACAGTTTTGAGAAAAGCTGTTGATGTTTGTAAGAGTTTTCAGTTATCTGGAAACAGCGCCGCAAACTAAAGAAGGGGGCAAACGGAGCACGTGCCCTGCGCCCCATGTTGAGGGGTGCGCCAAAATCAGTTATGGCTCGAAAGATGGGGGCGCCAAAATTAAGATGCCCGTGTGATGTAAACTGTACTTACGGCACTGTCTGGAAAGTGCCTACTACTTCCGTTCTAGCAAAATGAATTTTAGCTCCATTTTGTTCTCCTGTGGCCGTGTGTTTCTAAATTTATAATAATATAATAGAGTTTTCGGGAGCCATATCTGGCCTGCACGACTACGCAGCATTAAGATTTCCTGCAAAAGTACAAAACAGAAGCTGAAATGGTCTTCAGATTTGCACTATTTTTTGGAGTTAAAAGTCCTCGGGTTAAGTTTTTGGGTCACTAGACATTATCTTTTTATCTTTTTCCAAAAAGACATTAGAGACAATATCTTTTTCCAATACGTCCCTTAATCCACTTAGAGTAAATTTCCATAGTATAACAATGATGTATTCGGAAAAGTTTTAGATCACTGTTAAGCTTAAAGGGCAAAGTGAATACAGATTAATTTTGTCAGACCAATTAGAAGTTCATAGACGTTTTGGAAATAAATTTCCACTTGGATTTTCAAGGTGAATACAGCAAAATAATCTTTCACTGGTGGCATACTTTCAAGCAGACTTCGTGTCAATTACAACTGACTGTAATTGATTACTAAAGTTTACAAATTTTATAGACATGCTGTGATAAAATTGCCTTGATAGAAATTACAGAGATAAATTAACAAAATGTTCCAAAATCATATACCACTTATGTCCTACAAGCTTTTTCTTCCACTCATTAAGCCAATACGTCAAAGCAGAAAAAAAAATCTACCGTTTTTTATAATCTCCCCATACTAGGTAATTCATGTGTATCAGCTCACCGTTACGAACTCAATTTTTCAGTAAATCAACCTTCAATACACAACGTTACATGAGACGTAACAAAATCTTTCCCCCTTCATTTTTACACTAGCAGATTCGTGGATTTGTCATGGTTAAAGCGGATTTTCATCACTTTTATCTAATTTCTTAGTTGATCTCGAAGATCTAAGAAAAGTTGTGAAAAATCTCGGTTACTCGAGCTATTATATTGTACGAAACAAGTGGTGTAGCCAAAGGGGGGGGGGGGCATGAGGAATTTTTTGCCATACAAAATGTATATTCTTCACTCTTTATCACGCATGGGAGTTGCAGTAGTCGTCCCCCCTATGAAATATTTCTGGCTACGTCACTGTACCAGACATTGACATGACATCATTTTTAAATCAGGAAGTCAGAATACTGTCTAACGTACTCAAATGATAAGCCAGTTTGTATATATATTAAGTGTAAATAGCGAAGAATAAGAAAAAAAATCACTATTTTAAGAAACAATTAAAAAAAAAAAACTTCCTGATTTGTAGAGTAAAGCGATTTTTCAAAAGAGAAATGGTGGTGGTGAAGGTGGGCCCACAAAACTGAGGGTTTCGGGAAAATGCCCGCATTATCCATGTGGTAATGAGGTTCTGGGAGAAAGCACTACCCAATTTTTACGTATCCATCTCGCTTTCCTCTAATAAAACCACCTTCCGATGAGTTAAACTGTAGGAAGGCCTGACCCAGTTTACCCATCTTTGCAAAGGCATGCAAGATGACGGAACGCCGAAGGTGTGCGATGCGAGCAGCGATGTCGTAAAAGACACCCGTTAAAAAATTGCGTTAGGAGGACCCATTGCGGGTGGTTCTTTATTTTTTTATTTTATTTATTTATTTTTTTTTTTTTTTTGGAGCAACCCGATGAGCAAGTTGGGTTTTCTGCTGAACACATGAGTTGTCTCACGTAATGAAAGCACCCGGAAGAAAATAAACAAACAAAAATAAAAAAGTATAAAATTATAAAAAGAAATGAGAGAGGTCCGATATGGTGTTAAATGGTGCGGGCAGATTCGTGTATTGCAATTTCGTGACGGGCTCACACGATTTACATCAAAATTCGTTAGGAGTGAATACTCAATGAACTTCGCCCGGTGTGTGATGAAAACCTTAACGCAACAGCTGGAGCGGGATTATAGCGTGTGGGGGAGACAATTAAAGTGAGACCGAATTCTGGATAATGTATTCATGTATGAATGCTATGCAAATCTGGCTTTTATCTGAGAATCTGTTTAGCACAAATCTCCTTTTCTGTGTGTACGTATACTACTGAGGGTTTCGCCAATTCAATTAAAACAGATTTAAAAAAAAATGTTTTTAACGAACCAGACGGGATTAGCGTTTTTATTACATTTTTGATTTTGTATTTAAAAGAGATTTTTTTTTACTGCATTACACACACAAAAAGAAGTTAAATAATCATTTTGTATTCCTATTTAGCTGGGCGTGCGGTTCAATCGAAATTCCAGAATTTTAAAATACGGTGAATATTTAAATAATAAAATAAACCCAACCTGCAAATGTACCGCTGGCTAGCAAACGATGAAAACGAAATTTTGCAAATTGGCATTTGATGTAAGTTCGAGATACGGATTATTTAAAACATTAGGGCTCTCATGGTTACAGTTACAGTGAATAAAATTCGAAAATTTCCAATGGAAATACCCCGCTTTTTCTGCAAAATTAATCAGCTCATTGAAAAACCAAAATGGCGCTGGAACGATACGTGTATGATGAAAATTGGGCGGTGTAAAACATTTTGAATAAAGAGCATTGTAAAGGACCAAAGACAGGATTGAGAGAAGGTGTATCGACACAATTCGCATAATTCACAGGAACAGACACTAGAAATGTTAAACTAAGAGTAAGCGCACCTGAGAACTTTAAAATTCCAATAAAAACGACTTCCTTCTCCTATTTTGTACGGCCCATCTGAAGCGCATACCTTCAAATGTCAATATTGTTACGAAAGTACAATGCTTACCTAAGAAACCCCGAATATTGCAGGGGCTTAATTTAGGCTAAAATTCGTAATCTACGCTTCAAATAATTAAATTTTGCATTTTGTTGCATAAAAATCAGTTGATAAGAACACGAGATGGTGTGTTTACCCTATGTGTTTATTATAGAAATACATGGGATTTTTGGTTCCTCGCCAAATATTGACGATATCGCTTAGCTGACTTAGGTTCTGAAGACTTATTTTTGGAGATAAATTTGGCTATATTTATCCAAAAATTAACAAACATTGGCAATTTTTGAGGCAATAAGGCTTGTAATATAAGCTTTCCCGCACTGGTATTACGCAAATAGCATTAGTATATTTGCATATGGAAAATTTAAGAATAAAGAAATGTGTTTAAATATGTGTTCATTTTCTATGTGATATCAATCAGACTTTCAATATAAAAGTTGACGTAAAATATTTCATTAAACTATTGTATTATATTTAACCCAGCTTTACATTTACAATAGGTATATATTAATTAACAAATTGCTTTAGGCAAAAGCTACTTAGATTTATTATGGCGAAAAACAAAAAATAAAAGCTGATATCCTTCGATTGATTCATTAACCTTAGTGCCCCTTAAACTTTAAAGAACATGGGAAAAGAAAATTATTAAAGTAACTCCTTTAAAAAATGCCTTAAATCATTTATGCTAGAGTTTTAACCCCTTTAAAGATCCTATTATCAGGTTGTAACGAAAGTTTTCCGCCATATGTGCCTGAAATACTAACTTCTAACTCCTTAGATAACTGTTTTTGAACTTTCGGTACCAAACCTGCACAGTGTCACATGATACAACAATAGTACTTAAAGCTGTACTCATAATTCGTTGATATTATGTAGCTGACTTTTTGCAACACAACTGGAAGTAAATGATGGTTCTAATCCTCTAGAGTGATAGTTCCATTTGAGACACCTTATACTTAATGATAACTATATTTTTTACAGATTTCACAACACAGTGTTATAAAGTAAGCCTCTTTCTTTCAAATGCCAAAAATCGTTTGACAAAATATGAGCAAATACGCCAACGAGAACTGTGTGCTGACGAAGTTTAGGGTGGCGGGAAACTTTCGTTACAACCTAATATTTTCAAGAAAACGGTCATAAAAGTGCCCAGTTTTTTTATTCAAAGAAATTGTATAAAAATAACTCCATGTACAATACATAATGAATATATGTATTCATTTTAAGGTTTCGGACATCTTTTAAGCCCCAAAGAAGAAATAATGTTAAATTTCTAGGAAAAGCCAACGTTCAGGGTTGTTGTGACTGAATGTATGTTTTCTAGTGAGCAGGTAATCATTAAAAATAGTATATGTTTTAAACGCTAAAGGAGAATTTTATTAAACTTACTTCATAAAATAAATAAACACTTATAAAGTTTTCTTTGAACATGTAAGTAAAAAAGTGAGCTGAGATTGCAGAATGCATATCCCAAACACACATATTTGAGTAAAGTGCTACCATGTACTTAAAAATAAATTATCTCCAGCTACGTTAAAAATAGTCTGGCACTGTCATCTGTTGAGTAAAATGAGACATAAAAATATCCGTGCATAAGAATTGAAATGCTGTTATCTTGCTGGCGCATAACTTTTGAACACTATTGCCCGGAAATATCACGGGCACGAGAATAGAGAGAAAAGCTTAGCCCGTGATTTTGACGGGAGCGAGAAGGAAGGATTTAAGAAAGTGACAGTATTAACCCTTTAACGCGCAGTGTTCCCGCTTTGGGAATACCAAACTCTGACTTTTTGATTGTCGCCAGTCACACGACGAATAGATTTGGTTTCTATAAAAATGGTTGCGTGTGACATAGCTCCACGAGAATCCTTTACTTTTTAGCACGTCCTTTCCCGTAAAGAAATGGTCACGATTATTTTTAATAGCACTGACATCTGCTGAAAAATGGATGAATGCTGGATAGATGGCCCAATGCTGAAAAAGTCGAGCGATGGCAACGGCTGCCCTTTTTTCAGCATTGGGAAAGGGTTGCGCCTCAAAGGGTTAAAAGAACGAAACAGTTTTAAGAATAAATTTCGCTCTGTTTATCAACAAATTAATTAATTAATTAAAAACAAAAAAGCCTATTTCTGCGAAAATAATTTTCCATCCCCTTAAAAATTATGAGTTTACCCCACCGTAACCTGTAAAAACCGGACATTCAAGTTGACGAACACACATTTTTTTTTTACTTATTTTAACGTCGGAACAACTGAATGTACCGATTGAGAGATATTTAGTATTTTTAATCCTCTTATCCTACACCGCCTTGCACTTTCTCCGTCAGTCCCCAATATACCTATAGATGCGTAACATAATGAAGTAGGTCGCTCGGGCCCCCCCTCTGGCCTCACTCCCAGGGTGGTGACGAGGAAAAGTGAAATTAGATTATTTTAGACCGAGTTTTGCAAATTCAGATCGAGGGCGGAAGAGATTATGGTGATAGATTCCGATACTTTCGGGCGGCTCGCGGTGTGTATGTGTGTAACTTTTGTTGTTGTTTTCGACGATAAATGCATGTTTTTTATTGTGTTAAATGCTTATCTGTACACGGGCACGACTTGCTCTCAATAGAGGGGGGGAACAACGTCTGGTCTGATTTCAGTTTTTGCAAGATCCAGCGAGATAAGAAAGTAGTTTAGCACTTGGACGAGCGGTGGCTGCGCCATGAAACTACCTTATTTCGGCGCTTTCACTGTTAAGTCTCCCTAAAAAATATGATTACGTCGTCCCACCCTTGAAAAAGTGCAGAAGTTGCCATCATCTATTTAACTACCAACATATGGCGGTCGATCGAATGGCCCATCTGGCGCCACAGAGCTAAAGAAGTTTTCTGAAGCTCTGTGGCGATTCGATCGACCGCCATTTTGTTGGTAGTTAAATAGATCGATGGCAACGGCTGCACTTTTTCATCTTTTGGCGATCTATCCAGTTGGTAAATACAGTAGACTCCTCTATAACACGGGAAATAATACGTTCAGTGTGTGATTATGGCAACGCTACACTAGGGCTATCTGCCAAGGATGGGAGGTGCCCTTGGCATGAGGACTTTCTAAGGGGTTTTAAAGCGTATTCACATTACATCTGGAGAAAAACTTACCAAAACTCCAGACCGTTAGACCGACAGCCGTGCGATGGGGCGCGAACCCGGGACCTTCACACTTCGGCCGTGTACCATTTTCAACCACTGTGCCATGGTGAGGCGATAATACGTTCAGTGTTATATGAATCCGTGGTGTACGATGTACGAGTCACAAACACATGACCCGCTTTAGCAGTGTGAACCGGTAATACACAGAAACACCTGTCTCATTTTTTCACGAGTCGGGTTGTACGAGTCTTTTTTGACGTGTTATAGGAAAAAGATCACAATTCTTCTGCGATTGTTATACAAATTCATCTTATATGAACTCGTGCTATAAGGGGTCCACTGTAGAAGATTTTTTTTTTCAAGCCTAAGCTAGGAATAAAAATTATATAAATATAATTGTTATATTATTATTTTCCCTCTGATGTGCCCGGTTTCTTGAGCTTTGTTTTTAAATTTAACTAGAAGAAAAGACTAGTCAAAGTATAGTCTGTGAACTAAATTAATAAATGAAAAATGCCAATAAAATATCGCTTCGGAACACCAGAACTGTGAAAATCTTGCAAGAAAATGTTATTTATTTTGTAACATGTACGTTTATTACTCTTAACAAAATTGAGAAAAATATTTTTTTTTCTAGTTAATCTTTAATCCTCGGTGGTTACGTCGTGTAACTATCTAATTCCAGCGTTTTCACTGCTAGTCCCCCTCAAAAAAAAAAAAAAAAATGGTTAAATGGGCCCCAACGCTGAAAAAGTGCTGGCCATCTCACGATTAAACTACTTGCAGCTTGCTTTTACAAGCTACAAGTGACTGATGAGCAATCTCTGTCTCAGTGCATTGTTGAAGCATGGACTTTAAAAACAGCGTGGTTTACTCAAAATCATTCGGCGCGTGGGATTTAGACCTCAATGAAAAACGTCTTGGTAGAGAAGTTTTCTCAGGGGTTCAGGAATTCGATAAGGTTATGTTCTGATATTACGACTTGTTCAAAATTACTATTGAATACTACTCACTTTATGGCTTTGTTACAAATTTTATTTGCAATTACTAAAAACATATATTTGTCGTCTTTGAAATATGTACACTTTACCTCATCAAAATTATTTTTCTATTTTTAATTATTTGGTTTTATTAAATGGAATATGCATTCAACATGTACTATAGATATTAATGTTAGTTTTGATACTTATCATATGCTAAAAAGAAAGAAAAAAAGCGTAAGGTGAAACTGATTATATTGCCGTTAGCTCCCTGGACGGGAGCTTGCGACTGGAGTTTCGTTAAGAGTGGCTTGTTTCAGGAACAGTTAAGTCTCAATCCATGTAGTTAGACTGTTCCTATGGTTACTTTCCTGTTATATGATTTAAATTCACATAAATTAACATCGGAACATAACCCCGTCAAAGTTTCGGGCAACCAGTTAAAAAGCTATCAAAATCTTTTTTAAAAAATAGTTAGAATTAAAATAAAAATCAAATCCCATCTTAAAATTTATTTCATTGTACTTTCAAACTTTACAACTAAAAAGAGAATTTTGAATATACATAAATTGTTACCTTTTTTAAGGGATTTCTTTTTTCTTTTTCTTTTCAGATAAGTGCAGTGCAAAGAAATCTAAAGAAGTTGGCTTCAAGTTTTGAAAGAAAGCTGAAAATTAATCTCATTCTGACTTTGCATTGTTATGATCACGTTTTCTTGAAATTTGTGATTCTTTCAGGCCCCCCGAAAATTTTTCACTATAGATAGAAAACATGGCTTTAAGATTTCTCACAGATGCAAAGCCCTTTTGAGAACTTGGCATTTGTATTTTTTAGCATCTGATTGTCTTGGGATACTTTTTAGGTTATAAAACGCCACTTTAACGCATGGTGTCCTCGCCTAGAAAACCAGATTAAAAGAACACTAAAAGCTGGATAGACTGCCTAATGCCGAAAAAGTGCAGCAGTTGCCATCGCTCCATTTCACTACCAGCAACATGGCTGCCGATCGAATTGCGTGTCACACAGCTCAAGAATATTTTAGACACAACTGGCTGTGCGAAGACTGCCATGTTGCTGGTAATTAAATGGAACGATAGCAACGGCTGCACTTTTTCGGCATTGGAGAAAGAATTGCGCTTTAAAGGGTCAACACTTTTTAAAAACCTTCGGTGAGTTTTCTTTTACTCCAGGCGATTAATTTGGCGATCGGAGGAGAAAAAAAATGTTCTTAGTTATTTCTCTTACTTTTCTCAGCTTTATCCGCCTTCAGAATGATTCCTAGAAGCCTACCTAGGACAGTTTCTTTTCATGTCACAGCTATCCCTGGGGGGACCAGGATTGGATATCATGATATATTTATGTCTTCATCAAAAGTATCATTTAAAGTATTATGTATGGGACAAAACTTGAAAAATATGACATAAACAAGATTTTTCTTTTTAAATTTGAATTATTTTTTCTGGAAGGGGGTTACTTAATGTCACTAGAAATTTTATGATGTTAATTGTATTCAATCAGTGTACTGTGTATGAGAAGTGTGAGTGTCCACATGTGAGAGAGAAGGAAATATAATGAGCAAGTAAAAAGAAAAATCAATGATTATTTCATGTAGTGCTTTTTTACGATGGCAATAATATATTTTTGAACATAATTTTGGAGAAAGCACTACTATTTTGGCTACTAAAACTAAGGCTATGCTGTTTTGGAAACTTTTTTATGTTCGTGAGAGTACTCAAGTTACTATTTTTGCCTCTTGAACGTGTGGACACCTGTTTACACTTTTAAAATTCCTATTTCTATCTGAGGTAGAAATTAGATTATTTAATCAGTGATTCAAAGGACCAGTGACTCCATCACTTCCCTGGTCCGTAACATTTATCGCTGGTCCTTATACACGATTTAAAAAACAATTGCAAAACACAAGAAATTATATAAGCAATTGTAACGGACACCGCCAAGAAAGTAAAAAGTTACTGGCAACCCCCAAAGAGAGGGAGAGTCCCTCTCGAGCAGCAGAGAGAAAAGGACGCTGAGAGGATGGGCTCCGAGAAAATTTTCCCTTGTGATACCGAAGGCGTTCGCTCGGTTATTGAAATTGTAAATATGTGTATTTTTGTGTCGTCTGTGTGTAAAATTCATCCATGTTAACCAAGAATATAACCTAAATAAAGTTAAGCAAACCACATGTTTGTGTGCGGCTGCCTTCCTTCAGCTTCTGAACGGGGCGATACGTTACACAATATATATTTATGTTGGTTACTGTTAAGAGCTGAATTTAAAAAAAATTAAATATTTGTTATAAACTATTAAATAGTTCAAATTATAAGACTTGTATTGGTAAGATTAGATGACATGTGTTGTGTAACTCACGAGGAACATTTGCAAGAGAAAAATGTAAATAAAACGTTACGGATCCGACTGCCCAACACATTTTGTACGGTTCGTCGTATATTTTAGTGGTCCCGGACCACGTTAATTTCGAACTCTGTTTCTACTGCAATTCCAATCTTAAGGTGCAACTTTATCTACTTAGAAGATGCGTTTATTTTTTAAATGGATCTTCATCATGGAAAGGGATATTCCATATCCTAATTACAAGCAAAAAAAAACTAGGCCTTGATAGATTTGTGTTGGGATAAGTCTGGTGCATTAAGAATAAATAACGGGCGTCCGCCTCACGCCAGCACTCGGACCACGACGATGAACATGTTTGCTTTCGTAATGAGTTCCAACGCAGAGAGACAAAGAGGCATGCAACTTAACATACTTTCAATCATCATTAGATGCCATTGTGTACGAGGGCTTTATCTTCCATCGCCAAGTTTCTGATTATCACAGATACGTGTCATTGAAAGCGTCAGGCGAATGAAGATGGTTCAAAAGGCATCGGGTTTCAGAAATTATTACGAGTTCATCCGGCGTCCGCGTTTTATCTCGGCTCTTAAGATTTATTGTAAGCGCTAATAATTTCCATTTTAATTGGCACGGCAGTAGCGTAAGGGGTGCGGTTTCATCACGAACTTAGCGCACATAATTGTGGCAATAACCGCGCGCAATTTCACAAATTGCAGCGTTTAGGAAAACCTCACTGATTCATGGGGTGGGGTTTATATGTGCCAGGGTCTCAGCCTAAGAACGGACGTGGAAGGGTTAGGATACTTTATTACGGTAAATGTTTTTTTAGTAAGAGAAAAAAGCTGTTATAATGCATATTTTATATTCCTTTTTGTTGTTGTAGTTTTTTGTCGTAACGTTTAAGTATGATAGCCATCGTTCTGATATAGTTACGCGTAACTACTCTGATTTTTTTTTCTTTTTAATTAAATTATATTTGTAGGTATTGTCTTTTCTCACAGCATGAAGAATCGTTTATTACCGATTGATAAATAATTCAGTGAAAATGTATTATAATTTCTATTTCATGTGTACAAATGCGAACCAGTGCATGAGGTATGAATACGTATCTGTAAATAGGGAATAACAAGCTTTCAGGGAGTTATCAAGTATTTTTTTCAACATAGATAGATAGAATGAACACCACAGCCAGCTACTTAAAAAAAACTTTATTGGCCCTGGGGCATATGATTGGCAATTCGATCGGCCGCCATGTTGCTGGTAGTTGAATGGATCGATGGCAACGGCTGGACTTTTTCAGCGTTGTGCAGTATATCCAGTTGTTGTTCTATATTGATGTGAAAATGGTTGTGGTGACAGGGATTTTACGACACAGCCACTTCGAGGGTTAATTGGATAATCAGTAATAAGTATGCCACTAAATACTAACAAGCTGACTGCACATTCCAAAATCACATTTGGCCGAAAGAATGTTTCCAGCAACACCCAGGTGCGTATGACGCCTCTTTAAAATATTCCTAGCAAGACGCCTCGCCTCAGTTATGCAATGGTAGCAAACACAAATTCTTATTTTTTTTTTCCTTGGCCATATTCTCAAAGAAAACATCGAATTGTTTCAAAGAGGGAGTCAACACCTAAGACAGCTATTTCGGCTCGACCTTCATTAAATACCCAGCCCAGACAATACTCAATTAATTAATGCACTCGCTGCAAGAGCATAAAATAAATACGCCATGAAGAGAGAAAAAAAAAAAAAAAATAACGCCTAATAACTTTGCAAGCTCGATGGTCACCAACCACCCCACCCAGCTTTACCTTAACGCCTTGCATTCTATATCTGGGTCGCGCGCTTTCCAGCGAGCGTAACAGACCAGCAGCGTTCAGGGATTAAAAAAAAGAAAAAAAAATTAATAATAATAACAACAACAAGCCCACAAAACACTTGACACAATGGCAACAATAGGCAGAACACGGGCGTGGTATAAATTTTTCCGTTAAAAAAATTCGAAATATTTTTGTTTTTTCCCCTTCTCACTCTCTTTTCTCCGGTAGTTAAATTTATGATTTACAATCCGATCGTTTTCGCGCCGCTAAATGCGCAAAAAGGTATTGTGTTATCTCGCCGATGTTCTTAGTGTGTTACGGGGTGACCCGGGATGATGCGCTTATTCGAATGGAATCATTCTTAGAGGATTTGAAACAGGATTAAGGTTTTTATTCCAATTGGATAATGGGGTGTCATTTTTCTTATATCTTTCTGTTTGTTTATTTATTGATTTTTCGTCTGCCAGAGTTTGTGATGTAACGGAATTAAAAGATGGCAATGCATTGTTGTTTTTTAATTTGCTGAGTGGCGCAACCCTTTCCCAATGCTGAAAAAAGGGCAGCCGTTGCCATCGCTCGACTTAACTACCAGCAAGATGGCGGACGATCGAAACGTTCATCGCGTGCCACAGATCTTGAGACCCCTTTTTTGACGCAGCTGGCTGTGTCCGCGCACAGCCAGCTGTCGTCAAGAAAGGGTCTCTAGATCTGTGGCACGCGATGAACGTTTAGATCGTCCGCCATCTTGCTGGTAGTTAAGTCGAGCGATGGCAACGGCTGCCCCTTTTTTCAGCATTGGGAAAGGGTTGCGCCTGAAAGGGTTAATATTTTTAATTAAAGTATGGGACGATTAATGGTTTTAAGCAAAGCCTTATCAAAAACCGCAGGATATTTGGCATCAGCGGGAGTGGCTGTATGTTTTACTTAACCGTAGACTATCAGGCGGAAGAACGACGCTAAAACTGTAATTAAATAAAAGTAACCAGCCATTTAGAATCCAGATATTGCATTATTACGTAGCTGTTCCACTATTACCCCTAATTAGATTTCAAAGAGTCTCTCTGGCGTCTTACTGTGGCTACTGACATTTTTTTATGAATATGTCATCATAGGCTGTTAGTAAAAGTTCCTCTTACTACCATGAACTAAGGTTTCCTGTTAATAGTCACTAGAAGTTCGTTTTAAAAAAGTATTTACATTATAGGCTGTTAGTAAAAGTTCCTCTTACTTCCATGAACTAAGGTTTCCTGTTAATAGTCACTAGAAGTTCGTTTTAAAAAAATATTTACATTATGAAAGAGTCTTCTATTTAGAAATGAAGAAGACTTACACTTGAAAGCATTAGTTTACATAAAATCATCTAAATGATAACATGCGGAGAACTTGATATGCTTTCTATAGTTTATCAGTGGTTCAAATTTAGTCTTTGTAGTTTATTTGGCACTGCAAATTTAGTCTTGGAGCTGTATTTCATGAAGTGTGAAATCTGATGCGATGGATATAGAACTAGGAAACGATTCCCTTGAATGGAGCTTAAATGATATTCACAATAAATACAATGAAGCCTGCTAAAGTGACCACCTTCGTAAAGAGACCACCTTTAGCACAACTTCACTTTACAACAACTACACTTTAGCGCCTTCGTGAAATGACCACCTTTATAAGGTGACCAGTTTTGTTCTTCCCGAGGGTGATCACAATAGACAGGGGTTCTACTATTTCGAAATAAAGTACCAAAACTCTGAATAGCTGACTCGATGCAAATTCGAATCGACATCTTCATCGCCACAGAGATTCCCTAGCTTCTCAACGAATGAAACCAAAGATCCGTTCCAGATGTTTACAACAGTAAAACTTGTATGTAATATAAATATTTTAGTCTAGCCTGTAAGATTTCACCCTCTTTAAAAAAATAAATCAGACGCATCTTTCAACGATGAAGTAAAACCTGGATTTTTCTTCGGGCAAGTAATACAACTTCTACTTTCGCCAGTGTAAGTAAATTATCTGCATAATTCCTAATATTAGCTTTAAAGTACTATCTACTCGAAAGTTTTTAAATGCATGCCTATTACATACAAACTGAGTAGGATTTTTTTCAGCCCAAAATATATGAGATTTCTGATGATAAACTTTGTTTTTCAGTTAGTATTATGTTCAGGACTCTTTTTATCTTAGACTGACGTACTGACCAAGAAATATCTTTATCAGCCTTGGATGTAAATCAGTAACTGTTTATTCTTTCCAAAAACATCCTGTTACATAATGGTTTATTAAACGTGTTAACCATAGCGATCCGATCGTTTGGGCTGTGAGCATGGGAAAAATCAAATGGGAAGAAACTAGTTGTTACGCATACCATAACGCAATAGTTAAAATTCGTTAAAATAGTCCCCAAAAATCCTCAAAATCCTTTCTGTTTTAGCCAAAAGTCTAAAACATAACAAATGCCTTCAGCAGTCAACGCCTGAAGACGGCCTGGATCGTCGAGCCGAAAGCACTTGTGTTATTTTGGACTTGAAGCGTATGCATTTGCCGATTTTAGGTGCCTGTTTTAACAGTTTTTCAAGTATGGATTATATATACGTAGCTTTTCTTCCAATATATCACAAAGCGTATTGTATAATGCATTTTATAGAATAAACCGCAGACTAACATATTACTATGTTAAGCTTTCATATTTCTCATTACATTCATGTTCAACTTCTTTCCATTCTTTTTCATTATAAAACATAGAACTTTTCTCACATTTAACGAGAAAAAAATTTTTTTTTCATTATGGTACAGAAAAACTGAATAAAATTGGTCTGCACTTAAAGTAAATTATTTTTCAATTAAGTATTTTTAAGAAAGAAAAGTTTATAATCGTCGGCTATAAAGAGGAAGATGGCCAAAAGATTGGAGAACACAGAATGATAAAATCTTTCAGTGAAAGAGAAACATAAATGCTCGAAGCTACAGACAGACAAGCAAGAAAGATGAAACACAGATAATGGTGGGTTAACGAAGCAGTCTGATACTGCATTTCGCTTGTACTGATACAAAGAGTTGTGGTATCGCCTCTCTTGCAACATAAAGTTTACAAGAGGACCGCAAGGAGTTACTCAAAAAACGCCTCCATGGTCTGGTCACGTCTGACCCTGTTTTCACATTTATTTTTTTTTTTTTCATCCAAGGAGGGAGAAGAGGAAGATGATGGTGTCTTCACGGAGAAAGTGAGGTAAGATGTTGCGAAAGCACCCAATATGGGCGACTTTCTAGGGGCGTTTGAGGTCCGGAATCCGGTCGGGTTCTTCCAACCCCCCCCCCCCTCCCCATCCCTTCCGTACATGGTTCCCTGTGTACGTGGTGCATGTCATGTGGCTGGATATATAAATCAGAATTTGGAATTTTATTGGGCAACGGATTCAGACAAATGGTGGGCAATCCATTAACCAGACGTCTGCAGCAAGTACATCGAATGGAGAGGTGGCCTTGCTGAAACTACAATCCTTTTCGTGCGAGGTGGTCATAGGAAAGGAATGTTCCTTGCAATAAATGTGCTTCCAAAGAAGTAATAACTTGGTAATTTTTCCCCCCTCACAAAAAATTAATAAATAAACTCGCTTGAGTAATTCAGAGTATGTGACAATTGCAGATATTTACAAATAAATTTATGTTTTCACTGCATGGCATTTTGCATCAGTTTAAAGGGATACAATGGATACAATCAAAATATTAATTTTTACCAGCTCAAATTATTTTGCTTCATTTTTGTATGTTTTAAAATTTCAGGGTTATTTTTTCCCACATTTGGCAAAGATTAGCTGATTTTTAAAATAAATAGAATTGCATCGAGAAGTCTTATACTTCAGAATTTTTTACTGGATATGACAGTAAAAACATTGTACTAAATCTTATGCATTTGAAAGCTGCATGCACACCTCATGTATTATGCCTTTAAAAATATCTATTTAAAAGCAATATTTAAAAAGTTTGAATAAAATTCGATGAATAATTCTGTTTAAAAAATTTTGCTTTTCCATTCCTAAAATGAAATTTTAGTGTAATGTAAAAAGAAGTACAGTAAGAACTTTAAGATAAGTTAATTATATTACTTACAAGCAATGCTGAAAAAGAATCTGTATCTTTTTTAGATTGTATGTTAATTTTTTTTAAATACTATTCAAGCAATGACTTCTTATAACGGTTTTATCTGGGTTTAATTCAATTTCATGTTGTAGTTGGCCAACGACTTTGAAGAGGTCACTGAAAATCGTCCTTAACTAACAGAAAATTTAAGCAGAAGTTTGTAGAATTGTGGCACTATGTGTGTTATGTTCATGGTTTCCAAGGCTGTAAACATTATGATTTTTCTTGTTGTTAGGCAAATTTTTTAAAACCATTTTCCAATCGAAGACTTTCTGGGTTGGGCTCTTATACTTCAAATAATTTCTAGACCTAATGTCTGTCTAGAAATGTTTGGAAAATGAATAACCAAACTTCTTTCCCCCCCGCAGAAGGACTTCTTACTAAACATAAGAAGCAAAAGTTAGATGCCAAAACTGAAGTATAATCCTAATATGCAAAGCAAATTAACAAAGACAGAAAGTTGACTACTGCTGATGGCCTTCAACATTGCCAAAGCTACAGTGCTGGCTTCTGCGTAGAAATATTCGGAAGGGTGACTTCCATTCTGTGAGTTGAAAAAGAGTTAAGGCATTTATAAAGATGATAAATAAAGTTGTTACATTACGAAAATAGGGGAGAGGGATATCGGGTCTTGTGACATAGGAGGAGGAGGGGGGTTGTGTCAAAATTTACCGAAAAAAGTGTTATGTAATGTATGGAAGTTCCCTTACTAGGAAATCTACCGAAGTGCATTAATTGAAGAGCTCTTATGAACCAGGTCTTCGAACCGGAACTAAACCGAAATCTGAAAACAGGAGAAAACCGTTATTTTGGTCAGAACCAAAACCGGAACTGAACCGAAAAAAAATATCGGTTTATTTGGGCTCAATATATCTTCAGTCATTTTGTTGCTGTAACCAATTTATCAATACTGTATACTGTAACCAACTTACCAATTAAAAAAAGAATAAAATCTTTTAAATTTTGATGGAATTTCATTTTTTGTTCATGATATAATCATATTTTTGTACGAATATATAAAGAATAAAATTATTGATTCGGAACTGAACCGATATATTTATTTTTAGCTGAACCGGAACGAAAAAATTACGATTCGGAGCCCTGTTATGAACACAAAAGGAGAATCTTCACTATTGAGGATGGACGCGAGACGAAAAATAGATCTTATAACAGCTGCAGAGCTTTGTCTCGTCTTGTAAAGTCCCTAAATAGTAATGGGGAACCACCTTGGCCGATTAGACAAAAACACCTAGCACGGCAGATGGCTGAAAAGTGAAAGTCTCGGGATCAGGCCTAGCGTGCGGCCATCGATCTAACGTTCTGGACGGTTTTCTGCAGATGTGACGCGAATACGCGTTAGAACCCCTTACAAAAAAGTCTTTCGACCTAATCACCCCTCCTGTAGATAGCCCTCGAGTAGCTTTGCCTTAATACACAATACAAATACCTATATAGTGATGAGGAAAACGCCTGTCTCGTATAGCATCTGCAAATATCTGTCTCGTGTCGCATTCATGTCTATTAACTACTGCGTCTTTTAAAAGATGGGGTGTGAACAGATTGTAGGGTCCAATGGCGGGTTAAACTCCTCAGCAACTCTTGATGCGTATTTTGAAAACCTGCGAGTCCTATTTTCAGAAGTGTCAACTTACGCTGGAAATGCAAGTCAAAACTAAACCCAGGAAAAAAGAAATTGTACGCAATACATTTATTATTGTACTTGGCTTTCTGAGAGCAAATCACATTATTCTTACAAAACACTTTCAATCCTGATGGAGAAGTTAAATTCTGCTGCAATTGTATGTGCCCTTGCAAGAACCACGCGTTGTTCTCTCTGGGTGGAATCCGCCAGGAATGATGCAGGAACAGCCATCGAAGAGACAGTTGCTTTATTTTAGCTCACCCCAAACTTGGGGATCATTACTTAAATCCTTTAGACACTAACCCTCCCATTAAATGCGGACGCTTGTGGAATGCGTAAAAACAGCTGGAGACTTCCCTTGCTTTCTTATAGTTGCGAGTGCTCCACAATAAAAGTCAACTTTTCCTCAATTTGTGGTTTCGCCCAGGGCAAGGACGGATATCCAAATCATCACATCGTACCAAACGCACCCTGAAGACCGTTGGACACGGAATTTTTAATGGATAACCTGCCTGTTGACCGAGCGGAATAATCGCACTTGCCAGTTAGCATCATTAATGATTTAGTCACGGTGGAAGGCACATACTAAAAAAAGAAACAAAAATGAGCTATATATATATATATATAACTATAGGCGCTGGGTCTTAAGCAATTTTCACAGTTGCTGTAGTGTTGAGTTGGAATTGAGATCTCACTGTGAGAAATTCTGATAGCTGTGTCTGTCAAGGTCGCCTGTGGTTTTCTCAATGTAGGGGAATGACCTTTAATCGAGCAACACAATCCAAAAAATTTCGCCCTCCAGTATAATATATAATATTTTAGGATGCTTGAAAGCAGACAGGCGCCAATGTACTGATGCATGCAATGCAAGAGACTTACGCGTGCCGAAGTCTTGTATACTAACTAGAGTTCTACATGAGCAATCCGGACACTTCTATACGGCTGTGCAATGTGCGCATCGCACAAGGGCGCTAAGATAACAGGGAGTGGCCGTACTAAACCGTAGTAATGCCCGAGAAGCAATTAAAACCTGAAAAAAAAAAACTAAATTGAAATTGAAGCAATGAAGATAAATCGTGCCAATTTTGGCATGATTTATCGTAATTATATTGTATTATCGTAATTATTTTGATTTGCCGTTATTATTTTGTATATCGATTACAAAATAATTTAATTTCAACACAAACGCATTCAAACTTTTTGAAGTTAAGGCAGATTTAAAATCTTACAAATAGTTCTAGGCACACTATATACAAAATTCAGAAAAATGTGCTCTAATACTCGGTCAAAATGTTGCCGAAATATATTAAATGCGATTTTTAAAAAAACGTGAACTGCACTTTTAACTTATTTATTCTTGTGTTTAAGAAAAACCTAATATGACTTAACAATTTCTTCATTGTTTGGACATACATTTTAAGGACTAACTAACATTTTCTCGTTCATATATTGAAGATTTCCTCTCTTTTAAACCTTAATTATGGTGAGGGCAGACAAACCTAATTTACATTAATATGATGTTGAAAATCGTAAAATATTTTTCAAAGCCTTTTCAGATAACGGCACATTCTACTTTTTAGAAATTCAAAAGATTTCAGGAGACAATTTTTTGAGTTAAATCATTAATCCACAACGAGTGATCTCGGCTAGTTTTTATTTTGCTAAAGTAAAACCATATTCACTCGTTTATTAACGTGCATCTAATCTAATTGTATCGTTTGGAAAATAAGTATTACATTTTTTCAAAACTTAAGTGATGAGCTTTTACTGGAAATGTAATTTTAAGCAATATGAAATGTAATTTTCTATTCACTGTCCTTTTTTTATTTTTCCAAGAAGCCTCTTTGTTGGGTAATTTTATATCATGTAGAAGAAAATGGATAGGGTGGTTTAAGTTTCTGCTTCAAGAAATTTGTTAAATTAGTTACTTAAAAACAATGCGGACAAATACATAAAAGTTTGAATGTCTTGCACATTTCATCTATGTACTAAAATGCTTACTGTTAGTGTATATCAAAGATTTCCAATCTAAAGCATCCTTTAAAAAACTATCGTCTTATAACAAACCATATAAGTTAAAATAATAATTTCTTTCTTTCAGAGAACTAAAATCTTTGGAAAATTATACCTGAACTCTAAAATGTCCGTGTTCTTTTATGCATAATTTTTTTTCCTGCATGATTTTTCTAACTAAAGTGAAAATACAAATGAAAGATGGAAGAAAATTTTTACAACCCCTTTAATTTTGTAGATGATACGAATTACTGTGCAATAAATGGATTGGTACATCTTTTTTTCTTAATTATTCTGATTTTAACTAACCGAGAACTTTTCAGCTGGCCAGAAATCTGATGTCAACATCATCAGGAGGAATTCCATGTCGGCGTTGCAAGTCGGCTTGCAAAAGGTCTTGCGAAAATGATGCGTGCAAGTTTGCAGTTTACTAACTCACTTGGTCACTCACCACTTTCACTTGCAAGGGCAGGGCATAGCCGGAAATCCTTTAGTCCTCTTACAAGCGATCCAAATACTTCGGCTGAGTCATGGGGATTTCTTTTCGAATCAAATATCGGAGTTTTGACCGATGGCAGGAGAAAGCCTTAAGTTTGCGGTTTTTCTCTCGTGAAAGGTCAACGGAAGAAAACTTACTCATTTATGATGCTATCAGAAACAGGGTGAATAGTTTAGCTATGACAGGGGTGGTCAACTTTTTTGATACGTACGATCAAGTTTTCATCTTGATGTGCCGCGATCAACTTGTTGTTAGGCACACTCTAAGTGGAGTGGTGTGAAACACATACTGTGTACTAATACTCAAATTTAATACTCAAAATCGTCGCTACCTGCTGATTGTCTGTGATTATTAAGGGGAGGGGGTTATGAACACCAAAATATTCTCTTTTTTCTCCACCTTTATCAACAATTAAGGAAAACGAATGGGAGAGACGCCCTCTTAGTTTGCGACATCCATGTTTATACACTGTGTTGCAGCGCGAGATTCACTCTTGGGAGCTCTGAATAAATAAAGAAAATAATAAAACTCAGCTGTTTGAGCCTCGTCAGGAAGAGACCCCCCTAAACCCTCCCTAATTTTTTAGTTTTATTATTGCCATATTAAAAAGATATTAATTGACTATGTCAGTTCATCTCTCATCTTTCCTGTATTTCTCCTGGTAACCCTATGTTGAAATTTTTATGATTGTAACCTATTTATAGAAAAATACATGTGATGCATATTACAGCTTACAAAATATTGTAACAATAGATTAAAGCTGTTGTGAACTAATAGTATTTAAATATATGTAAAAAATACATGTGGAGCATATTCTACAGCCTACGAAATATAGTAACAATAGATTAAAGCTGTGGTGAACTAATAGTATTTAAATATTATGTCGCATTTTTGGGACACTTTTCAATAAAGGGGGTGAGAGATGAAATGACATAGTCATTAATATGTCCAGGCATATGTAAAATCTACTTATGTGTCAACAACACCAACGACAACGAAAAAGAAAAAAAAAAGATTACTAAACGGCCAAAAAAAAAGCTAGGTCCACAGAAATTAAAACAATAGAAGTATTATTGCTAATGCTAACACAAATTAACTATAAAAAGAGATTTAAAATTAGTATTTTAAATTATCGTGTTTAATCGGTTTCTAGTTAAGACATCGTGGGTGATCGTCGATAGACTTGTTGGGCTCCCCTGATCTATGATAACAATGAAATTGCAATCGGTGTAAAATGTATAATGAAATTGTTCTGGTACTAAAATCGTCTGATTATCAATTTAAATCAAAGACGATGCTCCAATAAAATCAAATACTCTCTTTTCCAGATATTTTAATTTAGTCTTTTAAATACTTCTCCCAAAAAACGCTACTTTTGCCGATATATATTGGTTATTTGAACATGTGTAAGTGATAAATATTGACCCGATTTTTCGCATCAAATTATTTTGAATGAGAATACATAATAGAAAGCGCACTCATTACGAGTTTTTAAAAGGCTATTGTTTAGCTTATGGAAAGAAAACATCTGGCGTTGAATTTGATGAAACTGAACTTGTAGATAAACAGAAACACTTGAATAAAATTGTAAATTTTGATGAATAGATGAATTAATTAGTATTGGACTCTCTGAGACTTCCAGCCAACTGTTTGTGGGTTTAAAAAAATAGCATAGTAAAATCAACGAAATGATTTTTTTTTTTAAATGAGCCATCATCATGCCAGTTAACAAACAAATAATTTGGTTGATTTTAATCGAATAAAATATTTAGGCAAAATATGTTTGGTTAAATTAACAAAACATCTATTTATTTCAATCGAAGCGTTTGGTTAAATTGTCAAAATATTTTGTTGTAATAAAAATACTTTATTTCAACCTGATAGTATTGTTGATTTAACAAAACTTTTGTTGATTCAACAAAACATTTTGTTCAGTGTGATTAGTTCGCCAGTTGATTTTCTAACAGAGTAAAACTATAATTTACGATGGTTTTGAAAAGAAAAACGGAGTCCTACGTTAAAAAAAGAAAGAATTGAAAAAAAATAAAAATAATAAAATAAAACGAGAGAGAGAAAGAAAAAGGAACCGTTAAGCGTGTGCCAGACTGAAAAAATTCAGGAACTATCCTGTAGTGCTATTGGAAACTGAACAGGGATGGATGCGAGACGAGACAAACATTTCTAACATTTCGATGTAGGGATTTTGCGAGACAAGACAAGGATTTCGCGAGGCGAGTCATTTTTTGTCTCGCATCCATCGCTAAAACTAACAAGCCGAAACGGTGTAATCTGCAATAGCACTTAATTTTTATTTTCTACTACATCTTCCAAAACTTTGAAGCGCAACCATTCTCACATTGAAGAATAACTGAATATACTGCCCGAAGCGGAAAAAGTGCAGCCGTTGCCATCGATCGATTGAACTACCAGCGACATGGCGGATAATCAAATCGCCCATTGCATGCCACAAAGCTGAAAAACTTTTTTGACTCGGCTGGCTGCTCACAGCTATGGCAGCGACTGCCCTTGTTATCTGAACATTAAAGGGTTTAGAGAGGTAAAATGAGTAGTTCTTTTAATGAAAAATATAAATAAATTGTTTTTAAATTACACACACACACACACATATATATATATATATATAGATAGATAGATAGATATACACTGGGTGTCCGAAATTAAACGATCCTATTTTAAACAGACGAAACTATCGTTTAGAAAGTTATGAAAATTGGTGCAGGACATAATGAAGGTATGGGAATTTGTTTGAGAAAAAAAAAGTGAAATATTCACCATTAGGAGGCTTCTCAATGGCCACTGCGATCACCAGTCCTCAATCCATGCGACATTTGGCTTTGGGGGCGTTTGAAGCATTTGGTAAGTGGTGATAATCCAATAACTTTGCCTGAACGTAAAGACGGCATTTCACATGTTCGTAACATTTCCCCGATCACACTGCGGTCAGCTGTGGAACAAGCTTTCTTATGATTCCAGATGGTAGCTGACAATGATGACCGTCCTGTTGAACATGTTTTGTTGTAATAATATATGTAAACTATCATAAATTTGTGCTAAATGTGTAATTCATTAAAAAATACCCCCTGGTGGCAAACATTCGAACTAATTTTTTTTTTTTTTTTTTGCTCAAACAAATTCCCATACCTTCATTATGCCCTTCACAAAATTTCATAACTTTATCAACAATAGTTTCGTCTGTACGTTAAAATAGGGTCGTTTAATTTCGGAAACCCTTATATATATATATATATATATTATAAATTATGGGCTATATATATATATATATATATATATAGCCTATCATTTCGGACATTAGTTGGCAAGGTTTATGCTCATTAAAAGATTTATTAACTGCATTTGGAAACATTATATTAGGTTTTATATATCTTATTGAATCCATGTTCTTTCTTTGTGTCTCCAAAAGCTTTCAAGAAACCAACGCATTTCTAAAAATTTGAGAGGTTCTGTTATTATTTTCAATTTGCAAGAGGTCTAAACAGCTTATCAGAAAAATTAAGAATTTTATAGAATTTTTTTTTCTAATTATGTTTTAGTGTAGTGGAGTTAAATGCTCCCAATAAACTTTTTAATGAGTAAAAATGTTGCTCACTGATGTCGAAATGTACGCCGAAAAAGATCATTTGAAAGGAAACTCTATTTTCCACCAAAAAGAAATACTTATTAATTTACTCCCACAGCGAAATTTCAGAATACAGGGTTTACCTGGAATCTAAGTCTAACAGCCTTGGCCATAGTATTTTAAAATTTGAATAATTTATAAATCATTGTAGGGACTAAATAAAGTTTATTAATTTTGTCTATATTTTTTAAATATTACCCATTTTACCCCACCTTTAACAAAAATTAAAAAAAAAAAACTTCTTAATAAAGTTTAAGTTTTTTTTTTTTTCATTTAAAATGAATGTAATTCTTCCTTTTTTTCAGTTGTGAAGGGGATGAATGCATTACATAAAGTAACACAAAAAAACTTAAACATTTTAAGTAATAGAAAACAACCCATGAAAACAAAAATGTGTGTTCTTATACATATTATATCCCAGCATACCCTACAAAATAACTTATATAAAATGCCTAGCAATCGGTGCTATACTTACGAAATTTTAACATTTTCCCAATCAGTTGCATCAACGAAAAAGAAGTTCTTTCAGTGTGGGATTACTCTAAAAAATCCCCAAAAAGAACTGTGACGCAATCACTAGAGGTTCATTGGGTTTGCTAGATCGAAGTGCACATCTTCGGATATTCAGAAATTTCTATCCTCTTTTGGCGATGTTTTCACTCGTTCGGAACGGGACCTTTTTTTTTAATGCTGTTTTCACGGTTAACAGTTAAGGCATGTAATGAATTCGAAAACTCTTAATATTAATTCGTTTAAGTACACAATATGCATTTTACGACTATATATTTGCATTTATTAGTATGTAAATATGTCTGCCCTGATTCGCCAGGAAAATAATTTCTTAAAAGATTTTTTTTAATATGACTTTAATTTAATTTGATTAAAATATTTAAATTTATGATATCTTATGTAACAAGACTGGTACTATCGTTGCTGCACCTTCCTGATTATAATTCCTGCTTGTCATTATAAACTGAATGTTAAAATTATGTCAGTTTACATGTTTAAAATGATAATAAGAGATAAGATAGCTTGCTGCCCATGTGAAACGAATTACCAAATAAATAATTAAAAAATAAATAAATAATCGAATACTGGTGTTCATTGTAACATAATTTATTTTTCAGTTCGAAAACATTTTATTGCGTTACATTTTTAACCCTTCGAGCATCTCGGAAGAGACAAATAATGCAAACATTTTTTAAGCGTGCAATTTTCATGAAGCTTTAAAATTATTTGAAAAAAAAAGACAATGTTTTGATAGGAAAATTTGCACCCCAGAAAAAATAAGCTGTTAATATTGCTTACAAGCTTTAAAACATGTTTTATGACATCTGTGTTCTTTAACTAATATAAATTGTAGATGCATTGCAGTGAAATCTGCAATTTAAAAAATGAAATTTTATGTCTCAGCCGCTTGTAGGGTTAAAGATTATATACTTTTTTTTCAGAATCTTTCTCTAAAAATTTCATTTTATATTAAATCTGCATGAAGGGGAAAAAAGAAATTAGAAAAATGTAAATTTTCAAGAAGACCCCCTAAAATATTTTTTACTAGAAGAATTCCACACTTTGAAGTTTTTCATTACTTAAAAAAATAACATGCAAACTTTAAAGATAAGTTAAAATGAAAATTATGAATTAAAAAAGAGAAAAAAAGCAAAATGTCTCATTTAATCTAAGAAACAAAGCACGAAATTCTGCGGCTGTAAAATATGGAGTAGGCCTCCTTAATTTTTTTTTTTCTTTTCCAAGTTATTACTTAAAATAGATAAAATTATAATAAACCTTTAGGGAGATATTCTGAAATAAAAGTAGCATAATTAAATGTTTACACATTCAAAAAAAAAAAAAAAAAAAAAAAAAAGAAAAGAAAAGAAAAGAAAGAAAGAAAGAAAAGAAGAAAAAAGCAGGAAAAAAAAATAATTAAAAATGAACCCGGTCTTATCAAGGTTACTGTTTATAATGGAGTCCGGTGTTCCGTAAATGTTTTGAGGGACTGTAGGTTCAGTGGTCCCGGTAAGAAACTTTTTTCCCCCGGCTAGTTCCACGAGGTGAATCCCCCACCTCCCATTGAAAAGGGTTTACTATATTAATGTCAGAGGATTTTTGTGCTATCCGTATGCAATATTATCAAAAATTGCCCATTGCCGATGATGGCAAAATAAATAAATAAATCTCGAAACATGTCTGACAAGGACGTGCAAAACTCAATGACCTCTAAATAAAATAATCTATTTAATTTATTTTGAATTTTTATTTCTGTAACTTGGAAAAGAATAAGAATTTGCTTGCTGCGTGTTTACAGTGGTGAATTCCACAGTTAAAATAGTATCAGCTGAAAACTATGAGAGCATCGCTAGCGAAACCTCCATTATAACCATAAGCATATCGTCAGAGGAGGAGGGGCATGTAGCCCCCTCCCCGAACCTGTCTGAAAATCTTTTGAGGTCTAATTTTTTTCCCTTCTAAATTTAAGAGAGTTTTCCCCTTTTTATGCTTGTACTGTATACGTAACCTAAAAAAATTATCGTTCTCTCGCCGCTTGTGTTTTTAACCAATTTTTAAAAAGTGAGAATTTTCTCGATTCGTCGAGGTTTTTCTTTTTTTTTTTTTTAATTTCCCAACGTATGTTCAGCGATAATTTTGTACCAAGTGGACCGATTTCGATTGGCCCTTTTTTATTGGAAAGGAGGTACCTTATTTATAGTGATGAGCAGTAGTACAGTTGGTCCCATATTCATTTGGTCAAGTTCTGATTACATGTTATGATCAATGAAGTAACGGAACTCTTTAATTCACATGAGCAACGAACGATGCTCGGACAAATCTCTTCATTCACGCGTTTATTAATGTTTTAATTCCTTTTCTTTCTTCGAGGGGGGGGGGCAAAAAATTTATTTTACTTTGCTACTTAACAAATGACTCATTTCTAATTTAAATTTCAACAAATAAGGAAATATAAGCAACAGCAATCTCCGATTAAAGTTAGAAGGGGGGGGGGGGACCACCGTCTGCTTTCCTTTCGAAAATTACGGAAATACCTTCCGACTGCGTCACACAGTGGAATGAATACCTCCAGATCAAAAAACCGAAAAACTTGCGCATTTGGTTTCGTTTTCACCTGGACATCTCTTTTGGCGAGATACCGCCAAAACTTCAAGTCTTACAGCAACCCCCCTTCCGAAAGAAACAACACTTCGGGAAAAGTAGGTTTCCTTACGCGCCTTCGCTCTTTTCAAACTCTTTCAGTGCTGACAAAGGCACTCCAAGTGGACTGACGGACACGGACGGGCTTCTTGTACATTTTGTGTGTGTTTGTTGTGTGTGTATGGTGTTTTCTCTTCTCCAAGATGATTTGAAAAGTTTTGTGACCCGCTTTCCTTTTTCCTCTCAGTTTCTTTGCTACATTTTTTGAACTTGTGCCTAATATTTGGATTGAGAAACGTATTTATGTGAGGTTTACCTGTGGACTAATTATTTTAATTAATTAATTTGGAATACCTGTAATTTGTAAGTACATATTTTTTTATGGTTTAATATTTTTTATTATTATTACTTTATTTTTGCCTTGCATTAGACTTGGGAAATGTGAAATAACAAAATAGACCCAGAAAAGTAATAAGAAATTATTTTTAACACCAATACTTTTAATTAATTTATGAAGTATCCATAATTTTTAGGCCATTTTTACTTTTTAATTTAATTTTATTTTTGCCTTGCACTAGGTTCAGGAAAGATAAAATAATAAAATAAGTAACCATTTTACTACCAATATTTTTGAATTAATTTATGAAATATCCATAACTTTTAGGCCAGTTTTAGTTTTTAAGTTAATTTAATTAATTAATTTATTTTATATTACCTGTAATTAAAGCTGGAGGACACTAAAAATTAAAAATAACTACGAGACAAAAATTATAAATAAATAAAAACATCAGTACAATATTAAAA
Organism: Cheiracanthium punctorium; assembly: GCA_038373885.1. Taxonomy (NCBI): domain Eukaryota; kingdom Metazoa; phylum Arthropoda; class Arachnida; order Araneae; family Cheiracanthiidae; genus Cheiracanthium; species Cheiracanthium punctorium. The sequence goes on along the minus strand of JAWZYV010007414.1, from coordinate 451,325 downwards.
AATGATGTTATAACAAGGATTAAAATTATTAATTATTTGAAATATCAGTAAGTTTCTACTTTAAAATCAGTTACTTTAGTCACATTCAATTCCCTGTTGTTGTTTTTTTTTACTCCCATTAAGATTATAGAAAAAGTAAAGTATTAACATAGTAAATCAATAATTAATAAATTGTTGAAAATTATAAAATAAACATAGTTTATAATACCATTGGCCAACTTTTGTTAATCAGCTTAGAATGTGTAATATGTTAGCAGGCATTTTTATTCTCTACTACTACAATATAAATAATCAAAAGTTCTGTAAAATTCTTCATTTCAATCTCCATAAATATCTTATCGTAATTTTAAAAAAAGTTTCTAAATGTACAGATTCCACTCTTTTTATCATTGAACGTTGCATAACTCAGAGTTCTGTTGCTTATAAAAATTTAGTTATTTATTTTAAACATTTCTTTTGCGTGTCTTTTTACATAAAATTCAAAGTTTACTAGTAAAAATCGAAAAATTTAAATATTTTCTATAGTTCTAACTCCGGTAGTGAATTTACTGCTTAATGTTCTAGAAAAGAAATAGCATCAATATACATGCTATCAAAATGTATTTGAAAAAAAAAATAAAAAGGGCGAAAAAGAAGGGAGAGGGAACGAATATTAAAAGAATATTTATCGACTCCTTCTAATTACAAAAAATATTTTTTACGAAATTTTCGAAAAGAATTTTCATAACATTTAAGGGAAAGTCAACCCTAACTGGTTGCAAAAATTGCATTTATTCCCCTAAGCAGCTACATGAACAATATTGGTGTGTGTGTGTGTGTGTTTTTTTTTTTTCTGTAATGACAAATACAAAGAATAACAAGAATGCTCAATAAAAAGCTACCGATAAAGAGTATAAAATAACACACATAGAAAAGGTACTTATAAAAGTATTTACATACTATAAGTACCCTTTTTTAGGTTTTCTTTTACAAAGTTTTTAATTGTTTTAGAATTTAAAAAAATGCTTCAGCAATTATCCATGCATTCTCATTGTAAGCTGCAAATAATACCGGCGGAGTATCCATCCAGCAGAAAGGAATTTGCTTTAGCCGTTGGAAGGATAAATATCGATGAATATCAAAATGGCTTCTACCAATTATTTCTTAGGGTCTTTTACATATTAAAAAACTACGTTGCAAAGTTTAAAGAAGAAAATAAAAAGCGTCGTCCAAAAACGAGTAATACCCGGTTTTGTCCGATTGCCAAGGTCCTAGTTTTATCCTACAACTTCATTACTTGAGTTTCAGTTTATTAGTTCTGTCCATAAAGACTGAATCATTCTTAATGACAAGCAATACTGGCTCTCAATATTGCGTCAATATAACATTTAAAAAATTATTTCTAGTCAAACCAATGTTTCCCTAATATTGGAGATACGCGGGATATATTTTCATCGTAATATTGCGCCAATATTACGATGTTGCAGTATTGGCACTACGCAATGTATGTCGGTTTTACGTTATAAGTAATTTTATGCAATTATAATATAGGTTGATTATTCACATTAGCTTTCTCTACATTACTATAATATTGCCAGGTATTAGGTATATATCTTAAAAATGGCAATACCTAATATTCTTTTATGTTGCCAAACATTCTTTTAAAATTAGTAAAAAAGTAAAATCTGATATCTGAAGATATTAAGCTTTCGAAGTTGAATTTATAGAGCTAGATGAAAAAACTGTACTACGGCAGTGGAACTTTCGTTGCCGTCACGGGCTGTAGATAGCATGAATCTTCCCATCGGAACTAATTACTTATTCCCAAGTTTAATCTAAATCGTATCAATATTTCCCATACCGATTTATATATAGCAGCTGATTCATCAGCTAAATAGGCCTCCAAATATCTAAAACTGACGATGCTCAACCTAATTATGAAATTACTCGAAACGACGGTGAGAGTAAAATAGGGAGAAATCTCTCCTTTATCCCACTGATATATTTCGGATCGCGACAATCGCTGTGGGAAAGCTACCTCTAAAGGGTGGATGCTGAAAAGGCAGAAACATTTACCCCGGAGCAGTTGAAGCTATGTTATTTCTATCGGGATTCTAAGAAAACAGAAAAATTTTACTGCACATTTTTTTTTTTTTTTTTTTTAAGTGGAATAAATTCTTCCTCATTTCGATTTAGCCAAAATTTTATTTTATGTACAGGAATATTTTTTATTCTTTATTTAAGGTTCATTTTTTATTCATTATACATGAAGTTTTTTTGTTCTTCATTTAAGGTTTATTTTTTATTCATTATACATGAATATTTTTTGTTCTTTATTTATGGTTCATTTTTTTAATAACGATAGATTTTTTTTGTGCAAAAAGCTCGCTAGTTTTCAGCATCATAATTATTATACATGAGCAGGTCTTATTAGTCTTATATAAGGATTTCCTGTTATTAATCCGAGAAGATTTTTCCAAACTCCACCTGGGCACTTGAAACGTGCAATGTTTGTGAATTTTGAAATTATTGGACGTCAAATCTAAATTATTGCTTATTTAATTATTTATATATTTACAAATTTGAATTGAGTTTGTTCTTCTGGTAATCTGTAAAAAATAAATAAATAAATAAAATTAAAAAATAAAACAAAATTCTTACAAATGAGGATTTTTCTCAGGGGGAAAAATATTATTTTTAAATAATGCATTTTTCAGACGAGTATGTAAATTAAAAGATTTTAAACGTCATAATGAGTTGGCAAATTTCACAATATTTAAAAAAACTTATTTTCATTTTTCATTTTTACTAGTTCATTTAACATTTTAAATTTATTTTCACCTGTAGAAACATTACTTTTAATTTTAGCAAAGAAATATCTTGTAAATTATCTAAAAAATAAGTACATTCAGTACGCATACATATGCATCTTTTTTATCCTTAAGTCAAAGCATCTGCAGTGTGTCAAAAATTCAAAAACAAATAATTTTGTGTGTGTGTGTGTGTAAATATGCTACTGTTAAATACCGAGAGATTTATTGCATTTACATCATTTTCAACTATCACTGCAGTCATCACAGTTATTTCCAACGTTGGCTTTCGTGAATAAACGTTCTAGTCTTTTTTTTTTAAACTCGACATTATGAAGTTAGCTATTTCAACTACCGCAAAGACATCAATAGTCTTTACTCAGTTCCAGCTGGATATTAAAAAATTTCAAAAGTTTATCTCCTTCATATCCTAAATATGGAAGTGATTTTCTTGCTAAGATCTCTTTTTAGGAATTTAGCCCCAAAATAAGCAATATTCGGCCTGATTTATCCTCCAATCCCTGAAAAACTCGAATTTATCGCATGACAATACACAAGTTAAATTGTGTTTTAAAGTTATCGCTGTTTAAATTTTAATGAAATTTATCTTTTTTTATAAGGTACTTTCGTGATTGGTTGAAAACATTAATTAAGCTAAAATAACTGGTTAGAATTCTTTTACGTAAGCTGTTAGTGATAGAATCAAGCATTCAGTTTTTGTAAATGAATTGGTAGAACTACTTTAATTCATTGAGATAGGAAGATTTTCTATGTTTAAGGTATTTTTAATTAAATTTAAACTAGAGTTTTCCTGTCTTAGAGAAAAAAAAACTTATCAAATTTAAAGTTCAATTAACGAATTGAACTCATTTTACTTCAATCCTGTAGTAAAACAAATGAAATAACGATTCCAAAAACCAGATTAAATTATGATTTTACCAAAGGCTATCAAAGTGTCTAATATACAATTTTTTCAATGTGAATAAAATCAAATTACTTTGATAAACTCTAACAAGCGCTTGAAAATCCATGTATTTTTTGTGTGTAACAACTTTTTTTTTAATACCCGAAATGCTGTGACTGTTTTTTTTTTTTTTTAATGTCCTATTCAAACACAAATAATACACACACCATTTTTCACACGATGCATGATTTTGTGAACTTCAGTAACACATACATTAATGTTGCCTTTGGAGGACACATTTTAAGCGTACCCTCTCTACTATATTTTGTATCATTGCAAAACAGATTTACCTGCTACGTGCTTACCTGTTTCTGACAAGGAGCTTGCTACTGAAAAACGGCGATAAAATATTTAAACTGCATTCAGCATTCTTTAAAATATTTAAAGAATGCTGAAAAGCAACGCTGATGATAGAAGCGTGGTCTTTTTCGCTGCGGTCTTTCAAAGATGAGAACGGACATGTTTGTCTCCTGGGTTCGCGATTAAAAAATATTTTGAAAAAAGAATGACCTATGTCTGATAAAATGCACAAATTTAACATCCCCACCTCCAATCTGAAACATTTCTGAAGCTGCTACTGTGCGATTTTGCTAGAAAAGGAGCTATCAATCTCTTGCGCATACATCAAAGTTAACTCTTCGTATCTCAACAATTGAAGCTTTAAAAATTGTTAACTCTAATGTGAAAAAATGCATTATAAATATGGTGGTGCTTAATTCGTTTTGCAGTTTTGTAATTCACGCAAAAGTTTATCGCCTAAATAGTGTTCGTTTTAGATTTCAATTTATTTCAATTTTTATTTTTGTATCACTCGAAAATATATCTGTAGCATACGAACGTGCTGTTGAGGTGTTTGTGGACAGTTTAAGCTGAGGACTTTTTAAACAATTATTAATATTCTTCTAGTGCTGACTTACGGAAAAACACTACAAGTGCTGCAATAACTAATATTACCACTGCTGAAGACCTAACTACAGTTGCGTGTTAAAACGTTAGCAAGCTTTTGAGAATTTTTGAAAAATTGTTTTATGCTCACGTTACTGTAGAAAAAACATCATCATTATTATTTTTTTAAGCATACTGGATAAGTCATATGCCTTTATTTGATAGGTTGCAGATCTGCAATACGATGGCATAAAGGGTTAAATAGTGGCTAATCGAGCTGTCCGGGTTCTGTAGTAGCTAAAGAACTATTCTCCACTGCAAAAAATTCTGCCAAACTGACAAAAAAAAAAAAAAACCTTCCAGCCAGGACGCCAATTTATTTCTGTATGTTTTACAGAAGTTTTCCGTATGCAGAAGATTTCTGTAAAATAAACTGAAAACTTGTAAAATTTACAGAAAACTTCTGCAAAACATACGGAAATAAACTGGCGTCCTGGCTGACAGTTGCTTTCTGTTAATTTGACAGAATTTTTTTGCAGTACTACACCGGCTTGGGATTAAGTGTCATTTCGTCCGTCTCTTCATAACAGGCAACGCCGGTCTTCCTATTAGGTGGCTCCATAGTAAAGTGACCAGTACTTTCGGCCTAGTAGTGGCCTCCATATAAAAAAAAAAAGAAACTAACTAATCCAATGACTGACTGACGTCAGTCCTAACTTCGTACGAGCGCACCACATCCCAACTTCCGCTCCTCAGCTGATCGGGAATCTCCTGTAACTCCTCCCAGCTTATCCCTTTATTGCGGGCAAAACAAAATGATGGAGAAAATGCCGTTACAGATAACGCAATCTCGCTCCTTTCTTTTTTTCCTCCGTGAATGGGCTAATTAGCATTTGATAGAGCGGCATGCTAAATCCAGTTTGTAGCGTTTCCTTTGTGGCCTAATGCAATGCGTGCGCCCGCGTAGAAGAGAAAAAAGGCATTCCAGGCAGAGAGAGCCTGCCCTGTCATTGTTTATTGTTCGGGTGGCTTATTGGCCTGTCTGAACCAGTTGCATGTGTCTGTTTGGGGACAAGTGGCTAAGTGCCTGTAATCTGCTGCTCGCCTAACAGCACTTATCCGACTTAATAAACGCAAACAAATGCAATAAGCTGAAACCGTCGTAACTTCCTTTCTCGGACTTGTGTTGAAATATTCCTGTCGGAATCTGTGGCCCTTCTGAACACACTTGAACCCAAATATCAGTTATCGTACATTAGAATACGTCACCCGTGCTGCAATACAGATAGTGTCCAAATATTAGCCCTTTAACCCTTTGAGGCGCAACCCCTTCCCAATGCTGAAAAAAAGGGCAGCCGTTGCCATCGCTCGACTTAACTACCAGCAAGATGGCGGACGATCGAAACGTTTCTAGATCTGTGGCACGCGATGAACGTTTCGATCGTCCGCCATCTTGCTGGTAGTTAAGTCGAGCGATGGCAACGGCTGCCCTTTTTTCAGTATTGGGCAATCTATCCAGCTGTTCTACCAGCGGAAAAGTGTAGCCGTCGCCATCGCACAATTTAACTACCAGCAGGATGGCGGTCGATCGAATCGTCGACTGCGTGCCACAGAGCTGAAGAGCATTCCTGACATAGCTGGCTGTGCGGCGCAGCGCAGCCACCCTGCTTAAGCAAAACAGATGTGCGCGAAATGGACCTTTTTTTCGCAAGTAACTAATCATCCGAGCTGTTGTTGTCATCAGTGAAGAGACACAACGGTGAAGGTTCTTCTGCGAGTGTCGTTTCTATCATGGAACTTTGAATGTTTCTCTGAAGCCTAGTTTTACAATTGATGCGTTTCAGCGGAGCATTCAAAGACCCATGCTGAGAAGAAACACAAGGTTACAGACGAAGAATCTTTGCTTTGTCTTTCAATGATGAGCGCGCGCGGGTTGAATGGTAGTTGTTGGAGGTAAAAAAAACAGCTTGACTTCTTGCAGTAAGCCCTTTATTCAAGCCTTCTTTTTTTTTTCAAAATCATTTTTCACAATGTAGAAGAAGCAGAGAGAAAACCGAGGAGTAGGCACAAAATTTAATTTTAAAATTAACATTAATTTTCCTTTCCTTTTCCATTAATTATTCCTTTGAAGTCCTTTTTTTCATACGATACAAGGACATACTGGAGATAATATACTAAAGATGCTTTGATTAATGGACCTGCTACAATTTACTTCGGGAAAGTGCAAGATAGATGCCTGGCCTTGTTGGCTAACGCTAGACGTGCTTTTTGCCTGAAGCAGTCTAGAAATCACCTTCCAGAGCAGTTTCACCTTTTTACTCTGCAATTAATGAGTGCTCTGCATATTGATTTAGCCCAGTAGTGCATATGCTCTGTTTAGCCTGTTTAGTGGTGTAGACCGCGGCTCGATAACGGTCCAAGGTGTTGAAACTATCAGCTTGTCTTCCATTTTAGTGCGAAACCTGAACAGTATTCAGAGTTAGAGCATTGAAAAAAAATGCATCTGAAATTACTGCCAAAGCTAAATCCTGAATTATAATGTACTTCGAATTTGTTTTCTATTCGAGATACATGACCTAAATTTTATAGTACAATGTCAGACCATACAGGTCTGGCATTGTACAAACAGACCTGGGAAACTTTATTAGAAACATGTCATTAAAACACACTCGTCAAGCTACACTCCTTAATAATTACTTTTTTTCGAGATATGCAATTAAGCAAATCGATTCTTAATTCTATCATATTCTTGTTTTCTTCATTCAAAAGATCTCACATTTCCCCAATTTACATCATGTCCAACGATCTAAAGCATATTGAAGATTTCAGAAAGAATTTTCAAACGTAGCTGTGTATTTTAAAAAGCTTTTTATTTAATTTGTACAGAGTCTATAGCTTATGCCGAATATAATTTTTTTAACTTTATTTTAATAAAATATCGCTTCTAAATTTTGTAATTAAATTAAATAAAGACTAATTCAAATTCATTTTATATTATTTGTAGGTACTTAAAAACAAACAACAGCATGTTATCTGTAAAACTAAAAAATCTTGGTCATGAAAAAATAACTTTTACTAAGTTAAACCTAATAACAGCATGATTATATTTTGAGACATTAATAATTAATTAAATATGCTTTGGTAAATGGGATTAGTCTGGTAACTATACATAATCACATCCTGGTTTGGGCTTTACACTCTGAGCAACACATATTTAGCAGCTTTTCAAAATTATGTTTGTAATTGAGGATCTGAAAAAATTACTTCCACCACCACCCAATAAAGAAATTAGAAAATGAAGGCAAGTTGTTTCACCTAGTAGAAAAGCCTGCATTTTAAGCCTAAGTACATTAGATTATGCTGCATTCAGCCTAAAATTCAATGACTAAGGATATTTTACTTTATGAAATTACCATATTGAAATATAACTAAGCAAGATTATTTATAAATGCATTAGAAAATATATTTTTCTCTCTTTGTTCTGAAATTATTCAGCTGAATATGTAGCAATATTCGGCCACAAGTATTCGGCCTAATACCTGTTCAGTATTCGGCTTACCGAATATTCGGCAAACTCAATATTCGGCCTACCGAATATTCGGAGAAACAGCCGAATAGGCCGAATACCGACTAGTGGCCGAATATTCGTTACATCCTTAGTTGGCCGTCAGACTGTTTCTTTCCAAGGGCAGGCATTCGCCGTCTAGGTAAGTCCCGAAATGTTGGTCACATTGTAGACGGCCAACGTTATCCATACGAATTAATAACCGGGCCCAAATAGGGAGTTAAACCCTGGGCCCATAGTCGTAGAGAGTGGCACGCTAACCACCATACAATCCGGGCGGCGATTCTTAAAATATGCCTCAGTCTTCAAGGCCGGGACTATCTGAAACAGGGTGCTCCTTACCGTGGCGATGTTTCAGTCCAGGTATCAGGTTCGAGAGACGCGAGCGTTCAACTTGCTCCTTATTACTCAGACGCACCCTTTTTGCAGACTGCTGCACTGTATCATCCGTCAATCAGCCAGGGAGCAGAAAATTATACTAAAATCCATTTGCATCTCAGCTGGTGTCAAGAGTTCAGGCCGCTTTGCTTCTTGCAGTAAAAAAAAATATGTCCGTGACAGATGTGTGGTTGTGAGGGATCAACTCGCTTTTAAAGCTGTCATAATTTTATTAGAGTTCGAGACCTCTAATCCGGGATTCCTAATATTCGGTTTGTTTTATTTTTTGAACCGAAAGAAGTAAGGTGTAGCGTTCGTTTTCCATCCTGCAGCCTAACTTACTGGTTGAAGTCACTAAAAGCTCTGTTCAAAATGGCAAAAACATTTGCGCTGGATGTCGCCTCTGAAAAGATGATAAAAATTGAAGCTTATGTAAGAAAGAAGTACATTAACTGTAAGAATAAACGGGGGGGGTGCTTTTTTTTGAAGAATACTGCAACTTTATCTAGTGATTAAAGTACTGTTAGTTTTGGGGTCAAAAGCACCAACACGACAGAGGGGCAAAGGCATCTTATCTATTGGTATATGCTCCTGGTCTCTCGAGACTTAACCCTTTGAGGCGCAACCCTTTCCCAATGCTGAAAAAAGGGTAGCCGTTGCCATCGCTCGACTTAACTACCAGCAAGATGGCAGACGATCGAAACGTCCATCGCGTGCCACAGATCTAGAGACCCTTTTTTGACGACAACTGGCTGTGTGGCACAGCCAGCTGCGTCAAAAAAGGGTCTCTAGATTTGTGGCACGCGATGAACGTTTCGATCGTCCGCCATCTTACTGGTAGTTAAGTCGAGCGATGGCAACGGCTGCCCTTTTTTCAGCATTGGGCAATCTATCCAGCTGTTGTCACATTCTTCCATTTTTCAGCAGATGTCAGTGCTGTTGAAAATAGTCGTGACAACTTTTTTACGGGGAAATGACGTGCTAAACAGTAAAGGATTCTCGTGGAGCTATGCCACCCGCAACTATTTTTATAGAAATCAAATTCTATTCATCGTGACTGGCAACAGTCAGAACGTCAGAGTTTGATGTTTCCAGAGCGGTAATACTGCGCGTTAAACGGTTAAATGCCCGTGGGGGTGGTGGAAACCAAAGTCCAGTGCAGGAATCTCAGCAACTGCATCTTTGTCAAAATGGGAGCAAATAGATTAAAAGGATTTCTCTATTCTATTTTTTAAATTATTTGCTTGAAGATGTTCTTTTAAGAAATGATACGAAGTTTGAACAGATTTTTTTAGAATCAAATTACGCTAGACTTTTAAAAATTTTAGAGTGTCTTTCTTTAGGAACTGTGTTGTGCACTTTCAACTTATAAGAATGATGAAGCAGGCAAGAAAAAATATCTTAACTAAGCAATATTTTTCAATATATTTTTAAAGGAATGACGTCTTTGCAAATTCTGCAAGCAGAAATTTGTGAAGATTTCTTTTCTTCTTAAAGTGACATGTAAATCATAATAAGTCTACTGTTTATTAAAGTACATAGTAAAGAAACATAACTGGACTTTTGTTAGTCTCGAGACTTACATAATTTATGTTTTTAAGCTGTTAAGAACGTAGTAAAATTCTTTTCATCCCTCCCTTCAAAAACAGCGTTCTCCAATATTGTTCTACGTGAAGACAGGACAGTACAAATGTAGAAACCTTTTTATTGAACTTTTCGAAAGTAGTTTCCCTTCTTCTTTTACCATGTAAAAGAATCTATCGCCTAGCTAACAGAGAAATATTATTAGTATTCTGCACCAGTGACTGGCTTTGAGTCAAAGAACGTCGGTCCCGTTGTATCTTTTCACGAGCAACAACACTCTTCAAAAAGCTCTTCAGATATCAACAACAACAACAACAAAAAAAAAAAAAACCGTTAAACAATGCTCAAGGAAATACGGAAGGTTACATTGAAATGTAAATTCACCCGCGTGTGTATTAATTTGATAAAATCGTTTGAAATTAATATTTAAGGAAAAGGTCAAAAAACCGCATCGCACATGACCTTAATTTTAATGAAAGCGACTGAGGAAGTTGAAAACTTTTCAATCGTTCTATTTTTGAGAGAAAACTGCCGTGAATCGTGAAACGAACATGGAATTAGTAAGGTTTAAATTATTTTTAGAGTCACATTAGAATTACGATAGAAAATTTTAAGCTTTCTTTTAAGTATGTGCTTTAAGAATTTTTATAATGAATTATGCTTCAGTGCATGTGAAATAAGGATAGTAACAGTAATCAGGAACGTTTTTTTGATGTCTTTAGAAATAGAATAGTTTAATTGTTGACAAAAAAAAAATTACTGATATTGGAATGAGTTTTTAATATACCAAACCCAGAAATACTTGTTTTCAGAAAATTTTCTTTTTTTTTAGCTTGCTTATTTCATAGGTTACACGATTAGGATACCAAAACTGTTTTATTTTTGTTTCTACGATAACTAGAAGCAATGTAATACAAGAAATAAGGAACAAGAAGGGTAGTATTTCGTACATTATTAAAATCTTTAAACGCATTTTCTGAAAAAAAAAAGTGTGTTTTTCGTAAATTTTCTTTACCTTAAATATCATATCTCATCACGTGTTTTTGACTTGAAATTTTGTCAGGATATTATGATTATTACTAGCTGTGTTGTGATGCAGAATATAATATTTTTATTGATTTTATGACCACTTTCTCCTTCAAAAATGCTTTTTAAGAAAAAGTATGGAGTTTTCAAATAAAAATTGAAATATTTTCATACGTATTTGAGCTTTTGGTTCATAACACAGATAAATATGCTGGTTATGTATTGTGTATAAATGTTATTAGAATCGGTTGCAGGAGGTGTGGCGTAAATCCAATGTTTTACCAAAATTTCACTTAAATGTGCCAATATTTCAAATTTTACACTGAATTTCATAAACGGCATTTAAATTTTTAGTTCTAAATCCCATTTTATTTAAAAACATGAATTTTCCATTGAAAATTTATTATTATTTTTTAAGTGCCCTAAAGGTAGGCTCTTACCTTAAGTAAATTAAATAATATAAATTGACATGTTAAGTGTTTGTTATAATAACTGTTTTGAGTCGCGCGTACCAGATGCGTACGTATATAAATATTGTCGGATTGGGGGAGGTTGACTTTTTCTCTAGAAAAAAAGGTATTATTTTTTCTAAATTGCATTTACAAGTAGTTTCTAGTACAGTGAAACCTTCGTAAGTTGGACACTTGTTGTTCCAATTTATAGAGGTATATTTCTATATTATCGATACGTTCCGTTCCGATGAAAGGTGTGCAACTTATGGGGATGTCCAACTTGTGAGGTTCCTCTGTTTCTGCTTATTACGTAGTTATTTCATAAGGACACGTTTTTACTAACATGAAATATATTTAACTTCGTTATTTCGACATGTTAAAGCGATAAGAAATGTGTTGTTGTATATCTCAAAAGTAGGGCGACATTGGTCCACCAACTAGGTGCCCCCATATTAAAGAGATCAACAAGTCCGGCCTTAGTAGTGGCCAATGCCTCCAAGTCAGAGGCCCGCCATTGGTGGTTGGGGGAATCTCAAAAGTTTTTCATGCCTAATTTTTCTATAAACTTAGCTGAATTTTTCGAGAATTTTCTCTGTTGAAATGCTGTTTCGCTTACCTGAACTAATAATTTTCAGCATGTGCAAACAAAAGACGTAGCATCTTGTGTAAATGATATTTTCCATTACTTTCTTGATTATTAACGCATATTAAATGTCAACAACTTAATATAGATCACACTCATTACCGGTCCTTTTGCATAAGTTGCATTAATTATCATTAAATAGAAGCCATATTAGTTCACTGAGTTTTATATGTATGTCAAAGTTCACATATATCATGTCTTTGGAAAAAAGAGGTTTGACTGAGATTAATTATTCCTTTACTTTAACCTCTCTTTAGACCTTCTTTTGTTTTTAATGGCGTTTGACTTCGGGATGGGTGCTCTTTTATGACGTAACCTCAAGTTATTTTTTTTATACTGCCATAAATGCAAAGCTTTACCTCTTCTCCATTTTGTGGTGCGATATTTTTCATCTTCATTATTATATTAACTACCTGGTATATGCTGTAATTATTATTATTATTTATTTTAGTTGAATATACATAGCTAAATTCTTAGAGAGAAAAGTTCTGTTATTCGCAGTTGTTTTATGAACAAATACAACAGATGCAAAAATTATTTATGTTTTATTTATAAAAATAAAAGCATTACATTAGATACACGCAGAGAAATTTTAGAATGACCATTTTTTTTTCTAAACAGACCATCTACAACTGATTAATTGTTTTTAATTTTTATTTAATTTTTTAGATCTTACACTCATTACGAACTGTGAACAACTCACTAATGAATAAATAAGGCAAAAAATAAATAAATAAAAATAAATTTAAAAAAAAGTAAAAATAAAAAAATACTAACCAACAGTTATGAAACCGTAGTTTCAGATTTTCTTTCTTTTTCTTCCACAAAAATGTATTAAAAACCATGAAATATGCCACTTCAAATTATATGCAGGTACATTTTGAGAAAATAATGATTTCTGTTAAAGACAAGATGTTGAAGTTTTTCAGGTTTGCTAAAATTCTCGTTATAGAATAGTAAAACACCGAATTCATGCATATTATTATATAGAGAATATTATTAGTATTCTCAGAGAAAGAATATTATTAATAGAGAATATTATTTATAGAGAATATTATTATATAGAGCATATTATTATTCCGAATTTTGTAAAAATACTATTTTTTAAAAATTCAGAATAAAAACAATCTTTTTAGAGAAAATTTCAATAAAATTATAATTATAATTTCATTTTCTTAAAGGAAAAATCGCTTTCAAATATTGCTGAAACTGAACGTTAACATATAGTGGCTTGAGCTAGGTTTAGTCTTTTATTTGATCCGTTTGTTTTAAACTAGACAGATAATTTGTTGATTATAAAATAATTATTCGTTTACTCCTTACGTATAATATTTAAAAACAACATTAAAAATGTTTTTTTTAAAACTGATTAATTCCTTATCATCAGATTTCCCCCCTCCCAAAAAAAAAAAAAAAAAAAAAAATCACTGCCATATTCTTCCATTCATGACTGATGACTGGCATTGATCATTGGCTTAACTGGTTGTTCTATGAAATAAGAAATGTCTTAAATTAGAATTTTTCCTTATCTAAAATCTATATGCAGTAGACATTAAAAAAAAGTAAGCATTGGTAAAATTTTACACAAAGTTTTTAGGATTAAATGATTATATTTCCCCATAGGTTTATAGCTTGAAGTCTCAATTGAATCCCACCGTTTTCGTTGTGATATAACCTTTTAAAGCAGACGAATAAATTCTTGTGAAAATTTTGAAATGTCTGTTAGTTTTTACTATTTATTTTATTTCAAATGCATTATTAAGTGCTGCATGTCTGTTAGGAATTCATGAAATAAAAATTTTTTTGGACTGATATTTTAAAAAAATCATAATTTGAAGCATTAATTGTATTTATACCAGACTCCCATCGGCTCTTTCTCCGCAATGTCGTGTAAAAAATGTATCCACAGTTATTCTATTTTATTGCTCTAAGAACATGGCATGTAGGTAAATGTATTCTTTTAGTATCCCTCTAGTTATTCTTAAGTAGGACCACTGCATGGTGCATATATATTTAACCTTTACTTTTTTTTCTCGAATTCAGAACATGCTAGGAGTTCTCTGTCAAATATTTTCGCCAGCACTAGGAAACGGCGCTTTGCTTGGGAACAACAGCGGAATGTTTCTTATTTGCATATTTGCTCCGAATTCGGAATTGGCTCCTTTTCTTTAAGCCAAATCACAGCTCTGGATAATTCCGAGTCAGGATCTGCTTATACAGTCTTGTGAGCTCAAGCGTTAAGTCGTTCCATTTAAGAATACTTGATCCAAAGCGAAGTTTTGCTGATTGCTCACACACAACAATAATGAAGAAAAAAGAAACATCATGCCACGCACTAAAATGTTTGTTTATTTAATTGTATGTTGCTTTAACTTTAATAAAAAAAAATGTTCAAGGAAAGTAATTTATATTTAACTGTTGTATTTTCATTTGAGAAAACAAGTATATAGCAAGTATGAGCAAGTATATAGAAAAAGAGTTCTTTTATTTCATCAATTTAGGCACTCATTTAAGTCCTATAGATCATTTCATGTTCCAATAATCATTGACACACACACACATATATGACTAAAAATGTGTTTTTTCAATTTACTATTTCTCTTCAACGTAAACAATAATACGAAAAATATCCTGGAATTTTTCACGTAATAATTTTATTCGAAAAGCATATAGCTTTCATATTACTGTCAAACGTTGCCCAAATATTCGGAAATTGTCTTTAAGTTTGGTTTTTTGTTTCAGTGCTGAAGTGTTTTTTCGAGATATACTCAGAAATTTTATTCAACTCCATTTGTCACCAAATTATACAATTTTCGAGACTTTTTTGAAAAAAAAAAAGCTCATGTAAAACATATAAAAAGAACATAGGCGCAAAATATTGCGTCAATATTATTTTGTTAGAATTAAAAAAAATACATCAATTATAACTTTTGTAAATATTATAAATTTTATCATCCACTTTATAATTTTTTATCCAGCTTCCAGAAGTTATGCCCATTGGCTTAAGTCAAAGAGGGAGAAGGGGGTTAAGCCTTCCTTGGATTTTTAGCGTTCTACAGAAAAAATAAAATATTCTACTCTAAAATTAGTATATTTCAGAACAAACTGTAGAGCAGTGATTCCCTTCCCCCGATCTGTGGATCAAATGGTAGCAGGCCGCCCAAGGAACATTAAATTATTTCCATTTTATTTACTCTGGCCCATTTCTCTCGGGTTTGTGGTAATCTAGACCTTTGTAACAGAAGAAACCGTATAACTTTTTTTAAATAGTTTATTGTTTATTAAACATTCCAAGATTATGAATTAAAATTGCAGCCATAAAAATTGAAAATAAATGCCCTTTACTGAAGGAGTAAAAAAAAAAAAAAAAAGAAGAAGAAGAAGAAGAAAAGAAACAAATAAATAAATAAAACGAAATTTTATTAAACAATAAAAGGTATGTTTAAATACAATCAAATTAAAATTAGTAAATCAAAACAATGCAAGATATAAACAATCAGCGCCCTCTCTTTCAGCGGGCCGCCGTAGTAAAATCATGAAACGTTGACCGGTACGCTGCGATAAAAGGTTGGGGAGCATTGCTGTAGTAGAGGATCTGTAGCCCTTAAAAACCTGAAAAATCGCTATCCAAACATGAAGTGCTTCAGTTGATTAAAATCTAATTCATTAAGAAAAGATAATACGGAGTAAATCACATATTCTCATTCAGACAATTAATATTACTTGTTTGTCGAAGAAAGCTGATTATTTTGACTCTATTAATACACGTTTTCTCAAGTAATCCAAGCTTATTCAAAATAAGTAAGATATTGTATTTAACTTTAAAAGCTTTCGGTACAGTCTAAAAAGAATCTCCACATCACCCCCTTCCACACAAGTCAAGTTTTAGAATGATTGCGATTAAAATTAGTTTAATTTTAACAAATATAAATATGATGTTGAAAAGATTTTGTGCTAGGATTTTTTTTAAACATAATTTTCGCAGAAAACTGAAACAGCTTACGTATCTTTATAAATAACGAGAAAGAGAAGGGGGGGTGGGGTGGAATTCAATATTTTACATTGTACATTTAAAATTTATTTTTTACCGTGAATAATTTTGCACGAAAATGGAAATTAGATTTTTAGTTTCAAACAGCTTCAATAACTTAAAATTACGGTAAAAGTGCTATAAACTTTCTTCATTTGCATTTTATTTCTTTACTAAACGGTAAATAGTATTTAATAACTCGAACGTTACGGACCTTTATCACGATTCTTACTTGATTTTTTTCGTCAGCAAATGGAAAACTATTTAACCTTTCTACGCAGTTAAGTTTCTTGCTCCCAATCAGCAAACAGACGCATCGGAGGAACTGTGCATTAACCAGAATTCGAGTTCCACTTGACTCACGAACGAATCTTCTACCCGGTGATTTCCTAGTTTTTATTTTATCTTTTCATTCTTTATTTATTCATTACCTTATTACTTCTTGGATGTTTATTTTTATTATATATTTATTATCGTCGTCAGTTAAGCGAGAATGCGAACTAAAACACGGAATAACGAAATGGAGAAACGTAACCCTTGCGTCATGCTCCAATCGTCAGCAGACTTACAGAGGAATAAATGGTACATTTTGTTTATCCGGCGTGGCAACAGTTACGAGGAAAGGACCTGAAGCGCGCGAAGCGGCTACAAAAAAAAAAAAAAAAAAAAAAAAAAAAAAAATGTTATATTTATTAAGGTAGAGCTACTAATTTTTTAAGTTGGGGAAAGTTGAATACCTTGAAAACATTTCTGATGAATAACACATTTTCTAAATTTATTTATTTTAATTTTTTGAATTTACTTTCTAAGTTGTGGTTCATCAACATAGGCTGAAAATTTTTATTTAGAATAGAAGATTTTGTGTGCTTTAATTAAAACTATTTTCTTTCACAGAAAAAAAGTTTTATTTTAAATAATGATTTAGCCTTCTTAAAATTAATATTAACTTAATATTATAAATAAATTGTTAACTGTTTATTTTTCATTTTACAATAAATAGTAATCATTGTCATAAGCGTAGCGTGACAGAAAATAGTTTTTGGGGTAGGCACATGCTAGAATCAAGAGTAAAAGAGACATTTTTCTTATGGTTAGAAACAAATGTTTAAATAAAATATTTTTAGACTCGTTTGGGGGGATACAATCACCGCCAGACGTTACAGCTATAATCATTAGTGTGACAAAATAAAAAATATTAATGAAAACGCTGGACTATCGCAACCGAAATTTCTTTTAATTATTGCATGTGAACGATGCCCCATTTTATTCAACCTCGGAAATTTAGAAGATTTGAAGCAATACAAATTTTTATTATTATGGCTTAGAAACTGGAGATATGTCTTAAACTCTTCATACCTTAATTTGTTTTATTGTAGTATAATACTTCAAAAACTCTCCATATGGACACAGTGTACGATTTTAAACATTATTAATTTTATTTCTTTTTTAATGCTGGACATTTTTTATTTAAATAATTTCGATCTAATATTGAAAAGAGCTCATAAATTTTTACTCTGAAAAATATCTTTGAAGCAAAAAGTACTAACTAAATAATATTTAATCATTTTCGGTCTAGTATTGAAAAGAGTTTTAAAATAATTATTCTGGTATTTTTGAAGCAAATAAATAAACGAAACAAATTAAATTATAGTTAATCATTTTCGGCCTAGTATTAAAAAGAGCTTAAAAATGATTAGTCTGAAATTATTTTTTGAACCCAAAATAAAGCAAATAAAATCATATTTAATCAATTGCTAATAACGAATGGTCTAAAACTAATTTGAGAATAACTTGACAGGCTGATTTATGTGTCTCCAATACAGCAGCTAAATAAGATACATTCTATGATAAGCTGTATAAAATGTGGGCTTTTATAATTCTTATTGTATCGCATCATTTAGAACGTAAAACATAGTATGTTTATACGCTGTTAACACTTTGTATCACAAGTGTAAAAATTTAGTATTTTCATATTTCATCAGACTTTCTTGCAGTTTCTCAACTTTAGTGAAATAATACACTTTTTGAACGATATAGATTTCGGGGAGATCATGTTCTTTACTTGGGAAACTTAATAACGTCATTTGACTTGCGGTGGTCGCGCCGTATAAACACCTCATATCAGTGGTTTCACTGCCAGTCCCAATAAAATATGGTTAAATGGTCTCACAGCTGCTACCATTGCCATCGCTGTACTTAACTACCAACAACATGGAGGTCTTTCAAATAGCCCATCTAGTGCCACAGAGCTAAAGAAGTTTTGTAACACAGCTGGCTGTGCAGACACGCACAGCACCCCTCCCTCTCGCAGACGCCCCTCGTGTAGGCTTTCTATAACACAAAGCACTTGAATACGATAAACGCCATTTCTTCATCCACAAAAAGCATTAAAGACTAGTTTATATAATTATATATTAATAATTATAGTATATTATTATACATTAAAGTAGAAACTTTACAAGTCCGTACATATATACAACAGAAATTTTTTAAGCAATCGCGGAGTTTTACCTCATCCGATATCGTTCGTGTGTGAAACTAAACTCCTCAGAACAAACATTTTATTATTTTACTCTACGTGCGATGGTATCTATTTCATAAGTTTACATAGCAGTAAAATTGATAAATTACTGTCAATAGGTTATTATGCCATCATCATTTCTTTGTATTTCTTTCGACGAAAGATAATGGAAAGTGTGTGAGGTTTTCTCCTACATCAAAAAAATAGGATGGTAAAATCATCTTTCCGTTGTGTAATCAGAACAATGTTTCAAAAGCGGACGAATTTTATAACTGGCTTTGTTCCATAAACTTTTCCTCCCTCTTCATTTCACCTCGTTTCAACAATCCCTCCATCAAGAGTTGTGCAATATTAACAAAGAGAAACGATTGGAAAAATAAATCATCTCAGCATCACTTATATACTTTCGCAAGTGGAACGCAGATAAGATCCAAAATGGCGCTCTCTCCGTGTGAGACAAGAACGGAACATAAAATTAAACCGATGCATTTCTCCCAGGTGACCTTGGACCAAGGGTCCTATGTCTTATGGTAATTAATAAAACTTCGGTCTTTTCTCTGTTCTGACGTCCGACATTAATTACCGACCTGTACCGTAAATGTAGTTTGCAAATTAAGGTGGGTATAATCATAACGGATTGTTCCTGAAGGCTAGCTTGTGGTGGTACCGTTGTCATCAATTCTGAGACTTGAAAAAATATTCAAAAGGCTAAAAGGTTAATTTAAGCGAGTTTTATCGATGGAAGAAACGTGTCTTAGGAGATCCGAAGCATCAGATTTCGATTCTGATAAACATCTGATTTGATTATGAAATCTTTCACAATACCAGTAGCGGTATTTTCTAACTCAGTATGCGAGATGTTAAATAAAAGGATTCGTTACGGATTCAACAATTTGACCTTGCAGCTATACTAGTAAACTACTTAGTCATGAATTTTCAATAGGGTGCTTAGGCTTACAATGGTTTCTGTTCGTTATCTTTATAAGTTTCATTATGTTCACCTTATTATCATTCGACACAGCTCTTAACAGTATTTTAAGGTAAATTAAAGATCAAATCAGGGCGGGACCAGAGCAGTGGCGTATCTAAGGGGGAGGGGAGGGTTTTAACTCTCCACCCCCTTGTCACTAAGTGTAATGAGGAAAATTGGACTCTCTGGACCTTTGGAATCAAATAAAAACTCTCTGGATACGCCAATGCACCATTTGAAAATAGTTTTGTTTGGAAAAGTAATTTGTTATGGAAAGCGTGAACTTGTGTGATTGAGCCACGCTTACTCACGTGTGTGTATGTATTACTATATGTGTGCGTGTGTGTGTGTGTGTGATTATATATAAGTAATCAGAAAAATGAACCCCTTGAAAAAATCCTGGTTACGCCACTGGACCATAGCAGTTAATGTTTTAAATGTTGGTATTACAAGGTTTAAATGTAGCTCACTTCTGTTCACTTAATTTCAGTACATTCAGAAATCGAATGATTTATGTACATTCGATTAATCTAACAAGACACAAAATTAGACCTTTTTATGCATACATAAAATATGGCCCATTTATATGGAGTTGTGTATATGGCTAATTATGACTTCATAATGATGTAGCCTTCGCTAAATAGAGAAATGTGACCAATTCTACATTATTTTCAAACTAAAATTCATCCGATACCTAAATTAGCCGGGCAGATAATAAAGATAATGTGTTAGCAGTGTCGTGTAGAAATAGCTTTATGCACTTATAGGGGCGCAGTCAGGAAAATTTTTCGCGGAGGGGGGAAATAAGTCTGGAGTAAATAAACGGAATTTCTGAGCGACATAAACGTTATACTGATTAATCTGAAAATTTCGTGGAAAGTTCAAAATCCCTGCTTATTCCATTGTTTTATAAAGCATCATTGTTTTATAAAGCATTTCTGTTAAAAAGAAAAAAAGCATTAATTTAAGTTTTAAGTTCAAAAACTCAACCGGTAAAATTAAAAAGCTAAATTTTAATTTAATAATAATTTTAAAAATGTGTCAACATGGCGTAAACCTGTATCACTAAGCAGAAATGGTACACTTTTCCATTCACATAGCAGTTCTTATTGCAGTGCGCTCTAAATATTTTGGTTTTCTCTCAGCATTTTACAAGACTCAAATTGATCGTGTGTTTGTATTGGAACTAAAAGGAGAGAACTTCAGATGAAGCTTTTTTTCTCTGAGTCTGATCGCGCGATCTAGGTCTTTGGTCTTCAGCTCTTGTCTAGTAATGTTATAACGAAGTGCGTCCAGCCTAAATAACAGTACTTCACAACCGATTGTGCACGTTTGGTGAAAAAATAGGCATTCCGAAAGGTTAAAAGGGTTGATGCCAGATTTTTTAGATGAAAGGTAGCAATGAATTCGACATTAAGACACTATTAAGTGCATTTATTTCAGCAGAAACGGAAAAGGGTAGTGTTCTGGCCATTAAATAGATATATAGCGTTGATATTCAGTCAAGCGTGGAACAAAGGTGGATGAGTTATGTACCATTTGTTGCATGTTTTATTTTTATCTTTAGCTGCCTATCTAATATTTTTGTTTTAATTTTTTCTTTAATTTTAATTTTTAAAAATTATTTTGTTACTGCCCGAGCTTATTTTTTGAGGGCTTAATTAACGTAAATAATATTAAAAATCGCTTTGAGGCGTGAAAAGGATCCACCTTTGCTGTTAACGTACGTTAAAAATAGGCGTTATACATTTTAGCCTTATAAGCAATTGCAGACCTTAAGTTATTTTTAGATTTGTATTTTCTAAGATTTATAGAAAAATGAAGTTGTAAATCCAAGCATTTGGTGATAGTCCGATCCAAAATATTATTTGCTGAGAAAATAACTTAAAAACTGATGCTAATTAAAACTAAATTAACCAGTTTGAATTACTGAAAACTGTTAGTTGCACATAGATGGTTAGGATTGTCTGAACACGATTAGAAGCATTCGAGTATGAAATTAAATATTATGTTAAAATTTTCAATGTTTCAGTGAGTTTATTATCATTTTTTGTCTGTAGAAGCATCAAGTTGCTTACTGTCAAATTTTGTCGGATTTCATCGGGTCTTCTCTTGTAATTCCGTTTCTGGATGTTGAATCTATATCGGCAAAATATTTCTTTCAGTTTTAAAAAATAAATAAACTGTATAAAAGATGTTAAATATATACCTTTCTGGGTCTAGATGTATGATGTGCATTGACTTGACTCTTTGTATGTCTCAGCAGCTTATATTTTACTAATTGCTTACCTTAATGTGCAAAATGATAAGAAACGCAGTGCAATTTATTTTTGTAATATAGTTAAAATTTTACTGACCAAAACATGTTTGTTGAAGCCTTCTACAAAATTTATTATTTTCATTATTATTTTATTATTATTACTCGTTATTTTTATTATTATTCAGTTATTTTTATTTATTTTTTATCACTCGAAGATATATTTGTAGAGTAGTAAAGCGTTATTGAAATGTTTGTGAAACAATTTAAGATAAAAACTTTTCGAAAATCACAGTAATAATTACCTACAAGTAAACATTATCAGTGCTACAGTAATCAATGGTGTGATTGTGAAGATCAAACCCAGTTTCTCTCTATTCTAAAAAAAAGGAAAGGCCGCTGTCAAAAGCTTGTCAGCGTATCGCCTCCTAAACCGTGGGGATTTGAGTTTCGACTAAGGTGCTCACAGATTCGAAAAATTCCGAGGAACCTGCTAAGCTGATTTAAATTTCGAAAATCGAATTATTTTAGAAGATATTAATTAAAAACTGAAAAAATAAACCGAATGGTTGCTAGATTTGGCATAAAATCATTCATTCCTTTGCAACAAAGCGTTTCCAAGTATCTAGAATCGCGTGAAATTTACAAACATGAGTTAGAATTACGCCCATTTTACGGCAAAATAAAAACTATATGAAATAAGTAACTCAATGTGTTACACAAAGTTGAAAATTTTCAAATAGTAAGTTCGCTTAGACAACAGGAGTTTAGAATTAGCGATTATTCGTTTTTCCAAAACAGAATAACTAATATCTTGAAAATGAAAAATAATTAAAATGCAGATTATTTTGAAGCCGGTTCTCGTCCAGCTGGATTATTTGCTACCAGTAGAAATATTTGGCGGCGTTAACTATGCCATTATAGCAGTTACAGTACACTTTGGATATTTACTAGCGCGACGAGATGGTATAATTCGTGGTGCTAAGTACGCCAATCTGCAAACGATTATGTAAATGAAAATATGGATAACGGTTTTCCGGTAACCTTACATGAACAGTAATTATAGGTTGTAAGCATGTGTAAATCGCCAAATAATGAAAAGTCGCCATTGGTGGCAAGCTGTCCTATCTGTTCCGTAGCTTTTATTAACTTTACATGTACGCAAGTCGCCAAATAATGAAAAATCGCAATGGGTGGCAAATTCGAAGGGTGTCCAATAGGTTTTACATTATTAAAAATACAGCTGAAACAGATGTTCTGATTTTATTATGCTTTAGCTCCTAATTAATATAACTTTTGAATGGCAACATTGAAAATCATTGAAGAGTGCAAATAATTTTTCCCGCGATTATAAGCGGAGTCCGCACTCCAGGTGTAGTATAGCTCATAGAGATGAGTTCGGGCTCATTTTTTGAAGCCCGAGCCCGCCCGAGCCCGAAGACTTTTAATCCGAGCCCGCCCGAGCCCGAGCAATATTGTTAAAGTTGAAGCCCGAGCCCGCCCGAGCCCGAAATTTCAGCTAAAGACAAATAAAATTAACTACTTCATTAATAAGATACAATAAATTTTGGAGCTTCACACACCTTCTAGTCCC
The DNA here is from genome assembly GCA_038373885.1 of Cheiracanthium punctorium. Taxonomy (NCBI): domain Eukaryota; kingdom Metazoa; phylum Arthropoda; class Arachnida; order Araneae; family Cheiracanthiidae; genus Cheiracanthium; species Cheiracanthium punctorium. The sequence continues at coordinate 427,667 of JAWZYV010007414.1, read as the reverse complement.
CCGTGCCGATATTTTTAAAAATAAGTACGTCTATTTATCCCATGAATCACTTTTTAAAATCTGTTTCAAGGATAATATTCAACAAAGGAGAAATTTTTCACGAGCCCGAGCCCGAACGCAATCGTGAATTACAGAGCCCGAGCCCGAGTCGGGCCTGGGCTCGGGCTGAGCCCGTCTCATCTCTAATAGCTCAGGACCCGTACAACACGGATTCCCATAACAAAATATCTTCCGTGTTATGAGGGGGAGGGGGTCTACTGTAGTGTGAAGTTTAAATTTTTATGTACCAATGAACCTGCAAGAACCAAGCGATGCGTAGCTCAGTAACATTCTATCTGATCCAATCTTCGGGTTTTGTCTGTTGAAATTATGTCTTTTTTACGAATAAGCCTGATTAGGGGCCGAATGCCTCATACGAAAAGCGAGCGTAGCGAGTCTGGGGGCCTTGGCCCCTAGTTGTATTAAAAAAAATTAATAAAATATGAGTTTTTTTATTGTTTTATATTTACATTATTTGAAAGAGAAATAATCATTAAAAAAATAAAATAAAATAAATAAAGAAAGAAAAATAACACACGGTGATGATTTTATATAGCTTTATTGGGTATGTTACATATCTGCAACACTTATATGTAAAGGATTAAAATTAAGGCGATGATTTAAGAAAAGGGGAAAAAAACCTCCTTTCTTTTTTTTTTTCAAGAATAGGTATTTATTATTATTATTTAGACCAATAACACTTACATATGCATTTGTACACTATTATTTGCCACCGGAATACAGTATAAACTGGAAGAAAATGGTGACGTATAGAAACTTAAGAGGGAAAATAAAAAATCAACTGTTCACTACATCTGTTGCCCATTTGTCCTCATCAGGTCTCTCGCTTCCCAGTGCTACTAGGGCGAAAGTAAAGGTACTTGATAGTGCGGGGCCCGTAAGAATTGAATATGAGATTCCGCAATGGATATGAGAAACAGTACCAGCTTCTGTCATTTTATTTAGCACCACGTGAACCTTGGGTAATTACATGAGTATTTAAATAGATAAAAACTTCTTTTGGGAAAACTACTGTTTTCCTGCTGACTTCTTAATGTACATTTGCAAGAAAGGGAAAGTATGTTAGTAATTCACATCCCAAATATGGTTCTTTTTAAACAATGCTTTTCTATAGATGTATTCCACGTGCCTGCAAAGGAGAAAGTAAATATAGCTAATCAGTCGTCATCTAAAAATTTGGCAACCAAAGAAGTCTACGAGTAGCAGATATGGAATATTTAATAAATTGAACGTGAAAATATTATTTTATGCTCGCTCTTCAAAAATAGAGTCGAAACAATAACTTATTACCATGAACTATCACATACAAAATCAAGTGGAGTATTTTTTCACGTTTTTTATTGTGATATGGATCTTTTGTAATTTAATATGCATGAGAAAGATATCTGGAATATTTACACAAAGACAAATCTAATTATAATAGTCCTTGCGGAATGCTTCCTAGCATAACTCTTCTCGAAGGCTAATTTCGAATGACGAAGAAAATGATTTTTTTCTTTCTAATACTACATAAATAAATGTTGCATGAATAGAGAGAGCACTAGATACTGAATATTTTATATCAGTGCACTTTTCTCTCTCACTTTAATGATTTACGAAATATCAACACACGAAATCTTTGAAAAGTGCAAACAAATGAGCATCTAAATCGTTCATTTTCTATGTAACATTTCATGTTTCGATACCGTTAGGACAACTCTGCTCGATAAACTAGATAGAAGCTTAAGCACGAGAAATTTGGTAATAAAATCCATTTTATGGAAAATTTTAGGCTTTTCTTTCACCCCTTTTGTTAAAATTGGGGCTTGTATGTTTAGAGTGCAATCTCTTCAAATCAACCTATGGGGTAAGACGCGGTAAAAAAAACACGCATATCCCTTCATTTTTTTCCCTAGTACATTCCTGATATTAGTATATTCAAATCGATTTATCGAAATACTTATTTTCTTTCCCCAGGAAAAAAAAGAAGAATTGTTAATGAAAGATTAAAGACTATGTTAGGTACTCCGCGATTTAGTTAGTATTTATGGTTAGCAGATTCATTTGGAACGTACTACTCAAATAATAATAATAATAATAATAATACTTTTCATGGGTGTAGGAACGATTACATACGCGTCGGCAAAGTAGGGCAAGGGGGCACTTAGCTTCCTGGATTTTTGTATGCCTTTTTTTTCCCTGCTTTTCTGTTTTTTCCAACATGGTAACCATATTTTGAAGTAATCTTTGCTCTTCCCCTGAAAATTATTTTGCTGAGGCCCACGTTTATAAATTGTTTTATTGCCGAAGGCTGTCGGCTTACACGCGCTTGGCTTCTTTGAAATTAATACTATGAACGTCAGGCTCGGGGGTTCTCTAGAGTATCCCACATTTTAAAGCATCACCGGAACGGAGGTTATTCCCGAATTCGCACATTTCTCCCACCTACCGAATGGACATACGGACTCTCAGATTGAATGTGCACGTTCGCCTCATGTACATGGTAGTCTTCTTGTTCAGCAGAGGTTTGAACCCAAATTAATTGATCCGGAGTTCGACATCCTGCTATCAGAGCTGCCACGACTCATTTCTAGATTGTTTTCTATTAGACGTCCACTGGACATCCATAACTAAAAATGATTTTGTAATTAAAAAAAAACTTGAATTTAGACATTGTCCAAATTTATATTTTTTATTTGAATGGACTAATTTAATTTAAATTAAAATGTGCGAGAACTGAGGCTGAAAATCCATCCCTCTAGTTTTTGTATAAAAATCTAATTTTTGACTCCTTAAACTTAATAGATAAACCACAGAACCATAATATAAAAGCAAAATAATATTTACTATGTTACCTCTATTAAAATAACACTGCTACAACACAAGAAGTAATAATGTTAAAATTAGTACAAGAAGTACATTTAAAATTATACCAGTAAAATTAGGAACGAGACAAAATTATTTCTTATGTTACCCGCAAAAAGGAGCGTTATAACTATTTTACCGCTAAATAATTTTCAACTAAAATTTCGTTTATTCTCAAAATTTGTAATTTTTAAGTTGTGATTGTTTTAAGGTTGTTTTCTTCTTAAAGCTTTGTGATATTATCACACCTACCATTATTTAGCACTGTCGTTTCATTAAGGAATCCATTTTAAAATCTGGATGCTAATACTTGCAGGTAAAAGAAAAGAAAAATGTTTTTAATCTGTAAGACAAACATGTGAGAAAGCAGCTAGAACTCATATCCACAGAATTCGATCTTTGAAGTACAAAAAAGAATTTTTTCAGGACATATCGACTGCATAGAGAAGAAAGATTTTCATAAGCAAATGAGAGGGCACAGGTTGCTTAGAACTGCTGAAATTTGTGATTACAAAATTTACATGATTTTAAGTCAAAAATAATTTCAAATTAACAGAGTTTTAACATTTTATTTCATTAAAAACTTTAATAAAAAAACGCTTTTTCGTGCAGCTAGAATTTAAAAAAACATTCAGATTTTTACATTTATGCTTTATTTGTATTTTTTTACCTTCTGATTTAACTTATAAATCTGTTTTCTTTCACTTTTCTTTATGGAAAAATTAGAAATAGATTTTAAAAAAGGCTTTATGTAACTATCTGTATTGTTGAATATGTAACATAGAACTTTCATCTACAAACACACTATTTTATAAACATTCTTCAATTTTTATTTATTTGTTTTAGTTCAATACACTAAAAGCATAAGCTAAAAAGCTTTACTCCATATTTTTGCGGCAATGTTTTTACGGCTTGATTTTCATACTCAGGGATTGATGAAAATTACACCTTACAATCAATATGTTTGACATGACTTGCCTATCTTACTTTTACTTTCAATTTCCCTCATAAAAGAATCTCCCTCGTACAGCTGGGGGGGAAAAAACCACTTTTAAAAAAAAATAATTGTCAAGAGATTATGACAGAGCGTGCTTTCTTCTTTTCTCTTCGTCATTAAACAATACTATCAACTACTGAATCATTTCACTTTTCGAAGACTGTCTTTTAAAAAGAATAGCAGCATACAATAACAATCTGAAAAGAAAGAAAGATAGAGAGTCGTGATGTGGTTATTCATTTTTGATTTTCCCTCCTTTCTCTATCTTTTATTGCAAGATAAAGCGGCTATAATGGTCGACAATCAGTCCCCTTTAAACACTTTCTAACAAATTTGGAGAGTGGAAGTAATTGAAAACTTTGTAAACAACATACGTTAAAAAAATGTTATAAAAACAATCGTTTCCGATAGTACAAAAGTTCCACTCTTCGTCAGTAGCAAAAAAAGTTCCACCATCCACACTTGGTAAAAAGTTTAAAACTGAAAAGTAAACAACAGAGACATGTTGCCATTCGGTAAAAGGAAAAGTAAGATACCCGAGAGAATAAGATGTGAACAATGGGGAAGGAGAGAAGAAATTTGCAAAACAGAATAGTAAGTTAAAAATAAAATAGTTCATCTTATTATGTTATTTTATTTTAACATACTATTCCGTTTTTACCAATTTCTTCTCTCCCAACCCTACTTCGTTCATCTTTTATTCTCTCCTGGTTCTTTCTCATTTTTCCCTTATTTTCGAACGGCAAGCTGCCTCAGTTGTTTAAGTAAGGTTAAAAGCTGGTAAAGAGTTATAGACCTCTTAAATATCACCTTCAGTTGTTCTGTAGGGTGCTTCAAATCAAATCAAATATCTGTGTAGATGGTAAAACTTTTTGGAAACTGAAGAAGGGTGAACCTTTTGTACCATCGTACGATTGTATTGCTAAGTATATTTTTTATGTGCGTTATTTAATGTTTTTAACTTTCAAAACCAGCTATTTTTTTGTTGAATGTTCTTGTTAACGTTAAAATGTGCTTATGATTTCGTTTATTCTGTAAATTCATGGATGTACAACTGACGCAAAACAGGCATCGATTGCTACGAGATTTACATACGCCATTGCTACGAACTATATCATGTTCCCGATTGAAAACGGTTTTATAGCATGAGTACTTTTATAGAGAGTCCCAAAAGTCTAATATTTGCAGAATATGAAACAGTTCTTTACGTATCAAAGTTAGTTTTGTTCTATATAATTGATCAGTTGAAAGGGAAACCCGGTTTAGCTGCAGGTTTATTTAATAAGGTGTAAATTTTTGCTTGAGAAAATTTCGGATCTGTGCAGTAAAAATATGACATAAGCGATTGGGTGTAACTGTTAATTTTTGGATTGAATAATACTGTATTAAATTGTATAGTAGGTTATAGCTCACCATTTTATATGGCTGCATAAGTTGCTAGTGCTGATTTGGAAATTTAGGACAAAAAAAAAAAAAAAAAAAAGAAAAGAAACTCATAGTACATTCTTTTACCGCATATTCTCTTTACAAAAATAGCATATTATCGAACTAATTCACATTAACGTATTCCATTTAACTTGAAATATCCTATGCAACAATATATTAACTTTGCATGAATTTTCTTTTTCAAAATGTTATATTATTACAAAGTATACGTTACACAATGCAAAATTGTGTTCCATTTTTTTAAAACTAAAATTTGTCTTTTTACTATTGTTGCTTAAAACAAAGCATTGTTAAAAAAAAAAAGCCTGATATGTGGTTAAAACAACTCCAACCTTATTTGACCTCCAATGACACACAAAAACATTCTTCAAAAAGCAACACAACTAAACGTTCTCATTTCCAGAAATAAAAACTTGAATAACAATGTTAAACATTACCATGCATATACGCAAATTAGCTAACAAGCTGGGTGATAAATGCTCTTTCTCATTATCAAATCTTCACTGTTGCATCACGCATTTGTTCCTTTTATCCACCCAAGGTGCATTTTTTTGAAGAAAAAATGACCTTTATTTGGTTAAAAAAATGTAATTTTAAACACGAAATGCCAACTCTCTCTCTCTTCGCCAGGAGCTCTATAGAAAGGAAATATTTGTGACGAAATGGCATTCTCTTTTTTGGCATCGCAAACAATTGTTCTACAATATGTCGGGTTTTGTTCTCGCTCACGGTTATAGTTAATAGCCGCGCGTTTCTCCTTTCTTTTCATTCTTTTCCGTTGCCATTCGGCCTTCTTAAAATCTCGCTCGTCCGGTTGAACGTTTTTATTTTATTTCATTTTTCACGCCAAGCGAAATGAATTTGGGTCAAGCGAAGTGAAATGCGCGCTTTTTAGGACAGGTGATAGCAAGACCGGTTAATTGTAAGAAGAGAGAGCACTGTCATATCCAGTTCCAATTTTCATTCGAAGCCGTATTGCTTCTTCTTTTCTCTCTCAGACTGTTTTCATTTTTATTACCATCGATTATGTTTTATTCGAAGAGGTCAGCAGCGGAAGCTGGACATTGTTGATGAGGTTTTTATATTCTGTGGACATGTTTGTTTCACTTTTTTCTCATTACAGAACTTGTTCTCAATGTGTCTTGTTAACATATTCACTCACTGAGGAACAGTTCTATTCGTTGCGAAATTCAATTGCTTCTGGCATGATTAATTCCATCGGATTTAATGTGATTGGCCGATAAAGAAGTTTTGAAACAGTTACAGTTCTGCACGAGTTTGAATTCTGTATGCCCTCCAGTGAAAAGTTTGGTTTCTTCAGACGAACTACATTGTAATTCTATAGGTTTATCGCTATAAAAATTATGACATGATAATTTTTTCTATAAATGAAACCGTTGTAGATAATAACTGCAGCTGGTTTTAAAGAACTTTAATCCGTTGTAGTTATGCAAGGGGGATTATTGTACTCAATTCGTATCATATTTATATATGCATATATTTTAAAGCGATAGAACCTCCAATAAAAATCATGCTATTTTTCAAAATGGGTTATGGTCTAATTCCATCTATTACTATAAATTACGATATAGTAATACTTGTTCACTTAAATAAAACCATTAAAAGTTATGAGTGCTATATCTTAAGGAAAGAAAGTTTTTATTAACAGTATTTACGAAACGGTTTAGTATTACTAGAACTGCCTTTATTTATTGTTGAATTGGGTAACACCGAGTTAAATGTTTTTTTTTTTTTTTTTTTTTTGAAGTCCGAAATAAAATGCAATACAAAATTTGTACCTTTAAATGTACAATGTGTTGATTTAAACATCTTTAAATGTTCGTACGTAACAGACTACGAGGAACTGAAAAATTTGGCTTTCACAAAAGCCCATGAATGACCTATATCCGAGAAAAATTTTCACATTCTGCCAGATGTCGTTTCCAAGAGGGGTTTTCTTTGTATGCGACACTTATGAGACTTAATAGAAAATAATTAAATTTACTAATATGAAATAAGGGAATAGTAAAAACAAATCAAAAGTTAAACAAAAAGCTTAGAATTGGAAACAAAACGGTAAAGGCTAGACTTTTTAAACCAAAATTTAGAAACAAAACATCATACGTAATTTTATTTCAATAAATTAATAAAATATGGACATTTTATTCTAAGAAAATTTTCTCTTCCAACATTTGCAAATTAAGGGACATTATTTTACTGCATAATATAGCTGTTGCTGAGCAGCTGGCATTAAAATATCCAAATTCGCACAGAATTCTCTGTATGGCCATGAGGGAAATTCAGGCTAAAGCATAGCATGCAAAATACATTGAGTTTTCGTTAGTTTAATTCTTTAAAGGTAATTAGCCTGTTAGTTAATATTCCCCTAACTCTCAATTATAAAAAAAGGGATCAAACAATGCAGCATTCCATTGTACCGCTTGAAGTGTTTGAAGGTGGGGGTCATAGCATGGCCAAGTGTGCCGAAAGGAGACAGCCTTGGAGTGCCCAGTTACCGACAATGAGGTGGCCATCAGAAAACAATTACCTGCGGAACGGATGGGACGGCAAACTCAATGTCGAAGAGCGCCTTTTTTTTTTTTTTCTTTTTTTTCTTTTCTTTCTTAAGTGTTCGGCGGAATGCTGGCTGAATAGATCCGAAGTGGAAGTGGAAGTAACTGAACCCGGAGTTGAGTTTTCAGTGTAGTGTGTGTTTTACGCATAGTATATTCGCGTCGAACTTTAAAATCGTGTACAAGTTTTAAAAATAAATCTTTTTCTTCTGTTTAATATGTAGGTTTTTATCCAAAGATTTTAAAGAGAATAAACTAAAAATACTGCCTGTTTGATAATACTAAAGAAATTATGTAAAAGAATTTTAATACTTAGTTTTAAATCAGTGATTTATGTATTTAACCAATGTAAGAAGGTTTGAATCGCTCTCAAATACATAGAGCTTCACATGAAGAAATTTCACACTGTGAAATGACACAGAAAACTTAAAGTTTGCAAGTCCATCGTATAATAGTGCAATAGCATATCAACTGGGAATCAAGCAGGTGAAAACATCATTCCATTACATCCTTACGTTAAACCTTTGAGGCGCAACCCTTTCCCAATGCTGAAAAAAGGGCAGCCGTTGCCATCGCTCGATTTAACTACCAGCAAGATCGCGGACGCTGGCTGTGCGGCACAGCCAGCTGCGTCGAAAAAGGGTCTCTAGATCTGTGGCACGCGATGAACGTTTCGATCGTCCGCCATCTTGCTGGTAGTTAAATCGAGCGATGGTAACGGCTGTCCTTTATTCCGCATTGGGCAATCTATCCAGCTGTTCTCGCATTCTTCCATTTTTTCAGCAGATGTCAGTGCTGTTAAAAATAATCGTGACCATTTTTTTACGGGAAAGGACGTGCTAAAAAGTAAAGGATTCTGGTGGAGCTATGTCACTCGCAACTATTTTTATAGAAATCCAATCTATTCTTCGTGACTTGCAACAGTCAAAACGTCCGAGTTTGGTGTTCCCAGAGCGTGAACACTGCGCGTTAAAGGGTTAAGAACGCTTACTGCAACTTTTTTATAAATAACTATCTTACACCGTTTTGAATTACTTTTTTCAGTGACAGTTCGTTTCATAATGAAATAGAAACAGTGCATCGGCTTTTTCATTGCTTCGCAATTCAAACATAAAGTTAAAACGCTATAAGAAACACAAAACTAACTCACGTCTTCATGCTCCTCAATTATTTATTTTTCAGGCGCTTAAAAAAATACTGAACCTTTCCTCTCTTAACTAGCATGCAAATATTTCTTTAACTAGAAAATGAGTTGGAGTGGCAGTGAAAGAGCACACACACATACACACCCGTGCCTTAGGCCAGATTGTGTGACAGCTATAATGCATTCACCTCTTCATTTTTCAAATAATTTCGTCACTTCATGCCCCGCCCCTCTCCGTAAACTTTCGATCTCTTTTCTTTTTTTAATCTTTTGTTAAAGCAATCGTTCTTTTAAGCGATCACCCAGCAGGCATTCAGTCTTATAATTTGGTTATTCGAGTGACCAGATGACCCATTGAACGGGACTGGCTAAGCTAATTGCGCCACGGGTATTGCAAATTGCACATTTGTCATTTGAGAAAATGAAAAGAAGAACAAAACCTAAACCGATTTATCACGCTGTTAAAGCTTTCTTTGTTTCAAGAGATTCTTACGGGTTGATCTATGATATTTATTGCCTGTAATGTGAATGTAATGGATTGAGCTATCTAGATCTTGTTGTTTCTGTTCCGTTGGAGGTGAACAGGCAAGATGTAATACTGATGTCCTTCTGATCAGCATTACTTACATTTTATAACTACATTATAGTTAGTCACTCTGGTTTTTAACAGCTTAGTAAAGAGCAACTTTGCAAAATCAAATTATTTAAATCTACAGCAGCATTTCAAAGAGTAAATCAATTTTTGTCATCAATGCAGCATAAGGTAATCATATCAGTGTCGTAATACATGTATAGTATAACAGCATTTATCATAATGCATCAGTTATATCAGGCCTCTGAAGTTTATGTTATTCTTTGAAAAAGTTAGACATGTTGTAATTTTATAGTTTAAAAAAATGTTTACCGCACTCAAAATCAAGCACAACGAAATTTATTTATGCTAGATGAAGGTATTTGTAGTGGTAGCACAGGACAGGACTGACTGATGAAATTTTCGTATTGGTTAAATCTTGTCTTGAGACCTTATACTTCTCGGTTTGAGCTAAGTATCAGTCAAGTATAGTAAGTAGTGATCCATTTGTACGAACAGTCTTTGGAAGGAATCATAGAATGATGGGATGTAAATATCAAGTCAGATAATCTGCTGAAAGCATGACAAGTTGGATAGCAGGTGGCAAAATTGTGGGGTATGAATACATTGCAAATTACAAGGCAATGTCTTTCAATCCAATTCAGAATCAACCACCCGCAGTTGAAAACGAGGAGTGGAATCTTCGGATTGATCCAAGACGCAATCCGGATCGGTGTCCTGCAATCTAAGACTTGACAGGGAGTACAAATCTAAGTCCATACCAGTCCGACTGAAAAGGAGTGAAATAAGGAGGAATTATTTTTATTTTCCTATTTTATGAGGTAGTTATGGTACAAATTTTTACATTAATATCTTCTTACATAAGGTGTGCAAAATTTAGTCGTGGCTTCATATATTCTGCTTCATCCGTGTTTAGTCAACGAGTGAACTTGTATTATTCCTCGAAAAATTATGCAGTCCTTTTCTGATTTATTTATGATTAAATTAGTTATTTTTAAATTATGGATACGATAAAGACTAAATGAGCCTGATGTCAGTGATCACGAACTCTATTTAGCTTTTCAATACCAAAGCATTTCACAATGACAATAGCTCATAAATCAAAATACTTACGAAATACCACGGCCTTTATTGACATTGATCTTCCATGACATATCCTAAACTTGTCTTATATCCGGCATAGTCGAACTTAATCGTGTATTTCCTACAAAGTATTGAAAATGTAATCGGCCCTCCTCATCTCCGGAATTAGCTTATGTTAACGACCTTGTGTCCGTTACTTTACGTATGACTTCGTAACCAACTAAGCAGAAGCGAACAAAAGTTTATAGCTACTTAAACTTGCATCGCGTTCTGCGAAGAACTGGTTTGACATCCTTACCCGTTGAAATAGCCCAAGAAAATGTTTCATAAATGCTAGACAAACTGTTAAAGATGTAACCGTTTTGTTTAAGGGAAAAATAAATTCTTCAATGTCATGTTGCTTCTAGAATTCTTATAAAACGAACAGCAGGTAAACATGTATAATATCTTGCGAAGAATCTGCATTTTTCTTTTGCATCTTTTGACCTACCAAACGAAGTACTTCGTAAACGTTATATTTTTAATTTCAAGTATTGTTTTGAGAGAAAAGATTTCAAGCACCTAACTGTAACCTTATTAACTTTACTTCACTTATAAAAAATTTATTTGCATTGAAAGTCAATAAATGCATAAAATATTTAAGAGGGAAAAACCTAAAATTAATTAGAAATTATCTATCTATACTTTATTTTATGATTTTTTGGATTTTTTTTTTTTTGGTGAGATTAATTTATTGACGGAAATTCTTTTAGATGCCAAATATTCCAAAATTAATTTTCTCTGCAGAAAAGGGTTCTTTTTTCAGTATTTTTATCTTGTAGAATTAATGTCATTTTGGAATGAATATAATAACAAGTAGAAAGCCAGACGTCTGACTTGCAGATGTGTGTATAGTTAAAAACTGCATTGTAATTGTCTTCAGGTCATTTTATAATTCCGTTAGGAAGTTTAAATGAAGATTTAAAGTGATTACGCTTAAAATTAGACAGAAAACAATTTTTTAATGTATAGCTTAAAACTGGGTGGTAAGGGAAGAAAACTAAAGTATATAACCACTAATTTCAATATCAAATTAGCCTATAAGCTTTTACATTTTATATTTCCAATATTTATCCATTCTTATGGAAGATTTGTGCCGGTTATAAACATTTTCATTAATGGCCTATGATTAATGAACAGGTCAAAATTTTTACTAAGTGCAAAAATTTTGATTCTTTGAAACAAGCGTGCAACTTTTATTTATTTATTTTTACTAGATTTCTTCTTTTCTAAAGAAGAAGAATAACTAAACTAAAACTAAACTTTTTAACTAAATGCTTCATTAAATAAATAGATTATCCAACTAAAGCTAACAAAATTTTGTTCATACGAACCATTATTAATTTATTGTACTAGTGCCGTGTCTTATTTTAATTAAAATTTTGAATAATCATAATGGCAATGTCATTTATCGATTGATAAATATTTTGCACACTGAAGTTATGATGATTTAAACTTAACAATCAAACAAAAACAGTAAAAAAATTCCCTAATTAAAGAAACAAAGAAGGTAATTTTTAAAAAGAAACTCGGCACAATTCTGACATTTTTTTTTTTTATTTTAAAAGAAATGAAATTTCGGTTGTAAAATAAATCTAACAAACCGAGAAAAGGAAAATATGTGAGAAGAATATTCCTTAAAAATTATGCATTGAAATAATATATCTATAACAATATTTTTCTCTTCCGATTACAATTTATTGAATATTCTAAGGTTTTTCTTCTAGCGTGATAGTCGAATGTACTTTCCTTTAGCCAATCATGCATACATATTTTTAGCATACAGATCTGACAAAATTTCACTGTATCTATCTTGCATATAAAATAATCCAAGAAACATTCCACATATTCAAACTCCTTTCATATTGAATCATAATATAAGCTGAAAATGTATCTTAATAGAGAACTGGCTGATGATTAGTGCCATCAAAATTTAATCTCTGTAATTTGTGTCCGTAACAATTGCTACTGCATTTTCGCGGAGGCCATTTTCTTTTCCTTGACATCCGTAATTCTAGTGTTCCCGACTCCTACTTAACATATATTTATCTTCTTTCAGATAAGATAGGACGTAATAAATGATGGCAAGTGAGAATTATGTAGATTTCTGTTATGGTTTCTTATTTTTTTCTTCCTCTGCGAAATAATATTTTTTTCATTTTATTATACCTAATAACAATAGACTTCTGTTTTTTATTATAAATTTATATATTTGGAGGGGGATTCAAAACTTATTTTCATCTAGAGCAGTAGGATAATTTTGGTATTTTATTACTTTTCAGTAATGTTTAGATAAAGAAATAGTACACTAATTATTTTCGACTATCATAATTTGTGTCTCGATGTAACAACAATTGCGCTCTTAATAAAAATTCGAAGAACAATTGATGCTTCTAACTTAGTTGGTTTGCAAATAGATTGTAACATAGTTTCTGGGAAAAGAAACAAAATAATTACCTATAATAATAAATAATTTAGAAAATAATTATTTTCCTAACCGAATAAATCCTTTGTAATATATTATAAAGTTTAGTTATACGAAAAAAATAATGAATTTAACCCAAAACGCGCCTTTAGACGGGCGCCGGGGGATGGGTCATAGAGGTCCGAGCCCCTCCTGAAATTTGAGTTTTTGTTAACTGGATATTAACAATAACGCTTTTTTGTTACAAATTCGACCTTTTCCATATTTCAGCCCCTCCCCGAAATTTTTTTTCTGGTTAAGAGCCTGGACAAACGTAGAAATTGCATTTGTTTACACCAGACAGACGAAAGTTTTGACAAAACTGTAATTTACGATTTGCGATTGAAAACAGGCGATCAGTATTAAATCACAATAAATGTTTGACGATTAAAAATTTTTAGACAGCAAACACGATTAACGATATCGTTAGTCAGTGATGGCGCCAGACTTTCCCCGACGGGAGGGCCATCTTCCCCGACAGGGGGGCCAAACGATAAAACCCCAAAATTTTACGTTTCAGTACTTGCACAGCCTCTCAAAAAAGTATTCGAGTAAGAGATAAATTTCCTACTTGGTTTCGTATATTAAAAATTATTATGACGGGATGGTCATTAATTATCTGTTATTGGTTAAGAGGAAAGCTTAGCGATTTTCACCAAAGTCGTAGTTAAAAAGGTCTTTACGAAGGCAATTGTCAGCAGATCGGGCAACCCTGCTTACCCTAGAAATGTGGATCTTGTTCGCTGGTTCCTTCGAATCCCGAGAAACATACTCCGAGCTGCACATAATCAATATTCAGTATATGAATATCGTATAATTCCAAGCAGAATGAGAATGGAAGTGAACGGAACCTCTAAGGTCGGGTCAGACACTTTGAATGAAATTTTTTTCTTGGTTGCAAAATTTCTTTCGTTTTTTTAAACCAACAAATTCTCTAAAAAAATCCCCTACGACACTCCCCGACGGGGGGGGGGGCAGTGATCCCCGACGGGGGGTGCATGGCCCCCCGATCCCCGCGCTGGCGCCACCCCTGTCGTTAGTTGTAATTACTAACTAAACATTTTCGAATGTCAATCTTTAATCGTGATTTTCTCAACACTGCGAGACGATTTAGTTCAAAGGAAAAATATCGTGAAATGAGTTTAATAATAAAATTGACTAAATAAAAATTGGTTTATCCGTGGTTTTGTGCAGTTATTGTGTGATTCGAGGGCAGTTGCTTTGTTGATGCTCTTTTTTTATTATTGTTTTTTAAACATAATTTCGCATCACTTTCAAGCAGTTTGCGTATCTGCTCTCCTGGAATGCAAGTCGCATTGGCTGTCATTGGGAAAGCAGGGTTTTCATTATGGGGGAAAAAATGGGTGAGACCTTTTCACCCTTTCCCCAAAACTGGATGCGATTTCTAAAATATGGGTGAGAATTTCTCACTATATATGTGAGTTGAGTAAATACCCAGTGGGTACGGTATTTATTTATAAATGGGCACTTATACCCTTGACTCGGGTGAACACACAAAATCAGGGTATTTATGAATTTTAGTTATGTATAGCATGTAACTGGGCCTCCAGGTATGTAAGTCAGGCCTAGTTACTTGGAATAAAACTACGAGATTTTACGGTCATAACTTTTTTTTTTTTTTTTTTTGAAAAAGTGCTCAAAACTTTCGAAATGCGAGAATTTCGCACAGAAGGAAACCGATTTGTAGGGTGCGCAAATTTCTCCCACTAATAATTTTTTAACCCTTTGAGGCGCAACCCTTTCCCAATACTGAAAAAAGGGCAGTCGTTGCCATCGCTCGACTTAACTACCATCAAGATGGCGGACGATCGAAACGTTCATCGCGTGCCACAGATCTAGAGACCCTTTTTTTGACGACAGCTGACTGTGCCGACACGCGATGAACGTTTCGATCGCCCGCCATCTTTCTGGTAGTTAAGTCGAGCGATGGCAAAGGCTGCCCCTTCCGGATGCCATTCTTCCATTTTTCAGCAGATGTCAGTGCTGTTAAAAATAATCGTGACCATTTTTTTACGGGAAATGACGTGCTGAAAAGTAAAGGATTCTCGTGGGAGCTATGTCACCCGCTACTATTTTTATAGAAATCCAATCTATTCTTCGTAACTGGCAACAGTCAGAACGTCAGAGTTTGGTGTTCCCAGAGCGGGAACCCTGCGCGTTAAAGGGTTAATGCGAGAAAAAGAAAAAAGAAAAATGCAAGATTCTCGCGTTCTCTCTCTCTCTCTAGTGAAAAAACACTGGCAAAGGTTTTTACAGCCTTCCAACGCACTTCCAGTCATCAGTCGGTAGGTGTCCCGGGGCCCACTCAAATCCGTTAGGTTTCCATTTTAACAGATCTTGCCGAGGGTGCGACCCCGACTCCGTAGCAGAAAATTGTTTCTTTGCAGTCTGTTTGAGTAACGCCCCTTTTAACAGCTCATTCACAGAAATGCAATTCGGGAACTACCTTTTGATGCTGTGACGGAATGATTCACATCTATATGTTTATCAGCTAATGCACAAATAGTTGGATTTCGGCATTACTACTAGATACGAGCATGTTCATTTGGTACTTACGTATTATCCCGGCGGTCCACCAAGACGAACGATTTTTTGTTAAGATAAGTGCCGGGCAAACGAAATTATTAACCCTTTCATGCACAGTGTTTCCGCTCTGGGAACACCAAACTCTGACGTTTTGACTGTTGGCAGTTACGAAGAATGGATTTGATTTCTATAAAAATAGTTGTGGGGGACATAGCTCCACGAGAATACTTTACTTTTTAGAACGTCATTTCCAGTAAAAAAAGTGGTCACGATTATTTTTAACAGCACTGACATCTGCTGAAAAATGGAAGAATGCGAGAACAGCTGGATAGATTGCCCAATGCTGAAAAAAGGGCAGCCGTTGCCATCGCTCGACTTAACTACCAGCAAGATGGCGGACGATCGAAACGTTCATCGCGTGCCACAGCCAGCTGTCGTCAATAAAGGGTCTGTAGATCTGTGGCACGCGATGAACGTTTCGATCGTCCGCCATCTTGCTGGTAGTTAAGTCGAACGATGGCAACGGCTGCCCTTTTTTCAGCATTGGGAAAGGGTTGCGCCTCAAAGGGTTAATGGTTATGAGTACGATTGGTAACAGCTTGGCCACTCATTTGCAGAAAAAATAGTTTGGCGGGAGTGACCGCCGGGATAATACCTAAGTACCGTTCATTTTTATAATACTTTGTTTAGTCTTAACTATACGGGTTGTCCAAAAAGGTAGTAATACACTCTAATTCTTTATATATCAGGGATAAGCGAGCGATATAAATTGAAAAAAATGTTAAAAATTGAGGTAAGACTACTTTAAGAATAAATTCCTCTCATTAATTTTCAGAAAGTTACACATGCCCATTGTACTTATTCATGGAGCATTATCAATAAATACGATAATCTCTAATTCACTTAGGGTGTACTATGGCTGGTGTGAAATCTTAAAGACTCTAAATTCTCAAAAAACATAGAAGGGGATTTCTTCAATTATTTTATTTAGCTTCTGTGCGATTTGTGATGAATAGTAACCCTTCGGAAATTAACGGCACGATGTTCGAATTTATGAAAATTGACTTGAAGAGAGAAGTGCCGTTTTTACTCGCGTAATAGTCGCCTTCGCATAATAGTCGCACCACCATTTTAAAGGAGAAAAAATATCTTTAGAGTTACAATATTATGTAGTAAATTTTCCCCGCATAATAGTCGCACCTAGACTTTCACCATGAAAAATTGGCAAAAGGAAGTGCGACTATTACGCGAGTAAACACGGTAATGCAATATTACACTGAAATAAATAAATTAAAAGCTAAAAGTTTTGATAGTTCGTTTCTGAGAAGGTCTCTAAAATTTGTAGTTTGACAGTAGATCTCTTAAGTTTCTCATCTCACATGGTCTTATTTCTCTTAACTAGTCTCTGGCGTATGATTTGCCAAAAAGACTTAAATTCTGAAAAATGTACAAAAAATATATACCAAAATATAACAAATGAATGTACCAAAATTATTGTTATTTAGATTATGTTTCATTCACAGCTGTATAGGATTTATTTATTTATTTTAACAGAATATTAGTTAGATAATTTTATTTGGTTCTAAGTAAACATTCACATATTTTTGATTTGCTTTTATTGCGTTAAGTCGTGTTTTAGCAATAAAAAGTATTAAATCTTTGAAAGAGGTATGACCAATAGCTTAAAACTTGCTCTGATTTAAAAAAAAGTAGCATCCATCTAAAAACCTCTATCGCAAATTATAAATTTTGTTATTTTAGACTATATTAGCGTCAAAATTGACAGATCCACCAGAATTCACAGAATTAACCAAAATCCCTCTTGGAAAACCGTGCCTTATTCATCCTCATTACACGAGCCTCTAGAAGGACTAACGATTGTCTAGTTTCTTTAGGTGACTCGATGCCTCAGATAATGGTCTTACTTTCACTTGACTTTTGTTCTTTCTCCGGCCTAACTGTGCCGTTAATCGACTCTGCAGTCGACCCGCAGCCGTTAATTGCCGAAGGGGCTGCGATTCATCGTCTGCACGCGACATTGCGGTTCATCTGGTGAAAATGGTACGTACGTACGTACTCACACGAATTTCCGCCTCGTGTCGCAAGTGGATGCACAATGGAAGTTGGCCTATGAATGTGCAGACGTGTCCCTTTCCAAGAAGATGTTACGAAAAGGATGTGCTGATATGCATGGCTATATGTGTGCACAGTCAGGGCTGTAGCCTAAAAAATTGGAGGGGGGGGATTAAAGTTTCATGCTTCAATGTGGTAGTCAGTGGTGTCCACGGCAGACAACAAAACAACTGCTCCCTCTCTTATAAATTTGTATGGTCATTCTTAAAATAATTCTTTGCTGTGACCATTTAACCTTTTGAGGCTCAACCCTTTCCCAATGCCGAAAAAAGGGCAGCCGTTGCCATTGCTCGACTTAAGTACCAGCAAGATGGCGGACGATCGAAACGTTCATCGCGTGCCACAGATCTAGAGACCCTTTTTTGACGCAGCTGGCTGTGCCGCACAGCATTGCGTGCGTTGTGATGGGAGCGTTTTTCGTTGCGTCAATCTCGCAGTGGAAATCTGCATCTTTTTTTCAAGTGACGCCCATGGCATTTCCCCTATCTGCCAATACCCTAGCTACGCCACTGTTGGTAGTTTCTTTAAATACACTTCTACAAATAGTAATGTACGTGCCTGAATATTACCCCTAAACCCTAAGTCCCTAAAAGTCCCCTTGACTATGGCCTTGCGACAGGGTACAAGAAGACGTAGATGCTATCTATGGAAGGAGTGTTCCGCGATTGAAGTGGGAAACGACTTGCGTGAGATAAATTTAGTGATTTTTTTCCCCTTTTAACTCATGCTGGAAGAGGAAAGAGGGTAGCACATTTTGCGGTCTTTTTAAGTGTTTTTATTTTCCTTGGAAAAGTAAAGATTCAAACTGTCATTCTAAAGTATAACAGGAAAGATTTTTTTTATAGAAATATGCTCAAGAAATTGTGTTAATGGAAGTAAATGTGACAAGGTTTATCTCTACTTATTATAAAAGAAGGTGTCTGTGTGTGTGTGTCTGTCGGCAGCGTTACGGACAAACGGCTACACCTAGAAACACCAAATTTGGTACTCGGGAAGATGTAAATATGTAGTTGTGCACCTCGAAGCGATTTTTTCAAAATTCGACCTAGATTTTTTTTAATTTTATGTTTTATGCGATTTTTGGCATTTTTTCTCACCTAATTCGTGATGACGGCGGAAATTACGCTCGCAGCAAAACGGCATTTGTATCATCGGATAGAGGAGAAAATTTTCTTTTAAAAACAGTTTGTTCTGAATACGTAACATGATTTACCGATTTTTAGGAATTTTTTTACTAAACATCTGCTTCGCGATTTTTTTTTCGTAAAATAATTTTAAAACTGTCGCATCTTGAATTCTATCCGTCATAACTTTTAGATATTTTGACAAATCGTGAAACATTCTTTTCTCCCTCTTTTAAAATAAAAACGAAAAAATTATGTAAATTAGATGATTTTTTACGAATTTTAATGCAGCCTAATGTTTAGAATTTAATAGCATCAACGCGATCTTACGCCATTCATTACATTGCGATCACGGCACGAGAATTTATGTTCGGTTGTTGCCACAGAAAGGATTAGAAAAAAGGGGTTTTTCAACCAATCGAGTTTTTAAATGGGATATAAGAATTTCAATTCGCAAGTGAGGATCTATGACATCAAATGCTTTAAGATACGTAAAATTTACGCCATAATTTAAACTCATTTATTCCAGCTCTATTTTCAACACAGGGAGACGATATTTTGATTAAAATTTACTGTAGAAATAAACTAAGAAATTCACGATTATTATTATTAGAAGTGGTATTTTAATCCGGTGCTTATTTAAAAATTGAAATGTTTTCACGGCGCTGAAAATGTTCCTTTTTAAAGTTACAAAGTTCGTTTCAAAGCGCGATATATTAAAATTTTTCTATTTACTATTTTTATTTTTGGCATTTAATTTAGCTCAGGCGTTGCCTAACATACGCATGCAGGTTGCGAGTATAGTTTTATTTTAACGTTGAATTACGTTCCTCCATAAAGGTCAACGCAAAGTTTTAATGATACCGTTTGAAAACAATTATGCGAAATATCGAAATTAACTCCCTCAATCTACCAGGGTATCCTTTACGGCAGTCAAACAGTGACGTCATAAATTAAAAAACATGCGTGAAATTTGTAAACTCTGCAACTCTAACGCCCTGTCACAATTAAAATGGGAATAAGCAGCTCCTCGAGATTACACAGTTTGATGTTTTTCAGGAGACAGGACTATGGAGGATATAAAAGATATCGCTATATTAGATACATGGATATTTAAAATGGCACCCCTTGGATATTTTCTCCCCACAGTAAGATGAAATGGTTTGCGGCGCTAAATACGCCAATCTTATAAAACTATGTATAAATTAAATATATATGGAGAGTTTCCTTAATGGCAACCATTATGTGAAATGATTATTATTTATGCTAATGCGTAAATTGCAAAGAATCGCCACAGAATCAAAAGATCCCATTGAGGCCAAATAATCTAAGTTAAGGGAGCCTTGAAGAGGGAGAAGCGAGTATAGATAGTATTAATGCACGTAATAGGTAGTATTATTAGATTTGTAAAGATAATATGAATAAATCGCAATGTACCACGTTAATAAATATTTCATGAAATTAAAAGTGTTTATCCTTTTTCAACGGTTGTCTTACAACCAACTAAACGAAAAGTAATTCTAATTAGCGTTAATATATCCCGCAGTAATTTCAACAGTAGAGATTACTTGAACTTTTTAAAAAATGAAATTCTGTTTTGTCACATGCAGATATGATTTTAGTAGTAAAATATTCCCTTCTTCCCGTATGAAGAGCGGGTGCGCAGCTGTTTTAAAAACATCTCTTGAAAATAGCATAAATGAATTCAGAAGACCTCAAAACGTGTAAATACACCAAAATCTCGAAGTCGAATTTTTTCATGATTACAATACTTTCCTTATATGGTACATGTTCGGAAAGAAATAAATGGTGCTCCATTTCATGTAGTGTCTTAGGTATTTAATGCTACAACTTGAGCCTAAAAAACAGTATGATGTAGAAATAAGACATTTTGAAAGCCAGGAGTTCTCTGCAAACCATTAAGCTTTCCACTTTTTTGATAGTGAATGACACTGACGTAGTTTTTTGAGTCATTATACTGCAATGATCAGGTTAGTACTCATGACAGAAACTTTACATTAAGAGTCAAATAATTTTGCTCTTTTTTTTTTTTTAAATTCCACATCACGAATAATTTCGAATTACACATGTAAGTAAAATTTTCGTTTCCTACCGTGCGAAGAACGGGCACGCAGCTAGTTGCTACATAAACTAACGCACGAAATGTCATAAAAATAAACCATTTAGACTATTGAGACGTTGATTGAATTCAATGGAACATCATTTACTTTTCACGTAGGTTACTGACTATATTTATGACTGAATACTCTTATTTTAATCATTTCTGAGCATTTAAATTAATACAAAGGCGTATTTGCGTGTATTTTCTTCATGAATTATAGCATTGTTTTCCAACATTTTTAAAAGCCTGTATATAGCATATACATAATTTGTAATCTTCAAAACTGGATTGTTCTCAAAATAAAGCCTAAAACATGTTAATGATATAAAATTTTCTAAGTGTTTCTCGCCTTATTCCCTTTCATAATCAAATAATACCTCTGTAGAGTGATGACTCACTTTGAGAAACGCAGCATTAGAGCAAAGGCTCTCAAGCACCTTTTCCGAATATGAACTGCTCCCTTCTGAAGTTCAGAGTAGAATGCCTCCCTCTTACAAAACTACAGATATTTACAGGAGAAAAATTAAAATTACTTATTAGTTGATGTGGAGAATCACTTATAAGCAATGTAATGAGTCCGTTTTACTTGAAATTTCTTATAATTTGGTATAACTTTTGTTAAAGAATTCCAAAGTGTACTAACATCTGAAAAAAAAAGAAAAAAAAACCACTTAAACTTTGATAAACCAGTTTCAGGTTGACATCAAGCTACTTGTTAAACGTGTACGGAAACATAGCATAAAAAAATAAATTCATATAAATTTTAGCATGTAAATCCAATATATATATATATATATATATATATATATATAAGCTAATGAGCATCAAAATGAAAATCTCATAAATTATAACTAAAAATAAAAACGACTATATGAACTAAATATTCAGATTTTATATACATTAATAAAATCCTTCATGCACAAAATTACTGCTTGAATTTTACATAACCTTAAAAGCTTTGATGTAAAAATTGTTGCAATTTTAGATGATTGAAGAATTGCATGTTAATGGTCTTATGCCAATCTTATTTCTTATTTTCTATTTCTTTATATATTACTCTGGAGATACTTTAATATTTTTACTGAAATTTATCTCAGTGCTATTTATTATAATAGTCACTAATATTTCAGTTCTTATCTTCATTAATAAAAGCATACATCAACATTACAAGCTAATATCTCTATCAGTACAAAATACTTTACATACCTTGACACAAAAGAATTCAAAAGTAAAATTTACAAGAATTTAATACATCTGTTTAAAATTCTTCAGCCTATACTGTCTACTAAAATAATTTGTTGGAAATTTATTAAATTTTAAGCTTACCTTTTGGAAAAGAAATTATAATAGTTAATGAGCGATTATTTTAAGAAACTAGATGGATTTTCATCGTATTGTTCAGTACTTATCTATAAATTGACTTATTCTGAAACAAAGAATGTTTCAAATCATAAAATTGCTATCATAATATTTCAAGGTAATTGTTTTGAAAAAGCAAAAATTTGTTTAATCAAAATCAGAACTGATTAAAGTATATTTTAGGTGTAAATATTAAAATTTTCTTATAAACCAATATTAAAAACATTATTTTTTGTAGATTATACCGTTTCCATTTTGGAATAATACATAGTTCCTTATTATTATAATTAATATTATTATTAATAATATAGTCAACATTTTGAGGTTAGATATTTGAACATATTTCAGTTACTGTTTACTATGTGAATCGCACTTCATCAAAATTCAAATAAACATATTGTAAAATTATCATACTATTTAAATATACATTTGAAGCATTTAAAATATGTTTTGAATTATTAGTTTTCTTTTATCCTTTCCTTCTTACTTATGTTTAAAACAAGGATAAAACAGCAGATTAAAAATTTGGGAACACATTACTCCCGATCATAAACGACTGTTTACTGTAAAACTTGTTTTGCAGCCTTCTGCCTCTTTCAAGGGCAGAAACAATTTTACAGACTACTACAGGCGCTTTGATCCTTGCAGTTTCGCATCATTCAGAGGAATCTCTTTTAGTTCCACCTTTGGAAATATAAGGATGGCGTGCCCTTCAATTATTCAGAAAGGACATGTTTTCAAGTGCACATGTCTCCTAGTCAGCTAATCTATTACCTTTCGTTCACTATTGCTATCTTTCAGGCAGTAATTAATATTATTTTATTTTATTTTATTTATTCTTTTATTTATTTTTTTTTAATTTTTTTTTTTGGGGGGGGGGTATTTTTAAAAAACAAAAAATGATTATTTGAGCTAAACAAAATGTAGATAAACCAAAATGCCACACTAGAGGAGGTTGTTGTTGTTGCTGTTTTGGGAGGGGGGATTTATATATTTAAAAAAAAAGCTCATTTGACTTAAGCAAAATGTGCAAATCTAATAAAATACTACCCTCAAGTACTGTTTTCGTCGGGCGAATGGGCTGAGGGCCTCTATTCCACTAATTTCAGAGAGACTACTTTTAGACTAAGTTACGTCTCAAAAATATGTATGAAACATAAAAAAAAAGAGCAAAAAAATTATTATAAGCTATTTATTTGGAAGTTGAACTGAATTGTAAATTAATGTTCGCTAAAAACGAGCAAAAAAGTTTTCAATTTAGATATGATAGATCTGAAACGAAAACTATCATGCTATGTAATGCCTCGTATTATTTTATTTATTTATTTATTATATAATTATTATTTATGATTGAATAAATCAAAAATTTCAAATTTCACTTATGATAGGCTACATTTTCCTCTTAATTCGGTTGTTTATTTTGGGTTTGTGGGTTTAAAATTCTCTGTAATTATTAATTTTGGCGTTTACTTTGCAGTATTACTCAAAAGTATTGTGGTATGTAAAAAGAAATATTTTAACACAATGGGAAAATACTGCAGGGTATTTTTTTTCACTAAAAATTATCAAATACTGTAGACACTGTCAAATACCTATTATAATTGCTATTTGTATATTGTTATTTATATCAAAATACTAGACAATCATCTGATTTCTAAAACTGTCAAATTTTAAAGTTTTATTGTACCATTTTTAAAATTTCAGCAACTTTTCAACTTTCAATTGAGTGATATTAACCTTTTTGAAGAACCACAAAATTGTTCTTTCGAAACTATCTAGTAGCTATTGTGCATTGATTTATTTTTGCTTTTTCTGATTGTACTTATGCCACTCAAAAGTCAAATTGCTTAGTATTAACTTCTATAACCAAGTACTTTTGTCTCTTCCTGTTATTTTCTTAAACAATATACAATAGTTGTCAACTTCAAGTGCTAAATTTTCGTTAAACACTCGATGATCTGTTGTTCATTTCACTTCTATTAATAAAAGGCATAATTCTTTTCTGACCTCCTTGATGCCCTTTCAACTCCACTCTACTTCCTTTAAAAAATGAATTCGTTCCGTGATATGACATCGAGACGCGATATTTTGAAAGCCCGATCTCCTAATCTAATAGATACCGAACTTGATACGGTTAACACATTCAGTTGACAGACAAACAGGCATGCATGATCAGCTCCATTGTTCCAAAGCAGATATGCCACCGACACAACAATCGCACACAGCCAACGGGTGCAGTTAAACATCCATCAAACCGAAGATTCTTTCCCTGTCACGGAGTTCGCAAGAGGCCAAAAGTTAGCCAACTCATCTCCTATAGACCTTTGGTAGGAAAAATTACCAGTGGAAGCTTAGACTCTTGTTTCCTGATGACTGGTGGTCAGTCCCCAAAGTGTTAAATTTAGAAACTTCTTTCTGCTTTTTGTCGGCTTTCTTTCTTCGCTGGGATTATTACGCATGCAAAGGAAGAAGTGAGTCGACGGATAACAGAAGAAGATCTGGCTAATGAATAGTTTGGGTTGGAGAGTGTGAAGGAAACGTCTGATTACACATTATTTGGGTCGCGGGGGTTTTAAACTGAAAATAAATTTCTATTGTTCCTTCAGTTTGTACATTGTGTTATAAAGTTAAAACTTGTTCTGCGGTGGTTAAGTCAGATTTAAATGCATTTAATGGAAGATATATTTTCGTCATGTTTTGAAATTGAGGGTATTCACCTGCATAATGTTGCTTCCTAAACTAAGTGGTACTAAAGAATTTATAAAGGTCAAGACCTGCTATGCCCAGCTCCACGTCTTTTGGACCGTGGACCCTAGTGTTCAAAAGCATCTGCCTCGGCCAAATGGTTAGTTTGATGTGGAGAGTTGCAAGTATTTAGTTCCCCCCTGGGCTACAAGTTTGGCTTTCAGGCCCCACCATGGCCGAGTGGGTAAGGCACTGAACATGGTAGACTGCTGAAATGTGAAGGCCCCGCGTTTGGGCACACCGCGTGACTAATGATTTTGGTTGATTTTCTGCAAAAAGAATAAAGTAAACACAAATCAGAACACGATGTTGTCTTCCTTAGTTTTCATTTTTTTCATTAAATTCAAATAAATGAAATTTTAAATTAAAAACAATACGTTTTTAATGACAAAGCAGTTGTGCCTAAACTATGCATTCATACTTGTCACACTTTAAAGCAAGAATTTAATAAATAACCGTTTTATTTTTTTTTTCAAGAAAGATATTTGAAAGAAAGAGAGGATGCCCACCCTCCCTTCTTAGAGGACGGACTTCAAAAGTGTCTTGAATTTAATTTTTAGGTATTCGTGTGCGTTACATTTTACAGAAAGGATTTTAAGGATATCTCGTGTTTTTTGAGATTGAGAGGGATATATGAAAAGAACGTTGTGGCCTTCTACTCCACACAGGTTATAAATTATGGAAAATCCTCTCTTATCGAGCATCTACGTTACAAACCTCACATACATGCCAAATTTTGATTTCACTATCTTTAGTAGTTTCAGCTAGGTGAAAAGTTGACTTTCTTTCTAGTTTTCCTTAATACTAATATCGGTATAAATTCTACATGAAGCTCGTCAAGGAAATATGAGAGCTTCATCTTGTCTATACCGCCATACTGCTGATAGTTAAATACCCGAGTGATGGCAACGGTTGCACTGTTTTAGCGTTGGAGTCACTTGGGCAGTCTCTCCAGTTGTTCTTATGTATCGATAATTCTACTTTAAAGTTTTTATTTGTAATTATTAAAAAAATATTAATCTTTGCTTTCCAATTTAAAAAATATACAATAATATACAACTTTCCAAAATATATTTTACGTTTAAATTGGAAAGCAAAACATTAATATCTTAAACACCGAATAATTTTGCTCCGCCATGAGAGTTAAGTTAAAAATCATTTGTAATTGAAATTTATATTTTGTAAATATTTTTTCATTAAAAAAATTATAACTTAACTAAGGATAATCGTAGTAAGCTATGAAAATAATTTGCAAGCAATTATATATTTGTTTATATAGCTCTTGCATATGAATAACTTATTATTTATTTTTTCAACTACATAATTTCTCATGTATGAAATTATTTAATTTTATAACTAATATTTTTATCTCTTTTTTTCTTTTCAGAAATTATGATTAGCCGTAGAAAAATTTTGTCTCGGTCTAGAGACGAGCTTAATGTAGATTTAGGTTTAGAAGAAGACGAAGACGCTTGGTTTACAAAAGAAAGATTATTTAGGGTAAGTTTCCAAGTCATTAGATATTTTAATAACTGCACTTACAAACAGCGGATAAACCGAAGCATTAACCACTTCATTATCCCTGCAATTCATATAATTATTCAACATTTGACCGATATAGGACACATTATTTATATTATTTCTGCGTATTCTTACTGTTTCTGTGGGAAAAAAAAACTAGTTTTAACACATTCTAGAATCTCTCCACAAATAACAGCTGTCAGCGGCTAAGTGGTTATGAAAGATTTTGTTATTAGTATTATTAATGTTTCTTAGACTCTGGTCAAATAAATGATTCACTTCCTTTCAATTATCTGTGCTATAATATCAGTTTTGAGAACTTAGTGATTAATATTTTGAAACCAAACTTTAAATTAGGGCTGAATAATCCAGATTGCATTTTGCGAAATCTGTTTGTTTGCAAACAATGATGTTCTTTTGTACATCTAGTGAACAAAAGTTAGATCTTCATACGAAAAATTATTCAAGGTTCCTGTGTATTTTCTATGAATAAACATTTATCCAAATTCTTTTTATTCTCCGAGGAAAATTATTCATAAATTTCATTTTCCCTGAAAACTCTTTATATTCAAAAATTTATGTATACGTATATTTCAGGTATAAGTCATAACAAACGTGGCCATTGCACTCTTTCATTTTGGTTTCCTTTCTTATAAAGGCAGTTAACTTTAAAATAAAGCAGTAATTCGATCTATTTTTAATTTCATCAGCGAGAGATAGTAACTTCATTTTTTCATTCATGTTTACATTTCGAGCACAACAACACGAAATAAACATGGCTAGAAAGAAAAGGAAAAGTAAATGAGAGAAATAAAGAGCAAAGAAAGAAGATGGCATTTCTTTGGACAACATATATAGACTAGAAGTCAAAGCCCGTTGTGGAGGCAATTACAATGGGCGCTAGAAAATTATGTATACGCTCAATATATTTAATCTTCGTCCACCTAAAATATTCATATTCAATTTTTATTATGAAATAAAATTGAATTTAATGCTCACCTGGAAACTCGCGGAAACTTTCCGCATTCGAACGATTTCGTTTTGTGTAAACAGCCCTTCTTATGTCAATGCTTCAAGCAGACGATACTTTTAATAAAAAAACAAAACTATGTTATCTGGAAAAATTATTTAAAACGAACTGAAATCTCGATTTTCCCTTCAAAGCTTGATGACCGTGACTTCAGTATGATGTCGTTGTCACTTGCGGCTCGTCATTTTGTCGCGCAAATGATTAACGTTTTTTTACTCTCGAAAATAAAATGAAACTAAAAATAGCAAAAAAAAAAAAAGCGCTTAAAAATTAGGGTACGGATAGATTTTCAGAAAGCACAGATTGTTTTTTATAATTTTATACATAATTATGAAAAAGTTCATGCTGATCGTACAAACGGTGTAGATGTTACTAAGCTTTTTGTGCTTAAATGTGTAATCTTTTTGAGTACTAGTTGTAAAAGTTTTATCTTGGAGTGATTCCTCGGAATTGTTAGAAAATCAGTGAGTCGGGGATCAGCGTAACTATATGATAGAATGAAGTTGTTGAAGATGAACAGGTTAGATATAGGAAGTTTATGCTTAAAAATGAAGAAGTTTTTAGAGTTATGCTTAAAAATTAAGTTTCGCTTTTAAATATTATGTTCCCATAAAGTTCATGTAGCATAACGGATAACGGGAACATAACATTTAAAACGATATTATACATTTAAGTCGTTTCCTTTCAGCATTAAAATAAAATGACCTCTGACATTCTTTCTCACGACCTCGATGAGTAATTTCTTAATAATTTTATTGACATAGGCACTCAAAGTTTTAAAATAATTTTTTGGACGTGCCGGTCATGGAATGGGTTTTCATAGTATCAGTACGAGTTTCCAAGTACACGTCACGACTGATTCCGCACTTCATACCTAAGTACCCAACTGAATTTCTAGCACACCCCTTGAATCTTATCCCATAGTGTGTCCAGGTTACATAGTCTACGACTGCGCATCCAGTGGCGGATCCAAAAATTTTTTGAGGAGGAGCTATTTTTTGGTAAAAAATGCTTATTTTTGAGCCAAACGAAATGTACAATGGAGCAAATTGTTGTAAAATTTTTTTGAGGGGTTTTTAAAACGTTCATCTTCTAAAGTGCGTAGTAAAATACCAAGTTGAACTTTAGCAAAGTCCTTTTTTTAGGGGGAGGGGCTGAAGCCCTGAGCGCCCCCCCCCTGAATGTACCTCCCCTTTTATTGATTTCAAAATGATATTATTTAGTCAGCTATTAGAAAATTTTTTGTTCCTTGCGATTAGTTAGAAAGGCTGTGCGGCACAGCCAGGTGCGTCAAAAAAGGGTCTCTAGATCTGTGGCACGCGATGAACGTTTCGATCGTCCGCCATCATGCTGGTAGTTAAATCGAGCGATGGCAACGCTGCCCTTTTTCAGCATTGGGCAATCTATCCAGCTGTTCTCGCATTCTTCCATTTTTCAGCACATGTCAGTGCTGTTAAAAATAATCGTGACAGTTTTTTTGACGGGAAATGACGTGCTAAAAAGTAAAGAATTCTCGTGGAGCTATGTCACCCGCAACTATTTTTATAGAAATCAAATCTATTCTTCGTGACTGGCAACAGTCAAAATGTCAGAGTTTGGTGTTCCCAGAACGGGAACACTGCGTGTGAAAGGGTTAAACAGCATGCATCCCTGAATTACCTAGTTTTCTGAAACGGGTCTCCCGAACTACGCAATATTTGTGAATGCAATACGGGTGCATTCTGAAGCAACCATTCTTCGAGTTCGAAAGAAATGGCAACAGCCTTTCGTTTCGTTCGTCTCAACGCTCAGTCCCACTCTCTGTTTATACTGGTTGATTAACATTCGGCACTCAGCTGGAGCAAGGCAGAGTCAGTCAGTCCTCTCTGGAAGGGCTTAACACTTACTTCCAGGTACACACGCACAGAATCAGCATAGGGCGTTCAGGCGCCCGTAGGCGTCCAGTCGAATGAATCACACTTTTCTTTAAGGTCGATTCGTGGGCAGTGGGACAAGGATGTTGCCACCGCCGACGAAGAGAGTGAACTCTCTCTCTCTCTCTCTTTCTGACGAGTCCCTGAGTGGGCCGAAACGGTCTCTGGATGTTGTTATTTGCCGACTGGGGGCGAACCCAGAAGCAGGTTCCGAGAGGTGACGCTCGTGGGAAATGGAAAGAGGTCCTCCAAAAGTTGCATATACGTTGGTAGAGGAGATGGTTACTGTGTTTGATGCAATTCGGGGGGGGAGGGAGATTGATATAGGTAGTTTTCTGGGAATCGATAATCTGGAATGGGTTCGCAGAAAAAATCAGTCGTCACCGTCACACATCCTCCAAAAAATTAAAATAAATAAATAAAATTTCGCAAGGAACAAAAAATTTTCTAATAGCTAACTAAATAATATCATTGCTGCCCTTTCTTCAGCATTGGGAAAGGGTTGCGCCTCAAAGGGTTAACGTGTTACACATTTTTTATTCGTTAAACAAACATTTATTGCTACAAAATTGTTAGCCATCCAATAAAACATTTTCTTTCTTTCTTTCTTCTTCTAATTCTTCTTCTCTCTCTCTCTTTTTTTTATGTTTTGCATTAACGAAGTTTAAAGACACAATGCTAATGCGATACACTTTCTACAAATACATTTTAATTTTAATGAGGTTAATGTAAAGAACATGTTTTTTTAATTTAATAAATGTAAATTGTATATTTTACTACTTTATCATTAAAATGCAAAAGCCAAGGAACAATGTTTTAAAAAAATGGTCGGTATCTTTTAACAAGACATTTTAAATATTCATTATTTTTTTCATTTATTCTTATCCATTTTTTAATTAAATTTTCGTTTAATAAAAAATAAGTTACTCTTATTTTTCATCTATTATTAAACTAGCAAATAACAAAATTTCTGCCAATATATAAATGTATGGTTATTTGTAAATTCAAACTGTAGTTTAAGAAAAATAAAATAAAAAAATTCTACTTATAAAGGAATAAAAGAAATTAATTTTTAAAGAATTTTTTAAAAAAATCTACTAATAAAGGAATAAAAGAAATTCATTTATCTTGAAACAGCTTCGCCCACCCCCCTCCCTATTCTGATGTTTCGGGACGATGTTTATCCAAAATTATTTGTAAAATTCATTTGAGTGGTAATATTTTGGAATGCCATTTTCTTATTAGTGATTCTCGTGCTATCTATTTTATTCAACAGCTCTATACAGATTAAAACTGTCTATTATATAATTAATTTAATATATTTCTTTCTTTTTCCTTCTTCCTCTGTTTGCTCACATTTGCAGTTTGATATTTCTTTGTGAGAAGAAACAGTACTATAAAATACACGACTAGTCTTTTTTTTTTCTTTAAGAAAAAATATTTTTTTAAATAAAGGACTGCGAAATTTACGGGAGAAACGTATCTGCAGGTAAAATTTACCGACGCGTGCATAACTGGCAGATAAATATTGGCAGAAAAAACGTGGTCGCAGCCCATTTTTCCAAGAACTTGCATCCGTTTCTGCGTATGCAACTCCATCTAAGTCGACAGCATCCGAAGGTCAGCCTCTATTTTTTGCAATAAAAAGAATACAAAACTATGTTATACAAAAACACCCAAATCCAGCTCATAAATTCATGTACGGAGCATTCTGGAAAACAAAAAACCAAGAGCAAAAATTTTTTTTCTGTACTATCACCCTATCCATCAATGTATGCACCGCTATCCAAGATCACAACCTATCATTATTTTTTTTCCTAAGGTAACACACTCACCGTTTGGAATAACTAATCAATTTCGTCCCCTTTCTTGTCGGTAGGCATTCCATTAACGGGGGCCACTATCTTTCTCTCGGACTGTCAAAAATTAATCACGCATTAAACGTTACTAACCCCCCCCCCCCCGCTTTTTTGCTGCTTATGCATATCCTCGTAATTTTCTTCTGAGTCGAAATTCGTACGTATTCTTTACACATGCTCGGACCGTAGCTCGTCAATATTTTTTGAACCCTGTTATTTTGCGTTCGAAAGTGGGTGAGTCAGTTTTGGAGGTCCGGGGTGTGAGAAATACTTCAGAGCTGTTTAGAGCGAAACATTTTAAACGGGCAGATGAAATAATGGATCAGTAGTCGTGTGGTGGATTACGAAAAATAAAAATGCAGTTACAAAAAGAAAGAGTTAAGTTGAACCTGCTTAAGAATAGTCAATTTTCCACGAAAAATTATTCCGATAAGCGGGATATTGCATTATACGGGAACGCATTCACTAATTAGTATTACGGTTTGGTACATTGACAATTTATTACAATAAGCAGAATATTCCTTTAACCGGTGTGCAGGGGCGTAGCCAAGGGGGGGTTAGGGAGGTCATAAACCCCCCCCATGAGGAATTTTTTGCCATACAAAATGTATATTCTTCACTCCCTTATCACACACATGTATGCATATATGTGAGTTGCAGTAGTCATAACCTCCCCCCCATGAAAAATTTCTGGCTACGCCCTTGCCGGTGTGGGTTCGACTACATATTCTTTTTGTATCGTTCGCTACTTTTTACACACTTGTGTCCAAAATTAAGGTTATCTGTTACAACTGTAGAAATACTCCGTTTATTTTAACAAAATTTGGCGCAGAAATACATTCTATTGTTACAGGAAAAAGCATATAGCAACATAGCTATAAAAAAGGTGAATTCTTCATTAATATGCAGGTTATGTAAAAAACGGTGTAATCACATGTATTATATCTCATGAGCCTATAGTTGGTGAGCAACAAGCATTTCTTAAGAACCTCTGTAACAGTATGACGGCTTATTGTGAGTTTATATAGCAAGGTTTCTCAAGCTCTGCTCCTGCCGAAGGCAACAAGAGCTCCGCGAAGAAATACATAAGTCTCTAAGAAATACATAAGTCTTTAGCTTCTACCTCAGTAGTCTCAAATTAGCATAATTATTAGTGTACAGGTAACTTAAAAATTTTATTTTACGACATCGGTTCAAACTGGGTTAATGCAATCAGAAACTTAATTAAGGTGTGTTATATCGACAAAATACTTAGTTGCTACAAAATATTTTTGAGGTGTACATATTCACTTCGTTTAGCACTAGATACTGAATAATATTGGTAACCATTAGCCTATATTTAATGTAGCTCTATTGTGGCAAAATCAGTCTCATTTTAAGCATAAGATTTAAAAAAAAAAAAAAAAAAAAAAAACATCTTAGAAAAAAAAATCACATTTTTCGTGCAGAATTAAACGTTAAATGGGCAATTTTCCCCCTTCATTTAGAATTAAAAAAAAAAAAAAAAAAAAAAAGATATTACATCCCAAACAATTTTCCTCACGCGTGAGATATTTCACTCTAAAGAGTTTCTGTTTCACTCCAGTTTTCAATCGCACGCACCCATTAGGTCAAGGAAGAAGGAAAGTGCACACAGGCAGGCTTCGACGCAAGTTTCACCCCTTAAGGTACAAAATTTTGTCTTTTGGGACATTTTTTTTTGTTTTAATTGTGTTCTTCCCTGGAGGATGATCATCGGTAAATAACAATTTCGGATTTTTTTTTCCCCCCTTCGCTCCAAAACATAGACCGTTTAAGGCAAAAAGGTTATTGTTAGTGCTCTGTGCATCACTGTTTATGTCGAACATTACTTTCCTTGGTTGTTAAATTTAACCATTTGTGGCGGTAAAGAGCTGCTTAGGCCAGGAGGAAGGTTGGATGGAAGAGGTTGTTGATTTATTAATGGAAAAATCAAAATCTTAAAAAACTTTTTTCTTTAATTTTGAGTTTGATCATAGTGTAGTTAGCTCACATCCAGTATGATTACTGAATTGTTTGGGAGAGATTTGCTGAGTTTAAAATATTTTGTATGAAATTTGTTGGTAAGATCCAAGAACAGCATTCTTCTTTCAAAAGTACATAATACAGTGAAGACATTGCATGCGATATTTTGCGCAAATGCATGATGAAGTTCATGATTTTGATCTAATTCTTTATGTTACTGATATAAAATTGCGTTTTTTAATTACTAAGCTTTTTTTTTTAAAGGCAACATTGCTGTTTTTCTTTATTCACTTTAAAGTGATCCTCAAACAAAACTCGAAAATAATGAAAATATTTACACACTTACAGTGTAACATTACAGGCATCTTTAATCCAAAAGCCAAATATTTTTCTCAGTCAGCTGTCACAGAAATGCCGATAAATTGCAGTACAAAGAATTGAACTGAAATCAACCGCCCTATTAACAAAAACATTACTGTAAATTTATTGCAAACGTCTTAGACATTGTAAGCAACAACTACAAGAACAAACCATAACTACACTATCTACTTTGGTCTATCACTCCACGGTATTGTATACACGTGAAGACATGATACGTACGACTCTCACATTTTAGATCATGACTAGCTGCTTACCCGTTCTCCGCACAGTAGGAGACGAATATTTTCCTTACACATATAATTCGAATTAAACCCAGTGATAGGAATCTCTAATAGTGAAAAATTGCTGGAATTCAGACGAACAGCTGACTCCATGAGTGGAAATTTGAGACGATTGCAACATGACGACACAAAAACTACGTCATTGTCACTGGCGATCAGAAAAGTAAGAACTTTACGGTATGCAGACGAAACTTTTCTCTTTCGAAAAATGCCTTATTTCTACATCATATAATTCTCTTTTTTATGTTTAATTTATAGCATTCATACATACCATATGAATAACATTACATGATATTGAATACTATTTTATCTTATCTTGCATTTCATAAAGCGTGGAGAATGCATTAGCACAGTTATGCTGCAGATGACTTTATTAAATTTTATCCAAATTTGAAAAACCTACACGAAACAATCGATGCACATTGTACGTTCAGAAACCAAAAATGCATCCTGTTTCCGTGAAGATCTTGTCTCTTTCGTAAATAAAAATAATTGTGACGTAACTTAAGCGGAAAAGCTTATTACCCTTACTGAACTCTTAATACTGTAGCACACTTGTTACATAAAACTAACGTTGATCTCACTGCCAATTCACACTAAATAAATAACTAATTTCATATATTATTTTTAACATAGATTAATTGCATAGTGTCAAATTCAATATTAAACAAAATCTGAAATCGTTTCTAGAGCTCTAGGTCTTGTAACTGGAATATATATGAAAAAATAAATAGAACTTTAACATATAAGTAATTTATATTAAATATTCTAAGCACATTGTATCCCGTTATTCGGAAAGATTCCACAAACACCATGGGAAGAAAGAGCAATTAATTTCATATTATATTTTGTATTCCTTGCAAGCGCCTTTGTTATGTACATAATTGCAATATCATTCTCGTACACGATGCTTATCCTATAGTCTCTGGTGATTTATTTTGGATTTTCATTTCATATTCTTGACTTTTCATACTTTCGAAATTTTGTTGCTTTGCGCATGTGAATAATCGATTATCATTTCGCATTACGGCTACCAATTAAATAGTTTTCCATATCACTTCTTCTACGTTAACGACGTTAATCTGCCTTTTTCTAGTTTAAAAAAAAACGCCTACAAAGTTTCATTGCTTCAATTAAGACACACAGAGGGGTTAGGCAAATACGCACTCGACAAATTGCTTCCTTATGTCCGCCGAAGCAGCACATGCGTTAGCGTGTAATGTGCTTCTCCGGATAATCTGACAGGAAAACAGAAGACAATGACGTGAAAATGACGTCACACGAAAGGGAAATAAAATGAAAAATATGCAGAATTGACTGAAAAAACTTCGATTATTTTTTATGCGCAAATATGTTAAAATTCGATTTGTTTCATATTTAATGCGTTTTCACTTTTTTGGGTCTTAAGAGATGTAGAAATGAGTGGTTTCACTTAATTATTAAATTGAACAACTTAAGTGGCAACAATGGATTCCGTTGCTGCGGAAACTGTAGCAGTGTTAAAAATAGAATATGAAATGATTTATTTATGTTTACTTTGCTAGAACTGCCATTTTGGCGTAATTTACGTCGGCAGTCGATGGCAAATAGCCAAAATGAATCACACATTAAACTTCACAATAAATGCAATAATTTAAAGGCATTACCAGCTAGTCTAAGTGGGTTTAAAAAATATTCTCATTCATCTCAAGCAGCATTCGTATTTATAAAGACTTCCTATTTTATTACGCCTTGTTTGGCGGGATTAAAAAATATTATCTATTCATACGCTCGTAACACCAACTCATATCAATCGGGGCATAGAATTAGCAATACAAATGAAAAAGTTTAATTTTCTGAAATTTGGCGGGGTTTCCCTAACTTAAATCAATTTATTTAACTTGATGAAAATCATTTAAAATCGCCTTAATAACTGCATTATTTCTGAACAGAAAATTAAAATTTCAGGCTAAATTCTAGTAAAACCTGCACTTGTTTTTAAAAATACTATTTCTTTACGCTCTCAGTAAATTGCGCCAAGCCTAAAATTGTGTGCAAACCACTAGAATCCACTTTCCCAAATCGCCATATAAGCCATTTTTTTCGCCAAATTATAAGGTTATGCACTTTAGTCTCTGAAATTTACAAATCCTTTTTCTTTTGCGTATAAAAAATATTGAATTCCTGCTCTGATTTCCCACGCAGACGATATTTTAATTAAAAAATAACCTAGCAAATATTCGAAACAGAAAAAAAGTATTATTCCTTTATTTTTAATGCAAGAGTGTAAATCATTTAATAAATTCGCCAAACATGGCAACCTCGATGCTTATTTCTCACATTTTCACTACAGGGGTTACAATCGCGGAGTTGTGGAGAGCAAAAATTAGTGTTTTTGACAGGGTTTTTTATCAATATCTCCTAAACTAATTCGAATTTCGAAATTTAAATTAGCGGAAGACCTTCCTCGGAATTTTTCGAATAAGTAGACACCTCGATTGAAACTCAACTCCCAGCGGTTTCGGAGGAGATAATGCTACACACAGACAGACAGATAGACAGACAGACAGATGCGCACAGATTTTAATAGTATAGATTTGATCAAACTTCAAATGCAAACGATGTCTAAAGTAGGATAGGAACCCAAAACTTAAGTTACAATTAAGTTAAACTACAAGCCACCCGACTTTACAGGTCGGTAAAAGAGCGCCGTTGCTTAAGCAAAAAGATTTAATGTTATTATTTTTAATCACATAGTTGTGTTGTAAGTAATACACGTGTCAGTTATTTGCCCCCTAAAAGAAAAGAAAAACATTAACTACAAAATCGGGGCCATTGTGACTCTTCTACTGCTTGTGCACTCCGATGAGTCATCCAAAGAGGCCTACGGATGTTCACTTATTGGTTCCAGAACTTAGATACGTCATCTAACGGCCGAATCTAACCAATGAGAAGCGTCCGTAGGCTTCTTTGGATGAGTCATCGAAGTACACAAGCAGGCCCGGCAGAAGATTCACGATAGCCCCGACAACATGTAGACCAGAAAGCCAATAATTGAAGGGTTTCCTACAAAAAGGAGGTAGTTAGCTCTATCCTACGGGAGTTTGGAGTTACTTGTATTATCTTGCAGTAAAAAAAAAATTCATGGCAAACACACTTTAGACAGATAAAATGCTTTTATAGATTATCACTCATTTGGTATATTTTGCCAACAATCATTACATTACCCAACTTTCAAAAATAACTCAAATTTAAACACCCAACCAAGTATTAAAATAAGAAATTTAAAACCTGTTGTAAAAGAGTGAAACAAAATATCTATTCCAATGGGAATGAAGGGGGGGGGGGGAGCAGGTCATACACTGTAACCGTATCCCGACTTAATCGTGCGTGCGACTGACGCTCGTGGATTGTCTACCGTAATCCTATTAAAAGCTCGGAATAAGCAGTTTATTTTAAACGGCATGTTTTGGCAACAGGAGTCAAACAGCACTTTGCTCAAAACGGAATTTTGAATTTATCTGGCATGTTAAGCATTTAATATCCACAGTAAATGATGTAATAAACATTAAGTATGCATAAAAGGAAAGTCTCCAGGGAATTTTAAAAGTGGGGTTTTATGAGTAATCAGTCAGAAAGAATGGAATCCATTTACTCAAGACAAAAGGAAGCATCAAGGCCGCTTAAGTTGTTGTCTAATCAAGTATTAAGCCTTTTTTTTTTCTTCTTAAAAATGGGGCAGGTAAATATTGACATACATTATGTGGCCGTGTTTTCTGGTGTGTGGTATGTTTAGGGGATTATTAAGCGAAATTGTCGTTATTCTACAACATAACTCTGTTCAGTTTATTGAAAATTCAATTTAAGTTTTGTAACTGGTTGGGTAAGTTTTCTTGGGGGAATGAATCGTTCTCATATTGTGATTGATTGTTTATTATTTTAATCTGGCGATATTATTTATTTTTATTTCTTTTTAAATGAGACATTGCTTCTTCGTTGTTTTTGAAAACCTATTTATTTATGTAAACCAATTAGCAAATATTTGATTTGCCAACGCCTTTGCATTTTCATAATATTAGCTTAATTCGTTGAGTTACGCTTGAGAAATTCTTTTAACTTTTCCTTTCGGTATCCTATCGTATTACTGGATGTTGAAAATGTATAAAGTACTCTCTTACTGTGTGCTATTAACATTAATCCTAGTAAAATGAGAAAGAAGTATTATTAGAACTCTACAAGGTAGAATATTGAAATGTCAAACTATATTCTTACATAAGCGAAGAAGTGAGCTCAACATGATAAGAACAATGTACCATGCCGATCGCTTACGAGCACTGTTTTATTTGCTCCTATATAATGCCTAATTATTGAACCTGTTCTCGACACATCATTACAAGGCACAACCGCGGAGATTTGTCAGCTTAGTAGAATTGGTTTTTGATAATTCCGTTGGTTGTTCAAACACCTTGTTTGTAAAATACCCGCTTAAGGATTTTTGTTTATATATACTAATTCTACTTGGTCAATTCAGTTCTTAAAAAAACAAAAAAACAACTAGCAATGCATTCTGCAAGCCACCCCTTT
The DNA here is from genome assembly GCA_038373885.1 of Cheiracanthium punctorium. Classification (NCBI taxonomy): domain Eukaryota; kingdom Metazoa; phylum Arthropoda; class Arachnida; order Araneae; family Cheiracanthiidae; genus Cheiracanthium; species Cheiracanthium punctorium. The sequence continues at coordinate 388,864 of JAWZYV010007414.1, read as the reverse complement.
CGAAACTAGACAAAACAGATTAATCTGTCAATAAATGCAACTTCGGGAATATGGCAGGTCAATCATATTTCCGATAAACAAATGACAAATTTCAACATTATGCAAAAGAAGGAAGAGATACTCAGGGTACGAATTGACGGGGATCGTCCCTGGCTGAAGAATGTAATATCCCTGGCTAGAGAAATATTAATGGATCCCTGTCAGGGAAAGTATTTATCCCCTGCTGGAGAAATGTTAAATTAATCTATTTCGCTACAAGTTCAACAGTGACTAACGATTTCAAGTATTGCGAATAGAAATTCTTCTTTTGTTTACTAGACAAAGGAGCAAGTCGCGAACATCCCTTTGAAATAGATATACACATGCCTGATGCCACTTCTTATTCTGGAACTCGAGTCAGGTATTAAAGGAGGACCGCAAAATGAACGAACAAGCACTGCTCTGCCGCGAGCCGAATTTGAGGGTAGACGTAGAATCGGCGACATAGACAGGAATATAAGTAAAAAGGAAATCGGCGGTCGACTTTTGTTTGAATTTAAGTCACTTCCCAGACATGTTGGCTGCAGCATTTGTCATGTAATTCCTAATATATTACGTGAGTGGAGCACCTTTTTCTCTCTTCTTTTCAAATGTCCCCTCCTGGAGAATGTTTTTTGTTCAAATGTCCCCCCCCTGGAGAAAATGTTCAATTCACACCCTGGAGATACTAACCTAAGGGGGCGTTTAAAGCAAGAACTTAGTTAATAAAAAGCCCTAGAGAATTTTCAACGTATTCTCATACGTAATGTTCGTGCGAACGTAGTATGCGCCGTATGTACTCGAAACTTATATGGGTTAAGTCCCATGCTTTGATTACAACGAGCTGAAGGATATTTGAAACAATGTAAAAGAAAATATCCCAAAGTATACTCACAATTCCCTTTAGTAAAGGGTTAACTACACTTAAACACAGTCTACGCATTTTATCATATCGTTCCATCATCAAATATACGCACGCAAATAGAACCAGAAACTCATTCGTGCCGCGATACATTTGAAACACCAATTTTCATTTTTTATTCCTAAATAGCACTCCTTTCAACTCCTAGTTAGTCGATCGCCCAAGGCACAAAATAAAAGAAATCCATCATTATGTTTACCTATCTCGTAATAAATCTCGTCCCCAGCGGGTCATTATTGAAAAATTATGCGTTTGTTTTGGAATGCCAAGCTCAGGGCACATACATATCATATGGTACATTGTTCTAGACCTTATTTGGGGTTACCAGTTCCAAGCACGATCCTTAACGACTGGACAGGACTTTTCATTCGATATCATTCTTTATTTTATTCTTTTTTATTGTGTTTTTTTTTTATTTGTTTTCTTATCTTTTCTTGGTCATGCGTAGAGAATGGAACCTGAATGATTGAAAAGGGGGTGGGGAAGTAATAAAATTTTAGACGATTTCTTTTCCATGTTATTTCGCCCTCAGGTAACTTTTAGAGCTTAGAACTTCCGAATTATTTGCAATTTGTTCTGAATTAGGATAACTGTGGTTATATTTTTCTGTATAAATGAATTTTATTCAGGTGTAATGCATGTTGCTTTGGTATACTTTAAATAATTGTAATGCAACACAATGCATCTCTTTTTTAAAGTCTAGGCTTCATTGCGGAAACACAATCAGTGCTTCAAGAAAATAACTTTTTCTTTTCTTACACTTCTATATACAGATCCTTTAAGTCACAGCATGCTAAGAAAGTACTTGTGTAAAAGATTGGCTTTGGTATATATATTAAAGTTACTTTTTTATGAACAATGTTTACAAAATAGTGAAACCTAAACAAAAATTATAATAGAACCAGAAATAATTATTCGGAAGAGTTTGTTGCCAAGGTCCGAACATGAGAAAATAAATACTTTCCTAAGAAAAGAAAAAAAACATTTTCATCATTTCTACGGTGGAACTCACTTAAAAACGATGAAAGAGTGATTTTTTTTCTAAATTTGATTGCATTATTTTAGAAAAGTCACTTCCAAGTGCCTAGATAGCATTTAGGACTGTTGAAATATTCAAACAAATTCTTCAGAATATAATTTTTGTTTAGGTGTCACAATTTTGTAAACATTGTGGTAAAAAAAAATTAACTTTAATATATACCAAAGCCACCAAATCTTTTACACAAGTACTGATGATCTTTCTTAGCATGCTATGACAAAAAAAAAAAAAAAAAAAAAAAAAAAAAAAATCGTCGAACATTTTGAAACATTGACTGCTTAATGCAGCAAGTCTTCTAAAACCACAGAATTTTCGAATATACTTCAGTGGGATTCTTTCGTTTTTTGTTGCTGTTATTCAAATTTTTGTCATGATGATATCAACATGTCCAAATTGGGTTTTGCCTATCCTCCTTCTGCCGAACATAAAAACGAATGAGTCACTATTTCATTCGATCTCGATCTCCTTTTTATCTCCGTAATATCCGTACTTATCTCTAATGCCCTTATTCATCCCTCTTTCGAGATCTGGAGACATTCCTCTTACCCTTTCATCTTTGATGTGAAAGAGAATCGCTGCTGCGTTTCCGTGGGTTAAATCCAAAGTGGCGCCCCATCTAACCTTTGCGGTCGCGATAAGAAAAAAAAATGGCCCTTTTTCATTCCTAATCTGCGCAGGTCTCACACCCACAGAGTGGCCCCGTCGCAGTGGTGAAAGTTATTGTTTCGCTCGGGCCATCGCAACAGCAGCCAGCGTCTCTGGAATTGCGCCCACATTATGGACGATATCGTGGGACCTTCTAAACCACCGTGGGCAGCTGGAATAAAGGGGGCGAGACCGGGTCAACGACTCGGACAGACGCGTGACCATCCGAAAGCAGTGTGGTCTTGTTGTTGATGTAATGTCATTGCCGGTCTGAACGGAACCTGCCTTGGAATGAGCCTTCCACGAACTTGACAACCACCGCAGTAACTACGCTTGCGTGACATGCACAAACCCGCTAGTAATGTATTTCTTCGGGAGAAATCCTATTTTGGACATCAAGAAACATGGGCGTCGTTAGCATAGGGCAAGGGGGGTGACACCCCTCCTCTAGACTGTTTTATGCTGTTTTTTTTCCTGCTTTTAGGTTATTTCCAGCATATTGATCATATACTCAAGTAATCTCCCCTCCCCCACTGGAAAATATTTTGCGGACGCCCATGTCAAGAAACTATATTGCATTCAAACTGCTGGATGATTGCAATGCATTGAATTTTTTAAGCAGGCTTTCAACCTTTATTCTTCGGCATATTTATGTTTTGAAGTGCTTAAGGTGACGTTTTTGAACACAGCTTTTCTGAATTAAATCCATTGGTGAATCTACGTAGTCGGTCGACACTCAAGTGATGTACGTACAACATCCCCGTCGAAATGCTTTTTAGCATTTCACGTCAGCTCATGGAAATGGGCTTCATAGGGAAGTCCTTCAGTTGTTTGATTAATAGACATATTCAGTGTTCGAGCTTGATTCCCAAGCCCCACTTTTAAGCCTCGTTTGAAATCCTTATGGGGCTTAGATCGTCACCAGAAAAAGTTACTTCTGTATATTGGTATCATTCCACAACTGTTAAAGAAAACTTTCTGTTTATATTTCTCTTTCGTCGCTTATTCGATGATAATAAGAATACAACCTGGATTTTTCAGTCTGGAATCCGAATTTTTACCAGCCCTTTCTAGGTCATCATCATAACGGATTAGGCAAAAAGCCTTTTCCGGCTTTTAGGTCCAACCACGCTTTTTCGTTTTGCCACGATCTCGTCCGCCTTTTGGCATGTAGTACAGGGCAGCTATAGTTAATCTCCAGCGTTTCCTATGTTGGACATGATTTTTCCAGCCAATACGGTATTCATAGATTTTTTCAGATAGGCTAAATATTTTTAATTCTCATCAAATATCTGCGTTGCTTATTTTATCTAAAACTGCTTAGCCTTTTACAGATCGTAGGTATCGCATCTCTGTTGCCTGGATTCTGCTTACATCTGGGCACCCAAAGTTCATGTCTCTGAGACATATAATAAAGTGGGAACCGCCATAATCCTATAAAACTTCCTTTCTCGATGGTTCCTAAAATTTTCATTCCAATGTACTTGAATGCTCGTTTCTTGGGAGGACAGACAGTCGATCTAATTGGTTTATGACCTGTGTCTTTTGCCTTTACAGCAACTACTTATTTATTTAAAAATTTAGAGAATCGTTGCATCTATAAAAATAACAACAATGGCAGCTGCAGTGAAATATAATAAAATATTTACAAAAATTTACTTGCCATTCAAGGCCATTGTCTCTACTGTTAGATGCTCTACGATGTTCAACTTATAATCTTCATAGCCAATGATCCTTGTAATATATGATCTCATGAATGGCGGCTGACCGAAGGGAAAATATACTGCACTAGTCATTATCTCTTTTGAGCTGTTATATTGTAAACCTTATTTTTCCTGTACTTTAAAGTCTTTAAAACTACAACGTGAAAATAAAAAATCATGTTTTACAGGAAGTATGAAGTACGTCTCTAAACAGGGAAACATTTTCAAACCAAGAACCAAAAGTCTGGGAGTTTCCCCCACTAGCGGTCAATTAATCAATTAAACAGTCATCGTAGTCAAACAAAAAGAATCGTTGGACAAATATTTTTTCTCCGCTATATCAAGTATATTGTTACCTAAACTTTGCAGGTAACAGAGTTTGATGAAATATAGGTCATTGCATTAGCTGCCTAAAGCTGACATTTCCTCCTTGACTTATGAATAATGCTTTCACATTTTTCATCTGTTAAATAACTGTTATCATGTTAATATAGCAGGAAATGCGTACAAGAAAAAATGCTTGTGAAATATTGTTTATGAATCTGAAATTTCTTTAAGCAGATTTCCTTTTCAAATAACCCGGAAATCTCGAGGAAAGAGACACTGCACCGTAAAAAAATTATAAAGGCAGAGAATTAAAAGCTTCATTAGTTACCTTTATCTTCGGATCTTTATCTGATTTAAATTTATGCATTAACATTCAGCGTGGTGTTGAGTAATTTAGCTTGTCAGAAATATTAAGTCCTTTTTTAAGTCATATATAATAAATTAAGTCTACATATAATAAATTAAAACTTGTTTTTCTAGTTCTTCAAGTGATGCATCCCTAATCAGTAGCGGATCCAGGGGAGGGGCTAGGGAGCTTCAGCCCCCCCAAAAAAAGTTCGCTAAAGGGTAACATTCTGCTTTATTATACACTTTAAGTAGATAAAATGATCCTTTTTTTATAACTTAGCCCCTCCCAAAAAGTTTTACATTACTTTACACTAAAATTTTGCTTCATTGTACGTTTTGTTTGGGTGAAATAAGCTTTTTTCAAAATTTAGCCCCTCCCAAAAATAATTTCTGGATCCGCTACTGTCCCTAATGGCAGATATTTTGCCTAAAATCGTCAATGCTAATCGTTTTGAAATTAAGTACTTTCTTTTTAAGATGTGCTAGCAAAATTTACCTTTTCTTTTGCCCCAAAGTGTTAGGCTATCGATTTCTAGAGCTCTTTGTGGCCGTAGTTTATCGCATCATTAATTATCTCAGTCGGTTATGCTAATGGCAGTAAATAGCCATTATTAAATAAATTTTCACTTTATTGTCTATGGCATTTTTACAGTGTTCGTCTACTATTCATTTGAAGATTTGTGAATTAATGGGGAAATTTCTTTTAATATCATAGAAAACCCCACATAGAAAGAAGTTTTTCAGTTTTGCATGTTGTCTTTTATGTCTACACTGAATATTTATTGTACCTGTACCAATGGTCTTCTTAGCTCGTTTTGAGGATAAATACAATGGACATTAATAGCTGTCACCAAACCGTAATCATTTAATCCTAGCATATAATTCGCATATGGACTGACTATCTTGGGAAATATGTATACTAGAATGACAAAGCAATAATATTAAATCGTATTTCATTAAAAGCTATACAAGGACAAATGAATCTTTATCATAATTTTTTTTTATTTATCTAATGTTAAAGGGAAAACAGCATTGCTTTTTACTGCTTATGAAAACACCAGTAAATTGCAACGAAGTAAGTGTTTATCTGGCCTAACATTGCCTGCAACTAGCATAAATAGATAAATGCTTGATTGTAGTAGCTTAATATAATAAACTTTTCTCCATATAACATACGCATTTTATTTGAAGGCATTCCCAACAAGACTACATAATTCGTTGCTAAGAAAAAATAAGCCCTCTTACCACAAAATCACAGAAGAGACTATTTACTAAGTTTGTTCACTTTTCCATTTAAAAGTGATTCTCTTTTATTTCTTTTCCGCCAGACGGAGGTTTTGCAAATAAAATTTTTTTGGTTATTGGTGTAAAAGCAAATATAACTTAGAAAGGTTGAAGAAGTCAACACTTTATTTGTAAAATCATTAATGGTTGGGAGCTCCTCTCAAGCGAATAATGGCAGTTTAAGAATATAAAAACAATTGTCACACACACAAGTTCTAACTGCAACTTGATAACGTTAAAGAAAATAAATACATGTTTTTCCATAAATATTTTTTTCCACTTTCTTAAAATATTATTTTACTTCTTTGTTTGAAAGTCAAATTTCTGTTAAGCAAATATTAAAGCATACAAGTGCTAATAAGGGGCGTAGCCAGGGGGGGGGGGATATCGGGATATATTCCCCCCGAAATTTTTGGATTAGTGATGAAATTCCGTCTATTTATACACATACATGTTCATATACCCCCCCCCGAAAAATTTTCCTGGCTACGCGCCTGGTGCTAATGACAATAATTGTTTATGTGATCAGTATTTCATGCCCTAAAAATATATGGCTTAAAAAATGAACTAAGACTACTGTCGTGTTTCCTCTTTTTTTTTTAATTAGCATGTTTATTGCTTAAACTGTTCCGCTGAAATTTTTTAATTCATGGATGTACTTCATGTTCAGCTCCAAAATGTTTTTCAGTTCCGCTATAAAGTGATAGGCTCTTGGAATTTCATAGTAAATATATTTTTTTTTAATTATCTGTTTTTATTACTAAAATAACTCCTTTTTCAATCAATTAATTTCACTTGAAATTTTCCGCATTTACTGTTTCCGAGTTTAGCGTTATTTTTGTAAGTTTTGACACGTTAAAGTCATTCTTTCATCGTAAATGACTGGGCGTTTTTCTATCTATCTATCTATATAAAAACCTTATAGTTATCTCTGCTTATTTTTAACAAGTATTTGCTCGTTTATCTAATATTATTTTGATGTTAATTAAAATTAGAAAATTAATATCATTGGTGTTTGTAAGCAGTAATACTTCGGACTGAATGCGATTATTAGATCACATTCATGAAAAAATTTCCATTAAACTAATTAGAGCTGAAGATTTTTTATAAAATTTTTTAAAACCTGTATACTAGAATTTATTATATGGTCTTTCTAATTAAGTATAGTACAGTTAAAAGAAATTTAAAAATAAAGTAAAAGTAAAATTTTAAACGCGATTTTTCCTAACTTGTTTTCTTTTACAAAATATTTACTAGCTTATAATTTTGTGCTTAATTTAAGCAAATAAAGAGATAAATATTAACCATGCATTTCACAAAACGTCACCTTAGCCATGAAATTTCAAATTATATTAAAACTGCACTAAAATTATAATATAAAGTAATTTTTGTAAAGAAATAGCTATTTCCTTTTATGCATACATGTATGTAGCTATCAAATTATCATAACAAAAGTGTTGCTTTTTTTATTTCCTGGTTCAATGAATAAAACATACTAATATTTATGTAATGTGTTGCTGTTTCACATTGCTTGGTTCAATAAATAAAACATGCTAATATTTTTGTGCATACTTTTTAAGCACCTTTTTTATTCCTGCTCTACATAATTATCTAGTAAGGAAGTATTCAGAAATCGTAAACATTTTAAGTAAGGGAAACGGATAGAAACATTCTTTCCCATTTCAAAATCCCTACTAGCTACAACTGTCCTACAACTATAAAATCAAAGCAAGCATGCGCTTGCCGATAGCTTGAATTTCATTATTTTCTTCTTCCTTGGCAGAACGTCGCACGAACCTCCCGCGTTTAATGTTAGCTCCTTGATGCAAAAGTTCTTGCCAAATTTTCTCTTTTAGCTCTATTCCATACTAATGAGCGAAGTAAAAGCCTAAAACAGAAAAGTAACCCCAGATTTGTCCGAAAAAGTTTTAAAAATAAAACTGGTTTTTAGTAAACATACTTAAGCCATGACTGACCTCCGTTATCATTTCGAATGAGTACAAGAAAAAACATGTCTTCTTTGCCCTAAGCTTATATTTTTCTTTGTTTGTTTGTTTACTTGTTTAAGCCACACATTCTAAGCTGCATACTTTGATATCTCGTCGGATTTAACCTCGATCGAGTATGCCTCTAAAAGGAGACGGCGAAAAAAGGACGAATCAATGCCCGGTTTAGCTTCTGGAGAATCTTGTTTGCTTTCTCCTACCATCCTACACTTGATACTCTCAGAATACAAATTGACCACGTCTCATGAATTTCGTCAGTTTAGGACAACATAAGCCGTCCCTGAAAAATCGAAGCAAACCAATTAGCTGGATCAAATTATTAATGCTTCTTGCAGAATACAAATTGACCACGTATCATGATTTTTGTCAGTTTGGGACAACATAAGCCCTTCCTAAAAATTCGGAGTAAACCAATTAGCTGGATCAAAATATTGAAACTACACTCATCTTGCTACGATAAAACCAGAAATTTCACCGCCCCATACGAAATGGTTCTAAGACACGCAGATGTTCGAATATTCTTTGGGAAATTATTAAAATGCTGTGAATCAATCGTTAGTGGAAAGGACAAAACTTGATTTTTAATGGATTCAGCTGTCTTTTTGACTCGTTAATCGCCTTGTCGCAGTGTACATACGATAACAAGTTTTTAAGGCGCCAAACATAAGTATTCAGAAAATGCACTAACAAGCTTGATCCTCTTACTGTGTTATCTCCATATTAACAAGATGCTCTTGTCAGGGACGCTTGTTGCCAGTTGTTCATTTACCTTTTCGGAAAAATATTAAGTCACATGAGTTATGATAATGTACTAGAGGAAAGGTTTTTTAAGCACTTGATAAACATAAGATATTAAAATTCTTGTGATGTATTTTAATTGAATTTTTTACTGAGACAATTACTATTTGAACATTGTAGAACATTTAGTCTAAATAGTCACTAGTCACCATAGAACATTTAGTCTAAAAGTAGCTTTATGATCTCACATTCTAAAATCTCGTTAAATAACAGACCGAGATGATATATAGTTATCTAATTTTGCTGATGATGAGGGAAACTTATTTTTCGTTCTTGTTAGATCTTAACTGTCCAGTTTGATTCTCAAACCGAAATTATTGGCGACATTTGAAAATGCAGGACAATAAGTCTTTAAGTGAAAGCAAAGTTTTGATTTACATGGGTGATCCAGGAATTTTTTCCAGGATCCCATCTCTATGAAAACTGTTTATTTTTATGAATTTCAACGTCTGTTTTTGTGAATTTTCATAACAATTTATGTGAGAGTCACTTTTTTCTTTAGAATAATTTACAAAACATATTAAAAGACAAGGTAAATTACCAATAAAGAATATCATACCTTTAATGTTAAAATTTTAAGATACTCCAGCTTAAACGTATCTGAAACTTAAAAAGCTGCTAGTGACAAGCATCTTGGTTTAGCCATGGTTTGAAATAAATTCCACCGCTTAACAATTTAAGAATTTGCTAACGGAAATTTACGAAGTTTTCCAGTTAATTAAACCAACAAACTCTTAGTCAGGCTCTTAATGGTTGTATTAGAAATAACTTTCAGAGTTATCCCGTGCTGAAAACTGATAGTTCTTTGCCTTCTTTACCCCAAAGATACATTATTTAATAATGTATATGCTTCAGTACGTTTTAGTCAGATAATTTTATATTCATTATTGAATTACTGCTAAAACTCTCTTTTATAAACGGAAATTTACTATGCTTTCAATGCTTTTCAGATAGACGTATAATTATGTTGACTCTGGATAATACTAAAAGTCGCACATGAAGCAACACAACTGTATTTTAAAAAGAGATCGGGAATAAAATTTTTGCCTCTTAAAATACAGCAATATTTTTTTAATAGTTTGTTTTTATATATATGTATAATCGGGGGGGGGGGGAGAGGAAAACATGTTAATATATCCTCGTTATTTATGGCTAACAATGGCGCCATGTTTCTACTTTAAATGTATATAGTATTTATAATAAACATATAATCTGAAGGTAATTTTCAACAAAAATTATTGTGTAGATTGCATTTCTCGGTAAACTGAGGCAGTTTAGAATCGTTCTAGATTCACGATCTACCACAATCCTAATTTGCTTCGAAAATGTCTCATTAACTTTCGTTAGCGTCAAACCCCCACACTTATCAGGCGCGTTCGCATTCGTCTGACCACAAAAACGAGATGACCCAGACAAACTTACCGGACGAAAGTGAGCCGGCGGCCCGCTTGCCTCTCTCATTTAAATTGGACTCGCAACCTCAGCCTGCGGAACATTAATTTCTTGGGATAAAAATCGAGGTTATAGACGCGAAACGCGGAAAAGACAGCCCCTCGAGGACTCAACACGGACGGGGTCAGAGAGGGGGGTCACCCAGGAAGCAAGGGGCGCCCCGGTGACTTGTACATGCGCATTTGCCCCTTTTGGTGATAAGTTAAATTGGGAACAGCCATTTTGTGAGGCGTTTTCATTCAGCTATTCCTTGTTTCTTTGGAAACAGAGGGTTCAAGATTTATCATTTGTTTGTTCTATGCTTCTTTTTTAAACTATTTAACTCTTATATTTATTCAAAACAAAGTACTGAATATCTTTCAGTTCACGAGCAGAGGCGCTGTAATTGCCTAGTTTAGATAGTTTCTTTTACAGTTTGTTGAACTTTTTGTTTTTAATTATGCAGCGTAATACATGAATGCGAGTACATGAATGCGAAATTTTATTAGATTACCAGTTATTTCAAAATTTGTGATAACTTACGCTTTCAACAAATGCTCCATTTTACGTATGTATGAGCCTCCACCAGTGGCTCAGCGCATAGCGCTCTGAACTGGGAGACGGAAGGCGCCTGGTTCGGAAACAGGTCCCGGCCGCCGACCTAACCGTTCGGAGTTTTGCGCGGTTTCCTCCAAAACTCGGCGTAAATACGGGTTAGGACCCCTTAGAAAGACCCCCATGGAGGGTACCCCACCTCTCGGCCTAGAGCCCTCGTGTAACTAATCGGCCGTAATCCCACAACAACAGCAACTACATATGTACTACGTTGCTGTATCACAGTCGAATATCAAATATGATGGAGTAAGGATAGTATTAATGACGGTTATTAAAGATGGTCAATTAATTGTATTTGATGTACGCTCAAAAATGTAAGATATAATTCTGCTTCGTTTCGAAAATAAAGAACAGTACTTTCATCAGCCGAGAAAAGTCGGTCAGCGGGCTAAAACTATTTCTTGTCTTCACAGAGGATTAAAATAGTGTTCAGAATTTAACGCTCCATTGAAGCCTTTGTTCATTTCGACATAAATGAATTAAGGAGCTTTAGTAACCAAACGGAAAATGCAACTGCATTTTGAATCCGTGAAAGCGCGGGTCAGCAGAAAAGGAAAACACTCGTCAAGTTTTCCAATCACCACTTGTAAAGATGACAAGGAAGATAAGTCACACCAACGCAACGATTATTAAACACTTCTTAATATTATCTTACTTATGCTTGCACAACTGCATAGTGGATGATCCAAGCAAACAAGGCACTATTTTTTTTTTTTTTTTTACACACTGTATTTTACTTAATCTACATAAGTTTTCATTGAGTCATAAATTCTCTAAAATACACAGTGGTTGTAACTAGGTGTCCCCCATAAAAAGCATACTGTAGCTTTCTTTTTTTTTTTTTTTTTTTTTAAGCTTAGTTAAAAAAAGTCCACTTTTTGGCACTTTGCACGAAAAAACCGGTGAATTCAGTTCAAGAAATTATCCAAATTAGTTTTAAAATCACAAAAAACTTTTGAATAAATGTTGAAATTGTTTGTATATTTCGAGTTACTCATTTTCATTCTTAAACTTGCTGTTTTTTCATGCGAAGTATGCGAATGTGTGGTCGGAAAGGTCGTTTTAACATAGCTGGTAATAATCAGTTTGTAAGATGCGTTGAAATAATAGCGAGCTTTCCGAGCATGTTTCGTTAAACATAAATGGTTCTTTCATAGAATGCACTTGACTAAAACAAATAGTTTAAAAACTCTATTTCGTTTTATTGGTGAAATTCTCGGAGACAAGCTGGAGCCATCGTGATTCTACTGGGCCTGCTTGTGCACTCCGATGAGTCATCCAAAGAGGCCTACGGATTGGACTTATTGGTTCCAGTACTTAGATACGTCATTTAACACCCGGATCTAACCAATGAGAAAACATCCGCAAGCCTCTTTCGGAGTGCACAAGCAGGCCCGGTAGAATCACGATGGCTTCGGACAAGCCCAGTGTTTATGAAACTCGGTTAAGAAATTGGAGAACTCTTCGGAACTTTTCAAAATGAGATTTTTAACAGGTCAATGAAAACGACGTTTTTGATCACGCAGTGCTTTTTGATTCTGAGTCCTTATGATGTGCCCTACCTCCCCTAAAAGTTTGTCGCAACATTTATGGGATCAGGGTCCACATGAGCTCGGAGCAAACAGAAAATTTCAAGGAGGACTTTTAGCTATTTTTGCAGAAAATTCTATTTAAAGAAAACAGACGTGTTTTTTTTTCCCCAGAGAAAGCATCATTTACGGAATTGTTTGATTATATTCTGTTGCTGCTGGTCACAACGTAAACTTGAATAAAATCAATCACGGATGGAAGATTAGGTTGTTGATTAAGGCTGCAGGAGGGCTGTCTGCCTAAAGCGGGGATGCCTTGTGAGGAAGACTGTTTAAAGGGTTCTAGCGCGTATCCAAGTTACATCTGAGAAGAAATCCTCCCAAAACTGCAGACCGTTAGGTCGACAGCCGCACTTAAGCTAGAACTCGGAACTTCAACCATCAAGCAGTTTCAGCGGTCTTTACCACTCAGCCACTGGTCGACTCCACGGATGGACGAAGGAAACATGAGTGTTTAAAAAAAAAAAAAAAAAAAAAAAAAAAAAAAAAAAAAAGCAAAACGAAACTTTTCTTTAGTATATAAAATTCATTCCATCTTGGTTTTATCCTTATGGGTACTTGAACATAACTTCCCACAGAAAAATTTAATGGGTGCTCATTGTTTGTATAAATTCTAAAATAAAATTCTACATCGCTTCAGTCATGGTTAGAATTTGAATGAAATCCGAAAAAAAAAAAAAAAAAAACCTCGAAAACTAAAGAGCTACATTATAATTCTAAACTAAAATCAAATTGATTCAAGGGCTTGTGTAAATATCAAGTAGGGGTATTTAAAAAAAAAAAAGCAATTATTCCTTTCTTCCCCCAAAAAACAGTCTATCTAGAGCACCTACGAAAATTGTGTGAAGTCGGCGTCCCTGTATGGGACACCCTGTAGGAATGATACGTGTGATAGTTTCGAAAATATAAACATTTAAAACCCGGTTATTCATTTGTGCTAACCCTGCACTTCAGCGAAGAATAACATTGTATGACGTATTGTGCCTATTTAAGTGAAACATAATGGACGAATGATTCAGTTCAGTCAATTTGAATTTTTCTCATTAAACATCATTAAATAGTGAATTGGTGAGAAGCTATTTGGGAGGAGTGCAGTGAGAGTCCTTCCTTCAAAGAACCTACAAAGCCGACATGCTGTTAGGGCATATTTCGTAATTATAGATTGCAGTCAATATTTAAAGATGATTACAAGGAAATGCTAACTTTCTTTAGTTTATTTTTAATAACTTCCAACTTCTAACCTACTGCTTAGTAGAAATGTTGTTCGTTTTTCCATAATTTATATTGTTTTTTGCTAAGGAAGCAGTAATGATGTGTGGTAATGCCGTTAAATCAGTAACAGATTATAGATAAATTTCGATTATAGCATTATAATAAAATAGAATGAGGAAGACATTTGTGTGTTTGTTGAAATTAATAATACGAAGATTTTAAAGCTGGTATTTCTCAGAAGAAATAATTCATTATTTGAAAAAAATTATAAATATACGATTTCGAAATTATATACAATTAATATTGATACAAATATACATCCGCCGTTAATAAAAGTACTCAACATTTCACTATACAATAAAGATAAGTTAGATGCAACCTTTCTATGGGAAAACATTGAACCATAATTTCGTTTCAGTGATCCGTTTAAGCAACAAATCATAGTTCAACGTTTCTCCAAAGAAAAATTCCAGCTAATTTGCTGCCATTTTATTGTGAAATGTTAATTACTTTTATTAACAATGTAGGGGTCTTTCATTATGAAAGAAGGAAAACAAAATGTCTTCGGTCTTGTCAAGTCTTAAAAAGTGCGTTGTCCTTTCGCTTCCCTGAATAAAGTCAAGATTTTTGTCGAAGGCTTCATATAAATGAATGTTTTATTATTATTGTTGTTGTTGTTGTTGTTGCTCATTATAAACCAGGTACATCTTTTATATAAAAATGCCTTCAGTTCCATTCATTTCCTAAAAACTGACATTCCCTAAATAATAATGTTGGTAGATTTAGTGGTTAAACATTTTTCCTTTAAAGCTGGAGAAATATTGCTCTGTTGAAATCAGGTAGTTAATATAACGATCTGTAATAATTAAAAAGAGATCTGTTTGATCTTTTCTTCATACAAACCTAAACATTCATCATAACGTTTCTATCTAGGAGAATGGAAAAGATAAGTGCAATTCATCTTCTGGTGTGTAGGAGTTAAATTTAGACTTCGAAATTTAATTCGTTTCTACGCATATTATGTTTTCTAGACACTGATTCTCTAATATTTCATTATTCGCTCAGGAACACAAAGGCTACCCCATCAGCTGTCCTTTCACTAAATTATGCACTGGAAAAACGCTTTGGGCTGAATTGAGTACCTGTGTTAGTCGTTCAGATTTGACTCTCTAATTGGCCCTCGCATGCTTAAAATGATCGTGGTTGGATCAAACAAAAACTGTATATCATGGCTCAAATTTCATCATCTTTCAAACTTGGACATGGACTAGTATATATGCATTTGGCAGTAGTTGAACTCAGTTACGAATGCTCCTAATTAGGTGGGCAGTCCGCACGGAATTATGTATCATGAAATTCAGGGAATTGTTTACATGCACTGTCCAGTCAGTGTTTATGAACTCTCTTCCCAACCTTTTTTTTATTTCCTTTCTCCTCGGGCTGTACTCGCCAAATGCTGTAATACCTATCACGGCCGACCTTAGCATACCGTAGGTGTTGGAAGCAAAGGGTGGAGACCGCGGCCTACGCCCCCCGCTATGGGGCGGCGAAAGTTCTGTGGGCGTTGGTGTGACGCCAATAGCCGCGACGTCTGAGAAAAGACTCCGTGTGTCAATAAACATAAAACCATCTGTTAAAAGCAACAGCTGTAATTGCAGTGCGCCGTCATGTTGAAAGTTGTACAGGGGTAATGCACTGCTTTTGCAGAGTCTAGAAGATTGGGGCTGGGGTCTTTAATTACGCGAAGAATGTGAAATAAATATTCTGCTTAGGATAATTTATTGATCACGGATATATATACGCATGTTTTTCATTTCTTTATTGACAGCCTACTTATAATTGAGAATGAATGGCCCCAGGAGAAATCGGTAACAATTTGAATATTACTTCACAGATAATTATCACATGTTGAGGGCAAAACATCTATTAAAAATTGTTGCGTTGATTCGTAGATTTATTGATCGGTTTATAGTAACTATCAAGATTGCTTCACCCAAGTCGTACTTATACACGTACGTATATGGGGGGGGGGGGAGGGATCTGGACCCCTCACCGCTTAGTCTACACACAAACTCTAACTATCGACAAATATTCATCTTTTGAACTCCTCGCTCAAAACACATACGGTGAAAAAAATTAAATTTTATATAAATTTTGAAAACTTTATATTATTTTTTTAAATTACACTAATTTTGTATATTTTATAATTCAGTGAATAGCAAAGACAATTTACTATAAAGAAGTTAAAAATTTTTAGTGGTATTGAACATTTTTACCAGATGTTTATGGAAAATTTAATGTTAATCAAATTTTACTATAAGAATGAAGCACTCTATCCACCATTAGCTGGCCCCCTCCCATGATATAGCCATAGCTACGGCCGTGTATTTATATTGAATGTTTTCATATTGAATGCATTCATATTGAATATTTTCTAAAAGTCAACTTCAGTGGCGCACACAAGTCCAAGGGGTCCGGACCCCCAAGAATGAATGTCATGGTTTTTCATTTTGAAACCAAGGAAGAATTCGGAAGAGATAACCGCAAAAAAATAATCCGTGCACACACTGAAAATGGGCGAACGGAATGATATCAGCAGCGCCTTACCTCTCCCGCAGTTCTATCAGCTTCTGTTCTCAAAGAGCCGTTCAGAAGGGCATTTCTCCGATCGCACGTGCAGTTGAGGAAAGATCGGATTTTTTGTACTGTAGTAACCTGCAATACAGTGCGTTAGCTATGATAAGGTAAGTATATTTAATAATAGTGTGTGGGGGGAGGGAGGAGAGAAATCTCGTTTTAAATTCACAAAAATGTAGTAGTGTACTTAATATTTTTTTTATTTAATTTGTTAGTGTGTTTAGTTTTTAGGTTTTCCTTCGGGGGGGGGGTTCGTTTCCTTCGGGGGTTAGGTTTTCCTTCGGGGGGGGGGGGAGGGTTCACGTGTTCATGTGCTCAAATAGACGAGCCGCCACTGAATCTTGGGATCATATGCCGCCTTTACTCGCCAATCTTCCCTTTTCTTATTTCGGTGGAATTCTACTTTATAAATAATATGACAGGGGGTAATTGTAAGATTAATTGATCTACCGATCAAACCATTAATAAGGCCCTAAAATCCGTTACAAGATTTATTCTGTGAAGTAACGGCGTTTAACTCTATGAAAAATGTGAAACAAGCCGTTGAAAAATGTAATTTAAACCCATGTATTGTGGTGATAATAGATGCTTTGAAGACCCGTGTAATCAACAAGACTTAAAAAAATGCTTCAAGCCCCCAAACCTTGTTAGCAAAAATAAAGGCAGTGGTTTTGTTGTCAGCGAGTGTTTTTAGATGTTTTAAAGCCGAAACGGCTTCATCGGAGAGTTTATTGGCTCAATTTTACGGGTAAGAGATCATATTTTGTGGTTTGCGATGGATCAAATTTATATTTTTCGCTAAGGTACATCATAAATAATGATAATAGGTGTGTATCGGCCTTTAACGTAGGAGTTGTGATATTTTTTTTTCTCGTGATGAGCAGTCTTTATCTTTAACGGCTTATTTCCTTTATGGCATATTACAGGGAATTTTGCTTCGGGAAGACGAGATAAACGGATTTATCAATTAAAAAACTGTCGGATACATTAATAATGTTACGTAATATTTATTGATAAATGTGACATGAATACAAAATAAACTATAATCAAGAACTGTGCCAATGGACTTTTTCATACGAAATTTTTAATCGAACTTGAGTAGATGGGACGCACATGGAATTTTTAAGAAAGTGCTCATAAAATATGTGATCATTTTTTATCAGTTTCGGTATGTTCTAAAAATTGTTAAATTTACACAGGGGAATCATCAGACAAAATATTTTAGTACCCGTGTTTTAAACAGTTTTTTTTATTATTATTTCTTTTTTGAAAAAGACCTGGGATATTTATCTATACCTATGACCAGCTATGTGTTTGATTCCACGTAGTGACTTTACGTCATGCTCTAATTTGTTCTAAAAGGACGATTTGAAGGATTTGAACTAATTGTTGACTAACTTGTAGGCATGATGAGTCTGTCGCTTCATACTTTTTCCTTCTTCAAGATGTAAAAAAAATATTGAAACATCAAAACCTTACATGAGTATCATTTGTATTTTAGAGATACCATATGCACACGATTGAATATTATATAATGTTAACTAGAAGCTTTCTGCATTTGTTTTGCATTTTTAGGGTTCAAGTTATTATGCTTAACGTAGGTTTTTTCGCCTCCATTTCGATATTCTATTACAAGTCTATGCCCAAGTTTTAAAGAGCTCTTGCTCAATATCGAAGGCAATGCTACAACTTTTCTTGCAGAAGTTAATTGAAAATTTAGAAAACTATCGCCCTGATAAAAGAGTTAATTATTTACTACTTGACATGTAATCACTTATTCGATGTAGAACTGGAAAAAAATCGAAAAGAAAAAATCACTATCTTCTTCATGTTTACAACCGATTCGTAATCCCTGACCTTTTTTACTTTTTTGCTAGAAATGTGCCTCTCCATAACGCTCCTTTAGAACTAGAGTGATATATCGTCAAGAAAACTTAGCAAAGTTCTCCGTAGAGCTATTCTTAAAACAGTGACTTCTGAGAACACTCAGTCGGAGGCCCTAAATTATACAAAAGATGCGAAGCTGACTTCTGGAAATAATAATTTATCGTAAAGATATTTTTTAGATGTCTCCAGTGTCAGCATGAGTTAGATGAGACGGTACATCTTTGTTTTTTAAATGCTGTTTTTGAAAGAGAAGGGTGTTGTCTAGGAGCTAAATTGGTTTCGTTGCACATGCTAACTAAATTGAAATACAAGGTGCTGTGTTTCTAATAAAATGATCCTTTTTCTTTTTTTAATATGTGTGTGTGTTTTTAACTCATGTGTCATAGGAAAAAAATCTGCAAGTTTCTTTTCATTATCTGATTCCTTGAAATTTAATCAGCGTCATACAGCGTTACCCGAACACGTACGCAGAAAGCATATAAGCATTCAATTAGGAATCAAGAATGTCATTATCCAAACAGTTGACTGTTCGGAATTCCTTACGCACATACCTATGCAGTACCGCAACTAAGCGTAAGGATTACGTTACTCAGACCAAACCTTAATTTTAAGCGCCCTCTTCAGCATGGCGCCTGGGGCAAAACTTAATTTTGGCGCCCACGTCAGCACGGTGCCCGAGGCACGTGTACCCCAGAGACAAACTCGTCTACGATGCGCAGGCTGCTAGCTAAACCATTTTACACCCCCCCCCCAACATCCCTAAACCATTTTACACCCTCCGCCCTTTTTTTTTTTTTGGTATGTGTGTACACACACACACACACACACACAAAAAAAAAAAAAAAAAAAAAAGAGGTTTAAATAATTAGCGAAAGTAATGATTGTGTATAACGTTAAATGCAGTGTATATATGACAATACTGTTTCCTATATCATAATCATATATATTGAGTGGATATTTAGCTCTATTAAATGATTATGTACTTGAACGCACGATCAGAAAACGCAGTATTATGTATAGATTAGTTTCACTCAGGGGCGTAGCCACTGGGGGGGGGGGTTATGGGGGTCATAACCCCCCCCCATGAGGAATTTTTTGCCATACAAAATGTATATTCTTCACTACATTATCACACCCACGTATACAAATATATGAGTTGTAGTAGTCGTAACCCCCTCCATGAAAAATTTCTGGCTACGCCCCTGGTTTCACTAATCTATAAATTACTTGCGTTTTTGCACTCTCACTTGTCTTACGCCCTGTCTGAGGACAGCGATGGTATCCCCATGGGCGCCGGCAGAATATTTCGCAGGGGGGGGGCAAAGACTACTTAAACGTATGGTTACCATTTTGGAAAGTGCAAAAAAGCAAGGGGAAAAACACTGCATACAAAAATCCAGGGGGGGGGGGCACTGCCCGCCCTTGCCCTATGCTGCCGGCGCCCATGGGTATCCCTCTAACTTACGACTCTAGAACAGAATTTAGCAGTAACTAAGCTTGAACTATTCTGTATTGGTATAGATTTTTACAAATATTTGTACAAACATATTCCAAAATCAATAAGGCTAATTTTTATATCCTAATTTCAAGTAATTATATTGTCAAATAAATTATCCAATCATTGTTCTCTCAATGGATTCTTAATGTACGGCTACTTACTCTCACGTAATACTTCCACAACTCACAGTTAGTTTCTGAACCTGCAATTATAATATTGAAAAATAAATTTCAGTTTAGCTTCTGTCTAAGCAGCATCGCCGTTTTACAGCCAATCTTTCCATTAACAAAGCTCGAATCTAAACAAATTCGTTTGTTAAGGAGCACATGAAAAGCGCATTATCTTTTTTTCATTAAGCTCCATTATGTATTTATCAGGCAAAGGAAACCCTTAATTAATCACTATCTTACGCTATCCAGTATGGGACCTCCACAACCTCATTCACACGTTCCTTACTCCCGCCATTTTATTCATTGCATCAAACAAAAGTGATCTCTTGGTCACAGTTAAACATCTCCCCAACGATTTCGTTTTTTATTTCCCTTATCAATTAATCTGTCGTCGCCTCGGGCAGCAGGACGAAGCGCAGTATGCACGCGGTTCTGTGGAAAGAGAAGATCTTGCCTGGTCCAGATTTACGAAGCATGGACTTTCTGCCTGGGGCTGGGGGTCACCCAGTTAAAGTTCGAAACGCACGTTGCGTAAAAAAAAAGACTCCGGAGAGATCGTCGATGCTTAAAGGGATTGGGATGAGGGATCAATCTGTGTGTTCGTTGTGTAGTTCTCTGTTCACGTGATGTTTATATCAGATTAAGGTTGGAGGTTGGCAGGAACGAGTTCTTGCTGTATAAAGCCATCCTTTTATACAAACAATTTTTTTTCTTTTTTCCTCCTTAGTAACCTGCGGCGGAAGTTCCATGTACTTATTCACTTTAAGGCTTATTAATAAAGAGGAACAAAATCTTTTGCAAACTTTTCTGAAAAGATTATAAGGGAAGTAAAGAATCAGGCATGGAATAACTAAATGCAACTCTCGTTTATTTTGAATGATGGATTGGCACTTCAAATTCTTTAGCTGACAACGAGATTGAGTTACATCAAAATTTGTGTGCAGAATACAAAGCTTACTGCTTTGTAAAAAAAAAGTGTTCCTCCTTTAGGCGCTTCCTTAATAAGTAATTAAATAACTAAATTTCAGCCTTTCATTATGCAACTTCTCTAAATCATTAAAGAAAGGTATCATTAAAGAAAGATGATCGGGCGCTATGCATGATTTTGAATGCAAACGTTTATTGCTAGAGTGGAAAAAAAAAAGATTTTCTTTCCTAATTTCCGTATGACCCCTGAAATGCGATCATTTGACGTGATTTTTACCTTCCAGACCCCTTGAGAAAAGGTTTAAGTCGGCATATATTTATCTTCATACCTCTGACCCTTTTTAAGATATAATTTTTAAATTTTGTCCATCTATATTAGTCCTAATATATCTATATTAATCCTAATCTTTAACAGTTATGATGATTATAATTATGTTTATACATAAAAAATCGAAGTAGAAAAACTTTGCATTTCAAACAAACTTATTCAAAGCATTTTCTATTAAAAAAAAAAACAAGAAAAAACAAGAAAAAAAAACCCGAGAATTTAATACTTATTCTCTGAAATCAGTCACATGGCAATTGGCCAAAATTTTAAAAAGTTATTTTAAGTCCTTGTCTAATCCTGACCAATCCTTTTATTTAAAAATCATTCTCCCAAGAGGAAACTGCCACTTGATTCCCACATTAGTTTCGTGGACTTGAAAAACGTACGTGTGAAACTGAATTAATGTTTATATGGAAGGACATGAGAAAAGAAAAATGTTTAAAAATCGTTGGACTGATTCAGAAAATTGCATTCTGGTGTGAAAACGCCTTTTATGGAGAATCGAAGCGATAAAATATAAGGTCGTGCTTAGAAAAATCTATATTTCATACATTTTATGTTGCTTCCGTTTAGAGGAAACGGATGAAGTATTTAATGTTTGATTGAGTGATTAATTTTCTTTTAATCCATCGAGTGTTTTTACACTAATCAATTTCAAGTGAGCAAAGAATTCCACTTTTCTTTATAAGGCGAATTAATTTAAATTAAAGTAACTTAATATATATCGATTTCTATGAAACGTTTATCAGTCTTCCTCATTGAACCAAAATAATACTGTATTCAACTTAAATAAATATGTATTTTATATTAAGTTTGAAAAATAAATTATTTAAAATGTCGTTTTCTTTGATTATCTCCATTTAAAAAAAAACACTTTTAACAAAATTAATTTTTATGAATACAGTTATCTTGCTTCGTAAACAGTGCTTTATTTATTAAATATCTCATTATTTAAAAAATAAAGCATGAAATTTTATTTTCATACGCACATCGTTTGAAATCTAATTGAATGATGTGAATATAACATGGGCACGAGTACATTATAAATAAATTTATAAATAATAGAATTTTTATAAATAATAAAAGAATTTTGAACTAATATAATTGATTCTGAAAATTTCAATTTTGCGAATAAAATTATTCAACTATTATTTAGCCATTTTAAATTAAGTCATTTGAACGTACATCCAAGGTCGACCTCTTTCATTCTCTTTAACAGGAACTTTTATTTTTTAAATCACTCAAAGTGTTTATTTGCATTAAAAATAATGCTAATACTGTGATTTCTCAACCCCTTGAATGCTGTCTTCTCTCCCAACAATGTAATCCATACATCAAATCATTCATGCAAACCGTCTGTTGGGTGTCTGTATCTTTTACCTTTCGGTGATATTTATGCCTATCTTTCGGTCAAATATATATTTTTGTTCAATCTAAAGAACGCTGAAAAGTAAATATATCTTTTCAAAACTATAGCATTGTCCAAGGCTATTCGTTTACTCCATCCAGTCTATACAAAGTGGAAGCATAAATATCGCTCTCAAATGTAACATTATTTCTCTTCATTTTTCTCTCTTGTCTAAACGGCGTGCAAATAGATTTAAAATTATCCGTCAATCGCTTATGTTGCTTATTTCTCATACTTAAAATATTGTACAAGCCAAAATGTTGAATCCAATTTGCACTTGGTAACTTATTTCTTACCCGTAATGTAATTGCTGACTTTAAAGAAAAAAAAATCACCAGAAGAACAAAAGGAAGTATAGATGAGCTTATTTTTTACTTCAATTCCTTTCTAATTTAATTTATTTTAACTTCTTATACTTATAGTTTGTACACAAATTTCAACCAATATACTAAAAATTTTTACTGCTATTTCAAGATTCGGTCAAGTAGTAAAATATTAACGAAGACATGGGTAGGCAACGCAGGCCTTGGCTCTACGAGGGCTGTTAGCCAATGTTTAGTTTAGCTTAAATTGCTGCTCATGTTGAAACCATAAATAACCTAAAAAGCTATTATGAAAGTAATTGGATATATTTAAATGAGTGATAAACTATTATGGATATCTTATGAAGCACTTATTGATTTCTCAGCTATCGAACCTTTGATTGACTGTTTGCCAGTGGTGCGAACAAAATAATGATAAAAAATAATAATGAAAAAATTCACCAATCACCTGCATCTGTAACCTTAACAAACTGATAATTTATCTGCGTGAAATTGAAATTTTCATTTATTAAATAAACACGTCAGTAAAGGAAACGAGTTAATATAACCTTGACTTCAAATCGGAAAACAACATTTTCTCAGATAAAACAAACCCTCACGCAAAAGTTCATGCTTTGCTGCAAGGAGTGAATTATTTTACAGAAAGGCTACTTAATTCCAGAGAAATAAGATAATTTAAAATACTTTCAGTGTGGAAATGAGAAGATAATTTATAGGTTAAGATGATAATCATTTATGCAAAAAGAATTCTTCCAACACACAGGTGATGATTCAGTCACCTGCGGTTGAATTGAAATGTTCATATTTTTCGCGGCGGATCGGCGTGACCAATTCGTATGCTTATCGTTCTGATTAGAATGCATATTTTGTCGGCCACACGCAAAGAAGGAGCATCCAATAAGCACATCTCCTATTCATAGAGCAATTTATACAATTTCAACAGTTTACAGAAACCGAGTTGTTTGACTTCGTTAAAAAATCTGAGAAAAAAAAATATTCTCGTCGGAAAAATTATCACCATTTCAAGTCTGGGCATTACCAAAGATACCGAGACATACAAAAAAAATATGCATTTGCTTAGTATTTTTCTGTTACATGAATGCTTGCCCAGTAATATAATGAAGTTACAAGCAACGACAGGCTTAGGTTCAACGCTGTAAAAATAATCCAGGTACATTCCTTCGAAATAATGGACAGCTGAGGTGCACTAGAATTCTGAGGAACGTGACATGGAAATATCAAGAACTTTACTGAACAATACATTTCAGTGGAATTTTCCTGAATTGTTCAGTTCCTGGTACTTTCATGTAACGCTCCTTGGAATTCTACAGCACCTCAGCTGCCCACAGTTTCCAAGGAACGTTCCTGGACTCCTTTTACAGTCAATACTTAGCTGGTGCTGCTGCTTGAAACAGCAGTCTGTATTCTGTTTCAATCATAACATTGTAAAGTTTTACAGTAATCAAGTTCTTTGTCAAGCAGTTTGGATTAAACTGAAATTATTTTCGCCTGGTGTCCAACTTCTCCTCAGTATATTTACCCATACAATGAAACCGACGTATCTGCCACTCTGAACAATGGTTACCTTAGAAAATGAATCATATTTTAACCCTTTAAGGCGCAACCCTTTCCCAATGCTGAAAAAAAGGGCAGCCGTTGCCATCGCTCGACTTAACTACCATCAAGATAGCGGACGATCGAAACGTTCATCGCGTGCCACAGATCTAGAGACCCTTTTTTGACGACAGCGGGCACAGCAAGCTTTTTTCAGCATTGGGCAATCTATCCAGCTGTTCTCGCACTCTTCCATTTTTCAGCAGATGCCAGTGCTTTTAAAAAGAATCGTGACAATTTTTTTACGGGAAAGGACGTGCTAAAAAGTAAAGGATTCTCGTGGAGCTATGTCACCCGCAACTATTTTTATAGAAATCAAATCTATTCTTCGTGACTGGCAACAGTCAAAACGTCAGAGTTGGGTGTTCCCAGAGCGGGAACACTGCGCGTTAAAGGGTTAACGGAATATACTATATTCCATGAGATTAACATTACAGCATACCCCTGAACAACGAATTTCATACATCGCCCGTATTATATAGTGATAAAAACATAATTTTTATAAGATGTATTTATTATTCTAATAAGCCAATGATGCAAAAAAAAATGTCGGTTAATTACTAAGAAGATCAGAAAACTTTTGAGCAACTCTCTTCAGATTGTATTTGCGGCTGGAGTCGTGAACAGTACACAGGGGAAGAAACTTCCCTACATTTTTATTACTCAACTGTAACATATCGTAAACAACACTCTACATTCGTTTCTGGAAGTCACGCTTTCCAATCGTTGGACGGTGTTCATAAGCACGTTCATTTGTAGTATGAGCTTTTGTTTTTATAGAGATTTACGGACAATACGCAGAAAGGCTAGACTTGTTTTAAGTAGCGTGCTCCCAATTACATCATCTATGATGTAATCTCAAGAAATCAATTAAACCGTGTATTTAATCATGTACCAAATGAACACAGTTTTACTTACGAGTTCTTGCTTCCCTTTTTACCAGTTTAAACAAGCATTCTCTTTTCCTAAATGATTAGACGAGTGAAACCAGTTAGTGTTTAAATGCACGGTAATTGTTACTAGCCTACTTTTTCTTTAGAAAAAAATATTTGTAAGTAATTCTGTTTAGAAAAAAAAAAGAAAAAAGTTATATTTGTCTAAACACAGGGGAAAACACAAAAGCTAATTATTTCTTTGCGTCGTTTTTGTTTTAATGTGTTATTATTTTCTTTTTGAGATATTAAACCTCTGTACAACAGTCACTTTCGAAGTATAGTTATTTTTTTCAACCATCTCTATCGCCTAAAATCTTCAAATAGTTTGCGTAGCTATTTAATGATTTATTTCAAAAATTCCATTTTAGAACACCGCTCTCAGATTAGAACATTCAACTGCTGTATGGCGATTCTTTTTGCCGAAACTGCATGGATGTTATGTTACGTATGGAAACAATTCGAAAGTCTGAGGAAGAGACCATACCCGTTACGAAAATGTGCATTTCATTCTGATGTTTTTGACCTTTCAACTTCAAAACACATTTCTCTTGCTTCAAACGACAAACACCATAAAATACAGATAAAGTCATTTTGAAAAGTATGTTTTGTATTAATGTACCACATATTGAACACCTGAGGTGGTTCTTTCCCAAGATTGTGTGTAGAAACATTACTGGCCACACACACACCGCTACAGAATACAAATTCGCAGTAAGGTGCCAAAGAAAATTCCTCTAGTTGCACAATATTTTGTAATGGAGTTCTTTGACAGGATCTCCAGCAATGTTTTTGCCACGAAAAACATCCTTTCTCCCTACGGTTTTCTGGATAACCCTTTGGGTATTCCGTCGAGCATGAATATGCATAGGCTGGAAGACATTTACCCGAAAAACACTTTCTGCATCAACGCCGTGGGGTCTTGAGCCCATTAATTATGCATTCTGTAAGATTTCATTTTGGAGTATTTTATATATATATATATATATATATATTACCTCTGTGCTCTTTGATTGTCGTAAATATGTGTAAAAGAAACAGTGAACTTGTACTTTTGAGTTGAAGGGCAATAAAGGAGATTTTCTAGGAGTATTAATTAAGCTTCAAATAGTAGTATTGATGATGTAAGTTGTCAGCTAACCAACTACATGTAAATCCCTTGTGTATTTCAGTGTGCTCATGCAAACTTTTAACTTGTATGGTAGCTCTAACGAGAAAAATAAATCAGACATAAGCCGTTGCATCACTTTCTTCTGCTTGATTATGCTTAATTTTAATTCTAGACTGATTGTACGCCATGGTAGTATAGATGCTCAATATGATAAAATATAAATGTTAAGATATTTACTATGATTGTATATACGTGAACTTGAACTTTCGTATCATATATTTTGCTTGTCATCGTACTGTTTACTAAAAATTGTTGGAAATTTTTATTTATTTTTCATTTTCCAATCTCACTGAAAATTTATAAAGTAATTTTTATTCATAAATTCTTGGTGAAGAAAGTAACTGCTGTAAGCAATCGTTGTTTGTATTAAAATTGGAAAAAGTGCTATTTGAAATCCTTTTTATAATTAAATATTCCTTTGGCACTATATAGTTTTTAAAAAATGTATTAAACTTATTGTTGTTTTCATGTCGGTTACAAATGAAAACTAAACCATAATAAAATAATGAACTTCCACTTTGTAACTTTACCTGGTTGTTCCTAAAATAAATAAAATATACTACAATGGCCGTTAACCTTAATAAAATACCGAACAAAAGAACGTGGGTGTAAAGTGTCAGTATCTACTTTGCATTAAAATGCTAAATGGTTTTTGCAGATATATCGTTTTTATGCTAACCATGTTTTTCTTTTTCTTTTTACAGGTAAGTGAGTTCTTGTATGCATTTAGAAATCATCTACTGTGGTTATGTAAGTTCAACTTTCACTTTTATTCCAGTTAAATTGAAAGCAGCAAAATTTTTTGTATTTAAATATGATACATACTGTTAAATCAGAAGTTTATCATGTGTTAAAATATTTGTATTGAAGAATCTTTAGCATTTATTACTATTGGCTAACATCTGTAAAATAAATAAAAACTTTGTGAAAAAACACACATAAAATGTTACTGTGTTTTTTCACAAAGTATTTTATCGTTTAACACCAGTATTTTGTGTGTTTTTTTAGTATAACGTCTGTAATTACTACTATTTGTTTTTAGGGATTCGACTTCTCTTTTATATATTTGTTTCGTTTGGTTTATTTCATTTTTAATTATTTTGCTTCAGTTTTCTTTTTCTTTTAGCCTTTTTTTAGTTCCCTCGTTGATTTTTTCTGTGTGCTTTCATTGAGAGCATTTAAATGAGTGCAATTTTAATAAATATTTAAGAATTTAGTAGCAAATTCTTATACAACCAACTTTATTGATATTTTTTTAGGAAAAAAAGAACAGTTTTATAGACATGAGTGAAACATATTTTGAAAACTCCCGAAATTTAACTTAAAAAATATTCTGAGTATGTTACTTATAGAAAAAACATTTGCTATACAAAATTCTATGCATGAAATAGTAAGCGATCGGAACAAATTATTTATTAAATATCTATTCTTTTCAATACATGTAGTAAGCTTCATTAATTTCAATTGGTAAACTTATTAACTCATTCTTTCAACTTATTATTAAATGTTATAAGAATTATGTACTCTATGGAGTCTAATCTTAACACATAACTACAAATTTCGATACACAACTTCTCCACATTTACATAGTATATAACTATTAGTACATTGAGAATGTGAGTATTTCAATTTCAGTGACTTGTACGATGTGTTGCTTCATTTTCAAACGAAAGATAAAATTCTTCTCACGTATTTATATCGCGCTTGCATTGGAACAACTTTGTAGACTTTTAAAATCGTACTTTTTGTGTGATAATTATATTCTAGGCAAATTTAGTTAGTTTTTTATATGCAACAATAGTCCACTTAATGAACTGTTCATGTTTGTCGACCTTAATTTCGTTTTTTTTATTCAATATTAACAAGCATTTTGTATATAATTTGACTGCTAACATGAAGGTCTTGCCCAGTTAAAATACTCACTCCAGTCTTCAAAGCAAAACTAGCCTTGCATTATAGGACATTACTTTTTGGAGAATCAATAAAAATTCGTACATAGAGGCGTTCCAGATACGCAATACATGCCCGGAATAGGATGTACTAACAAACTTAATTAAACCTGTCAAGTCGATTTGAAAAGACTGCATTCAAATGTTCAAACAACATGGTTTGTATTCCGACTATATTAATATTGCATTCATGGAACTGAAATGTTGATGAAAAATTAAATGTATTGTTTTATAACTTAGCTTCTACGAAAATTCCAAGGAATGCAGTCCCGTACTGTTTTTCGTTCCGCGGGATTTCAATATTGACATTTCATTCAAATAAAAATTAATTTTAATAGAGATAAGTAGGAAAAAGTAAGATTGTAAGTACTATCGAGTTTAATACATAAATATGAAAATTATAGTCATGATATAGTCTTCACACAGGATCGGGATTGCATTCCCTTGAAAATTCTTTTCTGTTGCAATATTAATTGTTATCTCCAAAAACAAATAAATAAATAAAATAGCTCGGCTTAAAAACTTGACTGAATGAGTGGTCATTCAAATTTCTCCCATGAGTGAATCAAAAAGTGCTAAGCTCCAGATGTCTTTGTGTAATTCAGTCTCGTTTCCCATCCGAGTCATTCCAAATTGGCAACGAGCGGCTGTTCCATCATTAAAAGCCCTTTCTTATAATTCGGCCGTCTCCGATGTTATCAAGGCTGTTTTATGTATCAAGCAGTATTTATTTTTTCCCCTTTCTCTCCTGTTTCATTTCAACTTCGATCTATTCGATCCGTGCCAGGCAAATGGCCACCTGCACCTCCACAATGCCTTTTTCCATCACCAAACAACTCTTCTGGTCTTGTGGAACAAACGTCCTTGCACCCGTGAAGGCCGTCCGGTTCCAGCCACACATACACACGCAAAAACACCTCCGTGGAATTAAAGAGAAGAAAAAAAAAGAGACGTTCGTAATAAAAGGTGAGAAGAGAAGATGAAAAAAGAGAGAGAATCAAAAAGTAGCGGGTTTTCGATGAAAGTACAGTATATACCCGGGTAAAAATGGACTTGGCAGTTGTTCACCTTCTTTTCGCTAGCAGCCAGAATCAATAGGCAGGTCGAAGGTTAGCGGGTTAGCCCATTTTTACGGCTGTCTGCTATTTTGCATGTTTAGAAGGGATTTGTTTTTACTATTTAAGTATGTTCTCTTGACCGCAGCTTCTTACAGTTTTGTTTCCTTTTGTTTACTGGTAATTATGTTAATTATTTCCTTGTCGGTGCTTTTGCTGCATTCTATTTGGAATGTCTTTACATAAAGGATGCTTATGGATTTGTACTTTCATGAAGCAATGGTTCCAAATCTTCATCTTCTCCAGCTCTTTGATCTTCCTCCTCTTTCAAAAGTGCAAGAATTTGCGATACTTTTTTTGAAAAATGGTATAGTGACACAATTTGGTCGAAGAATATTTTGGGACACTTCATTAAATATTTCAATATTTCTTGGGAGCCGTGCATGAAATTTTCAGCTTAAGATTTACAATTTTTGTTAATTTCGGTTTTGACTGATCCATGAATGGTGTTCAATATTTATTTTTAGAAAATTAATCATTCAGTTATCTTCCTTCGTTATGAGATAAAATAGATCAAAATTTCACTTACGGTAAGTTTTCGAAGTTTTTGTAGATCTAAAATTTCAAACTATACCTGTAAAACCGAAAAACATTTTTTTTCAATATAAGGTCTTTATTATTTACGTACTATAATATTTCAAAGTGACAGCAATAACAGCAATAATGGATTTATTTCTTTTGTATATGGTATCTATAAAGCATATATGAATTATTCAAAAATTAAACAATTTTTTCTAAAGAAATTGTTTTTTGTACATTTTAACGGAAATGAAGTAACATACTTTTAGTAACCTCTAGGAAATCGAAAAAAGAAATTGTTGTAAACATTGCATGAAACTTTGTATCCATGTAATACATTTGTTTTGGCACTTCAACACGAAACATTTAAAAAAAATCAACTATCAATTAATTTTTACATAGACTCATTTAATAAAATGATTTTCCTCTAATATATGCCGAAAAAGCAATGTTTTTCTTCAATTTCAAAAATAAAAATAAATATTGAGATAATCGAAGTATTTAGGTTCTGCAGTAACTATAATAACAATTTTAATACCAAAGTAAAATAAAGTTTAAGCATCATCTGTTGCATGATGATCTGTAGACAGTGTTACATGTGCATATAAACTCTTGTGAATTTAACATACAACAGTTAAAAGAATTAACCGCGATCATCTATCAGAAGGGTAATTTGAGCTTACCCGGTCACCACAAGACAAGAAGAAAATTGAAGACTCAAATAATCGATACCAAATATTTACAAGCCACATTTCAAAAAACAAAATTGCTACCAAGAATGAGATTATGGACAATGAACCCATTTTAGACAATGAGTACCAACCTAAAAGGATACGTTTTCGATTAACCCATATTGAACTTATTCCTCGTTTTCATGCTTGTGATAGTTTATTTCAATAACACCTCGTGCAAACTGAATTGTTTGTCCATTGCGGTCTGTTACTTTCTTATCCCTCCGTTAGATTTCTATCTCTCACCCATTTACTCAATAAAATTCTATTTTCAAATATAATATCTCATGATGTGTTCAAAAGGTGTAATTTTATGAAAGAACGAATAACTTAAAAGACTGTAAGTTGTAATGCATCCACTAAGATCCAAGTGCCAGTTAGTGAAAATGCGTTTCTGACACACTTATGTTCACTGTTATTACCTTCAAATAAATTATGATGGGTAACATTGAAGCATTATGAAAGCTTATAAAGTTGTCCAGAGTTTATTTATTTGCAGCTATGCTAATTAACAGATAGATTTAAGAAATTATTGCTTTTACACTGGCTTTTATTCACACTGGTTAAAAGCTATGGAAATTTCGCTTTAAAACGAGAAACTTTATTCAAGCAACGAAAATCAAGTGTTTTATACGCTTCTTAATATCTTAGCTTTTCAGAAACTATGAATTCTATAAATGACTTTAGACGCTCAAGGGGTTAAAAATCAGAGTATTATCTTCAGGTAAAGTTACATTCAGTGAGACTAAGGCACATGATTACACGAATTTCAGCTAGCTTTCAAGATTTCTAAATTTCCCACAAAGGATATTGCCATCAGAGTTCAATTTGAAACGTCGTACCGCCATATACCTCAGCTAACGAAATCCCTTTAATGACATAATTATACGCAAGACTCAAACAACAACTGTGTAATTGCAGAACCAAACATCAAAAAGATATATTTGACTCGCCTTTGCACTGCACTTTATGCCGATTTTGCTCTAGGATACGTGACACAGTCTAACCACAAACTAGCATCTCTATTGGATTTTAAGTACCCGGTTTTGTAACCTCTTTGACCGTTACATGCAATTACCGCTAATTCTATTACGGTCATAGTTTATTCGATTCACCCAAAATCTCCAGTCTTGAGTTTCAGTCTGACTCTGAGAGCCGCGCCGAAACCCAATGCAAATTAGCCTAGCCCTTGCGATTCATTTATATGCATGCTAGCTTGTTTCAATCTGGGTACGATTTAACCTTGGTTTTAAATTAATGGTTACCATTCGCCCTTGAACTACTTAAAACGGCTGGAATCCTTGCTCTGGCATCTTCTGATTGTAGCAGGTTTTGCCCGTTATTTAACTCTAAATGTGAAACTTCTCAAAAAAACAAAGAGAATTGGGTTCGGGAGGCATCCAAATCTTGATTCAAATTTCTGGGCTGTTTTTCAGTATGGTAATTAGGTGGAAATTTCTCAGCGTGAGCAGTTTATATACCTGCTGCTTAATTGGTTCGACTGCGACCGTAACTTGCGATAGAATGCGGTTATCTTTCTATCTGGAGACACACGTGCATTCCTAGGTTGAGTCTGCGATAGCGTGTATGTATAAGAATTTAACAACCAGTTTCACTATTTGTGTGAACATGGCTGTAGATATAGTTTTACTTTTTAAAAATTTCATTTAAAGAAGAAAGCTTTAAAAGAAAATTTTAAACAGTATTTGATGCGCGCATATCACTTTGTAAAAGATCAAAGAGAATTCATTTTTGATGCCACTATCAGCATTTATTTTCTAGCTATCAAAATATCGCCTCAAATTAAGTGAAACAAATTAAAGTGTCACAAATAGTTATCGAGTGAAGAAAAGTTTATTGTTTGATTTGTGAGTCGTTAGGGTTTTATAGATTCATTGTATATTTTATGTTGGGGACCCCAGATGATCGAATAAAGAACAAAATGCCTTCTTTATCATATATCTTACATCTGTATGAACGATCAATAATGTTTAGAATTTTTGAACACGTATCTTCTGTACATTTATGATGCAGATATTACAGACTGATATAAGACACGATGTGTTTTCTGTGAGTATGAAAGTTAGTTATTTCCTGATGTGGTTTAAAAGTCTTATAGATAGTCGTTAGCAATTACCAGTGTTAAAGGACCACCGGTATGGGCTCAAGCAGATTTAAATCAACATATTCCGTTATGTGAGCAGCATTTTTTTTTTCTTTTCTTCGAGTTTCAAAGAGGGTAAAACTTTTAAAATCTATAAAATACAAAAAAACACAAGTACATCTTTTTTATCTTTCAAAAATCTGAGATCCTAGGGATTTTTCTTTCCCCAGAAACTGTGTTAAGCAATTGCAAGTGCTAAACATTCTCAGATTTAATTGATATGGATCTGTCTTTCTTCCACCGCATTCATGGTAAGTGGTAACCAGATTACTTTGCTAACTATAAAATAACTTTTAATCCAGTGTGTCTTAAGAAGGAATGAGTGTTTCCAATAAATAAACTATACTAAATGATAAGGTTTATGTATTTCTTTCACTTACAATAAAAACCATTAAAACGTATTGAGTTTCCTGGAAAAGTGGATTGCGTATATTTTTTTCATTATCCGGATTACCTGTATTTTCTTGCGCTGCTTTACACTCCGACACATCTCCAATCCAAACATATAAATATTATTACGTATATCACAAATTATACATACTTAAAAACATCAAAATATACCTACAAATAGCACACTAACATATGCTACTAAAAGAGAAACGTGCATTTAAACATATTAGTTGCAATGTGTGATACGTTTGAAAATTTTCACAAAAGGAGTCCTGTTCACGGAGGTGTCCAACTGATTGAGGTATATGTGAAATTTGTGAGCTAGTTTCGTTACCCAGAAAACTTTCCATCGTATGGAAGTGTCCAAGTTGGGAGCTTTCACGACATACTTTTCTATCTTTCTGCGAATTGTTGAAAAGAGCGTCATGTTTTCCTGTAGCGTATGCAAGGTTCAAGATTTTTTATATTTTCTTTTTTATAAATTTTGTCACATTCTGTCTTATTCAGCCATAATGATAGTAATAAATAATAAAATGTAGACTGATCCCCTTCCCTCTCCGCAATTGAACCTTAGATATTTACTGATTAGATATTTACAGTAAATATCTGGTAAATAATTTTGAATATATATATATATATATATATATATATATATATAAATGAATGAAAAATAGAATAAATTATACGAAACTGTAAGATCCCAAAGCGAAAGAGACATACATATGCACTTAAAAGATAAAATTAAGTATTTCAATGATATTTATGGGGGGGAAATGCTACTGCATATGCAAGTATATATACATTTAAGATATTTATTACCCATTATAATCTGTAACTAATGAATCTCTAACTTTCCATTTACTTGAAAAATAAACAAAAACTGATATATCTTTTTATGTTTTACTTTTTTCCGGTGACTAACTGTACTATTTAAAAAATACGTAGAATTTAACAAATGAGAAGGAAGTGTTAACAGTGTAGTCTTTGAAAATAAAGTAAATAAAATAACACGCTTTAAATTCATTTTTAAAAATAAGGAAAGTTTTTTTCAATACATTCTGCACGTTGATTTTTTAGTATGTATTATTATACATTCCTCTTGAATGCATCTTAAATATACGTTAACTCTTAAAAAAAAAAAAAAAAAAAAAAAAAAAAAAAAAAAAAACACCTTTTGGTAGTTATCTTTTGATCTAAGCCTCCATAAATATAAGAATTTTTTACATTTTCACTCTGAGAGTTAAATTTATGTCATCCAGTTTCAAGCGATTAAAATTTGCATTTATATTAGAAGGAGAATAGAATAAAGAACGTATTTATATGCAATGTAATTATGTAAAGCATAATATTAAGGCGTTTTCATATTGTACTATTTTATGACATTATTCATCATATTTGTATTAATAAATTTTTAATGCATAATTAATAGTTTCTACTTTTATATTACCACTTTCAAATTCTACTAGAATAATAGTCTTTAAGAATATTTTTACAGGCTGACATTATGTAGAAATGGTTTAAATAGGCATCATTTAAGTTTTAAAATGGCAACACCTCGCTTTGTGAAAAGGATCGTGTTATTACGACGAAAAATACATTAGACACGAAGTAGGGGTATTGAATAAATTTCATAACAAATTTTTAAGTATTGCGTTAATTATGCTTATTATCATACAAACCATTTAAAAACGATTGAAGAAACAAAAATGGCACATTGAAATCTTGAATCGTAAGTTTTCAGGTCACTTTTAATTGAAGAATTGTATATTTCGAAAATAGAGCTTTCGATTTTTTTTTTATGTCACAATAATTATTAATCATGCATATAGATTAAAGTGAAGTGAAAAGATTAGAGAGTTTCAAAGAAATGAGTCCAGGGAATTAAGATTTCGCTTAGAGCTAAGTCACGAAATTTAGAACTTTCCCTGACATGAAATAAGCTGGGAAACTGTTAGCTAAGGATCAGATGTCATTTTGAGAAAATAGCTTGCTCTGTTTACTGCTAGGTAATAACGGGTTTTGGGTTTCAATGTATTAAAGAAAAAAAAAAAAGATATCGTTTGGCGTTAATGAACATTACAGTGTTTTGTAGAAACTTTTCTGACAGGGTAATAAAAAGAAATTCTTCCATTTTCAATCATAAAATTCTGGCAGTAACTTCAGGTATAGCTTAAGAGCAGTGTGTTCTGTTTTGAAGAGAAACAATACACTGAATGTTAAGTGTAAAAAAGAAATTATTTTCCTTCGTAATTTCCGCACCACCTCCTGAAACGCGATCATCCGACCTGATATTTTCTCTTCGAGAGGCATTGAAAAGTGGTTTAAGTCGGCATATATTTATCTCTGCAAGTTTTTAAGATTTAATTCTCAAATTTTGTACATCACCTAATAGTGTATGGGCTATTTATTGATTAGGATTTTGTTTTGGGTGGGGTCGCATATAAATTAAGTGCAACTTTTTGAAAATTTACGAGAGGAATTTTTCTTAACATAATCCTTTTCCTGCCTCATTTTGAAAATTTTTGTTTGTAAAGGTCCCCCCCCCCCATCTAAATTTCTGTTGACACTCAAATGGATTGAGTTAACATTAGCATATTTGACGGTTCCAAGTTCATAAGCCTTGGTCTCTTGAATTTCAAAAATAAGTGCATTTGTGTGACGAAGCCAGGGCCTTACTATGACTCTTTTGTGCGCCTATATATATAGCTGGCTCAATTTTTGTGCCCCTGATAGCTCTTAACTCGATTTTTTGGCCTATTTCTGCATGTGTGGCCAGGGCAAGCCCCACGTGCTCATGAGATAATCAGGGCCTGGACGAAGCGAAACTATGTACTACACTAAACATTTTAAACCATTGATAATGTTTCCAAATGAGTACATTAAAGTCTAAAAACTATGGACTGACTCTTTTTTTTAATGCTTAAAATAAAGAAATCTATCACCGATGTATTTCGATGCATTTATCACAATTTGCAGTCATGCGTTTAAATTTACTGTGATGCATATCCGTTTTGAAATAGATACATCGTAAAAGTTATTTCCCTTCACTATTTGCCTCTTCAAAAATGGATCTTCACTTTCAATCAGGGTTCAAAAAGTTTCGACATTAGGAAAGTGAAAAAAATGAAGAATGTTATGCAGATGTAGAGCAGGTGCCAGAGGGTACCGGCAGATTTTTTTTTCAGAGAAACACACCACTTGTAATTGAGAGAGTGGGCAGTTACAGATTAAAGAGGTGGAGCGTTCTGGAATGATTTGCATAAATGAGTTATTTGCAAAGCGTTTAGGTCTGGCGGCATCACAGATGGAATTTTCCCGGATGATGCATGGTATGTCCAGATTTTTGTGACAGCATCAAAAGAGCCTTCCCTCAGAATTTATGATTTTTTTCTTTATTTGTTAAGCAATAAATTTAAGTCGAGCTACATTCCATTAAGAAAGTTGCGTAATTAAAAATTTCACTTTCGAAAAAATCTTGTATACTTGGCTATAGGACGATCATCGAACGTATTCTATAAGAATTAAACGAAATTTGCCTGTAAGATGGCGCTGTGAGTCGTAATCACTAAATTTATATTGTGTGATTGTGTACGTTAGTAATAGATTGCGTCAGGATTCGTCGCTAGAGGACGCTTATGTAGCTAATCATAAAAAGGGGATCGAGTATTTTTCTTTAACGGTTGACGCTATTTCGCCAGTCTGTTGGTAGTAAATGATCGCCCTACATCCAAGTCCATGGTAAAAGGTATTAAACAGCATTTTAAAAATGTTTTAGTAGAAAATAAATCATAAGAAAATACATCTGTCTGATTTCGAAATAGATCGTTATTTGTGATTCAGTCTAACAATATTTCCATCGCTAGAAAGTTACAACAATCCGATAACTGCTGCCGTTTGAGGGTACAAAAGTGTTTTTATTCACAGATAAAATCTGCATTTTCCTTTGAATTTTAATTTTAAAATCTCAACTTGCAATCCAAAAATCGCCACGGATTTCGTAAAAAAAAAAAAAAAAAAAAAAAAAAAAAAAAAAAAACAGATGTCCAAAGTAGAGCGGGATTGATGCACCTATGCACTTTTTTCTTCTTCTTTTTTTATGAAATTTATTTTTAAATAGCGTTAAGAAACGAATTTTTTTTTCAAACTGGCTGTGCAAGTTAGCTTTTACAGTGAACTAATACATTTGTACATGGAAAAATCTAAAAAAATTCAGTTACATTTTGTAATGAAAGAATAAATAAAGTTCAAATTTGAATATGATGGTTAGAATTGTTCAAAAAGGATTCGATTATTTTCGAAACTCAAATAAAAGTTTCTTCTGTGAAGTAATATTGGTATAAGATAATTTTCATAAAAATAGATTTTTCTTCGCAATTCAAATTCCCGTGTTATTCATTTTTAGTTAGATCAAAATTTATTCTCAATAAAATCTACTATTGTCAGTATGCCAAAAAAAAAAAAAAAAAAAAGAAAAGAAACGACAGATAGGTTCAGCAGCACTATTTTTGTGCACCAAATATTTAAATATTTGTTACGCTGTAAAATAAACAGATTAGTTTATTTTATAAATTCTTTTTAGGGACAAAAATATTCTAAATTTTCATGAACATCTTCGCATTATTGCACTATTTGACTTCTTACAGCAGCATAAAAAGGCCCATATAACATGTTTTTTTTTTTTTTTTTTTTAATCTTGCATTTTTGAATAACAACCTCGTTTCAAATTTCCAGGACGACAAACCATCATCATCATCATCAGTGAAAGCGCGATTCTTTAGATTTGTTTTTCTTTCAACCATTTCCGTATTTCAATCGGAACAGCGGATTATTACGGATTTTAGCCCTTTATTTTCATTTTTTTGCGTGTTCTTTTGTTGCCAAAACAGTAAGAAATTGTTAAAATGCGTTCGCGTGCGAAGCAAGTGTGTCTGTGATTAGTTTCAAAATATGAGGAAGCGGCAGAAAGATGCAGAAAAAAAAGGGAAAGTATTCTGCTTTTTGTTCGGTATAATCCCCCCCCCCCCTGAAAAAAAAAAAAAAAGAATTGCATATTGTGAAGAAAAATAGTTTATAGACAGTTTTAGTAGTAGTTTTTTAGGAAAAAAATGTGTCATTTGAATGAAATTAAAAAAAAAATGAATTATGTTTCCATAGATAGCTTTATTGCTCTTAACCACTTTGCTTAACGGTATATTTATTTTCTTATCCATATGAAATTACAGATTTTAACAACTTTTTAGACTCAATAAATATAGCGAAAAAACCCCATAAAGTTTCAGTTCTTTTATATTTTTTTTTAAGTTAAGCCAATTGAACAAAATTCTGTCTTAACATAGTGTTTCGTTTTTATGGTGATTTGTGTGGGTTCCCTCCCCTTTCTAAGAATTTATTTTGTGTAAGCTATTAGGATTGAAAATTGTTTCCTAATAGACGCACCTGAAATTATTTATATTTCTTGTTAGGAATATTAAATAGCAATTTTTACAACTTATTTCAGCGTAACTTTATTCAATCCATTCATTTGTTCGGGTGCTGTGCTTGAAAAAACGACGGACTTTTTTTTTTCTTTTTTTTTTTTAATGTTGATACAGCAGGTACAGAAATAACTTTTAGCACTTCGTTAGGTAAGACTGCATTCTTTTGGTGTAAATATTGTTGTTTAAAAAATGTACATCAAAAAAGCATACCAGCTTATTATAATATAGTAAAATTAAATAAAAATAACGAGAGAAAAGACACCACACTGTTTCACTGGTATGCTGAGTTGCAGCAGAGGCTGAAGAATTTTAAGAATGTCTTGTTTGTTTCGAATTCGTTCTTTGAATCAATATTTCAAAGGGGGTTTAAAAAAATAAAAATAATAAAAAGTGAAACGCGTGAAATCGTGTTCTTTACTTTCCTTCTCAACGGGAGTTCATTTAGAAAAAAAACTCTCACCTAATTTATGACGTTGTCGCCAAATAGGAGTGACACTGATGTCGAAAAAGGTGTTTAAAGAATATGCCGTGTTTTTCACGTTAGCAGACTGAGGCTGGTTCTTGGCTCATTTTTGCAACAAATTATTGCCTCATTTCCACAACTCGACCAGAATAATCACTTCTTTCCTCCCCCCAACCTTTATGTGTCCATGCTCTTTTCTATATGTAGTTCAACGACATTCTCTCAAGGCGACATTTGTATTCTTTGCTAGCAGCGTTTATTTTGTAAAACGAAATGGGAACATCGACGCAGGTTTTCTGGAAAGGATCGAATTATTTATATAAAATGTTGGTAGAATAAAGGAGGAACGTATGTTACGCTTGCCGTTAAATTTGTCTTTCTTAAGTTTTTTCTAAGAAACTGGAGGGTTTTTCTTGTGAACTTTAAATGAATTAAGAATTGGAATCATTTAAAGGGAAATTTTGAATAGTAACAAAACTGCTCATCCGATTCTTTTCTTTTCATTAATTACTAATTAATTTAAATTTTTATGTAATTAATTCATTTATTCGTATAGCATTATAGCAGAGATTGTCTCGAAGAATCATTTAGCAAACATGGAAGCAAATTTTCTCTAAACTTTGTGTAACATATAAAAATCTAATTCCGTTATTCGTCAACTTAGATGATTGAATTATGAATACAACAGTATGATTTGTAATCGCGTTTCTCACTACCCGTAGCAAACTTTAAAATTTATCCACGAATACGTAATTTCCTCCATTTCTTACGTTTACTCATTTCGGGGGCGGCTGCAGCTCCACCAACCACCCCCTGGCTACGCCCCAGTCGCGTTTACATAATTAGGGATCATAATATTTGATATTAACTAACAATTTGCGTTCAAATCTATTTGATCCTTGCAAAGACAGCAATTTTAATTTCTGTACTTCTTTTAGATTCTTAACAGTAATAAGCAATTACACACATTATTATTTTTCTTAATAAACTAAACTAGTGTAAACCACAACCAGGATGTTTTGTCCGGGGTATGAGATATGTGAAGCATTGTTAAAGCATAAACGAAATTTCTGCACGATGAAAACATCTGAAATCTCATTCCAACTAATACAAAAATTTCGGGGATGGGGAGATGTATCTCGATATCTACCTCCCCCCCCCTAGCTACACTCCTGACACAGTTATTTAAAATACATTTTGGTATCCGGAGCAGCTTTCAAAACACTAACGATCATTTCTCTTCCAGAGTCAAGTGACTTGCATTTTTCCGTTCATCCTTGTGCTTAAAACTACCGAATTCCTGGTTGATGTCGGTATTCAGAAGCGGAATACATCACTATACGGTTTATTTTCAGAACCAGAGAAAGTTCTTTGGTGATTACATCAGTTTTTCCTTTCGTTTGTTATCGTTTATCAGCATAAGAAGCTGCAACATCCTTGTTCGAGTCTACTGTTCATTCCGTTCTCTATGATCGATGGTCGGCTTGGCAAAGTCTAATGATGGCCCCCATCTGAGGAAGCACCCTGGAAGAAACTTCTGCTTTCCCACTATCCTGCTGTACTTACCGGTACAATCTCATCAGGTCATCACTGATCTTCGAACGCAATTGTTTCAATGATCTATAACTAGTCCCTCATTTTGACTACTGTCTTCGTATAGTGTTTTATAATGTATCTTGGTACTTTTTGTTCTGTTTTTAGATTCCTTGATGTTTCTGTATGATTTGTGATGCCACAGGAACTGGAATGCAAAAATGTCTTTCTTCTTTCCTTTCTCTCTTTTTTTCCCCCTCGCCGAGGGAAATTATTTAACGTGTTTTAGTGATCATGCATATCTTGCGCTGTTTCTTTTAAGTCTACACCACACCATTAAGCATGAGAACATTTGGTGTTCTTCCTAGTTTTCAATCGAAAATTTCACAATTTCTCTCATCGAAACACATAAAATCAGAGCTCCTTTCGTCTGTTTACACGTATATCAGTCAGCATCCTTGTTGGTTAATTTTCTCTAAAAATAGAATTAATATGGAGATATCCAATAACAATAAAAAAATAAAATTGCACCTTGAACTGCTTGAAAAGGAAAAATTTCGCCTCCAAAAAGAGAAGAGGGGTTTTAAACCTTTAAAAAAATAATACTTAAGAAATTTCCTCGAATAAACATATACATACTTTATATATTTTTAAACCTATATTATTTATGTCATACAAACATGTGTTTTGTTAGCTATTCCGTCTTTTTTAATTGAAGTTTACGTATGCAGCACAAAATTAATTTACGCATAATATGCAGTAATCTGATGGGGGAAAAATCTAACCAAAATTTACATAATCTGTGCTAACTCAAACACAGTAATGCTTGAATACGAATTCTCTAATAACTGGCAAAATTAACGGTAAAAACAGCGAATCCCACCGAAGTGTGAAGCTTCAACATTTTTTGAGATTTGCAGTTTAAAAAGAAAAAGAAAAGAGTACAAGTATAAATAAAGAGTACAAGTATGATGTATTAAGCTTGTTTACTATCACGATAAAAAATATTTTTTAAATTGGTAAGATTTTCTGAAAATAGATTTCGTTTGATTATAAGTAAGTTTCAGTTTCTTAACGGGAAGATCTAAATCCTTGGTGGTTCTTTTATTAAGATACATTAAGACCGTTGAGAAGCAAAGCACTTCTTCCGAATCAGTGACAGTAGATGATAGTCCTCAGGTCACTCTTTCATTTTCTTTTTCATTTATCACCGACCGAATGCTAGCTTTATTTGTGCCCTTTTATCATACAGCACACGCAAGCAAATGTGATTGACACTGTCACAGGCGTAATGTCGGGGGTGGGTTCACGCTCCCCTCCAACTTTGTCTGATTTTTTTTAAATTTAAAGTATTTAATTCAAAGACAAACTCCCTTTTTCTCTTTATATTGAATTCGATACGTGCCGCCCTCCCCTTAAAATTTACGACGTCGATGGACATTGTATTACAGTTGCTGCATCACTGTTGCCAAAACTACTCATGAATAATTTATTAATTCATAAATATTTATTATTATTCAACACTAAAAATTTCTTCTAATCCTTTGAAGACTGT
This sequence comes from Cheiracanthium punctorium, assembly GCA_038373885.1. Taxonomy (NCBI): domain Eukaryota; kingdom Metazoa; phylum Arthropoda; class Arachnida; order Araneae; family Cheiracanthiidae; genus Cheiracanthium; species Cheiracanthium punctorium. The sequence goes on along the minus strand of JAWZYV010007414.1, from coordinate 346,136 downwards.
TACACTTGTTAACATATTAACATCAAATATTTTCATGAAAATAGTATTTCATGCAATGTCAGCTGGGTGTGAAAGCACAGCGCATGAAAATCTAAAAAATAAATAAATAAATAAACGCTTCCGATTAAAAATTCCGAAAGCTAAGTGATTGATTTTGTGGAAAGATATAAGCCTTTATCAAGGATGAAATCATTTCCCTAAACAAATCTTCGAAAGGAAAACAAAGATTCTTTCTTTCCCTTTTAACGTTTGTTTCCATCTTCCATTATCTCCTCCCAAGATAATGTTACAAATAAATAATTCAAGAACTCAAAAGCCGTTAAAGAACTTGTACTTCCTCGACGGCTCTAAAGCACTATCCCCGCCCTTAAGTCTTATGAATAATCACAACAAATGTAATGATATTAAAGAACAAAGGCAACGCTTTGGCTCTTGCTGCCGATTATTCTCTTTTACTATGTTTTCCTCGTTTCTTGTCTGCTTTTTCGGGAAAGAATAGAATGCAAAATACAAAAAGAAACAAACAAAAAAATACTTTTTTTTTTCAGAGGTTTCGGATATCTCCATGAGTTTTGTTTACTTTGAAAGTTCTGATTTTGTCCACTTCCTATTTCCTCGTGATTTTCTCCTCCCTTCTTACAATGTTGAACACGGCGAGTGTGTCTTAACTAGGGTAGGTTTTAAAACGTCTGCCAGCAGCAGGAAATGTCTCACATTACCGTACAAGAAACGAATTATCGAATTTGGATCGACAATTGGAGTAACCGGCACAGAAATCGGAAATTGGTCCAGTCTTGGTGGTGGTGGTGGTTACACAGCCGCACTCAGTCGAGTATTTCGTGGCTGGAGGTAATTATGTTTAAGGACAGAAGGTCCCGGCAGCTATTTTCTATCATGTAACAGATACAGTGGACAATAATACAGTTCCGAATAATGCACAAATTGTGCTGGTTGTTACTAAAATATACAGGAAATGGGGATTGTTACAAGGAGTAAAGTGTGTTCAACATACAGATGTTTTCATTTCCTTTTAGAATGCTCAATATGCGTTGCTTAATTCAGAGTATAGTAAAAACAAAATATTAATAACTGAAAAGGGAGGGATTCAAATGGTCCCATTAAAATATTGTACCTTTTAGGCACTTTGCGAGAGAAAAAATTCGGAGGTCCCCAAGAAGTGAAAAAAAATTGAATTTCTCAAAAAATTGGTTGATATATTGACATTCAATTCACAAAAATCCAAAATCTCGGCTGGTGCACAGGTCCCCATAGGCCACCCCCTGTCTAGGTCCCTGATACCTCGGAAAAGTTCTCTCCAAGAGAAGAAAACATTTCACTGATAAACCTGTAGGACCTGGTTACTAAAAAGGAAAGAAAAACATGTGCTTACCTTCGGAATTTAAAAAAAAAAAAAAAAAAAAAAAAGGCTCCCCAAATTATCAGAAACAGTGGTAAGAGAAGGCATGTAACACATTTTAAGATTAAAGAATGTTTTTTATGATTGGGCTGTGAAAAGGCGGTCCCCAAATGAGATGTTTCTTTCTCAAATTGGAAAGGTTTGTCGAGACCTGTATTGCAGGATTAGATTAGAACACTTGTAGAACTAAAAAGAAAAAAATTGATGTAGTCAGTTAATCAGCTTGTTTGCGTATTGAGCAAAACACTCGATTTCTTTAAATTTAGCATGAAATTGTGATGTTTTGACAACATTCGCTATTGGAATTATTCCCCCTCAAACCTTTTACTATAAGTGGTAAAACTTTTAAAGCTAAAAAATTGCTGCTGGCGAAGTTTTTTTATAGTCAAGCTTGAATTCACTGTATATGCAATGTTTTTATCTGCATGAAAGTCAGAGAATTTTTCCTATATCTGTATGTAATGACACTTTATGAATTTGGTGAGTAACGATTTCTATACTCCAGCGAAAATTCGAATAATGTCGCCTCTAGCTCATCTTACGTAATAAAAAAAAATCTGGATAATACAAATATAAACGTTTACTTCCATAAATAAGTTCACGTATCAAATTATAAAAATGCTATTATGAGTTACACTTTTACTTTACTTATAGTTACAGTCGTATGTAGTTTTCAACAGTGCAATTGATTCCAATCTTTTTGATTTTTAAACCTTCTACTGCCAGTAATTTGGAGTCCAAAGGTTCTGAGATTTTTTTAAATTATTATTTGCGAGCTGTAGTAATATATAAAGCTAGAACTAGTGCATTTGTGCAGTTTTATTCTGACAGCTATATATAACATATGATTTGTCCTTGGGTTTAGCTACTTTCAAACGTTGAAAAACAAGTGGAAAAATCATGTTTTGAATTTAAGAAAAAAATAAAATTGTATATTCGGTAGATGATAAGAGTAATATTCTAAAAGTTTTATTCAAACATTTATTTATTTAATAATTTATTTTAAATATCCGATTTATCCTCCACCCCACCCCCCGAGTAGTACGTTTTATGAAAAATTTCTTTGCCTGAAAATCTCTTAAAAAGGTTGGAAAATGAAATAACTCACTGGAGCCCACTATTTACACATGACACGTGACACGTGCATCTTGAAGACAATGGACGTTCCGAATGAGTATTGGGAGTCACAGATTATGGCTGAAATCCTTTGTCGAACAGTGTCCCACGTGACTCCTTGCAATAAACACGACGACGCAATCAGGAAAAAAAAAAAGAAAGAAAAATTAGTCCGGCCTCCGCCCGGATTTCAAGATATTCATCGACACCATTAATCGCAATCGCCATGATAGAGTGAGTGCAGTGTAGGCAGTCTCGTTGTTCTATTTCCCTTCCTTTCGTCGAGAGTGTGAGTGCGCTGAATCTTGCTGATTTCTATTGAAGTAAAATTTTTCCTCTGTTTTCAATCAAGGGCGTTATCAAGGATGGAATTTTTCAAGGATGAGAGGTTCTTGAATATATATAGATCGATTATTTGCCTAATTATACTTTCAAATGAGATGGCTTATCTATTTTTAATAATATTACTAAAAAAAAAAAAAAGCATCCGCGTTGAATTTTAATGATGAGTTCCAATAAAATACTACCGTTATTTTTAGTTGTTCCATTTCAATGTCACAAACTGTTTTTTTTTTTTTTTTTTTTTTTTTTCCAAACGTATCACAGCCTTGATTCAGATAATGTGATTATTTCTCAGATAATTACTAAACTATGTGGCGTTTTCGTATTTTGATGAAGGTTTGCATTCGCATGTCTAGACGCATACGCAGCTGCATATTTTAAGCAAATAAAAATTAAGCAAAACATTCTCTACTCAAATCGGGACTTTGCAATAATAGTACTGAATTTTACAAATATTCCAAAGGCGATAGGGTTGGCTCTCCAGATTTTTCATAGTTTCCTTAGAATTGCTGGCTGTGAATAGGCTGTGCGCACAGCCAGCTGCGTCGAAAAAGGGTCTCTAGATCTGTGGCACGCGATGAACGTTTCGATCGTCCGCCATCTTGCTGGTCGTTAAGTCGAGCGATGGCAACGGCTGCCCTTTTTTCAGCATTATGCAATCTATCCAGCTGTTTTCGCATTCTTGCATTTTTCAGCAGATGTCAGTGCTGTTAAAAAGAATCGTGACCATTTTTTTTACGGGAAATGACGTGCTAAAAAGTAAAGGATTCATGTGGAGCTATGTCACCTGCAACTATTTTTATAGAAATGAAATCTATTCTTCGTGACTGGCAGCAGTCAAAACGTCAGAGTTTGGTGTTCCCAGAGCGGGAACATTGCGCGTTAAAGGGTTAACGCAAGCACAGAGAAAGAAACATCAGAAGGCCTTTTTTTTAGCATATGCATTTGCATTGATCATTGAAACCGAAGACAATCTTCCGCACGTGGAGCACTGATTGAATTACTGTCTCTCACTCTTGAATCTCTCAAAAATCAGCTGAAGCCATCAACCCCCACGGCACTAATAAGCGGCGACCACGTTACTCTCTGCGTTCGTAATTGACACCTCCTGACGTTCATAACCCATATATGCGGTGGAGAAAACAAACGAGGAATTGCCTGCTGCTGACGCCGCCGCCGTGTGGTTCGGGCAGGTCGATTCCACCACAAAGAAACAAAGGATCTCGCGACACCCATTGACTGCTAATGGCGAGCATTGTTTAGGTTTCGTCAACCTCTCCTATCACTTGACTTAACTGCACTACTACTACCACCATCGACACCGCCACTTCCTGGCCGCGTTTAAAGCACAACTACGCCCGACGCTGCGCCGTTGTAATGTCCCTTTTCAAAACGAAAAGGAAATTCAAGTACGCGGTGATAAACAAACAACAACAAAAATGAAAGTTTCCCCTTAAACTATTACGGTGTGTGAAAGAGGCTCTTTAAAATCCCTTTTGTTTTGAAATAGAATAGTAATTAAGTCACCAGTGAAGTGTTTGTTAAAAATGTTTAAGAATACCATCCAATATTGTACTTGGCAGATATGAAAAAATTCCCTCTCATTTCTATCTGTATATAGAAAGGGTGGCTGAGAATTGTTGGACACATTACAATCTATCTATTTTAACCAAATATAGACTTTTGTCTGTACATTTCTTGGAATTCAAAAATTTTGCGATTTCTATCCGTTTCAAGCACCTGGGAATCCGCTGCGACCCTCAAAAAGTCTGTCTGACCCTCAAAAGTCTGTCGACCCTCAAGTTTGTCTGTCAGTCGTTCTGTCATTCTGTCCGTGACGCTTTCTTTGTTCAAACATCACGTAAAAACGAATGAAGTGAATGATATAAAATTGGGTGTCATGATAGGCGGTCACTCAACTTAAAATATAGGCGTCGAATTTTTAAAAATTCTTAATTGGATTTTGAGATTTTGCGAAAATTCTTTCAAACTGCGTAAATTTGTGTTCGAGCATCACGTAAAAACGACTGAAGCGATTGAATTGAAATTGGGTGTCAGGATAGGTGCTCACTCAACTTAAAAGATAGGCGTCGAATTTAAAAAAAATCTTGATTAGATTTTGAGATTTTGCGAAAATCGTCTCAAACTGCGTAAATTTGTGTTCGCACATCACGTAATAACTGCAAAAGGGGGAAAAAATGATATTTGGCGAAATGATAAGTGGTCATTCACCTTAAACTATAAGCATCTAATTAAAAAAAATCGATCAGATTTCGAGGTTTTGCGAAAATCGTTTAAAAGAGTGAATCTTTGTTCACGCATTACGTAATAACGACTGAAGCAAATGATTTGAAATTTGGTCACATGATAGATGGTTGCTCAACATAAACTATAGGTGTCCAATTTTTTAAACATTTTTATTAGATTTTGAGATTTTGTGAAAATTCTCTCAAAATACGTTTATATTTCTTCAAGCATCACGTAATAACGCTAATACGAATGATACGAAATTTGGTAATACGATAGGTAGTTGCTAATCTTAATTTATAGGCGTTGAATTTTTAAAATATTTTGATTACATTTTGAGATTTTGTGAAAATTGTTTTAAAATGCTGAAATTTTGTGACAGCATCACGAAAAAAAGATTGCAGGGAATGAAACGAAACTTGGTGGCATGATAGGTTGTCATTCAACACTCAACTTAAATTCTAGGCTTCCAATTTTTCAAAAATATGGATTAGATTTTGAGATTTTGTGAAAATTATTTCAATATGCGTAAATATTTGTTAGCGCAACACATAATTCCGACTAAAGCTAATGAAATGATATTACTTAGTTACTCTCTAACCTGTAATATTTTAACAATGCATAAAAATTATAAATTCGCTTTTTTAACTTTGGCAGCATACTACATCCATTCTGTGTACTCCTACAATGCTGACAAAAGTTCTTGCTTTTTGGAAATTTGCATTCAGTACTAACCCGTCAACGACGGGTACTTCAGCTAGTATTAAATAAAAATAAAAATAAACCATGCGTATGAACCGGATACTGGAATGATGGCCGATTTACTAAAGTGCTAGATTTTCGGTTCCTATAATTTTGTACCAAAAAAAATCTAATAGATGGAACTAGGTGTCAAGAACTTTGGCAAGAGATTCAGAAGTGCGTAGTGGACATGGCGACTGTGGCAAAAATTTGGAAATGTGATTTTTTAACATTCCGGCTCACCTCCCGATTGGTCAAACCCTGTGATCTATTGCCTCAAACAACATTTCGCAAACAGATGGATATTTCGCGGTGATCCAGTTCAATGGCCTCCTCAATCGCCGGATTTATGCCCTCTCCTTGGCTTTTTCATGTGGGCTAGATATCGTTTACAGCACTACATGTCCTAATGTACAGGAACTCAAAGCAGCTAATCAGAGCTGCTGTTCATTCCATATAACGCCTCCAAAGCGGATCCAGGGGGAGGGCGCAGGGGGCGCGCACCCCCTCCGAAAAAAGTTTCTGGATCCGCCCTTGAACGCCTCAGACACTTTCAAATACTTGGAATGAAATCAAATATAGTTTACATGTTGTATGAGCCACCAAAAGATCTCTTATTGAGAGCTATTAATTTTGTAATGTATGCAATAAGTTAACCATTTTAATGCTACTGTGTTTAGAATTTTTTTTTTAAATTTTTTAAAGTGTCCAACAATTCTTGGGCACCCTATATTTATGTGCCTATTCAAGTAGAAGCTAATTTGTAAAAAATGAGTTAATCGAACAGACCAGCGGTTTCAAGCTTTTTTTATTCGCAAACCCCTTATGAAATCGTTGTGTAGTAATATATTATTTTGTCGTTGTGTATTAATATAGTGTTTTCGCGAACCCCTTTATACATCTAGCGAAACTCTGGAGGTTCGCAAACCACCACTTCGGAACCATTCATATAGGGAAGGGTTTCTTAAACTTTTTGGTGTGAGGACCCCATAATACTTTGGAAAATTGTGTGGGACCCCATAAGCATTGCGTAAATCCGATACACGCGTGAGTGAAACTGTCAGTTTCTTCGCTTGTACTATAATATACTATTGCAGTTTTAGGTCATTAAGTTTAATTTTAAGATAATACAACTATAAAAAATAAATTCAATCCCTTGGATAAATTCAAACATATTCATCTTTATATCATCACTTAATGGACTATAGTCTGTCCATCAAGTGCAGCCAATTGGGAGGCCACTACTGAGAAAACCCACTTACTTCTAGCATCGCATATGTGAGGATTAAGTATCAGCGGGAAGAGTGTGCCTGTTTATTTATAATTATGTTATCAAATCTTGGTAAAACAGTCGATACTGCAGGACAAAGCACTTCTTCAATGCTTAAAGAGGAAAATGTCGTAAAATTACTATAATAAATTAAAGAAATATCAATATTGCTGAAATTTTCTGGCGACCCCTGCAACAGTCCCGCGACCCCAAATGGGGACCGCGACCCACAGTTTAAGAAACTCTGATATACGCGATAGAGGATAGCGTTAGGACAATGTTTGATACAATGTTTTTTTTCATTTTATTACCAATGATGGCATACTTATGCATTTCTTAGACAAGTATATAATTAATACACAACAAATAAAGGGGAATGAAAAACACTTTTTCGTAAGAAAAAATAATTATACGTTTACTAAGCTATGATTATTGTTTATTAAGAAACAAAGAGCAATTATGTAATTTGACCTGTTTTATTTCTAAAACTTTCTCGCTCCTGCATTCCTATGGAGTATTTTTTAAGCTAATTATTTTTATTTCTTACGGGATTTTTTAAAAATAAACCTTGATACTTTAAACAAATAGCTATCAGACGAAAGAATCCGCCTACATGATAAACGCATATTTTTATTCCACAAATTTTTGCTAACCATGATATGTGCAAATATAAGCTTTCAAAAGAGACTAGCTTGATTAAGCATCTGTATTTAAATCTTCTTTTCCAGCTTTGTGGTATTACATTAATGTTATGTGTCTCCACATTCAAGGTAAACATGTGCTGAAAAAAAATGATGTAATACCTTAAAAAGAATTAAAAAAGGAAAAACACCGATGAGGTATTACCCGTTATGTTACTGATTTCTTCTTTCCTCCATAATTGAAAAATCGTGGTTCATTCACGGGATAAAGAAATTAACTCGTTCCGGGTTTTCAGTTACGGTAACGGTGAATGTAACGGAATTCGGTTAATGATATTTGTAAGTGAGATTGAAAATAGAAGACGAGAAAGAAAATAGCCGTGAGATACTTGCGCACTTTGTAAGCGGCGCGTATGCTTTGATGATTTTTGTAAAGGTGAGTGTCATGGGGGAAACTTCTTTTCTTTTTCCTAATGTGAATGAGGCCCCCTTTAGAGATGAGTTCGGGCTCATTTTTTGAAGCCCGAGCCCGAAGACTTTTAATCCGAGCCCGCCCGAGCCCGAGCAATATTATTAAAGTTGGAGCCCGAGCCCGCCCGAGCCCGAAACTCCAGCTAAAGACAAATAAAATTAACTACTTCATTAATAGGATACAATAAATTTTGGAGCTTCACACACCTTCTAGTCCCCCGTGCCGCTATTTTTTGAAATAAGTACGTCTATTTATACCATGAATCACTTTTTAAAATCTGTTTCAAGGAGTATGTTCAACAAAGAAGAAATTTTTCACGAGCCCGAGCCCGCCCGAGCCCGAACGCAATCGTGAATTACAGAGCCCGAGCCCGAGTCGGGCCCGGGCTCGGGCTCGGGCTTTCGGGCTCGGGCTGAGCCCGTCTCATCTCTAGCCCCCTTCCCCTTTGAGGCGCAACCCTTTCCCAATGCTGAAAAAAGGACAGCCGTTGCCATCTCTCGACTTAACTACCAGCAAGATGGCGGACGATCGATGGCAACGGCTGTCCTTTTTTCAGCAGATGTCAGTGCTGTTAAAAATAATCGTGATCATATTTTTACGGGAAATGAGGTACTAAAAAGTAATGGATTCTCGTGGAGCTATGTCACTCGCAACTATTTTTATAGAAATCAAATATATTCTTCGTGACTGGCAACAGTTAAAACGTCAGAGTTTGGTGCGCGTTAAAGAGTTAACGCGTCTGAACATTAACGATGAGGATTCGCATGCAATTACTGCTTTGGCTGTTGATAAATATAGAGTTCTAAGCTTTAGGATATGTTTCACATTTCAGAAAATTATAAATTCAAGTTGAACGGTTTTTTTCTCTTTCTTTCTTTCTAATGGGGAGTATGGTATTCCGTTCTTCCAGACTCCTATCCATGTACACCAAGTTCAATTTAATAAAGTATTTTACAAACATCTATGGGAGCATGAAGGTATTCACAAACATGATGATTACTGACAACAATAATTGTAATGATCGCATAGTGGTATTAAATTTCTTTTTTTTTAATGAAAGCAAGAGGGCTTACATTTTGATTGTTTGTGTCGTAACTAACTTTACCCGTCCGTCGGTAAACTAACCAGACTTTTTATAGACAAGGAGCGTTATGGCTGGTTTAACGATATTAAATCTAGATTTTCTGCTCAAAGAACATAATATACACTAAAATAGCCTATTATTATTTTTGCATTAATTTTTTCTTTTTCCACTATGGCCGAGTGTATAAGACACTGAACATGGTAGACAGCTGAAGTGTGAAGGTCGAATGTTCGGGCTTATTTCGCGGTTATCGATTTAACGGTCTGGCATTTTGGCCGGTTTTCTCCAGATATAACGTGAACACGCATAGAACCCCTTAAAAAACCCATCGAAGAAGGCATACTGCCCTTCCCGGTAGGCAGATGTGCCTACTGCACCTCGTGAGGCTTGCTATAACATAAACACGCACTTTTTTTTTTAATACAGTGAAAATGCAGACAGCAATTTTAAGATAACGCTGGGAGTTTTATATTAACTTTTAGTCACTTTTGATCTCATGAAAATATTAATTATATGGTCTTTTTCAATTTCTCCGGCATTTGCACAAGATAGATTGAATACTCATTCCCAATGAAAAATAGAATCAGGCCAATAAAAGTGTAAAAAGCTACTCCTTTTAAATAATATTGTTTTTGAAAGAAAATTCGGACTTAACAAGATGTTAACTGCCAATTTCTTGCTCCAAGTCTGCAAAAGATTTGAGTCTGTAGAAGGTAACCGTTATTTCACTCCTTTGGATTTACAGTGATCTGTTGATTTTTAACAACTAATTTTAATCACAGTTTATAACGCTGAATATAAAATCAGTGCGAGCCTTGCTAACTAGCTTTGAGAAAAAATTTATCTCTAATGATTGAAAACTAAATATGAATACTTAATCACGATTAACATCTGACGAATAAAAATTTTCAATCAGTAATCACGACTAACGATATCGTTGATCGTGATTACAGGACTAAAAAATTTTAATCATGAGCCATTAACGGTGTTTAAATATTAATCGTTAGTTTTCAATCGTTGATGCAGCTCAGTTTTTTTTTTTCCAACATTGTTCCGGATCACCCTAGAGAACAAGACGTGAGACAAAACTCAGTTTTATGAGATGATGTCAAGCAGAAATAAGTTTTGCATTTGTTTTAAGCTTTGTCTGGTGCTAAGTAGCTTTGATCTCAAGGAAAACTGGAATGTCTGTCTGATATTGAGCTTTTATTCAAATTTTTCAATGTTTGACCAATTTAGCTGACTACAACTTTGGTATTTTTCTTTAGTTTTTTAATTTAAATTTAAATAGAAGCAGCCAAATCTTTTTTCTTTTAATGTCTTACATAATGTAACTCTTTCAGAGACCCACATTCTTTTCAGTAAATGTGGAATTTAGCTCTTAGTTTAATAGCGAATTTTTTCCGGTGACCAATAATTCTCTGTTTATGTGATCATCATGCATTAATAATCAATGCCAAGTACCATGAACGTCAATGAACCAATTCATCGTTTTTTTTTCAGAAATTTACTAATCAATTTCGCCACAGTAAATCTGCTTTAATGTATGTATATAGGTAGTTCAAAAATAAATAAATAAATGCAGTAACACAAGATTTCTCACGGGTGCTCGTGCACCCGTTTCCTGAGCCAGTGAAATTCCCCATATAGGTACAACAGAAAATAATAGCAATCAAATGCCACTAGATGGAGCTAGTAGAGTCTTAAGCTCCGAAATTTTAAATAGAAAATAGGGAACCGTTTACGGAATACATGGTCAGCTATTGACATGCGAAGTATAATACGATTTTTGTGGTTAAAGAAATCCTCCCAACAGATATTCATCCTCAACAAATAGAAGTTCAACCTAGTTGCGTAACAATGCTCGCCCCATACGGCCTCGGTTATGCGTAGTTGGGATACACCGATGGAACGTCTTAGAACATCTCCCCTACTGCCAGGATCTTTCACCTGCCGATTTTCATATCTTCGGGCTATTGATGAAGCACCTGGCAGAACAACATTTCCAAATCGATGTTGCAGTTCAGGGCGGGCTTAGGGACCAGGGCCCTGATCTCCTCAACGTCGGTTTCGTTAGATTAGTGTACAGATGCTGATAGAAAAAAATACTTTAATGCCCATGGAGGTGCTGAAAAATAATCTGTACTTGCTATGCTTGAGTATCTCTTGGATTTCCTGTGTAAACTTTTTCCTTAAACGACCCTAATTTTTGAATCACCAGCAAAAATCCCGTATGAATTCATAACGGATTTTTGTGAAAACGGGCTAATGTCTTGCTGATTTTTTTTTTTTTTAAATCTTAAAGACTCGCCTCTAATATACACAATAGTAAAACCACAAAAATGTCGCCACCCATAAAAATACCTGCACACGCTTGCCTCATCAGTTCCTTTTTTTTATTTTCTTCTCGGATGTCGTGCGGATCATCTGATGACATCGTCCCTCCGTCCTGCAGCACGCATCATAAATTCCGGACTCTTTCGCCACCAACGTCCATTTCGTTTCTCGCTTCTTTCTTTCCTCGCGTGACACGATTTCACTTTCTTGTTGGCTTTCTCAGTCTAACGGTTGGGAACTCATAAATTACGATATGTTTTGTCTTCCCATTGGGACACCTTCCGAATTTTAAGTAATCTCCCATTATAAGATCTCACCATCGTCACTTCACGAAAGCAGCCAATAACTGGCTTATTTAGCCATTGTTAAGTTCTAGGTATACACCGAAAATCCGTTTTCCTGCACATAAACGAAAAGTTGCTACGTGCAATACCTTTTAACAAATCTCGGTAGTTCTGCTTTTATTAGAAGAGTGAAATTTTCTTGGTTCTAGTTCGTGTATGCATACAGACCAATTCGACCTCCTAAATCTTACATTCCCTATTTTATCATTTCCGTAATTCTTACAGGTTCACTCAAACTTTCCGATACGAAAAACTTAGTTTAAAAAGATATACTTGCAAGTACACTGTCGAATGACTCTTATGTGGGCCTGCCGCGCAGCTGTCGATTGAACGAGCTGGAATTTTTTACGGTTTTCTCTAGATGTAATGCGTTAGAACCCCTTAAAAAGTCCTCTGCCCAAAGCACTCCGCCCGTAGGCTCCTCGTGCAGGCTTGCCATAACACCGAACTCATTAAGTATTTGATCATATGAACAAGAATTATTTTTCTGATTTTTCTTACTAGCATGGTTATGGCAAATGGTCGGGAAAGCCATTTTCAAGCACTACGGAATTTTTTCTATAGAACCAACTGAAGATTTTCGAACACAACAGAAATATGATTTTTGGAACTCTTTGCGTAGCTGCGAAGTAAATTGTATGCAAAATTAATTTTAAAAAATGAATTTAAAAAAGTCCTTCCAAATCATCCTGCAGACAAACAGAGCGGACAGCTGAAGACAAATAGCTTTTTATCTTTGACAATTTTAATAGTGGGTAAAAGGATATTAGAGTGAACTAAATTTGAAACTTCTTTTTCTAGCACATATACCCATCATGAATGCATTCGATTTATTATAAACCTAAATTGCGTGCCATTTATTTATTTTTTTATGTCAAAATACTCCGAACTCGCTTTATTTTTATTTATTTTTGTTGTTATTGTGACAAAAGCTGATTTTGAAATAAAGGAAAAATTTTTAGTATTACTATTGCCTTAAATACAGAGAGAGAGAGAAAAATAAAAAAACTGACAACCCTCCGAATTCCATTTGCTATTTTCTTTCGATTGCTTCCTTCCTCGGACGTGAAAAAAAATTAGAGGAAAATGTCTGCAAGCAACCAAATGGAGCGGCAAAACGTAGCTATTATGTGAAGTAAACAGCATTTTCCCATTGATTGTACCCTGAAGTTCGCTTCTACCACACTTTTCAACAGTCCATTTGTTTTCTGTATTCCGAGGATTTTTTTTTCTTTTAGTCATCTATCTGCTTTAAAACCATGTCTGTCATACCAGGAAAAAAAAGAATGTTCAAAGGACTGCATATACTTCGTGTTTAATCTGTATTTCTTTCGTTACATTTTATGGATTGCTTGAAGCATAATTTTTTCTTTATGTATGCATATATATGCTCTTTCCTATTTAGGAGTCAAAACTACCTGCTAACTTATTAAAAGTACCAATTTATAAATCGATTTTACCTAACGAATACGCTTACAGTAGTCTCAATTGTTCGAGTTTTCCATAAATCAGAGTTCGTGAAAATAAATCAGTTTAGCTCCCAAATACTGACCAACTCATACAAAACATGTGGAAGAATTATTTCGCACCACAAAAATCAAATACCTGGTGCACCCGGAAGTCACATCAGAAATCAACCTCCCAAAGAAAGTGGGTGTACTCTTCCAGATGCCCTCACAGACATTTCTGTGCAGTATGACATGTTGCTTTGAGGATGGCGCGATATTCCTGCTTGGAAACCGGTCAACGTGTTAACACAAAAAACAAATGATTATCATTTTCCCATATAACTAACCAGTTCTAATCATCAGCAATGTAATAATATGTAAGTACATTTTTCATTTAAATATGCAATACAATTACAAAAACTGCTTTATTTCCATTTTTTTTTAATTAAATTTTATGATTTCGACAATTCGATTTTTCGATATTTCGATGGAAGCCGGTCCCGTCCACAGGGTGGCCCGACACGGTAAGCAAGGTAAGTATCACATCGTCTTTAAAGGGGCGCCTTTTTCACGTCTGCAGGGGTAGGGGCGCCCCCCCCTAGAGTGCCTAGAGCCGCCCCTGCCCGTCCACCTCTATTTATTGAGACTCTACTGTATTTCTTTTTTAAGTGCTTAACACTTGGAACTCTCGAGTTGAAAAGTAATAACCGAAGTCGATAAATTTCAGAAAAAATGTATAAGATCATTTACTACAAATCGTATTAGAGAAACTTAATTTTTAATGAATTTTCTTATTAGCTTTAATTTGAAACGCAGTTACTCAGTCTGATGTTTGAAATACACCAGACTGAACTGTGTGTTACTTTAACAGGGACGGCGTATAGTTCCTGTTCAATAATTCATTAAATATGATGTTCCCTCTAAATTTTCGGATTAGTTAACATGAACCTTAAGTCGTGCAGAAATTTCGTTTATTTTTTCACGACTTATTTCATATACGCCCCCCCCACCTCCCTTCCGAAATATTTTCCTGGTTACGCCCTTGGCGGCAGTGCTTTTTCTAATTAAAAAAAAAAAAAAAAATTCTTAGCAGCTTTAATTTGAAGGAAATTTACTCAAGCATATGATGTTACTTTGTGTATGTTACTTTAACAGAAAAACGTGATTATCGCTGTGCGTAGTAATTAATTTTCTACTCAAAATTGATTTTGGTAGTTATTAAAGTAAAACTATATATAAAGGTAGAATTTTGTAAAAGGATAAATGAAAAGTGACACTTATTATGCATGCTGGGTAGAGATTCAAACTGTCTCTCCCTTTGTTATCCAGATTCAAAAGAAGTATTGGTTGCTTTTTCTTTCTATATACTAAATACAAAAGAAGTGAAACTGTTCACCGTTTTTTAATTCACATACTTCGAGGTTATCGCTTTTTAGAAACGGAAACAATGGTAAACAATAGCTTTCGAACACATCTTCCATTTCACGGTTGCAGTTGTGTTCACTCCGCTTGCTAATTTTACCTTCGGCGCAGACGATATCGAGAACGGGGGAGAATTCTAGAATGCGCATTTTATCAATTCATCGGTCTGGCAACGAAACGAAAGCCAAACAAAAGTGAACGGTTTCTTTTCGCAGTTAAAATAGAAGAACTGGCTCCACTTCTCCATTGTGGAAAAATGTTTTTAAACTTCAATTATTCCAAAAAGCCATAACTGCACACTGGCTAGTCGCTCGCTCGAAACGGGGTCACGGTTGCCGGGAGAGAGAAAAGGGAGCAAGCAATCCGCTGAGGTCGTTGAGCGGCGATCTCTCAAGGCAAAGGGGTTTTTATGGAGTTATTGTTCTGCGGGAGTTAAAATAGAGTTTGATTCGAAGTTTAATCCTAACCCCCCCCCATTCTTTCGGAATCAACGATTATCTATTGGTGCTTCAATGCCAAGAGCAGCCGCTCGGATTGTTGCTGATAGGGGTTGATTTATTCTAAACTTGGACAAAAGGATGAAACCATAATGCTCTCTCAGTGTTTTGTTCACATGTTTTTGTACATTTTTATGCGAATAATTTTGTATAAAATCGATGGCTAGCGTCGATAAACATGAATGGGAACTTGTCATTTCGAAAACGTTGAAACTTTATTAATAGACTGTCCCCGTCTGAAGTCTTTCATGAATGATATTAATAAACCATGAAGAACTGCATGTTGACTAACGTATTTCCTCATCACCTTTTTTATGCCTAAAAGTGAAGCTTTAATGAATAGTTTCAGAAATAAATTAATATCGCTATGCAGAAAAGTCATTACTGTTAACTGCGTTCCTGATTGTTATTTTATTTCTCTTTCATCTTCTGTCGCGTTTCACATTTCATCTTAATTTACAGAGTGAGCGTGAAGGTATCTTTCCCAGTGTGTGACGAATATTTTATTTATTTAGTCTTTTTACTTGTCTCACATAAAGACTAACAGCAAGAAATATAATGACGGCCGTCTTTCTTTCGCAAGTGTTTTTTATGCACAGTAAATTGATATCTGTTTAATTTCTTACTGTGCTGTGATTGGCGAACTTTGACGTCAGCACAAAATTTTAATTTCAGATGTCTGACAGTTTTTGATACATAAAATGTTTGAAAAAAATTGAAATTGGTGACATATTATTGAAGCCAATGGTTCCCGAGCATTTTCTCTCTGCAAACCCTTTCTAAAATTCAAAAGAATTTGGCGAACTCCTTGTGAGTATTTGTATACTAGTATGTTGTTTTTACGAAACCCCTTATACACTTTGCGAACTCCTGGTGGTTCCTAAAACCCGGCTGAGAACCGATGATTTAGGCCATCATTTTTATTTTAATAAAAAAAAAGGATTATTGATGAAATATTTTGTGCAAAATTGTTCTAGAAACTGACTAGAGTCCTGACACAGACAGCTGTGTCAAAAATAGCCTCTAGGTCTGTGGCACGCGATCAACGATTCGATCGACCGCCATCTTGCTAGTAGTTAAATCAAGCGATGGCAACGGCTGCTCTTTTTTTCAGCATTGGGCAGTCTATCCAGTTGTTCTACTTTAACAATGTATTTCCATCATGTTTTCCACTTTTCAGCAGATGGCAGTGCTGTTAAAAATAATCCTGACAATTTTACAAATAATCGACAATTTTCATGGGAAATGATGTGCTAAAAAGTAAAGGATTCTCGTGTCATCCTCAAGTATTTTTATAGAAATCAAGTTCATTCTTCGTGACTGACAACAGTCAAAATGTCAGAGTTTTGTGTCCTCGCGCCGAGGACACCTTGTGTTAAACGGTTGAAGTTTCGCGAAATTCTCGTTGCGACCTTACTAATTTACATTTGCGATTTTTAAACCTGACATAGCATGGCCGTATTTAAGGTGTTAAACTCGGGGTTTAAACATATATTTTAGCATGTTTAGTGACTTGTTTCAAATATCCGTGGTAGATTTTGGGATTCTAACTTTGCGAACTTATCCTTTGTACAGCTAACCTGGATTTTCAGAAGTTCGAGTGTTCTTCGATTATCCGATAATAGAAGTCAAGACACTTACAAGCTTACCCATTACGGTCACTCTTCAACAGTAGATGAATGATGAACACTTGTGAATTATCTGATACTAAGGTTTCATATAGAGGATCATTCTTTACTTCGCATGGTGTTTTCTTTGTATGGTAAAGTTCTTACATAATAAGATAATGTGTTAGGAACAATTGCCAGGTGTTCCAATACTAATAATAAAAGTTTTAAAGCTAACTTTGAGGTACTATGTAAATACTGACTGTGTTCTGACGGTCGAATCCTGACTGTCGCTGAAGTTCGCTTCAAAAGTTCTGAGACCCTACCAAGTAGCCAAGTTGATTGGTGCGTGCAAAACTTAAAAAATCAGTTTTGCAAAAAAATATTCTCCTAGTAGTACGATTTTTTGCTTCTTGAATTTGCCTTCGTCTGCTGAACTAGCTTTCAAGAGGTGAAGTTACCTTCTTCAAATCAAATGTGAATGCGAGATCCTGTCAAAAGATCTCTATGTAGGCGTCCTTGCCCTTGGCTTCTATTCTTAATAATATAGCTTCCATAATAGGCCTCCGCGAGCAATTCACTTTATTTTTTAGCCACAGTAGACTTCTATTTGCTTCTCGGCTTACAACTTACTTTTCAACCTATGCCATTTGCATCCTCCACATAATCATTGTGTCTGCCTTTTCACGTATGCTTCGAGTATCTTTTGCCATCTATGTTAAGCGTCAAAATTACAAGCCAAATAAGATTTAACTTCTTTAAATAACATCTTGCGTTGCGTTCTGTCTTTTAATGAACTGACGTCTGCGTGTGTCCAATGATGTCTTCAAAGCGAAAGCGGCTAACCGTCAAAAATAAAGTTGCCGTTCTGCTAATGACAATTCCTGATTGTCGTGAACAATCTATTCCTTGCTGACGGGTGAGCTCTGAACTGAACTGCTCTTCATTGTCTGGGCGGCGTAATGACTGGATGCTCCATTAACCCATTACGAACGTAGTAGGATCCCGTTCGCGATTTAGATACCCTGCGCCCAGCACAATTGAGAACCGTAGGTAATATGTACTTGTTGTTTGACGTAGAGAGGGGGGGGGGAGAAGGTTGTGAATCACGATAAGGTTTAAACTCTAATGATTACGATGGCTCTCAAATACTTGCTTACTATATTTTTAACTTTCCCCTTTTACCTCTGGGATGACGGTACCGTTGGAATAACGTGATGCAGTTGTATCTTTGACCTGCCTGTGCATGGGATGACCAGAAGAGGTTTTTGATCCCTCCTTTCTCTTTCACGCAAAAGAATAAGTGGTGATCTATGTAACATATAATGAATATCGTTCGCTGAGTTTTCACAGTAACAACATAGTGCACGACACGAATTTAACAATAGGGGAATGTATAACTGCAGGGGAACCCTTCCAGAAATTTAGATTTTGTTAGTTGGATGTATGAACCCTTCCAGAAATTTATATTTTGTTAATTGGATATCAATAATCAAAGTTTTTGTGACATTCTTTTTTTTCCATCTATTGGTCCCTAATTTTTTTTTCTGGTTGCATGCCTGATAAGCTGTGTTAGGAATACACCTAACCAAATCCTGTTTTAAAATGCATACGTGTATGGTGGACATTGATATAATTAATATTTGCAAGATATAACTGCATTTCTGTACAGGCGGTGTCGTGTTTTATCTCTCTCTTCAAAACAAATTATTACATTCGATGATATTTTTAATTTTTCAATGTATTTTAATTTAAAACTAAAAAGTTTTAAGATATACATACATAGAATCAAGAACAAATGAATCTCTCTAGGGGAGCTGTCTCTTTACACACCCATACTTTATTTAATATTTTAAGCATACGTTGCAAAAGTTACTGACTACTTCTTTCCAATGACTGTTATTTCAACTCTTTCCTACAAATAAATAAAAACAGGGGATGTTCTGCTCTGCCTACTTTGATGATCAGCATGGACTTAAAATCGGATCCGAGAGATCAAGCATAAAATCCTTAATTTATCACAACCAGACAAACAATTAAACCTCACGAAACAGTACTTGCAAGATCTTAAAATATCTTCATTTGAACACTTACTTTCGTACATACTAATTTCATGGATGTCGTTCTCCACAATAAAACAAAACCAACAACTGGCATGAAATGCTTCTTAAATCAATTAGATAGCCAAATTAATTATCTAAATACGACATTAATGATTATCTGGAGGTAAAAAATGCGAAGCAGTCTTTATCGTCTTCTTTTTTTTGTGTGTGTGACAGCAAGAACTAAAGAAACGCTCTTTGTACTCAGGTATGTCGCATGGCGTGTATGCGTATACCTAATGCGCAATTCGATGTATGAGGTTACTAACCTTGTTCTAGCTAATTTAGATAGATTTTTAGATATGAAAATCCCTTTGACTTCCTTGTGTTGATGTGCTGTACATGGAGATGATTAAAAAAAAAAAAAAGAAAGAAAGAAAGAAAAGAAACAGCTTCATTCTTTACAGCTGCCGCATTCTTACAAGTGCAAATGTCTGATGGAGATGAATGCTGTGTTTCTTTTTCTCATTGTAGTTAGTAGATATAATTGCCTGAATCCTTCCTTTTAACAAAATCTAGAAAGTTATTTCGGAGTCATTGCTTCTTGGAGTGGCGTACTAATTGTCTTTTAAATATTGATTCACTTTATGTGTGGGTTTTAAATGCACTTGAATGATGGGTTAAACTAGATCAACCAGGTGTAACCCTTTTTATTCAACTGAATTAGCATAATCATCAGTTTACCTAAATTGCTTAGCAGTCATTAAGCACAGATCAGTCTTGTTTTGAGTAAAATAAGAAAAAAAACAATTTATCTCCGATTGTGCGTGGGTTATATTTCTTTTGTCTTTTGTGAAGAAAATAATGCTTAACGCAATAACTATGCACTTCAAAAACAGATCAGTCATCGGCTTGCGTAAAAATCGAACCTACGTAAGGTCGATACAGCTTTCTAGAAGTTTACAGTAGTTTCCTTTAAATGATGTGGACGATATAACCAGAAAGTGCACATTTATAAAGTCTATTTGGGACATTTTTCTTGACAAGCTGCTGATTACTGTCAAGAAGACAGCAATTAGATTCTTATTTGTCCATCCGTCTGCCTCACGTCTCGATGCTCTATCTGCCGTAAATATGTAATGATTGGTACGGAATTTTTGAATTATTTCTATGTAATATACCATATACCCTATTAAAAG
The DNA here is from genome assembly GCA_038373885.1 of Cheiracanthium punctorium. NCBI lineage: Eukaryota > Metazoa > Arthropoda > Arachnida > Araneae > Cheiracanthiidae > Cheiracanthium > Cheiracanthium punctorium. Next base: position 325,910 of record JAWZYV010007414.1, on the reverse strand, counting down.
CTGTGATTATCGCACAAATAGTTATTTTTCAAAATTCCGGAGCAATCAAAACAATTCCAATGCATTACTTCTATCTGCAGTCATTGTTTAAAGTGTATGTTATGGATGTAAATCTATTCCTAATAAATCAAATTTAATGTGTGTTAAGGTTTATTAAATTATACCCATGCTTTCCACCAAAACATAATACGTAGTACTTTTGCAAGATTTCAGAATTCCAATGAATTGGAGTCTATGGCAGTTTAGAGACATTAATCTTTTCCATTCACAATAAAATAAGTACCATTAGCGAAATAGTTGACCGATTTACATGCAACAAAATGCAAATTTTGAAGGTTTTGCAAATAGCATACGACAGTCAAAATTTGCATCTTGACTGTCATATGCTATTAATTTTATCCTACTTTAAAACTCAGACGAACAGATAAAATATATTAACATAAAAAATACGTAGCTACAGATTATACTCTAATGGCGTGGTTAAAAGAATGGGGGGAAATTCTTACATTAGTGAGACTGTTTTCAAATTTTCGGTATTCAATTATATAAGGGAAAAAAAAGGAACAATTATGTTGTAAAGTGTTATATAATTTATGTTTTGGGGATGATTTCTTTCCTGCTTATATATATTGGTCATCATGGATGTGCGTTTAAAAAAGTATTTTTTAATTAAAAATAATAAATATAGATTACTGATATGTTTTCTTTATTTCACGTTTTCGGAAAACAAATAATAAAAATAAACGTTATTACATAACTGGCTCAATGTTAAATTAACTAAATCAATAATTATTTTATGATTTACGTAAGTATGTCAGAATTTTGTATATTATTTTTCTATTTTCAATATCATTTTTAAACTTCTCCCGCTTAGGCAATTTGCTGTAATTAATATAATGTATGCCGTTTGCTGCTAATTTATACAATTTTCAAAAATATATCTTAAATATTCTTAAATATATCTTATTAAGTTATATCAGCCTTTTTTTTTCTGGCTCACTGGATATTTCGTAATATTCTCACGCGACTTATTAAATATGTCTGTAAACAATGGTATTAAAACCGATTAACTTTCTCTCGGTGGAATATTCAGTTCAAACAGCTAAAAAAAAGGTTTAGCTCATAATCAGAAATTACCATGAGAATATTTAAAAAATTTGTGCCATGTAAAACTTTTCATTTCCATGAAAAGGAAAATACGTAAGAGATTAATAATTCATCTATTAAACATACAGATATGTTTAGTGTAAATTCAGCTTTAACGTTTTAATATTTTATAATGTTTTCAGTTCTGCTCTGTCTAGCGTAAAATGACAGATTCTTCTAAATTATTTTTTCCCATGCGCATTTCTTAATACTAAGTTTCCATGGTAATCTAAAAGTTTGGCAAAATTATTTGTTTACCTATTAACATAAAAAATATACTTAATAAATTATCCTTTGAGCGCAGTTCTTAATTCTTTTTTTCTTGATGAGTAGCAACTCACAATCGTAAAGCTGGTCTAAAAATGTTTGGTGTTCTGGTATCATATTTTCGCCAATTTCTTAACTAAATAAGGGTTTGGATTACTTATTATTCATGTCATAAATCGTCATTTATACATATTTTTATTTACTAAAACAATAATTGATTTTTTATATAAATTTTGCAGATTTTTTTTCTGACTTATTTTTCAACAAAATTAGCCAGCTCTTCCAAACTTTCACTGTTCAAAGAGCCCCGGTTTAAAAATATCATATTTTTCTCATTATTGTTTTTCCAATGATACAAAAACAAAAACCATATAGAAGAAAATGAATACGATCAGATGGAACGCTTGATGAACCAGAAGGCCGCCATTTTCGGTCCAGTGATCTTCATCGCCTGATCTGGCAAGTGTATCATGATCGTCTGCCGATTTACCTTCTTGCCAGGGAGATAGATTCCTCCAGAAATCCTTCCTTTTTTTTTTTTTTAACCCCTCGACGGATGTCGAATTGTTGCCGGGGCGCGTAAACAAACAAAGATGTGGGTCATCTGTATATCTTTGAACTACAAAAACTACTGTTTAGTGGACTCACGATTTTCTGTCGACATCACGCTATTGCCCAACGGGTGGTCAGCTTGTGTCGTGTTTCAGGAGAAGCGATTTCTCCTAAGTGGCTGTTCATCTTGACCTTTTATTAAAATAGAAAAGAAGTTCGTGGATGGTTTAAAATAGCACATTAAGTATGTGATACAAATTATTCTAAGGATTTTGACAGGCACAGAAGGGTGCTTAAACATGTGATCGTGTATAAATATACGTATATATATTTACAGCGTATAGTAATTTTGATTATTTATAAACAATGAAAACTCATTTATTCGTGTAACTATTCTAAAGCAATATCCGAACTGTGAGTCTATTCAGGATATTTACTACTCAGATCCATTTATTAAAGGGGATCTTTTGGACGTAAGCATAAGCATTTTTAAACATTTCGTTTTAAAACTTAAAAATAATACGTATAATGTTTTTATTTATTTATACATATTCGTCAAATCATACTACATTTTATAGATTCAAATATCTTACATTTTTTTAAGTTTTAATACCTATTTATCAACTGAAAACTTTTATATCGATTTTCAAATAGTCACAAAATACCTACTTAGTTTAGTGCACTATCAAAATTTATGAAATCGAGTCGTAAAGAAGAAGAAAAAAAATGTTACTGTCTTTCTAATTTTTTACAAACGTTCAAAAGAGCGATTTTTTTCTTTCGTGTTTAATTATAAGTGTGCATTTTCTCCTGGGTACTAGTTGCACTTTAGGCAAATACCCTCATTCTAACTAGCAGTTCAATTTTTTCAATGTGACACTTTTATATCTGACCGTGTCTGAGTGCGACTTGATTGCAAAGTCAACCAAGCTGGCTTGTCATAAGCTTTTCATTAATTTTCATATGGTGTTAATGTAACGTGAGTAGTTCCCTTTGAAGAGGTACCAAGGCATCCTACCCCTAGCTTTAATTTACAATTGTTGGTAGTCTGAAAAGACCCAAATTGGAGAAAGCTTATTGACTTACGTCCAAAAAAAAAGGGATTAATTTACGCGGGCTGGTCATGTCAAAGATCTCTTACAGGTAACTTCCTACATGAGTTTCAATGAAGTTAGAAAATAAGCTTCCGAACATGATCTAACAGGGTTATTACAACACACTGTGTGTCAGCATGCATTAAAACAAAAAATGTAATTTATCTTTTAGTATACATAACCAAGAAAATAAATTCATTCACACTGTTCTTTTCTTCCCAATCACATTTGTTGAATAACACGTGACTTCATCTCATTCATTATGATTTATCGATTCAACTAACTGACAGCGATAAATAACTAATACTATACTGATTACAAAACTGCGGGGTACACTTTTCGATATTTGATTGTAAAATCGCGTGAGAACGTTTTGACATTATCGTGCCATGTGTGCCTCAACCTGACATCATTAAATCAGTCTCTCGTTCCATTTCGAATTCTTTTTAATTCTTCTGTCGCCGTACATACTACATTTGTTTACTTTCTTTTTTTTTTAAACTTTCGGCGTAATTAAAAAGTAAAGGCTTCCGTACCCTAGTTTTTGCCTTAATTATCGAATGGATAAATGCAAAAATGGCGATCGACGTACCGCCTAAAGTGAACTTCTGAACTAGGATATGGAGTCAATCAATTACAAAATAATAAAGGTGAAACATATTCTCAGTGAGGTGAGTTACATTAGTGTTACATTTTAAGGAACGGGATCGTGTCCTTTTCTAAAATATGCGGATTATTCTTTCGCATAAAAGAAGAAATCCAATGTTTTAGATACGTGCAATTTTTATTCCAAACATAAAATGCATGATTTTTTAATAGAGGGCATTGGTATAGTTAGCCGGAGGGCGCTCATTTTTGATTAATTCAACTTAAACATGTGCAATTAGTAAATATAAATATTCATAAAAACAATATATAAAATGAACTAAATTATTCATTTTGATTATTTATTAATTGATTATTATTACTTTGATGTAATTAATTTAGTTTTAATTGTTAGACCATGTAGTTTTGAACGAAATTGACTTAAGAAAAACATTATCTACCACCTTCAACAGAGTTCAAGAGTTCATTTGACAAAGTGACATGTGTATACTGCTTCTAAGGGCATGCTTGCATTATTTAGCATTTGATGAGGGATTGTAAGTCTTAAAATCTACTTTTGTGGCTTCTTTTTAACTTCTTTCTTTTTCCTTCCTTGAAAAGCTGCTTTTGAGGCCACATAAGTAGATCTGTGCCCTTTTTAACTTAGAATTACAAAATGAAAATTTTAATACATTAAAAAGAGATTTTGCCATCCTTCTTGAAAATAAGTTCGTATAAGCTCAAATAAAAATATAAATGTAGGAGGACATCTCCCCTCAACTGCAAAACTGGGGGGGGGGGGGGATAATAAACCATAAGAGGAGTAAACGAGGTTCATTTTTCAGCGCAAAGGAAAATCTTCCTTATCTAAAAGATTATCCATATAAATGTAAAAATAAGACCTATTTCAAATATTTTTTACCGTCAGCCAATTTCATTACGTAAGCATAAGAAGTAGTTAGAACATCCCTATATTATTATAAGATATTCCTATAAAGCTACAAGATCAAAAGAACTTGTCTATGTGTCATATTTTCTGTCGCATGTATACGTTTGCAATCGGACGCCCTATACTTCGCTTTAGAAGAGAATAAATATTCCTTCTGCTGTTTTTAGAAAAGTGAAGAAGAAGAAAAATGCACATACAAACTGCGTGACGTCCTGAGTGGATGCGGAAAAGAGTTTGAGAGATAATTGCAAAAATTCGTCTGGCCTATCTATAATCTACTACGCACTGAGGCGAAACTATAGCTCGGAGTTAAATGAGTGAATTGCTCCCATCTCGTTTCGATTTCGGCAGTGAAACAGATGTACGGTATACATGCAGATTACTGCGTGGAACGCATTTTGTTCGGAATTGGATGTTTCGAAAACATTGCTTAAAGTGGAATAGTCTGAGCAATTTCGTGAAGTTTAATTTTTTTAGTTTCCTCATCTCGTTAGTAGTGTATACTTAGATCGTAACTTGAAAATTCATGCTATGAATATAAATTCGCTAAAGCTCTAAAGCTGTAAGGAGGAATTACGCAGGGAATAAGCATTTTTTTTTTTTTTTTGTCAGAATTCTTGGGATAGTACCATATAATAATAATTGTTTTTACTTTAAAATGTGTATCTATGAATAACGATACCTTGCTATTAGACCAACACAACAGTTCTTTACCTCGATTTAACTAGAATCTGAATTAACTAGATTAAAAAACTAGATTTAAAAATACATGTACCGATTTAAAGTCGTTGACTTTTGTATGCATGTGTGCAATTTTGATCGTGCAATCGCTGGGCCACTGCGGAGTATTCGAAACATTGATGGACCCCAAAAAATTGAATTTCTGCCGATAAAAGGAGCGAACAGGTTAATTATTCGTAACACACATTATGTATGCGCAAATATTTGCGTTGTGGGAAATACTTCATTGCGATTTATCTGTCTTATTTTACTTTGTGCTGAAGAAAATTTAAAAACAGTTGCTTCCAAATGCATTTGTAACTTCTGCACAATGCTATATTTCACAGGATATATCATTAATCCTGTAATTACTGTAGGAGAAAAAGAGCGGTAAATGCCATTACTACCTTTCATGTATTTTCTTAAAAATTTCATTTGTGCGCTTCGAATTACGTGAAAATATAGTATCCCTATATTATTGGGTTCAATTAAAAGATAAAAGCAAATCCTACTTTCCGTACCTTGCTAATAATATATCGATATAATTATCGGAAAAAGATTTTTTTAAATATTCGTTAAAGCCGAAATTGTGTGTTACAGTAAACGATTGGTGACGCCGTAACAGAACGTTATAACTAGTGAGAAAAGTAGCCGCCTAGGTGGTGTGGGGGCTAAAAAGCCAAGCTATCGCACCTTGGTTCCGGGTTCGAGTCTCGGTTTAGATGTTAACTCGCCCGTCCCTTCACAGGTGTCACTTTGGCCACATACTGGGTGTCCCCGAAATAAAAGGGTCAGTATTTCGGGCCTTAGTTGTGGCGAATGCCTAATAAGCAAGTGTCTGGCCTAAAAGTCAGTGAAATGAATATATAAAGAAAAATTCTATATCTACTGATTTTATATACGTTAAGTACCCATACAATATAACAAAATTATATAGTTTAAGAAACAAAATTTAAGCTGCTGCAGTATCGGAGCACAAACTAGGACCAACAAAAAAAACCTAGGACAGTTTATAATTTCTGCACTATCTTATCATATATTTACCCTACAGAACAGTCTGCGGCCTTTTAAATAGGTATTGTAGAAAATATAATATTTATTTATACAGAGTGACACATTTAGGCTAATAGAATATTAATAGATATAAGCACTTAAAAGAAGTACCATAAGCACTCTTTACTGACCAGGAAACGGACTTTGTAATTCGCTACTTACATTATTTAAATTTAATATTCTTCTTCTTCCTTAGTCCATTCATGCATAATTATAGTTTTAAAATATGAACCATTAAATACATTCGCTCACGAGCACTCGTAACGACCTAAAAATGTAAATGACCGTCATTTTGCATAGCTATTATTCCTTCAGAACACAAATCATACTTCCAAAGCATTAAAACAAAAATGGTGCCGAAGCATGAAAACTTTTAAAATAGCGTAGACAAAACATGTTTACAGTCAGACTGCTAAGTTCTCGTTTCACAAATGAAATTTTTTTCACGTAATGCAGCCATTTGCAAATTAAAATATTTTTAATTCCATTATTGAAAAATAGTAGAAATATTTTTTAAAAAATTGAGAGATAGAAGAATATTACTGTCTTTAAAATAAAACTTAAAGAACTAACTTTTTAAAAAATCAGAAATTTTTTATCTGGAATGAGTGAATTATTGAAAAAGTGCCTTCAATAAACTAAAAAAGAATAGAATAATCGAAGATTTTGAGCTGATGCCAAATAAATATTTATACTCCCATATGTTAACACAGCAAAATATATTTTTAACAAGAAAATGTTTCTACGGTTTCAATATCATTGACGGACTTTTTTAAATCACAAATAAATGACAGTGAACAATTTACATCTACTTTTGCTTTTCGGTAGTATTATTTTAGTCGAATTTCAATTTCTCTCGATTTTAAGCTCCATTAATATAAAGTTGTTACACTATCTCAGTTTATATTAATGTTACATTTCAATAAATCATATGCTTATCATTTTCTGTGAGAATTCTGCTTGTTAAAAATATGTCCAGTGAATGCAAAATCGAAGGTCTAAAAAAAATAACGACTCAAAAATTAGTAATGCAATCGGTTTTTGCTATGAAATTACAGACCTATCGAAAGGAAAACGAAAGGTTCTTTGAAAGCAGGATTCGAAATTAACGGTGATCCTCTGGTCCGAGAACACTAAAACATAAAATACCGACTGGTGGGATATAAAAGTTGTTAATCCGACGGACCAGTAGCGTGTTACTTAACATTTTTCTTTTGCAATCATTCCTCATTTAGTTCCCCAATATTTATCATCCATTTTTACTAATACATGTCATATAATTTGATCTATTTAATATTTTAATAATAGGTATTTACATTTTTTTTAATTCAACTCTTAACGAAAATCAATATGGGGTGCCCAGTGCTAACGGTACCCAATGGCTACTTCCTAAACCGTTAGTTAGAGACACACAGTTCCAGTTGCAAAAATGCTTTAAGTTATATAATCTATTATATCAGAAATAATTGAAGTCAATAAATTAATTTCTATAAAAATTACGAAATTTAAATTTTTATACGGTCCCCCGGTCCTATCAGTTATATTAAGAAAATATTTTCTTTATACTATTTCAAGCACAATAAAAAAAAGGAATTCGTCTTTCTACGGCCAACATTCACCGAGTTACAGCTGCTTAAAGGTAGAGTACTTTTCGAGTACTAGGGATTGTATACAAAATGAAATAGGGATTGTATACAAAATAAATTTGAGATAAATGAATGTACATGGTTTTGATCAATTATTCAAATCAAAAGATCCCGGATGTGTTTTAAGAGAGCCTGACTGTAACCTCCTGCTTAAAGATTAGTATTATAAAATTAGTTTAGCATCTTTCTCCATTTTATGTCAGAAAATGAAATTAAAACTTATGATTTAAAATTTCAATATTTATAGGGTCTCTTAACGGCTTACCTTAACGAGACATTTTTAAACGTGGAAAAGTGACTTAAGTCAAAATGTTTGCTGATTCACAACTCGGTCAATTTTGGACATAAGAAGGCGATCTTATTTTAAATTTTGCATGAAATTTTGCATAAGGAAATTTTTTCTAAATAAAACTGATAGGACCGCGGGACCGTATAAAAATTTAAATTTCATAATTTTTATAGGAATGGATTTATTGACTTCGATTGTTTCTATATAACAGATTATACAACTTAAAGCATTTTTGCATTTGGAACTATGTGTTTTTGACTAATGGTTTAGGAAATAGCTATTGGGCATCGTTAGCACTGGACACCTTGCATATTACTCATATAATTTCCTTTGTTTTGCAGCTTTTTAAATCATGTAGGGAAGTCACGGAGTCTTTTTTAAATATTCTAATTTCTACCCCTGGTTAAAAGGATAAATTACGAATTGTCGGTCATTCATAAATGTATGTCAATTTTATTCATTTGCAGAATTGCTAAAGATATGTTATTATTTCAAATCTGATATGCATTTTGAATGCTTGAAACAGGCGGCTTATTGGATTTTTTATTGTCTCTTTTGCAGGACCACATACAAGAAGTGCTAAACAAGTGGGAACAGATCGACGATGAGATCTGGGCCAAAATAATCTGCATGGAGCGTAACAGGAGAGTCGCCAAAGCGTACGCCCGTACTCCAGTCCTCACCGTCAACGGATCTGCAGACGGATTCGACGGATACAGGTGAGTCAGAGAGTGAGAGACGGACACTTATTTTATAATATTTAACCCTTTGGCGAGCGGGGGTTGCGACATGAAACCACCTCATTTCAGAGTTTCCACTGCTATGGTTGAATTTTCCCATCACTGAAAAAGTTCAGTGATGCGCTGCCATCTATCCGTTTAACTACCAACAACGTGGCGGTCGATCGAGTCGCCCATCTGGCGCCGCAAAGCTAAAGAATTTTTCTGACGCAGCTGGCTGTGTCGACAGTTGCGCCTGCGTTGGGCAGTCTATCAGTTGATCTTCTGTATTGATGTGAAAATGCTTGTGCTTCAAGCGGTTAATTGGAAAAAAAATCAGAAGAAATTCATTGGTATTTAATTTCTGCGCGAAATGTATTATGGTATACCGGAAAGTAATGTCATTTATTGTTTTACATTAAATTCAAATAAATAAATTTTTAATAAGTTTTCAGTTACAAGCACATATGAATCTATTGTTCAGTGCCTGAACAATAGATTCATATTTCACAAGCAAGGATTCAAATACTTACATTTTTACATTTTAAAATAAAGTAAAATAAAATTTTAAAATAAAATATCTCTAAACCGCAGATGGCTTACGAAATAAAACATTTGTTCATCTATGCACTGAGTTTGCTTATTGCTAAAACGAAATATCCTTTAGAGTACGCTGTGAGTATATAAACTCCTAAAAATAATCGATTTCTTAAATTTAAATTCATCGCTTCGTCGATCTAAATGGACGCCGAATTTGTGAAACTGGGTGTTTGATCTTTATCGACGCTTGAAAGGCTTTGTTTATAAATCTGTAAGCAATACTAAGTCACGCTTTTACGAAAGACTTGAATGCACATTTTCTTTCTCCAAGAGTTTCAGGTCCTGAATGCAAATAACTGTCTTTTATCGGTCGTTTAGTAGTCTTTTGTTGTTGAAATTATGATCCAATAAAAAAATACTGCATGTTTGACCTTCCAGTTAGAGCAATTCACATTGTTCTGCTCTTGGTATTAGAAATTTATCTGAGTTTTAATAGCAAGGATTTATCACCTGCATGTTACTTTTGCTGATTTACTTTCATGATAACGCTTTGCAAACATATCGTGCTCTGTAACGCTGGTTTCTGGTTTATCACAGTCTAATATACCTCATCCGCATTTCCAGCACAATGTGTAACAGTCATCACATACTAAATGCTTTGCGTAGTATTTAAATAGACACAAATCTGAAGTCATGACAAATCCATCTTTAATAATCAACTTGTAATGAAGTGGACTCGTTAAAATTCGACAGAAATTGAGTTCCGTAATTTCTTTCTTCCTGTATATTGAGTTCGGAGAAACACGGAAATAATCCTACAAAACTTCTAGATTTTTTAAAATCATAGTGCGTGCATGTATGTCATTAATAAATCGATAGTTCTACCAGTGGTCGATATAGACAAAAATTGGGACCGTTTGCGGCCCCTGTACAAAAATATAATCGATTAAAACGTCCCTTCATTGGCATTTTACCCTACATTTTAATCTGTTTTATCAATTATTTTGATAGAAAAGTATCACTTTTATTTAAAATTGGTATAAAAATTCACAAAAATAAGTGTTGAAATTCATAAAATTAAGTATTTAAATTCACACAAAAAAGCAGTTTTTACAAAAATGGGACCCTGGAAAAAATTCCTGGGTCGACCCCTGGTTCTACGAGAAAGTACATCATTCAAATTTTAACCTGTTCCTCTTAAAATTTGTATTGGATTGTGCGTTTTGTAGAGACTGATAAATGAAATAATTTTGTAAAACCAACTTGAAAAAAAAAATTGAGCTGCAATTGAATGTTTTCTCGGAAAGTATAGGTCGCTAGTCACTCAAACTACAATCTAGGTTCCTGCATTATTACAGCTACTGGTCACCATTTTCCTGGTCTTAAGTAGTTTTTTTTTGGTTTAACAGTAAATGGGAATTTTTTAAATGTTCAAAAACATCTATTTATGTGTAAAGCCTAATCATTTTTTGCAGTGAGGCGCTATGTGAATGAAGCAGCTACTTATGCAAGCAATTTGATTGGTAGAAAAATACTCAGACTATTATTGCACAGGCATAATCTAGCAAGTTGAGTCCAATTTCTTTTCGTCTTATTAAAACATGAATATGCCATTTAATCTCGCTATTCCTAAATCTGGTATGAAAAAAAGAATTAATGGCTCGAAAATTTTTTTTGCATTAGTTCTGGTTGTATACTTATGGCTTTTGCCACAAAGATTTCTTTGTATTAGCATGTGATACTTTAGATTTGGAAGGTATTTTATAACCACAGGTTTAAGCTTGATTTGCATATTTTCCATGCTCGTTATTATTTCACACCAATTGCTCTTTCCACCTCAACAGAAATCAAACAACACAATAAAACGCCGATATCTTCTCGTAAAAGCAAAGAAAGTAGTTGCTATTCAAGCAACTTCTTTAAGTAGCTTTCGTAATCAAACAGTTAGCGTGCAGATGGTATCCTACTTATTTCATTACAGGAAACCTTTTTTTTCTACGTGACGCCGCGCCCTTTATGCTTTTCTGCAAATTTCTGGCTCTAATGTATATTTTGACTGAAGCAGCAAAAATAAATAAATAATGATGATGATTTAAATTTACACGACGTTGATCTTGTTTACACCTCATTTTTTCTCATTACCCTATTATGCAGACACGAAAGATATACCTCAGAGGAGAGCCTACCTTGGTGCACTTATCTCTGGGTTACTGGGATACGCTGGATGCAGGCAAATTTTTTTCTTAAAGAAAATTTAAAAAAAAGAAAGGGATTCTTGATAAGCTTGTCTGAAAAGCGAAGACGGATGGTCCGAGATTAACATTTTTATCTATTCTCTTGTGCATTGTGGTCGCCCGAATCACTTACGTAGTGGCCTTGAAGTAGCCATGAATAATAAAAATAAAAAAATGCGAGTTTAATTCCAGAACCGTATGATTCCAGTCCATTATCAATGGAGAAAATGTCGATTAGGATATTAAAGAAAAAAAAAATAAATGAATAAACCGGTGCTTTATGTATGAGATGCTTGCTACCTTCTTGAAAAATATACGTGAAAAAAAAAAAAAATATTTCGGCAATAAGATAAGAAGCCATTTTTTATCACCAGAATTCAAATTGCATATTCTATATTTTTGATGAAATTCTTTTTGAGAAAGACGTCTGCATGATAAATTAGCAGGCGACTATACTTTAGTGGTCATTTGCATAATGCATTAACAGCTTTCGTCGTGATTTTTCGTTTATGTTATTTTTTTAAGAGAATCACTTTTTAAGAAACTCAATATATTAAGTCAATTTAAAGAACTTACTGAACGACCCATTTCGCTGTTTGTTAACCCTTTTACGCTCGGCAGTTGCACCATGAAACCACCTTATTTCAGATCTTTCACAGCTAGTCTCACAAAAATATGGTTAAATGGTCCCAATGCTGAAAAAGTGAAGCCGTTGACATCAATCCATTTAAAAATCAACAACATGGCGGTCCATCAAACCGCTATGTTGTTGGTAGTTAAATGGATTGATAGCAACGGCTGCACTTTTTCAACGTTGAGAAGTCTATCTTAGTTGGTCTTCTATATCGATGCTTAGTGCTTCAAATGATTAATTTTATGATTTTGTCAGAATGTTACAATGGAAATAGAGGCGAATCGATGAGAAGAGGTCGATCTCCCTCCCCCTCAGTTCAGTTTAAACCCACTTTGAACCCATGTTTAACCTGTTCGCTCTCATCATTTAAAAAGACACGATGAAGAAGACTGTTCTTCTCTGGCCTATGTAGTTGTTGACCCAGAGTAGTTGTTTGAACGCCACTGGCGCCTAACGTTGCACTTGCGTAATCGCGAATGAGAACTGGAAGGTTAAACATGGGTTCAATATTAAAAATGAAAAAGTATTAAAATAAGTAACCCATCTCTCATAATATGCTTTATCATACTTATCGCCTCTCCATTTAAATTTTTTTAGCTCTGTTACTGGATGAAAAATAGTATTTTAAGTGCTTTACATATCTTTTGAATTGAATTCTCATACAACTGATAAATTTGAAAATTGGAGGCTTAAATGAATGGAATTGAAGCTGAGAATCCGTAGCACTTTAATTTGTTTACTTTCGACCCAGTTTTTATAGCTGTAATATTTTTAACTCGTGATTTGCACAAATGATTTTTAATTACACATTTTATGAACGTAAATTAGAAACTATAACAATGTTTAGTTTAAATTTTTCTATTGAACTCCTAAATAAGATTCTTAAAGCGTGCTATGTATAAATGATTAAACAATATTCTTCTTTACTAAATGACACATATTATTTACTTTCAGGATACTTGCATTAGTGAAAGAATGCGAAAAAAAGCAACATGTGTAATTTTATGTATAAAATATACAAATTAGTCAAATTAATGATAGTATTAATTGTTCATTATAATGTACACCTTATTTTTCTAGAACACTGTTCGTCTCCGCTACTGTAGCACAAATTTGTAACTAGTAGTAATTAGTAATAAAAAGGCAAATGTCATTATAGTATTATTACGCATTTCATTTTTCTGAAACAGTTAAATCGTAGTTTATTAAACTTAAATGTACACTTCTGATCTAAATAAAATAGTATGAATAAAAGATTTTCATGAGAGAGAGAATAAGTTGCTTAAGTAAATGAACTTGCACAAAGAACCCAAAAGAAGAAAATGTGATAAAGGTTACTATGATAATAAAAATGGCACAAATCCATCAGAATTCTTTTAAGTGCATTGTATTAAAAAGATCAGACTTCATGATGCATTTGTGGATTAGAATTCCCTTCATAAGCATACATACATAATGCCTTCGTATTTATACTTATTGAATAGAAAAGTAAATAAATATGTGCAATAGCAAACATTATGAATAATGTATTTATCTTCTTTCATGTAACCTAAAGTTAGATTTATTCCCATTAGCTTCGGCTTGAATAGAAATCCGATATAAATGGAACCAAATATTCTGGGGGAGGGGGAGGGGATAAACGATATCAAACACATCGATTATAAAATATTTGCCCCACAATGCCATTTAAGAAGCTGTGTTAAGAAATACTAATTCTGTCTCATCGTTGCAAAGACAGTTATTCTCTGGTGCCAAATCTTTGCTGCGAGGGAAGAGAATAAGTTAAAGCAAATTGCACATTATATTATTGCAACCTTAAAATCTAAATCTATGAAAACTAGGTTGCTTGCCTCTGTGAAGGGATAACAGTGTCATAATGTCATGTCCACCATTTTCAAAGGAGAGCATTCTTTTATAAATATCCAAAATTTTAATTTGAAATAGGCGAAGTCGATAAAATGCACTTATTTGAATACTGCCCCTCAATGTATGAAAAAACTTTTGAGTCTCAGTGTCCAAAAAAAAAAAAAAAAAAAACTTATGCTGTACGCATTGTTTTCAGAAGGGTACGTAACAATAGACAGGGTGGGTTCGAAAAAACCCGTCGTCAAGACGACTAAAAAATATCCCTTGGCTACAAGCCCTTTTTTTTTTCGATTAATACTTTAAGTCAATATATATGTGGCTCCTAAAATTTTTTGCTGGCTCCTAATATTTTACAACTTTGTTCTAACCCTGTCAGTAGCATAATTTCTTTTCTTTTTACAATCGATTCATACTTTCGGCAATTAAAGAACGGACGGACAGATAAAGCGAAATCATAACTCTTTCTAACTTTATCGGAAAGTGTTGAGGAAAAAAAATTGAGAGAGATTTTATTTAATTACGAGTAAAAAACTTATTATCTTTAGTGAGATCGCAATATTAATCAGTGCAGAATGAGTGTTGTGACTGCTTTCAACGCTATAAAAGAGCATCAAGAGGAAATTCCCGGATATTTTTATTTATTTTTTTATTTTCAGCTTATCGTCAGCAAGAACAAAAACAATGCCAGGTAGTAAACAAACGAATAAAAACTACTTATTAATTAAGAAAGACTGTCAATGATTTAAATGTTCGTTTATAAATTTGATAAAAGCCATCATTACAGGTGAAAAAAAAGTCAAGTTGTCATAGGTTTATTGTTTACTTTCTTTCTTTCTTTTCATATAATACATATGATCAATCTAAAATTGCCTATTAATTTTCAAATTGGAAATTTCGGGCAGAAATACAGCCAACCTACATCGCAGACACTTTTAAAGTTTCTTGGAAAGTGGTTAAAAAGTAAAAAATAAAAACTCAGTTCACTTGGTTCACTCAAATTCATTCACTCCCAGGTATGAAAAAAATCGTCTGCGAAAGTTGAAAGTGCAATGGGTCCATTAGTCTGCTTCCTTTCATCTGTAATTGCCTTTGACCGATAATCCAATAATTCCTTTATCTAAAAAAAGAGGTAGAAGAAAAGCGAATAATTTTTCCTGTTAAAAATGCTAAGAAGTTTTCCTTGACGTTGATTCCTCAAAAAATGTTAAGTGATCATATTACGAACCCTATAACAATATGATGAATCCATTTGCTGATCCATAAATGAATAAATAAAATAGAATTTCAAAAAAGTTTGTAAAACGTGAGTGAAAGTTCCAGTACTTTTTTTTACATGATAGATCACTTAGATGCTTCGTTCCAAGCACTTTAGCCAGACCAGAATGTCCGCCAAGACCGTTTCTTAGAATGGTGTACTTAATGCAATTAATTGTAGCTATGCAATACCTATGTAATTGTCTTCCTAGCTTTATATATTTTTTTAAGTCTTGAACTACATTTATCTTCTTTTTCTTGAACAGTCGTTTAATACGAAAAAGGATTATCAATATAATTTATTCGTTTATTTATAGTATTTCATTTTTTAATCATGCTTATTAAACTATTCATTATGAAAATTATTAATTTCTTGGGAAAATACTGATGACGAATGACCATGGATCAGTAATAAATGTAAAAGCCACTGTTTGTTTCTAACGATAGGATGTTTATTATTATTATTATTATATTATTATTATTATTATTATTATTATTATTATGAGTCCTGCCACGAAACTAATTTGGACAACTGCTCATTTCTTTTTGTTTATAAGCCTTACGCTTAAATTCAAATCGCTATAATATGTAAAAGCACCAGTAAATCATAAAAAAACTGAGGCAAGTTTCAGCGCACTATCGCGCCATCGTCTGTGCAAAAATAGAGAAAGACATTTTTCCGCCAACATTGCAAATATCGAAATACATGCTGTGAAATACTTTGTTGGGATGGCCAGAAAGCTTAAATTGACATACACGAGAAATATTCTGTAAAATTCGATCTCATTCTTGACTGTTTATTAAACACTGTTTTCATTTACACTTTTACAATCCCCCCTCTCCCCAACAGATGAAATAATTTATAGCAATATGTTTACAAAGTGTCCCATAAGTATTGGTACACAATTTAAGGGGAGATAGGGCGCATGATAAGTAATCTGAATTACATAGCAATGTGGGGTCAAAAACGCCATTTTCACTTGACTGTTAATAATCACTTTGGGAAAAGTGTTGAAGTGTCGTCTAATTTCTTAAGAGCTACATGAAGGCAACGTTTCCGACCTCACATTTCTATGTGATTCTTATTCTTTATTATGTGCCCTATCTCCCCTTAAATTTTGTACCAATAGTTATTGGGCACCCTGTATAAATATTTGAGGATTCAAAGGAAAAATTTTCTCCTGGAAACTGGCATTGATGTCTGAAATCAATTTAGAAGGTTTAAAGTAATGGGAAATCGATCATTGCTATACCAGGAGTAGCCTTTTCTGAGTATTACTTTGCCATCTGCTGTTTTCAAAATTGATGTATATTTTAAATACTGTGATAGTTTGCGTTTTATAGTCATTTTTGTAGGTCTGAAGCCCACAGGGGGGGTGGGGATTCAAAACATTTCCAAAAAAATTCTGTAAGAATACACGAGGACTTCTCTGAATTACATACATAGCAGTACGGGGGGGGGGGGCATAAACAGTCTTCAAACACCATTAATAATCATTTTTGAAGAAGTTTTGGCGTAATAGTTATTTTGTTGGACTCCCTACTAAGAGGAGTCAGAACAAATAAAGAGTATCTATAAATTTAAATCACTGCTATATTTGGCGTTGAAAAAACATATTTATTTTTACTTGCTACAAAATAAATATGTTTTTAAAACCACTAAGATTATAAGTTTTAGAACCACTTTTAATTTTATAAGTTGCCAATCAAAAACTGTCAAGTTAGACATCAAGTTAAAATTTTTACAATGATAACAAATGTCACTTGGGCTATATTTAAATCACTACAATTTTATACAACATGAGTCGAGTCGGGAAAAATTAATTTATCTTTCGCAGGCTTGACTAAAATGGATAGTATACAAATTCTATTTCAGTTGATTGATAAAACTCTCAGACACAAATTTATGAAGCCCGGCTAAGAAATTAAACAAACACTTCAATACCTGTTCCAATGCGATTATAAAGGTGCATTACACCGATGCTTGAGACCCCACATTTTTATGTTATTCTGATTGGTCTTTGAGAAACCTATTCCTCTTAGAAGTTTGTCTAAATAATTTTACATCACCCTGTATACATACGTTTACAAAATTTCGTACGTCTAAGCTTTAAGGCTCTTTTTTAATTTTGTGCATCACTTTTTCAATTACAACAGTACAGGGACGTTGTCAGGATTTCAGGGGGGGGGGGCTATGAATTGAACGTGTGTAATTAGACGGAATTTTTGCACGACATAATTCTTATGCTAATGAACTTGAAAATGTGGGGAGAGGGGTGGGGCTATCCCGATGCTCCCCCATAGACACGCCCCTGAGTAGTAGCCAGAAGGACAAGCTCTTTATTGTCGTTTCTCTTTAAAATCCTCGCTAATTACATACAGCTGTAACGATCTTCCACATGATAATCCATCCACAAACGCCTATTAATCACTCTATCGAAATATTTCGCTGACTTTGGACAAGGTGAACCACTTCTCGGCAAAGGTAAGAAAGTCATTTAAATATGTAACTGAAAAAGAAAAACAAAAGCAACTTCAAAAAGGGGTTCATCGAGCAAAAAGATTGCATCGCTTTCAACGACTGACGTTTCAGAAATTGTTTCAGGACCCCCCTCCCTTGCCACCGCCTTATGACACGCTATATCTACTCGGTTGACAGTTAAAATGAGCGATAACCTGCGAACAGCAATTTCTGCGGTCTGTGACTACGCGCCAGTGACTGACAAAATACTGGGATCGAATTTACGCCGATCGAAAACAAGATAGAATGGACAGAGCTATTTCTTCGGTTCGATTCGATAACTAATTCAGAGTCACTCATATCACTCTAAATTTCGCCTCATACTGTGTGCCATCAACCTTGGGGAGGGGGGGGGATACATAAGAGGTTGCTATGGCTGTTTACAACTAACGCATTTATCATTCGAAGTTTTTTTTTTTTTTTTTCAAATTAACGACCTCCATAAATACTTGTTAATTGAATATGCATTAGGAGTCCATATTTTTGATAGAGATGAAGGTCAGATCTCGCAGATTTTATCAAAAAAAGTCTTAAGTGAAAGTCCTAAGCCGAGATTTACACTGCAACGTACATTTTCAATTGCCGTTGCATGGAGGGAATGTTAAATAGTGTCAATAAGTACTGAAGTAATGCTCTGTAATAGTGTGTTAATTGCTCCAACTTGATTATTTATTCCTAATGTACAACATGTATGCATTTACACCAAAATCTCTTTATAACAAACTTCAATTTTACGAATGTTTTAGATTAACGAATAAAATATATCTACGAAAAGAAGATCGCAGAATACAAATTCAGTTTTAATGAAATTTTAATATAACGAATTTTCCAGCATTACGGATTTGATATCCGGTCCCATGAATTTCATTGTACTGAAATTTTACTATTTTCTTGAAAAGGAAGAAAAAAAATAATTTTTAAAAAGGTTGAATAAATGATAATTCCAATGTGAGCCATTGCGAGAAGAACAATTCAAATCAGCAATCAAGCTCTCAAATTGTATTATCTCGTGAGTGGTGAACACTGTAACCATTAGTTATTGTGCCGGGCTAGTTAATAACTGGAGGGATCCAGACCTATCTTTGAAGAACCCCCCCCCCCCCAATGGATTTTCAAATAGTCTTGTTAACCCTTTAAATTAATTTTTTAGCCCCTAAGTGATACTTAAATAATCTACGGGCTCTAGATAGCCAGTCAAAGAGATAAATATACAGACAAGTAATTATAAACAAACTAACTTCATTTTTAAGCTCATTTGCTACCTTGACCCCTCTCACTTTTGCATGGACCGGATCGTGGTATGCTCTGTACTAACGGAAGTTGTATTGAAGTGATCGTCAATGCCCAACAAGAAGGGTCTCGTAAATTCAATTTCAACTCAAGTACTAACAAATGGAGGCTTTATCACGCTTGGTTCCTTTTTAATTCTTATGGAAAGTGTCAAAACGAAAAAGGGAATAAATCAAATTTTAATTGCACTACTATTTTAATGTACGAAATAAATGCATTTTCTTTGTGTTATGATCTTATCCAATTTATAGCATGAAATTCAATTTTTTTCAAAGCATTCAAACACTTTCCAAGAGTGAGTTTTGTTCTTGACCCATATAAGCCTTTTTTTTTTCATTCAGCTCATTTGAAGACGAAAAACCTGATGCCTTAAAAAGAACGGTTCAAATCTGCGATCAAAAGACTTCGTAAATGATGCTATCTTCCTTCTCTTATTTTTCTTTTAAATGTCTGCTTCACAGAACAGCGTAACAAAACGTAATAATTATGCAGTCTAATTATCAAAACTGAGCAGGTTTCACATTTGCAGCTAAAAACTATCTGGATAACTACATTTCTTCTTCTTTTTTATATATACAGTCCAGGTTGGCAACAGTCCAATCCAGCGTATTTAATTGCATGCTTTTAGAAAAGTAAATAATTCGAATTGTCAAGGTTATCGTTTGATTGTGTTCTTGACACATATATGTCGTTTTCTTCGGTTGAAATTTCTATTGATTGTTGCTATTACCCGACTAGAAAACAGCAAACAACTTTTTTTGTTTCTTTTACTGAACATGTTAATTGTATTTGTTGACATATCTTTTAAAACTGAAAAAAAAAAAATGTTCCTCCTGTACCATAATCCTCCTTATACTGTTTTAACGAATTGAGTCATGGCTAAGCATTCAAAATGTTGAGTACCACAAGAAAGATAAATCGAACCGAACTCACATCCATTAAGCCACTCTTTTTTTTATAAACTACTACACGAAGTGTATGCAGGAGGTCTCAGCAAAAAGGGATGCAAGTTCTGGAAGAGTAGGGTACAGCTAGCTGGCTCGAAATTTAGGGTCGCAAATGTCGTCTTCATTCACTGATTAATAATCACTTTAAAAGAAGCGATGCAGCATGAGCCACTTTTTTTTAACTGTGTACTATAAACAATGGGCTTATGCTGCGATTATTGCAGCATTTAAATTTAAAAAAAAAAGAATTCCTTAACTGTAAATTTCAGAACAATGTTTCTTGTAAGAAACGAATTTGTCTTTTAGTTGACAATTATTTTAACATGATTTTCACAGTAATTTTAATTTAAGACTTAAGAGACGTCGTCTGCGACACCACACTCCTGCGTGATTCTAAATCATCTAGGTGCCCTAGTAGCACAATTAGTCCAAAAGACGTTTAACACACGTTTTTTCACGTCAAAAAACGTGTTTCCAACCTAATTTAAACGTTTTTTGAACTAGTTGTGCTACTAGGGTGTATCCTATCAAGGTGTTAAAGCAAACGGAGGCAACGGCTACACTTTTTCAGCTTTGGGCAGTCTATCCAGTTCTTCTTCAATATCGATGACTGCTATGCAAGTCATTTTCAATTAGATACCGTCGCAAACGCCGTCTTAAGCATGTTTTACTTTTGCCAACATTACGGGCAAACGTAAAACATAGAAGGGGGGGGGGGAGTATGAGGTTCATGTTTTATATAAAGTTAGAACACCAAAAAAAAGACGTACATACAGACGCATAAACTGAAGTCGTACGATTATTATAGCTATCTTAGAAAATGGTAATAAAATATATCATTCCTGTTTGTCTGAAAAGTTAAAAATGCCACCAAAACGAACTTTAAACAATTACTGCTCATAAATAATAATGTTAAATCATATTCTGATCAACTGTCTTGGAAAATTTTAGAAAATTATATTAGTTTTTCTTTTATCAGAAATAAAACAACCTCTACGGAATTCACTCTTTTGGCGCCCAGGAACCGTAATGTATCAGATTTCTTTTGGCATGCCCCTATAAAAAACAGTAGTGTTGGAATGAGTTTTAATCGATGTGTTCGGCATAAAGTCTGTTTCTTGGAGTGTGTTCGTGTGTTTTCATCACTTACAATAGAAATAGTTAGGGATGTACACGAGGCAGAAAATAGGTCTTTCTCGTCTCGCAAAACACCTGCTGTGCCATATCTCGTCTCGCAGAATCCTTATAAAGTGATGATACACATCTCTGCCACTGCTCAACAATGGCCCAGTAGATAAGACACTCAAAATGGTAGACGGCTCAAGTGTGAAAGTGCCGGATTCGGCCCCGTTGAGCAGCTTTCGAACTAATGGTCTGGAGTTTTGGTCGGTTTTCTCCAGATATAACGCGAATGCACGTTAGAACCCCTTAGAAAGTTCTCCTGCCAAGGTACCTCTATCCTACGCAGATAGCTTTAGCTTAGCCATAACAACGCAAACAAACAAATATCTGCTTCGTCTGGCAAAACAGCTGCAAAGCTTTGTCCCGTCTCGCAAAACAGCTGCAAAACTTCGTCTCGTCTCGCAAAATCCCCATATATTAATGATACAAATGTCTACCTCGTCTCGCAAAACAGCTTCAAAGCTTTGTCTTGTCTCGCAAAATTCCTATACAGTAATGATGCAAATGTCTGCCTCGTCTCTCAAAACAGCTGCAAGGCTTTGTCTCGTCTCGCAAAATCCTTATAAAATAATGATACAAATGTCTGACTCGTCTCTCAAAACAGTTGCAAAGCTGTCTCAAAAGCTGTCTCAAAATCCCTATAAAGTAATGATAAAAATATCTGCCTCGTTTCGCACCCATCCCTAGAAATAATGTCTTTAAAGGGCTTAAAATTTAAGGTAATTGAAACAGAAATCCGTAACGAAAATTAGCCAGACAGACACAGTTTTCGTTTACAACACGAAACTCACGTCACGTTCATTCATTTCTTCCTTTTCTGCGAGATTTGGAATTCTGGTTTTTGAAACATGGAAAAAAAAGAAAAAAAAAAACCTACCCGCACATGTAGATAAGACACTGACGAAAATGAAACGGCATGCCGAAAACTTGACCCACATATCACTTGTTCAGTGCCATTTGAACTTAAATGCCAAAAAAGCTGGCTAGTTGAAAATTAAGACGAAAGAAGGGGGAGGGAGGAAGGGGAAAAAGTGAATAATTTCCTGTGGGAAGCAAACAAAAAAGGGTTAAACGTTTCTTTGCGGCAAAAGCAACAACAGCACAACAACTTCGAACGCCCTGTAGGAAAGTGGAACGAGAAGATCGAAGTTCCCCGAGTAACCCAGTTTGAGGGTAGTAGCATAGAAGCGGCACTGTAGTAAAGAACATCAGTGATGTACCGTTCATAAACAGTCGTTTTTTTTAGGGGTCAGTTGTCCGATACGGGAACATACGTGAGGAGAAGCTGTAATCGATTATAGACCTTATCTAATGAATTACACGCGCCCATTGCACAATATATGTGATACTGTATCTGCTATGAACTATATGAACCAGGGCTTAATTTGCATAGAAGGAGCTCGCTGGAGCTCAGTTACTGCGCTCCGGAGCCCACCAGTCTGCCCATCCGAAATTAGTTGAGAGTTTTGAAACCAACAGATTTTGGGTCTCCTACTGTTTATTGTTTATATTTCTTTAGGCTCATTTCAGACTATTTCACTTGTGAAATAATAAAAATCTATTTATATAATACGCTAACGTACGCGGTACCAAAATCAACGATATTTATATGCTGGGAAAGGCAACAACTAGATGTAAACATGAGTGCAATAACAATAACACACGCGCAAAAATCCAGATTAACACTTCAATGGAGCAAGCCTATGTCACGCAGTATCTAGATCTTTCGGTCTTTTTCACAGCTTTAAAATATCGAATTGACAATACTTGGCACATTCATCACCCATCTAAAAAATGTC
Source organism: Cheiracanthium punctorium (assembly GCA_038373885.1). Classification (NCBI taxonomy): domain Eukaryota; kingdom Metazoa; phylum Arthropoda; class Arachnida; order Araneae; family Cheiracanthiidae; genus Cheiracanthium; species Cheiracanthium punctorium. The sequence continues at coordinate 302,623 of JAWZYV010007414.1, read as the reverse complement.
ACCATGCATTGGGGTAAAGCATATTTTAGCCATTTGCTGTTTCAGCATCGCCTTTTAGGATGGAACCCAAAATGTGTAGCAACCCTAACCTTACATAAATTTAAGGGCAAATACTGTTAAAACAAAGAAACATGATTCTCATTGAAATGATTCGAGAAATTGAGTCAGCATTGCACTGAGTATAAAGAACAGTAAGGTATGGGGCAGCGAAGCTGGCCACCTTTGTAGCTAGTATGACAAATACAACTATATAGGGAAATCTTTGAATCATCATTATTTTAACCTTTGCCTGCTCCAGCTTCAGTTATGCTAAGAAATCTACTTGCAAACGTTTTGATTCAAATTTTGAGTTAATTGTGATATCTAATGCAATAAAACGATGCAGAATTTTTCATTCGCTGATCGAGCAAGCACACTCACTAATATGACATTAACCCTTTGAAGCCCAACCATTTTCGCATCGATATAGAAGAGCGAATGGATATTCTGCCCAACGCTTAAAAAGTGCAGCCGTTGCCATCGCTCCATTTAACTGCCTGCAGCATGGCGGTCGATCGGATCTCCAATCGCGTCCCACAGGGTTAAATAGTTTTTTTGACACAGCTGCCGGTGTTGCGCTATTTCAGATAGAGCTAAAAAGACATGCTATTTTAATTAGAGTTAAGGAAAAAAATTTTTAGCTCTACGGTAGGCAATAGGTGATTCAATTGACTGCCATGTTTCTGGTAGTTAAATCAAGTGGTGGCAACGGCTGTACTTTTTCAACACTAAGACCTTTTAACCAGACATTTTCGCAACAAGCAGTGAAAGCTCTGGAATTATGTGAATTTACGACGCGACCACCGCACGTTAAAGGGTTTTTAAAAAATCTATCTCCGTTCTCAGCTTGATTGAAAAAAAAAAATCAGGCTTCAAATGAAAATTTGTCTATAAGGGAAATCGGTAGATTCTATATAACGTCTCTTACCTCTTGCAACTTTTATTCTGTGTGATTTTCTGGCATTTTCTTCTGACTTTTTCTTCGTCTCACCTTGTGTTTCCATTTAGTTCTCTGTCTCTCTTATGCCTGTATGGATGTTGGGACTTTTTTTGTCAGCTAAAGAAAGATGGAACCCTTTGTACCAACCGAAACGCACGTTCTTTGCTAATTTTTAAGTTCATCTGTTAAGAATTCAAGATCTTTATTTTATTCTTGCTTAACAGTTGCAGAATTGTTTCATATTTTGTTAAGACTTTAGCTTGTCGAAAAAATTATGCGATTTTTGCACATGAATACAAATAAACTAATAACAGGTACTTGAAATTTTTTATGATGTCTCCTCAAAAGGTGTACTATACGCTGTAATAAGCTATAAACCTGTATCAGTTGCGAAACTTTATAGGAAAATTCTTAAAAGTAGAAAATTTAACAAAATGTGTCACGGAAAAATTTTGCTGCGCAATTTTTTGTTTAAGATTTTATTTCTTAGAGTTTCATAAATGGCACAGTTTTTTCGCTTATTTCAGTGTATAGTGTATGTTATGGAGTATCATCCTGAATTTTTTAATGTCCCTGTCGCAATTAGTTTAGCGTCCAAGACCTTGAACTTCGACCTACAGTCTTGAGTGTGTGTATATGTGAAATACTGTCTTTTGCATGCGTGCATATTGTTATGCGTGTGGGCATATAAATAAATCAGAATAATTGTTAAATTCTAATTGTAACTATAAAATTATCAAAATATAATACTCGTGAATAGAGTCATTTTGTAATGCTTAACTAAATTACTCTTTTGTTGCGCTTATTCTGTTAACTTTGCAATTTCGTAGCTGTACACAATAATCATCGAAGCATACATTGTGAAAAACAATGGAAAAGTAAAGAGAAAGTTCTCTTTGACACTTTCTTTACTATGCCTGGATACTACAATCCCTTTCCAAAATGCATAATCATTGATTGACTGCTATTAATTACTGATTATCTGAAGAACGCTTGTTCTGTTCTCACTGACCTATTCTCTACTTGTCCTTTTAAACTTCCACTTTGCTAATTACAAAATAAACTGGAAAAGGGATATTTAGTTTTACGATATCTTTACAGCCTCAGGTGTGTCTGTTATTTTTTTTTATACTGATTCCTTACTTATTGGTATAATTTAATATAATTAGGGAGAAAAAATAAAAGCATTTAGGTCAAGCGAGTAAGCGATTCCATTTTGCATGCAGTCTGATAGTTTAAATCGGAACCTTTCATTATTTATGCACGTGTTTTTGTTCATTATTCATTCATATATGTTGGCAGCGTTCGACCACAGGCGTGATTTTGTGTGACCGGCGTGAAAAAAATCGTGCAATAATGTATTGTTGAAAGAACCCTCTCAGCGAAATCTCTTTTAAAAAATAAAGAGGATAATTCCTTTTATGAATTCAATAATGAAATTTTGTACCAGTTTTATTATTTTGTATTGATTCCTCGACCCATTTAGTGGGTTGTATATATATACATGTTTTTCTTTTTTTTTTTTTTTTTTTTCAAGTTTGTAGGATCATAAAATTAAAATTGGCACGTGTGAATAGATTCCCCGTGTCCGTTTCTCATCACGTATGTGTGTTAATGTTTCATTGAAAATTCATATTGCCCCTAAAAATTAGTGTTTTGTGTTTCTTTCATTAATTTTTGACAGGCAAGTGTGTCATTAGGAAAACGGACTATTTTAGCAGTTAGAACGATGTCATATTTTAATGGCTGAATATAAAAAAAACTCCTTGCGAACCCCTGATTATAAATTGAAAGAAACTCCAGAATCTCATTTAAAACTTTGTAAATGACAAATAAATGCGTGTCATGAAATTTCTTTAAAAATCCTTAAAATATAATTATCGGTATTATGAAGTGGTGCACATAATATTTGTCAATATTGTGTAAGAGTTGGCTGTATATTACAAATAATTTTTATTATATCAATATTTACTGAATATTTAAAAGATCTCCGCACCCCAATATGCCGAGCAAACGTTTTACAGAATACAGTTTAAAAAATATAACCAGTACTGCTTTACTACTATCAAGTGCTATCCTTTCAACGAATTAGAACAAGGTATTTGAATATTATATAAATAAAATTATTTGAGCTTATAAAAAAATATACATGTTCGTACCATAAATATAATCAGGAAACAAAACAACTTTTTTAAAGGAAATGTGAATATGATTTTTTTAAGTAAGTGTTGCAAAAAAAAGAAAAAATAAACATGATTTTTTTTGTCAGTATCTTGTGACTAGCATAATAGTAACTGGTATAGCTAGTATGACATTTGTTTCTAAAAAATGTTTTCAGCTCCATTTTAATTTTTTTCGTCATTTTATTTTACTTTTTTTACTTTTCAGAATCGGTCTGAATGGCTTTGAGAACCCAATGAGGGATCCAAAGACAGAAGAGGCCAAAAGACACATCGGGCATGTAAGTATCCCATACATTCATAAAGAATAAGTATATTCAGTTATGGATTGCTAGAATAACTATAAATAAGTTCATAGTGAAACACTTACAAGTTAAAAATTAAATCAGGTAAAAAAAGGAAAAGAAGTGACTGTCAATCTATAAAAAAACCAACTACGTTTTCAAAATTTCCATCTTCCCTCCTCTTTCTGTCTTTCATTAAAAAAATTTTTTAAAAATCCTTATTATTATTATTCAGTAATAGTGTAGTAGCCTTACAACACTTATGTGCTAGTGTCGCTATCTGTCGTCAAATATATCAACAAGATTTTCCTTAGAAATTGTGACCAATACAAAATAAATATCACTATTTCTTAATTATACGTAATAAAATAAACATTTGACGAATTCTAAAAAAGAAATATTTAATAAATTTCTTTGGTACAAAACCTAATGGCTCCTTAAAAACCACCTGCTTCGGGATACGTCCAACAAATAAAAATTCTCAATGTAATTTTTGGTTGCTATTTTCGTCACAGACATAAAATTGCATGTTCTCTCTGAAAATTACTAAGAATAAAATATTAATTTAAAATGTATTTTTGAAAAAGCATTTTCTGGTGATTGTCTCATACCTCGTCTTCGTATATAGATATTTCTTTACCAAGCATCTTATAACTATGCACAAAATGCAAAGAATTTAGCATCAAATCACTTTTTGTCTGGAGATTGTGGGGGATACCATTTTCAACGCTCATTGAACATTCATATTTTACGAAATAACAGTAATTATAACAATAGCTCTGGGTGGTGGGTTCTTCCATAAGCTCCGATGCACTCTGAAACTTCCGTCTGCCAAGAAGGCTGTGCGCACGCATGACTAGCTGATGACTGACGCTTCTCCCTGTTAGGTGAACTGTTATAATTGTCCAGATTGCTGTCAAGAGTCGGTAATCAGACTACAGTCGTAATAGTCGCTGAAAAATAATTCCTGCTGCTAAAAAAAGAAAACGTGGATATGGTGTGCGAAATAAATATAGCATGAATGAACTGCAGTAAAATAGCAGTGCATTTAAAAGTTTTTATGCAAAATATCTTTTAACAACATTTTAAAAAGAAATAAGAAGACTCCCTCTTAACCGGCCTAAATGGGACCGGGGATGAGCCGGTTAAACGAAAATCCGGTTAAAGCGGAGAATGAAAAAATTAAATACAATTAATTGATGGAAACGCATGAAAAAAAGTTTTAATTTATTGCAAAACTTTTACAATTAGGAAGAAAGTTTAAAAACATAAGTCATTATTACTTCCTTGTACGGAGTATAAGGAAGTAATGTGGTCCCGAAAATTTTCGGGGCCAAATTTCGACGAAAAAAACCGATTTTGACTACCTCTCAATTTACTTTTAAGAATTTTTTCGATGCATCTCATCGTAAGCTAGCATGCACGATCATATAAACGCGTCTGCAACTCATTTTGACCAGCGACGAGTCTATTTTGGCCAGTTTTTCCGTGCCGTCTGTACGTACTTACGTATGTATGTATGTATGTATGTAACTCGCATATCTCAAAAATTATTGGTCGTAGAATGTTGAAATTTTATATATAGGATTGCTCTATGATACAGTTGTGCACCTCCCCTTTCGGTTCCATTCGACTGGATAGTGATCTACAGGACCGCCCAAAAGATTCGAAATGCATTACGCTCTATGGGCCGAAATTCGTTAAACTCGCACATCTCAAAAACTATTAGGCGTAGAATGTTGAAACTTTATATTGAGGATTGTTGTAACATCTAGTTGTGCATCTTTCCTTTCGGTTCCATTCGACTGGATACTTTATCTACAGGGCCGCCCAAAATATTCTAAATGCATTAACCTTTAGAGTGTTTATTCCGCAGTACTTCAGAGAATGTGACTGGAAATCTCATATAGACTCGATGTGTTGCACGCGACAAATGGTGCGCAGATTGAAATCGTGCAATAAACGATTGAAAAAAATAATTTTTGATATTTCCTTGGAAATAAAAAAATGGAATATAAAAAACCGTTCATGAATATTTTTGTTTGTTTGTTCGTGATTAATATTTGAAAGTGTAGCTATACTTTTCGGACACCCCATATTTTGGAGTGGGCAAATGCTTCCTCTCCACCTTAAATTAAAGGAATTAAAATATTTCCGCGCATGAAATTATTTTGAAAATCTTCGATCTGTCTCAAAACAGTAAGTAGTCGCAAGGATGCGGAGTGCCACTTGAAATCATCTAATGCACCACGATTTGACCACCCCTGGCACTAAATAACCGCGTTTACAAGTATAAAATTGCCATCTGAATGCAATCTGACTTCTCTGCTCTTCGAAGTCCGATTACAAACTATCGAATACTGATTATTTATTTCACGGCAAATCGTTTTTAATAGACAGCAACGGTCCAATAAAAAAGGAAAAGCACCGAGTGAGTATAGAGTTTTCTCGTTGCGGCTTGTCAGAAATTTAATTTTCCCCTGCTGATCCGCCCTTTGTATGCAAGTGATCTGCATATTGTTTCGGAGTGTCTCATAAATCATATTCAGAGGCAGAGCCATTAAAGAGACGGGCTTCCAGGAAGATATCAGATGCAGGACGCGGCGTCGAATTTCAAACTTATCAAAGTACTCGGAAAAAGCAATAGAGTCTCTCTCAGACAGCCCAGTAACTTGGGTTGACTGACCAGGGCAATGGATTATGTGGGTTCTGGGCCTCCGTGTGTCGTCAACTGCCCCCACAAAGACCTTCATCGGAAAAAAAAAAAGACTCTGCGTTGTTCTTGGGTGCTTGATGCAACTCACCCAACCCTTTCTTACAGGAATCGAGCGTGAGATATGAGTAGGGTGGAGATATCTAGGAATGGCCCTTCCCCTTGGCCATTCCAAGCACGTTCAGATTTGAAACAGTTCGTTATTATACCCCCCCCATCGACGGTGGGCACGATTGTTGGGAAAAGGACGAACCAGATCCCGGTAATTAAAGACCCGCTTTCGCTTTTTGCATCTGTAATAAAAATCTTGAATGAAGCCCTTTTAGAGGATCTCTATTCACTTACGAGAGAATGATCAGTCTACGTGCGGTGGCAGCAGTCGAGTCAGGTGGCCACCATCAAGATGGTAGGATCCTCAGATGCGTGCGAGCCCTTGTTTGAGAGCGTTTGGTCAGATTCACGAATGTGCTGTCTTCGCTGATCTGATTTTCATTTTTGAGATTCATTCCGGATCTGGTTTTCTCCTATCAGTATCAATTGCTTTATATTCTACAACACAAAAAAAGTTTTCTTGTGCATCGAAAATGTTTTGTCTTTTTTTTTTTCAAGAAACATTTCGTGAAAATTCGTAGCATTTTATCCAAATTTTTAAATGTATGAGATTTCAAACATTACATTTTTTTAATGTAATTTAGTTTGGAATATGGTTTTTATATCTTTTATGGTTTACTATAAAAGAAGTATATTAGAGATCGTCACTTCAATGGAAAGAGCAGAACAAAAAGGGCACAATTGTCTTGATAACTTTCTGTTAACCTAATTTTCTGTTACCTCACAAAAATATAAGAAAATGGCATCTAAGGAAACTCAGATAGTAAAATTAAGACCCAAAAAATAAATTAAAAGTTAACATTTCCTAATAAAAATTTTCCTACCTCCTCAGTTTTTTCTTATAGCCAATTTCAAATGCGATAACTTTCAGCAAGAGCTATCATTACCGTTATTAATCATAATCTATTATAAAAATGCTCTGATATTAAGCGTAATCAACTATTCTTTAATGAGTTGTATAGTAAAACGGTGCCAAAAACCGTAAAATATGACCAGTATTTTTGACTTGAAAACCGAACCACTAGGTATTATTAAGAACATATAAGGACGATTCTAACCAGTTAAAATAGTATATATATATATATATATATATATATATATATATATATATATATATATATATATATAATAGCTTACTTACGTAAAGTGAAATCCCAAGATAATCCAATGATAAAGTGAAAAAAATATATAAAAAAATAAAAAGTAGATAGCACATGGTGCCAATTAACGAGCTTATACCGGATAAGTGTTTAAATATAGCCTTTTAAGGCAATGAAAGAGTGGAAAAATTGAATATAAAGCGCCAAATTAGAACTGGTGTGCTTTTAAGCCTAATCACATGTAATCAGAAATAGACGGAAAATGGAATTAATATTGAAATGGTGTGCTCTATCATCAGGCGCCACCGCACACACATTTCAATTTAATCGAAAAAAAACAATAATAGCTAGGTTTCTGCAAGTTACCTGACCAAAATTAGGGTCCTTTTGTAACTTGGGGGCGCGACCGTAGCTATTAGAAATAAACAACGAGGAAGTGGACCGACACGAAGATCAAAGCTCAGTCATGGAGGCAGTATTAGTGCATGTTGCCATCAGAGAAGGCTTAATGCAATCAATAGACAAGTAATGCCATGGAGTGTGAATAAAAAATGATATATTAATAATACTTTGGAAGTATGGAAAGGAAAAGAATAAATAAATAAAAAAAGTAATAATTAAATGAATAAATAAAAAGAATAAAAATGGTAATAATTAAATGAATAAATAAAAATGGTAATAATTAAATGAATAAATAATAAAATAAATATTACACTAGTATAGCTAGCCTATGTTTTACGTAGTACTAGCTGCAGTAGCTAAGAAGTACTTAGTTGAGGTTGTGGAAATGGAGAAAAACTGTAGAAATAATTTTAACAGTAATGATATTGATAATAATTATATTCATTTATTATTGCTATTTATGCTAATATAATTGTAAAATATTTATGTAGAACAGTACTCTGTTTGGCTTCATTGGTTACAGACTCACATAAAAAGGAAAAAGTACCAGTAATCAACCATTCTTAAATATAGATTTTTTTTTTTAAATAAAATATATAGTTATATATTTTATGTTTTTTATGGTTTTTTTTTTTTTTTTTTTAGAAAGAACCAACAACCAACCCCCATCCATATATATATATATATACATATATATACATTCTGTTACCTAAAAATATAATATTTCAACTTTTGATGATTTATCATTTGCTACAAAGAGCATAATTCACGCTGAGCAACATACTATACCCAAAATGGAACTATATTTAACGGTGTAGTTCGAAAAAAATAATGTGATATTGGTACATAAGAACAAATAAACTAATTATGCCAGGCACTTAAAAATTTGAAACTGTCTCTTTACAAGCTGTACTACATACTGAAATAAACGATAAATTGGGTATCCGTTTCAAAACTTTTAGAAAAAATTCTTAAAAATCGGAAATTTTCGCAAAACGTGTCACTCTTCGAAAAATCTTTCAGCTCAGAACCATGTTTAAGAAATTTTTCTGAAAATTTCACAAAAGCCACAGCTTTTTCGCTTATTGTAGTGTGTAAAGCAGCTTATGAAGAACCATCTGGAATTGTTTGGACACGCTGGTGCTATTAGTTTATTTCAATTTGTGTACCAAGACTAAAAACAGAGTTTTTTTCCGGTTCTTAGACTAGATTTAACTTAATATTTTAATCAAAGCAGTAAAGACATTATAGATAATAAAAATTCATTGGGAAAATACCATTCCCGGGAAGGTAATATTAATTGAATATTCATTGGCTGTAAACATGTTACTTCTTAGATCAGTCCAAATGAAATGTATTAATTAAGAGAGTGTAGGCGTTACATCTAACAAAAAATCATTACAGGATACTATTTATTCTTGCGAAACGTCATTTTGTATAAAACAGCGTTATTTTAATAATGATACAAAAACAAGTTTGATCTTAGATAAATGATTCATGAAAACAGCTAAGACATTGTTGACAGCAAAAATTTACATAAAAAAAGATACAACCTACGCGAAACTATTTGTCCCCCCTAAGAATTAAATATTGCTTAGATTAGTAATTTTTTTCATAAAATAAACTGAGTAACGTTGATTAAAACATTTCACAAGGAAAATTTATTCGGGAATTCCGGCCATTATCATATTACACAAGAAACGTGTTTTTTCTTTTTCTTTTTCTCTGGTGAGCATTTACACTTTAATAGCCATTTCTAATTTCAGTATTCATATGTTACTTACCCAACGCGTGTAAATTAAACTCATGTATCGCAACTTTTCAAGATCTGAAGATTATCCTTGTAGTCACGCATACATACCCCCCTGAGCTCTGGACATTATCAAAAAAAAAAAAAAAAAAAAAGCAGGCGTGAGGGTGGAATAAATAAATAAACCACTCAGCATTTAAATTAATCCCGCAATCTCTGTCATAATCTGCCTTCTTGGGGTCAGTAGCACCAAAGCCGAATCATATTTCGTTGTTCTAATGACTCCCATTGCGAAGTTATTACAAAATATCTGGCATCAGGAGGAGAACAAAAAGAGTCGGCCGTACCGGAATCTGCCCACGTGTTGAAACAAGAAAATGGTGTCTAATGTCCTTTGTTCTGCAGTGTTACTCTTTTAATGTAGAGATAAGCCGCTTTTGTCAGGTTTTTATGGAAAGGGGTGGGGTGAGTATGTACTTTCTTTACCATGTCTGGTCGATTGGACTGGAACCCTGGTTTGGAACTGAGATTCCCATGCCTATGAAGTAGTCGTTATTTTAAATGAAACGCGATTGTCTGGAATTACATCTAGATTAAAACCCTACAGGGAGTATCTTGAGGCCAAAGAGTGAAAAACGGCTGATTTTTCTGTAGTTCGTGCTACGATGCTATTGGGGTTATCGCTTTTTTTTTACCTTAGTGGAAATTAGAAAAAAGAATGCGTTTTCCTTATACCTTTTTTCATTTAGTAGGAGGGAGTAGGGGGGATGAAAGTTCAATAAGATCTTTTTGGGGGAAAAATTTTTTGAGGAGTATTATCTCTCCCAAACCATGAAACCAAAACCTACTTACACGAAAAGTAAAAGAGTGAAAGTAACTTTGATGTCATATCATAAAGATCATTAAGATCTTGGAAAAGATTCATATTTTTGCAAAAATGATTCAGAAGTTGCACGGAAAGATACGTCTTGTGCTACATTTATCATCATCCATCTTTCACTAGAGCACGAATTACTTTTCATTTTTAAGAAAGATTGAAAGTAGAAGAAGAAGAGTTTTTCCTTTGTTTTGCGAAACGAATTTCACAGGGATAGCTGCTTAATAATAAATAAGTGTAATAAGTTCAGCAAGGCGAATACAGTAATATTGTCTTTCAACTTAAAGTTCAAGTAACCTTAGCTGAAATTACAAAAGTATCGCTATTATGACAGACAATCCTAACAGGGCAACACTCATTTGTATCAATCTGCATGGTTTTACTGTTAACAAACAAAACGGAGTGGGATGTATTTTGTGCATACTAAGTCTATCATGTTACATTAGGCTATTAAATACACATAGTCATGTTTCTTCTACTTCCAAATGATTATTTTTTGGGGGGGAGAATGTCAGCTGGTCGCGTTACAGAAGTTTCATTAAATAAAGATATTTTTTTCTTAAAGTCATTGGGGCAACTGTTGAAATGCGGGGCCAAACACTAAACATTTTATAGACCTGCTCAAAGGATGAATCAACTTTGCCAAGCTGGGAATCGAAGCCCCGGATCTGTGGCACGCCAATACAATGGGCTAAAATACCCACTGATTTTCTTCCCACTGAGATTTTCTTAGAAACCCCTATTTCTTACTTTTTCAAAAATTGCCCATAACATGACTTCCTTTTTTTTTTTTTTTTAAGTTCTCACTTTTACGATAATCGTTGCTGCTGGCTAATTTTTAAAATCTGTGAACATAATTATATGTTATACTCTATTGAACTTCCTAAAAACGATACTCTAAATTAGGAATGTCTCCTTTTTGTAGTTTTCAAATTAATGCATGTGTGTCCTCGGGGTAATTGGCGCAATTAGTCAAGGCAAAATTCACACGCAGATCGGATATCTTTCCCAGGCGTGTGAAAAACTTAGTCAACTTACGATGTGAAATTCCCCTTAATTCGACCTTGAATAAACAACCCTTTAATTTATTGAATAATTAGTGTTTTTTTGGTTGATAATAACAGACTTAGGAAACAAGAATGCGATTTCAAACATGCTGCGATCAAGGAATTTCCACTTTTGCCTTTTTATAGCAAAGGTCTTTTGAAACCGGTTTATTTTTTGCTAATTCAAAGTTTACCATGAAAAAAAGGATTAAACTGACGTTTAGATAATTGTGAATAAGAAATCTTATTGAGTTTTGAAGTTTTTTCAACTGGCTTGTTGCCGAAAATTTTGTTTTTTAAAAGCACATGGAAATGTGTGTTAACTGAAGTAGGACGGCAATAAAGATACAAAGCAAAGGTAAAAAAAATTCCCCTGATTTATTTATTTTATTTTTTCTCATTTCTTTTTAATCCCTTGAAGTGACGTATCACACAGTAATCTAAATGCATTAAAATTTTTATGTTTAAAATGCGTTTATTTTGTTATTTGTTTAAGTATCTGTTGTTTTAAATGTTATATAATACAGTTATATTTAAATATATTACTATCAAACAGTTACTAGTAAAAAGTTTTTTTATTCATTTTTTACAACAAAATCCTGTTTTTCTTTTTTTTCCAAACAGTACTTACCAAGAAATTTTAAAATAGCATAACTAATGTTAAAAAATTAATAGAGTTGAGATGAGTAAAACTAGAATTCAATCCTTTAGATCTAGACATAAGCTCAAACCCGAAAAGTCCATCACTCTCGCAGGCGCGTAGCCAGGAAAATTTTTCGGGGGGGGGGGGATATGAACTTATATGTGTATAAATAGACGGAATTTCATCACTAATTCAAAAATTTCGGGGGGGATATATCCCGATATCCCCCCCCCCTGGCTACGCCCCTGCACTCTCGTGTCATTGACAACTGTGTGACTCATTTCATCATTTACAAACAAAAACTTATATCATGTAATTAAAATGAATCAAAAACTTCTGAAAATAATTGTAAAATAAGATACCTTCTTCAGCTGCAAAAAATGTTTCACCATCCACACAAGTAGAAATGTTAGACCAATTCTTCTTTTTAAATCCAATTTTTTTTCGCTAGGGAATTTCTCTCTTTTTGAGTTGAGAATTAGTCTGAGTGGCTCTGACATTAAAATATGTCGCGAATGAAATAATTGCGTAGATTCTCTGATTCTGATTTGTGGAAAATATACAGTCTTACCTTCTTGCATCGGCTGCTTGTGATTAAAAACTACATAGGATTAATTTAGACTAACTTAGATAACAATAAGCAAGATTTTTTAATGAAATTACGATCTATTCATATCATATTCTGGTCGAAACTATTTTTAAATATTCTGTAATAGATTTTAAGCTCTTGCTAAACTTGCAACAAGGATATTATTTTTAGCAGTCTTATTAGTTTGGAAATTTTCATCTTATTTAATTTCAGAGCAGATGTTTATAGCTCATAAAATTATTGCTGTTTATTAAAGTCAATAACGCAACACAAATTGTCGATATCTTCTCTTTGATATTTTTGGAGAAATTTTTAATTTGACCCTAATTTGCGGAAATTCATGGTATATTTTAACCGTGTTTTTAACCACAATCGTTATGCACTTGTAGTGCTGCCATCTGTAGGGTAATGCTATAACAAAAGATTTGGAATTTCTCAATTAAAGTAGTGCTGCCATCTATCGTATGTTTCATGCACGTTTTGAAAATTGCGTTCCTCTTTGGTGTTACTATGCAAATGCAAGGGCTATCTGCCATGGGGATGGAGACTTGGGCGGGGGCCTTTTAAAGGGGTTCTAATACGCAATCAGAATTTAACGCATTTCTAGTTTTACAGGAACTCTTATGATAAAATTTCAAACTGTTTTATAATAATCTACATCATAATTTACAATTAACATATCAGTGTAGATAATCATTAACTGTTTGCGCACGCGGTCCAGTAGCGAAACCAGGGGAAGATCTATTCACATTCAGCCCCTTCCATTCCCCCCTCAAAAAAATTACTTTGCAGTAGTATATTTTGCTTTGTACATTTTGTTTAAATCATTTAAGCATTTTTTGGACTACACCCCCCTCCCCCTCAGAAAATAAATTTATAATAGTATTGGTTTAGGGTAACATTTTGGTTGATAGCACATTTTGTTTGGTTTAAATAAGCATTTTTAAAAACTAGACCCACTCGAAAAATTTCTTTACCCGCTACTGATGTCAAGTCACATTTGGATCATCCCAGATATACAGCAAATGAAAAATTATTTTAAAATGCAAACTTCAGATAATTTTCCTAGATTACATTTTAAGATTTTTCCAGGTTTTTAGCCAAAATTTGCATTTTGCTTTCAGACTTTTTCAAATAAAATAAAATTCCGACTATTTCATTATTTTCCGACTTTCCTTGACAGACAGTCTTCACAGGCTTTCCTTGAGTGGCAGTCCTGTCTGCTTCAAAAAGAAGCTCCGAACATCTTGAATTAATCCCACGATCATTATCTGCAAGACAACATGGAAATGGGTTTTTTTGCGCACAAATTACTTGTCGACATTATTATTTGCTAACATATTGTCAACATTTCTTCCCGGCACAGTCTCTCACTTACGAACAACAGAGCCACGGTACATTTTTTTCTCTTGTGCTTTTGTATGCATGTGCTGATTTATCCTCTTGTGTCCGTGACAGGGCGTGAAGATCAAGATGGACGACGCAGGCAACATCATCATCAAGCGTGCCAGCAAGAATGGCGTCTTCGTGAAGGACGTGGGAAGTCCGGAGGACAGCTGCCTCTCCTCGGACATCCAGCGGCTACAAGGGCAGCTCGAGCTTGAGAAACCCATCAAAGTGAGTTAGTTATCTGCTGTGTGTGTGTCTGGCGCACATTCATTCTTTTTCCTCATCATTATCATTCTTCGTCATATATTGACTGTCATACATATGTATATATATGTGTGTGTGTGTGTGTGTATAGTTTTTACTTAACCCTTTGAGGTTTTAGGCGCAACCCTTTCCCAATGCGGAAAAAAAGGGCAGCCGTTGCCATCGCTCGACTTAACTACCAGCAAGATGACGGACGATCGAAACGTTCATCGCGTGCCATTGATCTAGAGACCCTTTTTTGACGCAGCTTGCGTCAGTGCTCGCGCTCAGTGTCCCCGCTCTGGGAACACCAAACTCTGTTTGACCGTTTTCACTGTTGCCAGTCACGAAGAATAGATTTGATTTCTATAAAAATAGTTGCGGGTGACACAGCTCCACGAGTATCCTTTACTTTTTAGAACGTCATTTCCCATAAAAAAATGATCACGATTATTTTTAACAGCCCTGACATCTGCTGAAAAATGGAAGAATGCGAGAACAGCCGGATAGATTGCCCAATGCTGAAAAAAGGGCAGCCGTTGCGATCACTCGACTTAACTACCAGCAAGATGGCGGACGATCGACACGTTCATCGCGTGCCACAGATCTTCAGACCCTTTTTTGACGCAGCTGGCTGAGCGCGGGCACAGCCAGCTGTCTTCAGAAAAGGGCCTCTAGATCTGTGTCACGCGGTGAACGTTTCGATCGTCCGCCATCTTGCTGGTAGTTAAGTCGAGCGATGGCAACGGCTGCCCTTTTTTCAGCATTGGGAAAGGGTTGCGCCTCAAAGGGTTAAGTTTGGGACAAGCTTTACGGTCTTGCAAGCATACTACTACGTAGCAATCAAATAACAAAACTAAAATTATAAAGTCAATTAAAAATTTTGAAAGTAAAGAATTACTAGCTGAAACCCGTCGAAGTCCACGGACACTTTATTATATAGAGAGAAAAATTATAAGAAAAAATTAAAGAAAAGAGTAAAAAAATCTGAAAAACTTTAAAATTTTAACTACGCACTAAAGTACAACATATTAAAAGCGTATCATAATCCATGCATCCTCCATATTTTCTTTGCTTCTTCCTGTAAGTTGGAAAGTGTATCCTTATTCATGAGTGTGCCGTATTTTTCTCCCTTGTTCCATAAAACACATCTTTGCATTCGAAATCGCCTACTAAGACTGTTTTACAATTTTCGCCAAGCATCTTCCAACTTTGCCATTTAAATACTTATTGGAATGTGCATCATAATCTATGAGTATGGCATGTTCGTTTTTCTTGGGTTCATTTTTACTTTAACGCTCCGACTCTCACCAAAATGGCGATAATGAAATATTATGCAGTTACCACGACGATTTTTTGTACGTGGCAACCGTAATTTAGTATTAACATAGTGATTTGAAACAACTGTAAGTACAGCATTCCATTACATATTTATTTATTTTGGGTTGCCAATTAAAGTAGTTTTAATAATTAAGTGTCTTTAAGTTCCTTAACTGGTGTGTTTATCGCTAATTTGTTCAATTTAATTTTCTTTAAGTTCTTTTGGGAGCGTTGAAACTTGCGCATAATTCCCGAGACTGATGACTGTAAAGTACGCCATTGAGTGGCGGTTATTTAGGTTGGACAGAGTGGGGGCGTTAAAATAGGAATCAAATCTTTCTTGTTCCATAAAACACATCTTTGTAATCGAAATGTAACTTAAAATCGCCTATTAAAGCTGTTTTACAATCTTCGCCGAGCATATTCCAACTATACTTCACCATTTTAAATACTGTTCGGAATGGGCATCTTAATCCATGAGTGTGCCGTATTTGTCTTTCTCGTTGCATAAAACACATCTTTGGAATTAAAATCTATATTAAAATTGCCTACTAAAACTATTTCACAACCATCGCCAGGCATGGTTCGGTTTTAAGTTTTTTTTTTTTTTTTTTTTTTTTTCAGCAAACTTGGCGATCAATTATCAAAAATCGCAAACCTTGTCAGACTTATTCTCCCCCCCCCCGTTTCGCGTTATGTGGCAAACACGTTTAAAAAGATTTTCACCATGGCAGTTCATCTCTACAAAACCTGTCTACAAATCATGGCTACAAAACCTGTCCACAAATCATGTCGACAGAGTCGAGTAGACAAAGTCTGGGCGTGAACGAAATAGCACCCTAGTGCTAATAAGCGATAAAGCGCTAAAATAAAGAAGGCTTTTTATGACAGCAAAATGCATTTAATCCAAAGCCAGCAAATAGACGCAAATGCATTATATGCTATCGCTGAAAAATTCGTATCTAGGCGAAAAATTGCACATTTGAAGTTCCGCTACGACTGATCCCTCCGACTTTAAAAATTTTTTCTCTTTAGATGACACATCTACGGACCAAGACCCTTTTTCAGACCTCTCAACCAAATTTTTACACATAGCTGTTCTTTCAATTTAGTGGATACCGGAAAAACATGTTTCAAATTAATATATAGAAAAAATTAAGGAAATAAGCAATAAAGCGCCAAAATAAAGAAAGCTAATTCGAAGTCGGTTTTCATTTATTTTTTTTTAATCGCTCTTATTCTAATCAGAATTTAGAACAACACATTTATTATCACTACACACTGTTGCCACATTTGCAACACAACATAGGGACATTTACAAACGGATGCAATTCCTAACAAATATTTTTCCAAATAAATCAAACCTTGCGGAGCTAAGGCAATCGTCTGCGTTAATAAACCACAATGTTATTTCTATGGCGAAAATTTGCACCTTTGCCGTTCCGCTACGCCTAAAACGTTCGACTTTTTCTGATTTTCTCTTTTGATGGCACATCTACGGGCCAGAACCTTTCTTCAGACACCTCAACCGAGTTTTTACACCCAGCCGTTCTCTCAATTCGGTTGCCGAAAGAAAAACATGTTTCAAAATAATATATAGATAAGGGGTGGGGGAATTCCATTTTAGGGTATATGAAATCGAGTTTGGTGGAAGGCCAATTTTCTGAAAAATCAAAGGTTTTCGAGTTTTGAAAATTTAGCCTAATCAGGCAAACAGCGATTGTTTACTGGATTGTTACGTAGAAATCGAACAGCAAATCTAAAATTATAACAAGAAAAGCTTATAATTACAATAAAAAGACTTTTTAGTACATTTCTTTTTCAACACAGCTGAAAAATATTTGTGGTTTCGGTTTATCGGTCTATCCGTTCATGTTCTAGCTGCCGTAAATATGAATCGATTACTCTCAAATTTATATACGCTATTCCTACGTGTAGAAATATGGGTCTTTATGAAAATGGTGCTTGCAGCATTTATAATTCTTTTAAAGGAGCTCCCAAAGAATTCCAATACATTGCACTCTATGGGCAGTCATTCTTTAAGGCGTATTTTAGAGACATCCATTTATTTCAAACGAAGCTAGATATATCTTGTTGATTACACAGTAATGCTTTCCATTGAAAACATTTGTAGTATATATAGGATTTGTAGTACTGATACAGAAACAAGGTGGAGAATCTACTGTGTTTGTTTTCAAGTACTCAATGTGTCACAGCCACATCCATCTAGTTTTACAGGATGGCCAATAATTCGGTGGAAAGCCTAACGTAACTAGAAATATCACTGAAATAATACTAAATTTACTGTCTGACCTATAATTAGTAGGAAAGATTAAAGTGGGCTTTCTAGTACTAGAAATGTCACTGGAGTGAAACTAGTTTTACAGGATAGCCCATATTTCAGTGGAGAGCTAACTATAATTGCTTTCCGGTACTAGGAGTGTCACTGAAGTAAAACTAGTTTTACAGGATACCCAGTTTCAGTGGAGTACCTAACGTGTCTACTTTCCGGTACTAAGAGTGTCACTGAGGTAAAACTAGTTTTACAGGCTAGATGATAATTGGGTGTGATGAGCCTAACGTGTCTGTTTATGAATTTAAGAACATTTATTTGAATACCAGATAATTTGGAAAGCACTCAGCCAGTTAACATCCAAATCACATTCCGACATCTGTGATTTTATGTGTAACTTAGTCTTCATATCACTGTTAATCCTTTAACGCGCAGTGTTCCCGCTCTGGGAACACCAAACTCTGACGTTTTGAATGTTGCCAGTCACGAAGAATAGATTGGATTTCTATAAAAGTAGTTGCGGGTGACATAGCTCCACGAGAATCCTTCACTTTTTAGCACGTCACTTCCCGTAAAAAAATGGTCTCGATTATTTTTGACAGCACTGACATCTGCCGAAAAATGGAAGAATGCGAGAACAGCTGGATAGATTGTCCAATGCTGAAAAAAGGGCAGCCGTTGCCATCGCTCAACTTAACTACTAGCAAGATGGCGGACGATCGAAACGTTCATCGCGTGCCACAGATCTAGAGACCCTTTTTGGACGACAGCTGGCTGTGCGCGGGCACAGCGATGGTAACGGCTGCCCTTTTTTCAGCATTGGGAAAGGGTTGCGCCTCAAAGGGTTAAATCGATTGAAGTGAAAAGTGATTGTTATGGTATTTTATTTATTTATTGCAGGGGGGGTTAGGGGGGGTCATAACACCCCCATGAGAAATTTTTGCCATACAAAATGTATATTCTTCACTCCATTATCACACACACGTAACATATATACGAGTTGTCGTAGTCGTAACCCTCCCCCATGAAAAATGTCTGGCTACGCCCCTGATTTATTGGTTGACTTAGTTATTTGTAATCCTATGATTGAGAATTCAATTATAATGCTTGTTTATTTATGTACCTCTTTTTTTTTTACCCTTTCCAGATGTTCGACATGAAAAAATTTCAGCAGCGCATCAGCCGCGAACTGCGCCGCGCGTATCCAGAACGGCGCAAGTTGGAATCTCAGTGCATCTGCGTGGTGGCTTTTGCACGGGACGCAGCAGAGCTTTTGGACCTCCCCTGTTGGATTATGATCATCAATATCGTCGCACTAGATATGCTCAAGGCCAAATTGCCGCCCAGTATGTATAGAAATTTTGTGATTAGAACTTGTAGTTACAGTGGTGGATTGATGGGGGGGAAATTTCAAGTGGGGAGGATTTTAAAATTTTAATAATGAAATACGAAAGTCTGCCGCCATTAAAGAGGGTATGCAGCTTTCTAAAATAAAAATATGTTCAAATTTTCAGTTTTTGCCACATGGATCATTTCAATCACTTACAGGCCAAGCCAATAAATAACAATTTTTCCCTCTTTTATTTACTGTCTGGAATTGTTTTATGGTTTCTGACGGCAAACTAAACGGAACAGATAAAAGTGTATCCGTGGAGTCTGTCTGAATATACATTTGTGGCTTTGAAAGGTATTAAATCAAAGTGCGATAACTGATCTTTTAATTTCACTAAAGGGACTTAACATGGTTTTGCTAGCGATTCATTTAGAAATTTCTAATAAAATCTATCTACAGTAGAACTTCTAAAATCGAATCTCCTAACTCCGGAGTTTCTGTAATCCGGACGAACTCGGGCCTTAAAATAACAATAACAATAAAATTGCTATTCAGCCAAAAATGGTTTCTTTTTTACGACTTTATTAAATATCTTTAAAAAATAACATCTTTCTGTTGTATATAATTCCCCAGTAAATGACTTTTATTTTTCATTTTATCATTTTTCTCATTCAAAAATGGTAATTTCACTGGGTTTTTTTTTTTACAATTTTACCTGATTATTATGACTTGTATAATTGATATTAGGCGATTTCTATAATTCGGAAATCTCCGTAATTCGGAATGTTATTACAGCCCCAGCGATTCAGGATTTCGGAAGTTCTACTGTTGACATACATACTACCAGGACTTACGAGGATAATGTGACAAATGACTAAAAATATGAGACTTTGCATAGATCATAAGTTCTCGTATTCCAGCAGCTAATGTTACCGCGTCTCTCTGTAATGATGGTCATCCAACTCACATGTACAGTTGAAATTTCGGTGATTATAGTATGCTTGTGTTTCGTTTCAGCCATGATGCCTAAACGTCCGAGTGCTCCCAACCTTGCGAGCATCTTCGAGCGACCTCCTCCCCTGCGTGGTGGCAACCGGCTGTCGGATGAGGATCCCTACAGTCTGCCCGGGGTGACGTCACGCAACTCCATATACGGGGTACTGGGAGACCCGAAGCCCCCGAAACTGCCCCCGAGAGATATACCCAGAGTTCCAGTGCCTACGGTGAGTACACAATACGTGTGGGATGTACGCAGCTCATATTTCCGAACGATTTTAAAACTTTAATGCGCAGTGTTCCCGCTCTGGGACCACCAAACTCTGACGTTCTGACTGTTGCCAGCCACGAAGAATAGATTGGATTTCTATAAAAACAGTTGAGGGTGACCTAGCTCCACGAGAATCCTTTACTTTTTAGCACGTCATTTCACGTCAAAAAAATGTCACGATTCTTTTTAACAGCACTGACATCTGCTGAAAAATGGAAGAATGCGAGAACAGCTGGATAGATTGCCCAATGCTGAAAAAAGGGCAGCCGTTGCCATCGCTCGACTTAACGACCAGCAAGATGGCGGACGATCTAAACTTCAAAAGGTTTTAAAGGTAAAGGTCACTTTTACCTTTAAAACCTTTACCTTTAAGCGTTTTACTTTTCCCTTTAAAAATATTTAAATTTGTTATTTTCTCTTGTACAAAGCATGGGCACCCAATTCTTCTTTAAGATAAATTATAAATGCTTTTTTGTTGTTGTCGTTGTGGGATTGCGGCCAATTATCTACACTTAGGATTTAGGCCGATGGGCGGGGTGCCCTCCGTGGAGGTCTTTCTAAAGGGTCCCAACCCGTATTTACTTAAGATAGGCACTACATAGTTGATTAAACTGCAAAACAGTAACCTCTGTTGAACGTAATACATATGTAAGCTCTTACAGGCAGTAACGATGTCACATGCAAAAGCAAGCTTGTGTACTTTATCATACAGTACTTTGAAACATCTTTTTGCTTTTTGGCCTTCAAAACGAGCAAGAAACATTGGTATATGTCTTATACAATACATCACCGCATGAACTTTAAACTGCTTGAGATCTTAACTGTGGTAGTATGTTTAGATAGTGTATGATGTATAC
Organism: Cheiracanthium punctorium; assembly: GCA_038373885.1. Lineage (NCBI taxonomy): Eukaryota > Metazoa > Arthropoda > Arachnida > Araneae > Cheiracanthiidae > Cheiracanthium > Cheiracanthium punctorium. The sequence continues at coordinate 281,247 of JAWZYV010007414.1, read as the reverse complement.
TTAGGAAATATTACTATCCTACAACTTCTTTCACAAATTTGTATCTTTTGAAAATATTTTAATATTTCAATGATAACTCGATGTAAAAAGTAATGAGCACCTTTCCTTACAGCCCGATTATGAAGACAAGGAAGATAGTCATTTTGATTTCCCATCTGCCAAAAATTCTTCCAACCATAGCAGTCACGTGAATTCTAGAAACACCAGCATATACGGTAAAGTTATCATCTTTTTAGCGTCTAGTGTCTGTTTTATATCAAAACATAATTAATACAATTCCAAATTCGAAATTATTCAGATTATATAATTTATTCTGATATCAAAATCTCATTTTCTTTTTCCTGTAAAAAGATTTCAATTTCTGTAATCTTAGTGCCATTGTCTAAAATAGAATTTCTCTGTAAAATGTTATGTTTCTCTCTTCATTCAAAGTTTCTGATTTTATGTTTCATCTTAACGTTAGACTCTTAATACAAGTATACTTGTTTTTATTATTGTAAGATTATTTCGACACATTGAACTAACTGCACTGAGGAAGTGTATTAATGCAACTTAATTACAAAATCCAAGTGACGCCGACATCGTCCTTTATCTAGAAGAAAAAATATTATTACGATTTTTCGGGACAACCCGCTGTTCTGGAGTTTAAAATAGTTTGAAATTCGTATTCTGCGCGTCGAATAGTTAAATCTTGCTTTTTGTTGCATCAAAATCGATCTAGAACGCGAGATACGGAGTTTAATGTTTCTCTATTGGTTTCTATAGCATTTTCTAGAAATCTCGAGAAGTATGGGTCGTAGGCCTTCGCTAACCTCACTTTTAAGGACTTGTTTTTGGCGCCAAATTTGGCGATATTTCACCAAAGGTCGCCAAGCTTGGCGACATTTTGGACATTTGGCGCGTTTTCGCAAATGGGGCTTGTAAAGTTAGTTTTTCTGCATTAACATGTAAAATCTCCTGACACCAGACTAGAAACCTGTAACTAACAAGCACACCAGTCTCCCTCTCTCTGATGAATTAGCTGGTTATAATGTTTTTATTCGGTTCTTTTCTTATTCAAGTGTGTTTCTATGAGAAAGACTGGGGTTGTTTGGGCCTTATTTTACAATTTAACTATAAAGCACGGGAAATTATATTAGAACTGCAGTTGCTGCGCTCATAATTTTTTGTGATGGTTCTATTTTTCAATTAATTCTCTCACACTCTCTTTTTCTCTCTCTCTCTCTCTCTCTCTCTATATATATATATATATACGAAGCATTCCCTTTCGCAGAACGGGTCATTTTAGCTAGTACTATAATATTGGTATTGATTTTGATGGTACTAAGCCAACTATAATTTCATTGTTATTTTTATTGGATATGAATTTCCATGTCACTATCAATAACTTCTCTTCTTTTCCTTTTCAGATGATCCTTACTATTGCGGCCTAAGCGCCAGAGTTCCGAAGTTTGGAAGGAAGCCACCGCCTCCGACTATGCCAGGTCTGCACGCCCCTTTACGCAAGGCCCACAGTGGTAGTTATCTCAGTCTCGTTCGACCCTACGATTCCGGCCTAGGTAAAGAGACAGAAACGGGCCTTCTTCACAGTAACTTGCACCCGGCAAATTTCTAACATAAATGACTTAACGCACTAATAACCATAATAATACTTCCGCTGTGGGAAGTGCGGAATAACGCTCTAATATTGAGAAGGGAAGAAATGGTCACTTTAACTAGGCTGTGTGTAATTCAAAAAGTAATATTTTAACAAGTGTAAACAGAAAATGTTTGTAAACTGTGTAATAGTATGTATGTGAAATAGTATAATAGGTAGCTGCAGTGTTATGGTATAACGTTAACTTGATTTTGTTTCATGAGTACTAGTGTAGTTAGATTTAATTATAGAGGAAATTAGCGATTTGATTCTGTTCTGTTCCTTGAGAAAGTTAATCCGCAAGTCAAAAAAAAAAAGTTGTTTACATTTTAACAAAACATTAAAACGCATTTACCAACTGATAACATGATTAAAAAATTCAATTTTGTGAAGACTGGATTTTCTTTATTTCTTCAGCTGGATAAAATTTCTCAAGGAACAGACCGTTTACACTATAATACGTATCTTACCTATTGCACAAATTCCTTGCATAATAAAACATATGGAGCTGACGAGACAAAATCCTTTAACAGTTTATTGTTATCCATTCATATTAAATCACAGTAACACAATGGCATCTACCAGAGACGGCCCGAGGGGCGTGCGGGGCCCCAGGCGAAGCGCAAGAGCGGGGCTTCTTCTCTATCATGTCTTATGAGATAGCAATAAAATGGCCCAGGAGCGGGGGCTCTATAAGCGCGGGGCCTTAGGCGACCGCCTACATTCTCACCCCCCTTGGCCAGCCCTGCATCTACATAATATCCATCCAATATCAAATATCATTCCTAATTTTGGGCGATATCCTGGCTTTCTCTTTCCTGACTGTCATATGAGACTAAATTTTCTCCAGATAATATTTCAAAACAGTTACAAAGCCATCATGAAATTCATTTAAATATTTTTTATTACTGTTGCTTGAACAATAGTTGTGAAATACTGTGGCAAAAGGAAGTTGTTGAATTGAGATTCTAAAAAAATAAAAGAAAAACTTATCAAACTGTTATTTTAGCAGTAGTATAAAGTTTGAATGGCGAACACATGAATTCAATTTCGACCTAACCATGGCCGAAAACGAAGACACTGAACATGGTAGAGGGTTAAAAAGGGAAGGTCCCGGGTTCGGGCCAACCGCGCGGCTATCGATCTAACAGTCTGGAGTTTTGGTCGGTTTTCTCCAGATAACGTGAATACGAGTTGGAACGCCTTAAAATGGCCTCCGCCTAAGTCACCTCTCGTTAGGCGGATAACCCTCGAATAGCTTTGCCTTAATGCACAATACAATCAATTTCTTGTATACCGAGGACTTTTTTTTTTTTCCTAATAATTACATTTAAGACGCTTATTATTTAAAAAATAACAATTTCTAGTCTATATATGTTTTCATAACAATGGTTTTGGCAATTTCAAATAAACAATGCATCGCGTTAAGTAATATGTTAATCAACTCTACCAGTATTTTTTAATTGTTTTCTATTATAAAAATTCATAGCTTTGTGGTGATGTAATTCAGAACCTCTATGAGAAAGAGTCACAGTATGAGGATTTTTTCAACTAAGTTTGACTGCACTTGGTTCTTGTCATTAATTATTTGTTTGTTTGTGGATTAAGGCCGATTGATTGCACTAGGGTCCTAGCCTACAGGGGAAATCCTAGCCCGTATTTAAGCGAGGCTTCGGAGAAAACCACGGAAAACTCCGAACGGCTAGGTCGATAAGCACGACGGGGGTTTGAACCTGGAACTTCCCGCCTTCCAGTTTCGAGAGCGAAACCTCTCGGCCACTGATGGGGCGATACTTGTCATTAAATAAGTGCAACTGATAATTCGCTATGAAAACTTACTGTTCCATAAATTTTTAGGAGTAATTTCATTTTAAACTAGAGAAGTGCTTCTTGACTTAATTAATACACTATGGCTAACTTATAAAGCTTATTTTTTATGCCTTTAAAATAATTATATGGGTTGCTTGCATAAATATATACAATGTAAGGGGCTCTGTGTGGCAAATTATAATATCTGTTCTGAACCCATTTTCAGATACATCGTGTTTTATTATTCAATCCCCTTAAAAAATGAAAAAAAAAACAGTTCTATGTTGTCAAATTCCAAACATTTCAAATGTTGTCAAAAAAACAGTTCTATGTGTGTTTGGCGGTAAAACCGTAAAAACGTCTCGAAATTTTTTCACCAAAGCAAAGAAATACACCAGAATAACAAAACAACACATACCGGTTCCGGGTCATATCTTATGTTAAATCATAACATTGAGAGATGTACATCATTTTCAGTACTGTCCAATGGCAGAACTTTGGAATGTTTTATAATGTTTACGGTTACATGACTGGACAACAAAGTCTAGGCCAGGAGTTCAGACGAGTACTTTTTGACGCATTATCTGATTGCAAAATAAGTATCTAACTCCCCGCTCCTCTGTGTTTTTACTACTCGTCCAATGTTTTCGATTGGACGAGTAGTATAAACTTGTTGCAGTATGGATTAATAAAAATTTTCTGTCTTTTCTGCATCAGATTCAACTCGATTCCAGCTATGTGTTTGTGTGTATCTCAGCACCAACCACAATGTATGTGTTTGTGTGTATCTCAGCACCCAAGTCACGTATGTTTTTGTGATGATGCATAAACACATGAAGGCAGGGCTTCTTAAATTTTATACCTTGCCTTCATATGCTTATTATTTAGTAATGATCTGAAGAGAAAGCAAATAAACATATATTTGTGGGATGATCCCAAGGAAATACGAGGGCAAGGTCTTGCTTTCATTTGTATTAACCCTTTAACGCGCAGTGTTCCCGCTCTGGGAACACCAAAGTCTGACATTTTGACTGTTGCCAGTCACGAAGAATAGATTTGATTTCTATAAAAATAGTTGCGGGTGACATAGCTCTACGAGAACTGCTGAAAAATGGAAGAATGCGAGAACAGCCGGACAGATTGCCCAATGCTGAAAAAAGGGCAGCCGTTGCCATCGCTCGACTTAACTACCAGCAAGATGGCGGACGATCGAAACGTTCATCGCGTGCCACAAATCCTTTTTTGACGCAGCTGGCTGTGCGCACAGCCAGCTGCGTCAAAAAAGGTATCACTATATTCCTTTCGTTTCCTTTCGACTCAACATCTTGCTGGTAGTTAAGTCGAGCGATGGCAACGGCTGCCCTTTTTTCAGCATTGGGAAAGGGTTGCGCCTCAAAGGGTTAAAACACTGATCATAAAGAAAAATAAAAAACTCAATAAATATATATTTGTGTAAAAAACGCTACTAAACAATTTACTAATGTCATTTCTTTGTATCACAAGATCGATGACATCACTATATTCCTTTCGTTTCGTTCGCAGAATCTGACGGTCACACGGGCTCAAGTGAGGATGACTACTCCAGAATCTACGGACGTCTCCGAACTTCACCAGCTCACTACGGATACTACCAACGCAAAGAGCTTTACGCCAGCAAGTGGCAATAAGCAAGAACACCAGTCGCTGTGTTCTCTTTTTAAAAAGATTTTGCTACTTCTAGAAAGCTTCGTCTTGCCTATAAATTTTCAGAACTGGTACCAAGTTATGGAATTAAAATCTACTGATTTACCACGCAAGCCGAAGAAATTTCCCTTCAGAATAGCTTTTAGGCTTGACCTATAATTCAAAACTGAGCTTCTGATTAAATGAGATAGTTTATGTTAAAACGTAATTGTCTTAATCGGTAAACTTGACCGATAAGGCGTCGTTATTCCACGTTTTTGTTTTGGTAATTTTTTTAATTATATAGTATTAAATAATAACAAGCTAGACACAAACAAAGAAACTTTGGTTTTCAAAGACAGAAACATTTTTTCTGCACATGCATTTCTCAGTATTTTACAAAATAGAAAATTTGTTTCTTCTATTATAGTATACAGAGCAACATTTTAAAAATACATTCTGCTATAATTATACCACTTCGGCATTTTCTGAAGATCAATCTTCAAGTACCACTAATGTTTAAGTGTCGGAATTCATTCTTATTCGTTATTTGTAAATAATCAAAAGTTATTACCACTTGAAATTTCTACTTTGAATAAAAATGTCCTGTTAAACATTGGTGCAGCCAATAAAAATATATAATTTGTTTGGAAGAAAAATTATCAAATTATAAAAATAGGATAATCTACAGTAGTGTACGACTAAATAAATAATGAATTGAATATATAGTAACATAATTTATTACTTCAATAAATAAAACAAATTCTATTAAATTTATTTTATGTAGACGTCAGGGAACAAATATCTGTATTAAAAAGGCAACACTGAAGCAAGGAAGTAGCTGGAAGATGTGTGAGAGCCATACGTAAAATGACACATACAAGTTACTAACTGCAAAAAATCGACGTGCAAAGACTCTAATTGATGTTCGTTAAGTTATGATTGTATTGATCGTTCCAGTATGTTTGATATGCGAGTGAACTTTGTGAAAATGTGGAAAAGTACGCAAGTTTGATTTTTTATTAAAAAAAATAGAACAATCCAGAAACGATTTTGATACTGCACTTGTTATTAAAAAAACGGGAATATTTCTAGTTTGATACTTTTTATTTTAAAAAAAAGTGTATATATATATCTGCATGCTATTTTTTTTAAATATATGTAAGTGTATTTATGAGAAGTAATATATTATAAATGTTGTAAAAAATACACTTATATATATTTTTACTGTTTAACAGCATACCGACATTCCTTAACGAAAGTATGTGATAAGTGTTGAAGTGGGTGACAAAATACATGGAATAGTATAGAAGATATAAACAAACATTGGGGTAGAGGGTTCTAATATATATACATAGATTTTTGACATAACTTTTTTTTACCTCGTTGAAATGTGACATTTTATTTTGTCGGTCAGTCATGTTGCATTGAAATTTGCTAATTTGACCCTTTGAAGCGCAAGCATTTTCACATCAGTATAGAAGACCCACTGGACAGACTGCCCAACGCTGGAAAAATGCTGCCGCGTTGCCACCGATCCATTTAACTACCAACAACATGGCGGTCGATCGAATAGCCCATCTGGTGCCACAGAGATAACAAAGTTTTAAGAAACAGCTGGTTGTGCGGCCGCACAGCCTATAACCGTAGGTCCTATAACCGTATTTGTTTTAGACCAGCAGTGAAAGCGTTGAAATAAGGTGGTTTCGCGGCGAAACCACCGCCCGTCCAATGGTTAAGCAATGGTTGTAAAACGCAGTAATTTAATGAATCTCGAGCAACTCAAAATAGTAATACGAGTATTTTCTACAAAATCGACGTATTTTAAATTAAAACTGGACAGTCCGCTTTACTTCGCAAGAAATATAAGCATCTGTAAAAGGGCGTATTTTTCAGCGTCGTATATGACAACCCATAAATGTTTTCAAGATTTAGCTGTTGTGCAAAAATAAGTCCGCTCCTGCAAACAAAACAGTGGTCTAATTATCACATCTATGAGCGTTGTGACAACTATCTTGCATTGAGATGGTATGTGATGACACATTTTAACGTTTAATTTTTAAAATTAGATTCTCAAAATTGAAAAGAAAATGGGGTTTTAGTCGCAACCACACTGAAAACCTACCCTTGTTTGTCATCTAGAAGATGCTCCACTGAAACCCTTTAACGGACTGCGGTCAAGCCGTAAAACCAGAACTTTCGACAGCTAGTTTCAAAAAAAAAGTTGCAACATATTTTCGCAACAGTTTCAGTGAGTTCTGGCGTTTAGAATTTATGTCTCAGTTTAAACAGAAGCAAACAAAATAATAATAAAAAAATGTCGCCTTCGAATAAGTGTGTGTTTTCTTACATGGAATGTCACTTTTTGATGGGGTGAAACATATATATTAGTTTATGATGTTTATATCTTCTATATTAAAAGTACCATTCTTGTAAATAACAATGGAGCAAATAGGTAATCATAGCAAATAAGGTAAACAACCTGATACTTGAGAAATATAGTGCTGCTTTCTCAAAATGAAACTGTACATAGAAATAGATTGTTACAAAGGATGCTTCAAGTTGACATTTGATAAAATCATTTTTTAACCTAACCTTTTCTCTCTACCTAATATTTTACTGAAGGAAAAAAAATTGTAAAAGGTGACCATATTTTTTGATTAATGTATCCTGTGCAAAATAAAAAAATTCTTTACTTAAAACCTGTTGCTTTCTTTTGTGACTGTTGTATTAATAGAAAGGAACTTCACAGAGCAGTTAACAGGAGAGGTGTGCCGGATATCCGTATCCGTAGGTATTTAAAGAAAAATAATCCGTATTCATATTCGTATCTGTCTGATAGAAACATCCGGATCCGTCAGTACGAAAAAAAATTATCCGGATCCGCCATTTTTCAGCAGACCTTCCACGGATCTTTTAATAGCTTTTCAGGGCAAGTCAAGCAAATGAAAAAATCAAACTATTCTGCTATTAATTAATTCTTAAAATGAGTTTTAATAATTTAAAATTATTAGCATGCATATATTATTGGAGTGACTTACTAAGCTTTTTGAATACTTCGACGTGGTGGGCCAAAACCCTTTCTTATGGCTTACGCAGCTGCATTTGTAGGAACTTGATGGAAATATGACTTACCATCATCAGTGCGAGAATACATTTTCACACTGATGTTGGTAAGTCATACTTACCGAAATCGGTCTGAGGCATTAACCCTTTCAAACCCAATGTCCATTACAATGGACATACATTTTTAAACCTTATCTCTTTTAACCCATTGACTTCAGAGCGTTGAAACTTGCTCCATGAATAGATAAAAGATCAATCTTTTTCACATGTTTGCGATTTTTGGGTTGGCAACAGTGCGCAGATGTTTACAGCTTGCTTTGTTTGAAAATGGCGTAAGGTTCTAGTCTGCAAAAACGCGAGTATTTTCTTTTATTTTGATTTATATGAATAATTTCTTCTAATGTGTTAGTAATTTTTTTAAACAATGTTTATAAGTTAATCTTAGCATTAGAAATAGTTTTATTGTATTACTGGTTATAATTTGGGAAAAAATGGAGCGTAATCACATGTCCATTACAATGGACATTCGGTACACGTGGTTGTGATTCTTTAGGTAGTTGAATTATTGATATTTTTGCTGTCGAATTTATTTTAGGCAATTGAATTGTTTTTAAAACAACCAACAGTTTATTAGGAGGATCAAATATTCATTTTTTATTTTAGAAAAATATAATTTGAAAAATTCGAAAGATCTAAAGGAAGTTTTAGATTATATAACTAGTGCTGAAATATCAGATACTGAAGAATTAGAATCTGATGATGATTGCTTTGTTGATAGTGGTAATCAAACTGTTGCAAAAGGTAAATTTTGTTAAAATTCTTGGAAATTTTTTTAGGAGTTTCAAAAAAGAACATATTAGATTTGTTACATTTCAAAATGAGATCAGCTTCAGATCTATGTACGGTTGGTTTAGCAAAAAATAATTAAAAAATGGGAAGGCCATCATTATCACCTATTGTACAAAATAAAAGGGTATGCCAAAGAGCAGTTGAAACTCGACCTCATCCTGAGATTATCAATGACTCTGTAGATCAAAAGTTGATGATAAGCATGGAGCAACCCGGTGTAAAAATTACGGTTGCAAAGGTAAAACCCATATCTACTGCAATAAATGTACAGTGCATTTATGCTTTACTATGGGGAGAAATTGGTTTTTTTTATATCCATGTCAAAAAATTTAAAGTTTATCTATTTTGGTATATATAAAAGCAGGACTGTGTCAAAATTCTCTGTAAAACTAGGTATTATTGCTATGTACCTCCTCAGGTGTAGTAAAATTACTACACTATTAACAGTTTTAAACTTATTGAGTGATGTAACATTTTTATGTAGATTTGTTACTTTAAAAAATTGATATTTAGAACAAAAATCGTAAGGGAAGTTCAAGCATTGAATATTTGACTTTTGCAACCTCGTAGATCGGTTGTCCATCCCAATGGACATTTGCATATTTTCTTAAATAATTACATTTTCCTTAATTTTTTACTTTAACATGCTTATTAGTATCATATTATGATATTTTAGAATGGTAATTATTTTTTTTACTCACAGCATTAATGTGGGGTCTGAAAGGGTTAACTCGCATTTTGACTGATGATGGTTAGCTGCGCCATCACGTCAAAATGCATGCATTGGGGTTTGCTAACGTGTTTCTTTCTACGTTATTCATCTGGCTACAAATTTTATCATAACTTTGCTTTAGTTTTCAAATAGTGAGTACACAACAATTAAAAAAAGCCATAGATTAAATTCCATCAAGTAATTCTCTGTATACATTAAGAAAGAATTTCAGAATTATAAGTACATTAAAATAATTCTGATAAAATACTTGCAATTTTTGGTGGAAGTTTTATCATGGACAAGGTTTCGTATATATGGCCATGGCCTACGGTAAATTTAAAGTGTACTAACCCTAAAGTGTTTAAAAAACTTTTCTGGGTTAAAAAAAATGGCAGATTTTTTTATTTATTTATTTTTTTTTTTTTAAGGAGGAGGAGGGGTGGGGCCCGTCGTAAATACCTGCTCTGGGTCCCGAAAATCCTGTCGGCGGTCTTGAGTCTTAGTATAAGTCCAGAATCCTGCGGATCTCGCCAATTCCTAATTTCGGATCATTTGCAAAAAGCTCGGTGAACACGGAATGCCAAATATGTTCAAATGCGGGGAAACAGAGCATCTAAAAAAATGTTTCAAAACAAAAGTACTAAGAAGTTTTTTATTGTAATTATAAGCCTTTCTTTTTATAATTTTACATTTGTTGTCCAATTACTATGTAGCACTCCAGTAAACTTTTCGGGGTCCTGGGCAAATGTTGTTTGTCTGACAAGGCTAAATTTAAAGAAATTTTTAAATATCTCGAAAGCTATTGATTTTTCAGCAAATTCCATTTCTTCCAAACTTTATTATATACCCTAGCCTAAAATAGAATTCTCCCGTACCCTCATTTCAACTCTTAAATTTCAAAAACTTTAACTTTTATAATACTAGATTTATTGTTCGACTGCTAAGTAGCAGTCTATTCTCAAACTTGAAAAGCTTGTCCTAAACTTAACCACTACTCCAGAGAGCAAGTATAGAAAAAGCTTATAACATAATTAAAATAATATGTATGTGAAGAGTTTTTTATTTTTATTTTTTTATTTAATTGCACTGTAAATGAAAAATTTCTATTTTGGCAATGATTCGAAAATTGGTAAATTCCCCATGAGCTTGAACTGGGGTTAGACGTAAAAGGTAATTATTTAATTATGATAAATGATTTTCCAAGACAAAATTTAACTGCTATTTTTAATATGTAAACACTCTGACTTCGAATTAAAATTTACAGAAAGTGAAAGGATAGGGTGTGTCTCCTTGAAAGGACGTGTTATCTATAATACTTATTCTGTTTCTCTTTTCAAACAAAAAGTAAGAAATTGGTTAATTGGAATGTGAAGGGTAAAAGTAGGCCGTTGCTTGCAAGATATAAAAAAAAATTAAAAATCTGAAACACTTCCGTTTGTCAAATACCCACTAAAGTGCAATATATTAAAAGCGTATCATAATCCATGCGTCGTCCCTATTTTTCTTCTTCATTCCATTAATTTGGAATGGGCATCATATACCATGAATGTACTGTGTTTGCCTTCCTTATTCCATAAAACACTTCTTTGGAATTGAAATCCACACTAAAATCGCCAATTAAAACTGCTTTACAGTCTTCGTCAGGCACATTCTAGCTATACTTCTCGTCTGCAGGGTTTCCGAGCAGTTGTCCTGATATAGGGTGCTTTTCAATTTGGATATTCATTCCCTCCAACCCACCTTTAATGATAATTGAAGGATTTGCTGCAAAAAGGACGTAGTTCCAACTATTAAAGTTTGTGGGAAACAAACAAAAAAATCTAGGGGTTCAACACAAACTAACGAGGCAGGCAGCTTCATCTCTCGAGTAACACAACAACTAACGATTGGGGCTCAATACTTTTGGTACCAAGTGCTTTTTTTTTTTTTTTTTTTTACTGCAAGCAGTGGCGGCAGCTAACCATTATCAGTAAAAAATCTCTTCCTATTATGTAGCACAATTATTTTAATAATTTAACTTTAAAGGGAAAAAATGCACGCATTTTATTCTATTTTCATACTATCCATTAAAACAAGCACATAAAAAAACTATAATTATGATTTTTCCCTATCTAAACCGTCACTGACTGCAAAATACTACATGTTTCTCCAAACTCCCGAAGAATGAAACCAGACCCCGAATAAGACATTCGGTGGCCCAGGCCCAGCATTTTTGCGGGGCCCCTGCGTGGTCATTTCTTGTTGGTCATACCGCTTATAATCATAAGGTACCAATATTTCTTCGCAATTTAACACATAAAGGGGGGCGAGGTGCTTAGATTCAAACTATCCAGCGTAAAAAGTTCTAACTTAAAGTTCACAAATTTTTAGCTTTTAATGTAGAAGATGTGCTTCAGAATAAAAGGACGTCACGTCAGTGATTACTCCATGCTGGAATTCGTGGGATCTTAACTTGAAGTTTGTTTTTTTCCCTAAATATAGTGTCAGCAAACGCTTTTGCTCAGCGGTATATGTTGTCAATCTCTTTATTTATTTCATTACTGTTAAAAATTTAGCTTAACTCAGCGGTTCTCAACCTTTTTAAAATCGCCCCCCCCTTCACATTTTTCAGCATACATTCAGTTTTTTTTATCTTTAACAATGAACATTTAATCGAATTTTCTACAAAAGAAAGTTATCAGTAAAGTTTGAATGAACATTTTAAGCGAAAATGGATATATTTTTGAGTAAAAATGAGAATAAATAAGATGATTTTTTTTAAAGCATGCATTACTACTTGCTCTTTGGTTTTCTAGCGCCCCACAGGTTGAGAAACGCTGGCTTAACTCATTACTTTTAGGAATAGAACTTAAAACTATTTTGATAATTTTGGGATCCCATAAAATTTGGGGGGCCTAGGACATGGCCTAGTTGGCCTGTGCGGTAATCAGGGCCTGAAGGAAACTACTGTGTGACTGGGTTTAGCGTGGAAAATGGGCAAGCTGCCAGTAAAGGTCAATCCAAATGAAACGGTCGAGGAAGGAAGAAAGTGAGCGGAGTGAATGCACGTCTTTCGTCTTGTTCATTGAATTCTTATTCTTAGTTCAACCGATTTGATAATATCCTTCTGAATTTTGTGGTTGTATTTGTAAACATAGTAAACCTAAAGAATAAAATACAGTGAAATCCCTATATAACGATATTTTGGGGGTCAAAATAATATATCGTTGTAAAGAGAATTATCGTTATAGAGAGAATCGATATTGGAACGGAAAGATTTTTGATTTTTGTTCTTCATATATCCCATACCCCTGCGGTGTCACCAGAAAGTGTGCTGTTTTCATTCAGCACACCATCGCAAATAATATATAATAAATAAAAGGAGAGAAACATGTTTATACTTTTCAGTAGTTTTCACAACCCTCACAAATTTTAGTTAAATACCCTTGCCGCCTCGCCAGGGATTCTAGCGGAGATATAGTTTATAAATATTTATAGCATATTTGAATAACAAATATATAATGTCTAAATAAATAGTACCTGAATGCCACAAAAGCGTTTTTTAAAATATATTAGATATTAATTGAAAACACATACCCATTAATTTATCCTTATTTATTTTGCTTCATGCTTTTATCAAAATCTTTTATGATGTCGAATTTCACTTCGATAGATATTTGTTTTCTTTTAGCCATTTGCTTTCGATTTTCACTAAACAAACTTATAAGTAAACAAAACTCATAAATAATTTAAAATATCCTCGTGTAATAATCGACCTCGATAGGATTTATCGGCGGTTAAAATTCTTACTCAAGTTCAGACAAAAGAACGTATTGTTTTCTATGTCAGTTCCGGACCGGTGAAAGGAATCCTTGACCATTTTTTAAAGAGGGGGATAGGAATCAAAGATGTGTCATCCAGGAAATGCCAACTGCCCTTCCACCTTACGAGAAATGCACTTTCTCATTACCATAGGGTTACATCAGCAAAACGAAACTTAGACGTTCTTTGGCAGAGGCGTGGTCCAACCCGTTCCAACCACATTTTACCTCGACTTTCTTTGTGTAGCTTTCAATGTCTGTGCATGAGTTGGGCTTCTGATGCATCGTAGAAAAAAAATATATCGTAGTAGAGAGAATTATTGTGATGTAAGGGATAATTATTACCACCGTTGTAGAGAGAATTATCGTTTTAAAGGATATCGTAATACAGAGAACTGTTTTACATTAATCTAAAAGGAATTCAGCTAGGACTATGAAAAAATATCGTAATAGAGAGAATTATCGTTATAGAGGATATCGTTGTAGAACTGTTTTACATTAATCTAAAGGGAATTCAGCCAGGACTATGGAAAAATATCGTATTAGAGAGAATTATCGTTGTAGCGAGATTCTACTGTATCTGGAACATCTAAGAATAAATCGTTTCTAAGTAATTCAGCAAGCGTACATTTGACTGGGCACCCGCAAGAACTAATGGACGTGCCTGTTTCCGCCTCTAAATCGGATGATTACGTTTTCATCTAATCGGTACTCAAACAGTACCTCCTTTTAGAACCGCAGAAAACCCTTCAACTGCCAGCATGAGGCAAAGTCAGCATATTTCGATTTTAACTCTCAGTCTTGCTCCAGCTACAACAGCATAACAGTTGGCACACAAAATGACCGAGAGTGGATAAAGTACTGAACATTGGGAGATGGCTGAAGTGTAGAAGTGCAGGGATCTGTCCTCTTGCGTGCTTGTCGATCTAACAAGTTTTGAGCAGTTTTCTCCAGAAATAACGCGAGTGCGCATTTAAAGCCCTTAAAAGGATGCCCAAAACATCCCGCCCCCCTTAAGCAGACAGCCATCGTGTAGCTTTGCCTTAAGACAAAGACACAGAAGTTGTCTTAAACCAGTGCTTCCCAACGACTGGTGATCTGACTGACGCAGATCTGATTAAAAAAATTGAATTCACTTCTAAAATTATTTAAACCTCTGAACTACTTTCCACAATTATAAGCATAAATACATAAACAAAATGTCTGTATCAAAAGTAAATATATTAAATATTCATCCCATAATTTGCCGACTTAATCCATAATGTTTACTAGAAGCAAATACGAAAATCCGTTTTCACGCCTGTATACTAGCTTCCGAAAAAAATTTCTGTTAACGTTTAAGACAACTGTACTGATAGTCGAGTTTTTTAGCCTGCCTGCTAAATTGCTTGTTACATCCACTAGCGTAACTGAGTGGGGTCTGGGGTAGGCTAAATTCAACTTAGAAAGATTTTAGCCAACTGTAATACGATTTACTATTCAAGTATAAGAGATGGAGCCCTGAACCTAGGCTTAACTTTTATACACGTATTTACGGAACTTTCGCGATTAAAATGTGGAACGTGGCTAAAAATAGCGGGTCTAGCTTATTTATTACAGGAAGGCGAGAAACACAATTAAAATCAGGTGTAATTTTTTCATTTTAAATAGTTTTATTGAATATTATGCTTACTACTTTGGCACAGTTTTACAAGAAACATTAACAAAAGTTAAAAGAATCAAGCAAAATAATGAAAAATTAAAATTAATCCTTAGAATCTTCCATCTCTCTTCTTTATAATCAAAACAAATAGTACTACCATTTGCAATTAAATTAAATTTTTATTCCCTTTCACAAATAAATAAAACCTTTTTACTTTGGTTTTTAAAAAATAATTAAAACAACCCATAAGTAGGTATCTATAATATACCTATAAGAGAAACTTATACTAGTAAGATCATTATAATTAATTATTTGAAGGGAAGAAAACCTTAAGATATATTAAACCACTTTTACTCAGTGAAATCCACAATATTACTTATTTAGAAGAAAAACCTTGAAGTATACAATCACTTCTGCTGAGATCATATATATTTAGGCAAGAAACTTAATATTTAAAATCTCTCTTCTGAAATCATTATAAATTTATCAAATTATTAAATTACTTATCTATAAAAAAGCGGGACATCTGGCGTCGCGCACGCCTTTCGCGGGACTTATCCTCTAAAGCCCTAGCGTAGATACGGAACGTCCCGGCTCTCGCGGCAGGCCCGGGAGGACAGGGGGACGTGTCCCCCTGCGCCCTCTGCTTGAGGCGTCCTTTGCGCCATAAGCTAATGAAAGAAATTCCGAAAGAATTACATTTTCATGTCAAGAAATTAACGTTGAAAAATTGTTTTAAACTAAATTTTTTTTCCTCGAGTGCAAGGGCGGAGGATGTGACCGCCCCCCCCCCCGAGAGAAAAGAAATTGATGTAAAAGATTCCATTTTACTACCATAAAATGGATGCATATGTCAATCTTCTAATTACCCCCCCGCCAAAATTGCATTAATCCACCACTGCTCGAGTGTTCTAGTTTTCAAAATATAAAAATGTAGATTTACTATGAAGATACTATGAAGATTACTATGTAGATAACTAAGAAGAATGAAATGTACGAAAAGTTTAACATTTTAAATATCTATGAACTGTAATATTCCCCTTATTCAATTTCCACCGGCTTGAAGGACTAACAGTCCATGATTTCTGAATGGCATCGACCCTCAGTCTGCTTCTACTTATATCGGTTAGTGGATTTTTTCGGTTGTCAATGGTAAAATACGATGTCTAAAAGTATTCGCGACATTTCATATTGATAGTGTAATTTTCTTTGTTTTTCACAAAATCATAGCTAGGGGTCATGAGGGCCCAGTGACGTATTATTGCAATTTTGTGGGGGGGGGGGGAAGCAGGGGCGTAGCCAGGGGGGATATCGGGATATGGATTAATGATCTCAAGATTAATGCCGTGCAGAAATTCCGTCTATTTATGGACATATAAGTTCAAATCTGCCCTCCCCCCCACAAAATTTTCCTGGATACGCACCTAGGGGGGGGGGAGGGTTAGTTGGAAGATTCACACACTCATCCATTTTATGGAAGTAAAATAGGATATTCAACATTTTTTTTTTCTCATGAGGGACGATCTCCCCGTCTATCCCCTTTAGTCCCCTTGAATTTTTTACCTTAAAGACTTTTTACTATTATGCAGGAAAAGACTACCAAGTGCGCCCTTCTGAGGCTTGCGCCCCTGGCACCTGCCAACCTGGCCAGCTCCTAGCTACGGCACTGCTTTTGCAAATTAATACTATTCCCCCCCGCCCCTCCAAATAAAATAAAATAAAATGGAAATGTCATTTTCCCAGAAACTTAAAGCAATTGTGTTGCTAGAAGGGGGGCAGCAGTTGCTCCCCTTAAGTCTTTCATTGGTGCAGTCGCATACAACGCGAACCTTTTTTTTTACTGCTGTACAAAAATAAATAACTAATTAAGCCTTATAATTTTTTAACCTTCAAAAAGAAGGTAGTGTTCCTTTCTAAAGACAACTTTGCTAGTCGAGCTCTTAAAAAAAAAAAAAAAAAAAAAAGTGTATGCGTGTAATCTTTACGCGCGATTGAAGTAAAACTTCTTTGACGTTTACGACGCATATCACTGAAATGATTAAACTTAAAATAAATATAATATTATAATTTAATTATATTTATTATTCATGTACTTTACAAAGATTATATAAATGTTATATTCATATTATTCATTGGAAATAGGTACTTGGAGGTCATCATAATTTTTATGTATGGAATTATAGGTTTGTGGTAATTATAATGTGAAACATAAATTTAACTCTCTAAATTTGCTAATTTTCTTGAAGATACAGCATGTATCGTTGTACCGAAACGCGTTGTTGATTGAAGTCGAGAAGTATTCATAGTTAGATCCAATTTTTCTTTTAAAAAATCAACTAACGACTGAGAATCTTGAGAACGAAAATTAACATTAAAATCTCCAGTAAGGATCATCGGTAATTCATGATAATTACTTAGAATCCAGGAAGTGTCCATGTTGTAGTATTATTCTTTAACTGTTTTCGTATACCATTGTTCCGTCTGAAGGTTGGGTCTAATGGAGGGGGATGTCCGTAGTCTAGTATTATACTTTAACTGTGTTCTTTAATTGATGTTTTCCTCTGTTTGTGGGGGGGTTCGAATGCAGGTAGTGTAATTTTGTTGTGTTTTTCTATCACAGTGTTCTTAAGCATTGATTTCGTCTGCTAGTAGGTTTCGAATTATTATTCTGTATCCATGTTTTTAAACTGCAGGTTCTGTCCATTGTTTGGGATTGATTGCAGCCAGGGTCCGTTTCTTACGTACTAACATTTCTTAAAATACATCTTTTCGGTAAAATAATAACAGACACGACATACATAATATTTAGGAGTTTATTGGCCTAACGGCCAATGCAACTGGCATTTGACAAATAATAATATCACTTCACTTCGAAACTATTGCCTATATTCACTACGAAATAGTATTCTAAGACAATTATGTAATTAAAACACGTCTGAAACCAGTAATTACTATATATCACGCTCATAAGTCTATGCATTTAATTTTTTGAAGTTTTGATAATTCAACGATCTCCATTTACTTCGCCTCGATGGAAATATAAACCACCTGAGATGCGCAGTTACCCAGTGTGCGTAGCGCCATCTGTTTGCAACAACGGCGTTATCCAACTTTCTAAGCGAAGTGTCCCCTCCTATAAATTTACCTTCGTGGGATCGAAGTATGATCCTCCAACAGTGTTCTTAAACGAAAATTTCCCTCTGCTGTTTAGGTACATTTGCAGCCGAAGTCCCTTTAATTGTGGTGTTCCATCTCCTTGTTCTTAAACCGATGTTCTGCCTTGAAGTTGGGTTAGAATCCAGGAAAAGTGTTCTTAAACTGACGTTTCCAACTACTTTTCCGGTTCGATTGCAGACAGGTTCCATTTCTTTGTGCTTTTCCAAAACCTTGTATATTATTCATCTAAAAATAAGGATTATCGACAACCTCCTGTGAGGTTGGGATTACATGTAAAATATTATGTTGGATGTACCTTCAAAACGCTTATTGATATATAAATAAAGATTGATGTCTCAAAGAAATGGCGAGAAATCGCCGTTTCTTTCCCTAACAGGTTCCCCGTATTTTTACACGATGAATGTTAAAGCGTATCAAGAGTTAGTCAAAATACTAAAACAGCTTTCTGGTAAGCGGACGCCAAATATTAATCACTGCACCAAGTCGTTTATTTTAAAACGCGTTTGGCATTTGTATGTTCATCAAATACCACCACGGCAGTAATAATTCTATGTCTGAAAATAAGTACTAGCCACAATCTAACGATACACAATCAAGAAAATAAACGTTAGACCTCTTAAAAACAATTTAATTCAAAAGTTATTTCCCAACGGAAATCTTCACAAACTCCTCAGAGAGTATAGAATTTTACAACTAGTTGCCATCGGCAAAACGAGATATTTAAATACATATTTTGTGGATAACGTTGCCATCTCAAGAAAAACTAAATAATGATAGTAATGATAATGCATTTTCAACAATGAAGTCCGCGAAAGGAGCGAGCGGTCGAAAATGTAGGATTTTTCGTGATTCTTCTTTTTCAGGCGCGCTTGCCGTGGAGTATATGACATATACGTCACTTCCTTTACTGAGCGTTACTTCCGTCAGAAAAAAAATCTGAGTTACCCCCTAGTCGCGACTAAAGAAGTTTTACTTAAAAAAAAAAAAAAAAGAAAACCCTTTTTAGTAATATTATCATTTAACAAACTTTACAAATTAGTAATTTTTTCAAAGTAATTTTAACGACGTGTAACGAAACACAACCCAAGCAGCAAGAAATCCCCGGCCTCATCTCGGCCAACTGTCTTCACGGGACCCCAATTTCACCCGTTCGACCTCGGCGCAGGACTTCCGTTGAAGGTTGGGGATGTCAGGTCGGGTGACGGTCCCTGGACTGTCTACTCCGGAGGGATTCTGTGCGTCTCCGGGCGATTTCCCGAGGATTCCCCGACAATTTGCTCTCTTATCCTGATTCAGTCGAGATTGTATCTATTGCTTTAGGGACGTTTTTAATGAGCTATACCATATAAATTTTCCACTTCAAATTGATGAAGAAAGTGGTTCTTAATTCGGATAATTAATTCTAAACTTCAAATAAAGATGTTAATTAATAGTTATATTTCCAAAATAACAGTAACTTTTAACACCCATCAACACCTAATGTAGTATGCTAAATTTCACAATTTAACTAATATAATTTTTATTCGCCCTTTCATTTTTATAGAATTTAAGACATATCTAGCTCTCTTAAAATATTTTCCTATTAAATAAGAAATAAATATCTAATATTTAGTCATGAATCTAGTCTAATAATATTTTAGAAATCAGATGAGTAAATTATTTCTGTGTTAAAACGTTGAAACTTGTGCTGAACATAAGTAAATCGTTATGCATTTATTTAATTACATAATTATAGTGTCACATAAATTAAAATATATATTGTGATACTTTGAGTACATACAAGAGAAAATTCTTCTTGGATAAATTCAAAATGTCCCAGTTTATTTCAAGGAAATTCAGCGATTACATAATTAAATTTATAATGAGACTTATATTAAATGCAATACATAAAAGCACATGGGGAAGTATTTGTGCTAACCATACAGAGTTATATAAGGACTTTTAAAATGCTCAAAATGCTAGTTAAAGAATGAAGAAATGAAACTAGTTCATTTGCAATGCTCACGTTTAATTTCAATGTTATAAAAAGAAATAGGTTTTGGAAATATGTAATGGAAAAAATATTTTCAGTATTTTATTAATTTTTTAAAATATTCGATGTTTTATTCTTTTAAAAAAGGCTGCAAAGTCGTTGTAAATCATAAATTGCTTACTTCGACTTCAGATTCAATTATATTATGCATGCAATTTTATTTTCTGTTCAGCAGAGATTTCAACAAGTAACAAAAGTACATTTGTTTTAAGTGAACAAACACAGAAATAATTTACTAACCTTTTTAAATTGAGTGTGTTTCTTGTTGGTATGTTATCTTGTGTAAGCCGTTAAACTTTTGAATATGCCACCCAACATTTTGCATCGCAACACTGCACTGTGTCAAACGAAGCTAACTAAACGCTCCCGAAAAAAATACTGCCAGGCAGAATGAAAAGGGGGCTTCTTATTGGATGGAAGATAAAAGAGATAGGAGCGGGCGAAATTCTTCAAATCGACGTGAGGGGGGGGGGGTAGCGATGTTGTACTAGGAAGCAGCATCTCCCTTTCATCCCCCTCCCCCACAGACAACGCCATCTCTGAATAGTCCTTTCGAAAATGGACGTCGAACAAAAATTCCCGAGTACTAGCCGATGAAATACACAGTCGGCCAACTTTTTACCGAACTCTTTTGCTGCCTGGGAAACACACCTATTTTATCCCAGACTCTCATAATTTTACACTTCTTTCGCGTTTCCATATGATAAGGTCATAGCGTCAAGCAGAGGGAACATGTATGTTCCTTGAAAAACCATGCTGAGTAACACGATTTCTAAGCACCCTTTTTTATCTTTCCCTACATTTCGCACACTTTCAGGCGACAAAACGAGATTACCTCCATCCATCTGGGTCGGGTCTGGCATGGGTGTCCGGTATCTGTAAACGGGCACCGCCACCGATCTGTCCATAGAAATATATATCTGTATGGCGCGAATGTTTCAGATGTACGTGTACGAGTGTTCAGAAAAAAAAGAAAAAATTCCAACTCCCACTAAATACTAGAATCCACTGTAGTATGGTAGTAAAAGAGGGGGGCTGTGGGTCTTCTCCATAAACAAAAAACCAGCGCTTAAACTATAAAATTAAATATACTTCTACAAAGATGAATTAAATTATACTTCTACTTTAAAGTGCATTCATATATTGCTACAAAAAGCAGTGTGCCATTGTATTACTTAACTTAACAGTATGCAATTTAATTAAGAAATTTTGAAAAGGACTTTTAAAAGATAGTATAATTATTCTAAGCACTATGATTTAGAAGAATGATTTGCTTTCAAAAAAACTAGTTTTTCAAACTGATTATCGATCAGTAAATTTCTTTTTGGAGCATTTATAATACCTGCAAAGGAAAAAAGTCTTTCGACAGGAGCACTAGTCGGCAAACTTGTGTTAAATTTCATGAAAATTTCTTTTACTGTCGGATGTGAATTTAGAACTTTGAAATCTGTTGATTTTTTCGGAAAGAAACTGCAGCAATTGGAGTTCAACCGCATTTTGAGAATTTGTGGTATATGGTTCGCAGTCATTAAATTCAAACCCGTCATCATCATTTGTAGTAGTTTTATCTTCAACTTCTCTCGCACTACTCTAAAATTACTTCATTTTGATAATTACAACATTAAAAATTGAAAAGCTTACTGAAATGTTTCATTTATTTCATCCAAGCCAATAAAATAAAATCTTAAATTATGATAAGAAACATAAATTTATGGTTCAAGCTCTTAAAGCGAATTCAAACCCATATTTAATATTTTTTAATACAGACATCAATGGTGAGGTTCAAATTTCTGAGAACTCGAACACGATCCATCCATGATTCTAAATATAGGATGAGAAAAAAATGAGTAAATGATGAACAATTAAAATTAATAAAAGAAACTTAAGGTTTACTTAGATTTCCAAACAAGACAATTTAAAAAAAAAAAATTATATACTATGTATACTGTTTCTCTCTCATCCTTTTTTAAAAAATAGGACAAGCATGCTTTGATGGAAAGAGAAGTAAATATGACTTGCAGAACATTCAATTAAAAAAGTTTTTAAAAAAAGGCGTTGAAAAGCTTGTGTATTAATATTTATGACTTATTGAATTCAGTTAAACATTTGAACAAAAGAACTCAGATAAATCAATTTCATGATAGGATTGAAGTTTTACCTTTAAGAGAGTTTTAAAATTTGTAGTGGTTTTGAATGCTCCACTTACGATAGACCTTTTGGGTTGGAAAAGCTGGCACTGACCCTTAACTTTCTCATTTGTATCTACAGATAAAATTTGAAAAAAAAATTCCACTGAGAATTGCACAACGACTTGCAAATTCATCTAAACTGGAAGTTTGATCCATCTCGTGATATAACTTCAGAAATACTGACTGGCTTATTTTTCTGTAACTTGGTAACGCATTTGAAAGGGTTTATAAATTCTTTTACAGAAATCCAGTGAATATTCCTCAAATATGTTTTTCTCCTTTTTCAGCTTCATTCACATTTGTGAATCAGTTATCAGCAATACAGAATGCCTAATAGACCAACTATCATTAAACTAATCTAATTAGGCGTGTGAGATTTCTTCCCTCCTTCTTGCTAAATATAACCTAAGCGTCTCAAAAAATCCTAACACCTCTTTAGTTACCATTTCTAACACAAAATAGAGCAGATGCAACAGAATTGTTTATGTCATGAACTGGGGAAAAATTTATGCCAGCAGTCCTATTATTTTTGTATTTTTGTTTAATTTTTCCAAACCTAGCTAATTTTGATGTTAGATTAATTTAACTTCAGAATGATAAATGTATTTTCGGTATTTTGAAAATACAAAATACATTGAAAATTTATTTTAAAATACATTTTCAAAATACTTTGGTTTTTCTTGTGAAAATACAAAATACAAATGTATTTTGAAAATAGTACTTCAAATACATGTATTTGCGATACTGCCCAACTCTGATTATGAAAGCGCTATGGGCGTCAACAGAATATTTTTCCGGGTGGGGTGGGGGGAGATTGGCCAAGATTACTTCACCATACCGTTACTATGATGGAAAGAGAGAAAAAGAAGAAAAAAAAAAGAAAGAAAATCTGAAACACTTTCAGATTTTAAATACGCACTAAAGTGCTATATATTGAAAGTGTATCATAATTTACGCGTAGTTTCTATTTTTCTTCCTTATTCCATTAAGTTGGAAAGTGCATCATTATTCATAAGTGTGCCGTATTTTTCTTCCTTGTTCCATAAAACCCTTTGTTGGAATCGAAATCAAACTTAAAATCGCCTACTAAAACTATTTTACAATCTTCTCGAAGGATATTACAACTATACTTCACCGTTTTAAATATTGGTTCGAATGTGCATCCTAATCTATGAGTATGCCGTGTTTGTCTTTCTTAAGTTCATTCCTTCTTTAACACCCCGACTCTCGCTAAGGTGGCGATAGTTAAACATGTGCAGTTACAAGGACGATTTTTTGTATTTATGTGGCAATCGTAATTTAGAATTAAAACGGCGATTTGGAACAACCTGTAAGTACAGCATTCCGTTACATTTTTGTTTATTTTGGGTTGCCAATTAATGTAGTTTTAATAATCAAGTGTCTTCAAATTCCTTAACAGGTGCGTTTATCGCTAATTTATGTTCACTTTAGTTTTCTTCTAGTTCTTTTGGGAGCGTTGAAACTTGTGCATAACTCCTAGAGACCCATGACTGCAAAGCTCGCCAAAGTGCTGGGATATTTTAGGTTGGCGAGAGTGGGGGCGTTAAAATAGGAATCAACTCTTTCTTGTACCATAAAACACATCTTTGAAATCGAAATCTATCTTAAATCGCCTACTGAAACTATTTTACAATCTACGCCAGTCATATTTCAACTATATCGCGTAGACATTTTAAATACTGTTTGGAATGGGCATCATAATCCGTGAGTGGACCGTGTTTTCCTTCCTTGTTCCATAAAACACTTCTTCGGAATAGAAATCTATATTAAAATCGCCTACCAAAACTGCTTAAATATTTTCGCCAGGCATAGTCAAACTATACTTCACCTTTATAAATACCATTTGGAAAGTGTATCGTAATCTATGAGTTTACTGTATTTGTCTTCTCTGTTCTATAAAACACTTCTTCGGAATTAAAATCTATATTTAAATCGCCTACTAAAACTATTTTACAAAATTCGCCAGGCGTTTTCTAACTATACTCAAAATATATTTATAAAAATTGAAAAGTGACACGACGCGCTAATTGTAGGAAAATCGTGTCTACACAAAAACCGTGATCAAGCGAAATAGCATTCAAGTGCTAAAAAAACAGTTACAAAAAGTGCATGCAAAATCCAGGGAGGGAGCTCCCCCCCGTGTTCTATGTTGCCGACGCCTATGGAAAGCGCCCTCATCATCCTTTGTCCACCGCCCTCTCAAGGCACCCAGCACGGGCCTGTCTCGCGGCACGGTTGGAAACCCTAGTTGAAGTCCACCCTAGGAATATACAAAGAGCAGAGCCTACTCAATTACGTCAATAACCCCATCTTGCAGAAAAACATGGAATGTAAGTATGATCAGACTGTTCATGACAATCAAAAGTACACGGAGTTAGTGCAAGGCACACGTGAAATCTTGATTTGGAACCAACACAGAAATGAATTTTGGTTTTAACATCAAATAAAATATCAAAAGTGTACGCGTGTATGTAGATAAAATCAACTAAATCTCACTTCTCTTTTAAAGCTGGATAAAACTTTCAGTGACAGTCTCGAATTCCTTTCATTGGAATATGTTTACTAGTGGAGAACTGTATAAATTAGAAATAGGGAAACTATGAGCTAATTGCCAAGTTTATCTTATCTCGTATTCGAACTCCAGATGTTTGCTAAAATAGACGAGATTTTTTTTTTTTTAAGTCAATATTTTTACCTTAAAAGTGGGACACTCATGTTTGTACACTTACAATTTTTACTAGTGGTGTGGGTTATGAACAATTGTGTAAAATACTTCCTTTTACACAATAATTACGATAGATAGAACAGCTGTGTTAGTTGTTAACAGAGCCCCAACTAGAGGCAGAGGAAGGGGGGGAGCAATCGAGCCACGTGCCCCGGGCGCCATGTTGAGGGGCGCGCCAGAATTAAGGTTTGAGCCAAGACCTCCTACATACTAAACAGACCTAGGAAGAGGGGAGCAATCGAGCCACGTGCCCCGGGCGTCATGCTGTGGGACGCGCCAGAATTAAGGCTGTTCTTCGATAAAAAAGAACTCTGTTTTTAGTCTTGGTACACAAATTGAAATAAACTAATAGCACCATGGTCTCCAAAAAATTCCAGATGGTTCTTCATAAGCTGTTTTACACACTGCGATAAGCGAAAAAGCTGTGGCTTTTGTGAAATTTTCAGAAAAATTTCTTAAAACATGGATCTGAGCTGCAAGATTTTTCGAAGAGTAACACGCTTTACGAAAATTTCCGATTTTTAAGACTTTTTTCTAAAAGTTTTGAAACTGATACAGATTGACCTGTCTTCGCAGTATGTAATACAGCTTGTAAAGAGACAGTTTCAAAATTTTGAAGTGCCTGGCATATTTAGTTTATTTGTAATTATGTACCAAAATCACATGATTTTTTCGAATAACACCGTTAAGTTTGGAGCCAAGACCAGCTACATACTAAACAGATCTGTTCATACCACGCAACTGTACAGGAGAAAATGTCCGTGTCTAAAACTGGATTACGCAGCTAATGCCACCAGATGGCAGTACTGTGTTTTTCAGGTTTTTTTTGTAAACAACATGCAAACTCCTTTGATTCATCTTGTATTTTAAGTAGTGTTCGCTTTTAAAATTCACTTTTGTAAAATAAAACAAGCCTTTTTCCAGTTTCAGTAATATCAGTTTGTCTTTAAAAAACTTACTAGCTTAAATAAGAAAAAATCTGGAGTGACTCCACTCGACTTTCCGAACACTTACGATTAAGATCATTACCAAGCATTTAAATAAATTTTAATCGATGAATAATTCAAACATATATACCAAATTGAAGCTCGATCGAATGTACCGTTTAAACGCTAGCGCACTTTCAAGAATTTCTCCCCATAGGCCATAATGTAAAAGAAATCTTTGTCGTAGCCCTGTAGAAAAACTGTAAGTCCTATACACATCAAAATCAATACCGATCTTACGATGGTGGTTTATAACAAGTATACCGAATTTGAGCTCAATCGAATGTACCGTTTAAACGCTAGCGCACTTTCAAGAATTTCTCCCCATAGGCCATAATGTAAAAGAAATCTTTGTTTTATCCCTGTAGAAAAACTGTAAGTCCTATACACATCAAAATCAATACCGGTCTTGCGACGGTGATTTATAACATATATACCCAATTTGAGCTCAATCGCATGCCCCGTTCAGGAGTTATCGTGTTCACTCACATACACACAAACACACACACATACACACACACACACACACACATACATCTCGTAAAAATAGCATAAATGAATTCAGAAGACCTCAAAACGTGTCAATACACCAAAATCTCGAATTCGATTTTTTTCATGATTACAATACTTTCCTTACATTGTACGTGTTCGGAAAGTAAAAAGAAAAAATTAAATACAGTAAAATCTCTTATTTTCCAGAGGCTTTAATTTTCGCGAGCCCGTCGTAATAGCGAAAATTAAAGCCTCGCGAAATACTTTTTTCCCACCCGTTTCAAATAATAATAAAAAGTCAGAAATTTTTCCCATACCAAAACAAGAAAATATCGTGAATTGGGAGCTGAAAATTTCGCGAATTATGAACAGAATAGAAATTTGAAAAATTCCGAAAGTATCTAAATATAGAGCCCCTTTTGTAATAAAGTATTATGTAGGAGGTCTTGGTTTGGGCCGGGTGACATAAACTCTAGTTGCTGCACTAATTGTTAATCTTTTTGTTCTATTAGGATTCCAGTAGAATAAAATGCTTTCACTCGTCCGGATGTGGGTAGTGCAGGAAAGAAATGATACAATTACAGGTGGGCTAACGCCTTTTATTGCCATATAAACACAACAGAAACAGCTACACTTAGAAAAACTATTCCTTACAAAATTATAACACTTCCGTCTACATCCTTAACGTACGCCATGACATACATTTCGCTTTATTATAATTTGATCGGATGAAGCCATAAAATTGGTATTTCTGAAAAAAAACTTATGTACTTTTGATTTTCATTTCTAAGTACAGAAGTGGCTAGATTGCATAAGCTATAAAATTATTTTTGTTTTTAACCGTGTTAAAATAGATTAAAATAAAGGCAAAAACTGCTTAAAAGATTCAGCAAAGTATTAACTTTTCACCCAGATAAACACAAAAAAAAACTGAAATTCTTGATTTTTCCCCCCTACACAATTGAAAAGAGCACATTACATGCATACTTTAAAAAGGGGGGGGGTTAGTATATAACAAATTAATAATCTGAAACTTACACTATTATTTTTTAAATAAAATATTTGAAACATATATTCACTAGCAATAACTTTTACATAGTCCACCATTAAAACTAGCATTTCTTTCAATTCTTTAGACTTTTTAAAAATACTTAAAATATACATAAAAATTACTTTTAAATTTAAAAACATAGCTGAAAAATCCATAGTATAAATGCAATGTATCATCAAAGTGCTCATAAACACAATCATCAGAAAGTAAAACAAATGCACCATCAGATTACATGCATATAGTAAATATCCCACTGGACGACAAGACACCTACATCTGCCATTTTAGTGATTATATTTTTAGACAAAGTTTAAGATTGAACTATAAATTTCACGGCGTGAAAGAAAACAAAGGAACTGAAAGTACAGCATGACTGTTATTTTTATTTAAAAAAAAAAAAAAAAATTACATGATCAGTTTACAGTGTGTGTAAGGTAGGTAAATTGACCATTGAATGTCTGATAAAGTTACTAGAATTGCTGACTAGTACAGAGAAGGGAGAATACGATAATTCCCAGGATTCTTAAACACACAACCAGGGCTAGAAAATACTGCAATACGTTTATGGGGTATTAAAAGTACAAAACGTCATGCTCATTTTGAAATAGACAGAAAAAATTCTGTAGGACACAAT
The DNA here is from genome assembly GCA_038373885.1 of Cheiracanthium punctorium. Classification (NCBI taxonomy): domain Eukaryota; kingdom Metazoa; phylum Arthropoda; class Arachnida; order Araneae; family Cheiracanthiidae; genus Cheiracanthium; species Cheiracanthium punctorium. Next base: position 252,765 of record JAWZYV010007414.1, on the reverse strand, counting down.
TTTCCTTAAGTATCAAGTTTCCTTTCAATACTCTGAGTCTACAACCACGATGGTTTTTTTTGTTCCCCCCCCCCCTTCAAAATCTCACATTGAAAGACTGGAATTTATTTTGTAAATTAAAATTATTTGTTGTATAAATTAATTGTTATGAAGATCAGCATTACCATTCAACCACTATGAGAATTTCATGTTTTTAACTGGAAACTACATTGTATGTACACTGCTTTATTGAAAAAAGAACAATACCTAATATGTGCGTGTATGTATGTATAAACAGGGTGTCCTGCTAATAACACCCCCCCCCCCCCAATTTAAAAATTAGAAATCTCAAAAACAAATATCAATAGAAGGGTGCAGCTAACAGTATGTTTTAAGTGTAACCTGTAAAAATTTTATACAGAAGTTTAGAAATAGTAATTACAATAGCTGCTAACAGACAGTGGTATACACAGACTTCTTTAAGGGGGAAGGGAGTTATGAACATAACACAATCTTGACAAAAAATGTAATCTTTATGACGAAAATTAAAAATTTATAGACTTAATGCAAAATCTTCCATATGGTAGGGTTAGAACACCATCTTGCATACACCACTGTCAAAAGATGGTGAACATGTATAAGTATAAACTCATCCTCTGCAAGCAGTCAACACACAAACTGTCTACCATTTGACATACAGAGGTGGTGCAAACGAATAATGAAATTTGTCATCACAGCCTGTAATGTCTCAATGCCAGCGGCAATGGATTCACATTGCACACAAATCAATGATTCAAGCTTGCCCTGCATGTTAAGATGGTTCTGGTAGATAGTGTGCCCACAGAAATTAGTCACAAGGAGTCAGATCCGGAGGATATGGGGGACCTGAGATTACAGCACCATCTATTAGTGATTTTTGTAACTACTACTTTAAAACTTCTGAATAAAACTCTTAAAACTTACACAATAACCATACCACTTGCTGCACCCTTCTATTAACATTTGCTTTTGATATTTTAAACTTTGAATTCAGGATGTTATTTGCTGGATACCCTCTATATTACTGTATGAGGATGTTTACATCATAGGCATAGCCAAAAGTTCTATTTTATTTATTTATTCTTTTTTTTTTTTCATTTTGTGTGTGTGTGTGTGGAGGGGGGGGGGGTCAAATTGAAAGCCAACTTTCTATTGTAAGATTGTTAGCTAAGTAAAGGGTCAGATTCTTGGGGTGGGGCTGCAACCCTCCGGATACACCTCTGGTTTGCATTACCTAAATGGACGAAAATTCTATCTAAAAATGTATATGATAAGATTATATTATAACTTTCTTGCTCAAAAAATTTTAAAAGTTAGCAGTAGACAGAGAATTAAGTTTCAGAGATTAATACAGTCGAGTGCCAAAAATCCGCCGACCTAAAATCCGCAAACGTCCGAAATCCGCACACCTTCTCTGATGTAAATAATGAAATTTGCAGTCATTCACTAGTGATGAAATTGGTGAAAAGTGCCTTGAATCTAGATAAATATGATTCTGATGATGATGAAAACTTAAAATAATAATAATAATAATAATTATATGACAATAATAATAATAAAAGTTTAAAGTTAGAAGAATACATTAAATTTTTAGAACAGCAAAGTTTGGTAATGAAAGAAGAATTAATGATAATTTACTATTTGCAAAAATAAATAAATAAAAGAAAGAAAAAGAGAAGAAAGAAAGAAACTGAAAGTAGGAAAAAATACTATAAAACAAATCACCATAGAACATGCTTTCAAAATTAGAAAAAGGAAATTTTGAAACCATTTGCTTGTCTTTAAGTAATTTTTTCTTTTTTCTCCTATGCTTTTGTATTTAGTGTGAAAATATAACTATATTTTGACTGTTTTTATTCCATTGTAATTGCATTCTACTTTTTTTAAATCAGAAATGCAATGATTTTTCTTTTATGGCCCGAAATCCGCAAAATCCTAAAATCCGCCCTAGCCATGGTCCCAAGCTGTGCGGATTTCTGGCTCTGTACTGTATCAACAAAAGATATCAAAATAATAGAAAAAATATGAGTAATAGAAAAAAAAATTATGAAAATAGAAAGTCCCAGATTTTTTACATGGTGAATTCCTATTAAAATATCAATTTCTATAAAGTATATCCAACATAATTGGAATTTTCCGTATTGAGTAACCGATTTATGAAATATTTCAATTCAAACTGCAATTTTTTAAAAAAAATTATGATTTACATGCGAGATTTTAAATTTAATTTTTTTCTCAGCCCTGGAGACTAAAAATAAGTGTTACATATAAAATGACTAATCAATAAAGCAAAGCATAGTCTTCAGTGAAGACAATCATCCAATAATACCTGGAATCCACCACATTCTTTTACTTTAGATAATCTGCAATACTAGTTTTTTTTTTTTTTTTTTAATCACAATCATGTATATACTGATACAAGAAAACTGCTATTCCTACTACTTTGTAAAATTTTTGTATACAGTATCATAAGCAATCTTTAGCAAATTTATTTGTGGATAAATACTGTTCTGTGACCTTGACTGCAATAGTAATAGAAACTATACAACTTATAAATGTGATAATCATTATTTTGGGGGGAGAATACATGTGTGTGGTAATAACCTTCTTTTTCCCCCCCTTAAAAAAAAAAAAAGTCAAGTAGGGAGGACTGCAATTATCTTTATAACTTTTTTTAAACCATGACATAAATCTAACTAAAAGTAATAATTAGTAAAAAATTTAAAATGCACCATATTCTGTGAAAGTGGCATTACTGGTCAGAGATATGAAATTTCAAAATAGAAAAGCACAATACCATACACTTTGAAATGTACTTTTTAACGTGTTCATATTTTTATTAAATAAAAATAAGACAGATCAAAATCCCATGCTTATTAGACAAGACATGAATTCTTTAATAGATTACCATTTTCTTGTTGAATATTTTGTAAGTAAAATCACAATTAAAAGTACTGACACAAGTAATAACGAAAACAACAAGACACACGGACTTGCCTGGATTTTTACCTTTTGAAAGCTTTTATATTATAAGAACACATATAATTCATGCAAAATGTAAAATTATAAGCAAATTTTAATATTCAGCAAACTTAAATACTTCAAGCAAACTTTTAAATTTGAATACAATGCACTAAAAAAATTTCCTATGGATTTTATTTCACCTATATAATGAGTGTCCTTTCTTATTATATAGGTGAACAAGGACAGGGACCTATAAACAGTTTAAATTAAATATATTTTATTCCATGTCACATATCCCGGCGTATAACACGAACCAGTCAATTGAAGATATGTCTTATGATAATAATTATCTTTTGTGATTTAATGCACATTTGTAATGGCCATTTATAATTTTTTTTATATTAACTATTTTATATTCAGTATATAACAGCACATGAAAAAATGAAGTAATTTTTTGTAGTTGAAAGTATGTGTTAGACGCTGAGATATATGGTATATGTTAAACCGTTGCCTACGTAATACTACTCAAGGCTGGGAAAAGGTCGTGTTTTTCAGCAATAAAACGGGCAAAAACTTAGTTCACTAAAATGAACGCTAGGGGCGCTCTCATGACCCTTCAACGTTTGTGTTTTCTGGCTGTTTGAATGTAAACAATGATGTGTTGAGTTTTCGAGACGTTTAAACGTGCTTAAACATTTATCTTATTATACTTATTATTTTATATTGTACGGATACATAATTACATTGTACGCAAAAATAATTAAGTGAAAATGGTGTACTGTTGTGTACCATATTGCAATTATTCTCACTGCTCTTTGAAAGAAAATAATGGATCAACAGTTGGATTTCACCGTTTTCCAAAAGATCCCATTTTAAAAGATAAGTGGCGGGTTGCTATTTCTCACCAAGGAAATAAGGACAAATCTCTGTGGTCCCCACCCTCCTCTGTGAAAGAATGTTTGGGTATTCATGTTAGATGTATTTTAATGCAGCAACTTTCTTTCTATCTGTTTTTCCCCCCCTCTAAGATATAAAGGAAAATGTATAAAAGACGTTTAGTCCTCTTCCCTTCCCCCCATAAGAAACGACTTTCGAAAAATCGCTTCTGACACCTTCGGCACAAAATGAATAAGCTCTAAAAATTTCATATTTGTATATCCAATAGTTTTGTCTCATCGTTCATATGTTTGAATAAGTCAATCAGTGAGGACATATTTTATAAAGAGAGATAACATGAAATTTAACGCATACGATACATACTTTGACATCCATATCGGTTTGCGTCTTAAACCGATGTGGATTTAAAATTATAAAACAATATAAAGAAATCTAAAGGTACTTTTGTAATATTATCCCTGCGGTCATTCCTGCCAAACTACTTTTTTGTCAAATATGCTCCGGCATTTATTTTGGCAAAAAATCGCTCGTCTTGGCGGTCCGCCAGGATACTATGTAAGTACCAATCTAAAAATATGAGAAATACAAAGATAGCTCTCATGGACTGACAAGGCAACAATGAGTTCTTATAGGACCAAACAGCGCCATCTACATTTTCCCCAGTTTTGAAAGCCGCATTTTCCAGCCTTGAGTAGTATTACGTAGGCAACGGTTAAACAGACAACTATAAGTCTTAAAATCAAAGTGCATGCAAAAGAATTTAAACACAATAGAAAAAAAATGCTGACCTTTATAGAAAGTAGAGGTGGGAAAGTGTACAAGCTAAGACAACAAATGTACTCCTACAAGGCACAGCATTTTGCATATGAGTGTGTGCCAGTTATAATTTGTACAACAAGGTAAAAAATGGTACGTCTTTGACTAGGAAATAAAAATTATTAAAACCTAACAGCTGCAAAAACTTTTTCAGTACCTGACAGGTTTTTAATATTTGTATCCATATTATTCAGTTTTATCCAACAATTCAGAAACTGGTACATTGTGTATTTAAATATTTTTAACTACAGTCCAAACTTATGGAAAAACATAATACAATGCAAACATTAACTCGTTACCCACTAAAGTTTTCATGGGGGAGGGGAGATCTACATAAACCATCAAAACCAGTGCCTATTAAACAAAAACAAAAAGCAAAACACCTTTAATTTTCAGAGAAATTTGTAAGAGATGAAATGATATATACCATGCTATTTTTTATTTTTAGAGTTCAGGTAATTATTTAGATAAATATACCTATTAATGGAATATTGTTTGTATGGACTACAATATATATATAATATTAAACCTCCCAAACAATGGTCAAGAAATATTTAATTATTTTTTCAACAGAACAATGTAAATACATTATTTCTGGTGTATATTGAATCTGGGCCTATATTGAATCATCGAGAAGGCATAACACTTATGATTTCCATAAATCAATAAATAAAAGAGTGTTATGTGTAAAACATATTTTTAGCAATAATTTTTATGTCCAATAATTTATCTTAAATATTTTATTACTACTTTTGAAAAAATTTTCAATTCTGACATGGCACGAATAGTATAGGTTTCATAAATGGTACTTATGACTATTTATGAAAGCTTTTATTATGATAGAAAATAAGAATCTAAACAGTGTTCACACCAAATATAGACAGAATGAAATTATTAATGAATGTAAGAGATTTTTTAAAAATAAGAAATGCATGGTACATTTCACAAAATCTTACATTTTTTGTTAAATGAAAATTCACATATACTAGATAAGAATTTAAGTCTTAAATTTAAAAAAGAGAACTATCTCTTGAAGGTGTACTTCAAAAACTATGAGCAATATCTTATCACAGAATAGTATGAAAGGCAAGGTATCTACAAAACAAAAGTTTAGCTCACAGAAAACTTAAATTTTTAAATCCCAGCAAAATGTATACGCAGTAAAATCTTGGTAAAATGAACTTCAAGGGACCAAAGATTAAGTTTGTTACTCTGAAAAGTTTGTTAAACTGAAATTTCATTGTGATGGAATTGGTTCACTAACAAATGCCTTAATATTTTATTTGTTAATCTGAAATATTCGTAATAGTGAAGTTCATTGTAGTGAGATTTTACTGTGTATAAAAAAGCAACAAAAAGAAGATAAGATAGTAATCAGAAGATACCAAAGTTATGAATAGAACTTCCCAAGTAACTTTTATTCCAGGTATTTCAACAAAAACAAAATAAAACATGCCAAACAAGAAACTAATATACACAATATGAATTAAGACTATCATCACATTATTTCACTGAAGTTTTTTGCTTAGGATAGGAGCCACTGCTGGTATAAAAAGAAAACAAATAAGAGTAGAATCTGCAGTTTAATGCATAGGTCTAAACAACAATATTAACAATGAAAACTAGTTTTGAATTCTTTAATGTGTATTAAACATACGAATATTGAGAATGATTTTTAGGAATGATATCTTAATGGGGCAAGCTTTCTACGCTGCCATATCACAAGTTTGGGAGTTAGTTATCAAAACAGTTTTACTATTTATTAAAACATTTTTTAAAACTAGAAAAGCATAAATATGTAGGAGCCTGTGAGAATTGCAATTGCTGTATCAAAAAAAAAAAAAAAAAAAAAAAAAAAAAAAGCAATTTAAACTCCCAAAAGAAGAGTCAACAACATGGCAGCAGTAAATTACACTTATCAGCTGGCTAGCTTGTAAATTTGCTAATTATGAAAATGAGCTTAAAAATAATCAACAAAACAATAACAAAAACAGGTGAAACAAATTTTTTATTTACATTTATTTTATAAAAGAAATTCAATTTACTCTTAAATTATAAAAGAAACTCATACTTTACACTGCTCTGTATATCAGTACTCTATCTCAAGGTGTACCATTGAGGTACTAAAAGACTGTAGCTTCAAAAAATACTTTGTTATAAAATTTAGTAATTAAACTTTTATTTATAGAAAAGAAAAAATAATCAAAAATTTATATGCTGCATCTACATTGAGCATTTAAATAACTTTAAGTGCAATTTAGAATACTTGAACTGTTGTAAAAAAATATTTAAATGCTCAATATAAACTACTATGATACTTCTTGTAATTTAGAAAAGAAGACTATGTCTAAATCTTTTCTAAATCACTTTTATAAAAAAAAATACTGTAATTAAATGCTATTGATATTTTAATTGTAAAATCATTTTTAATTGTTTCAAACATTATTATTTTTAAACACAGAATTTTTAGCAAATAGTTAAAATAATAAAAGCTGTTCATTTGCTTGAATAAATGTATAAAAGAAAATACATAAAATTTTTGAAGCATAAAATTAGTTATTTTAATATCTGTCATGACAAAAGCAACTTTCGGACATCAAAAACTCAACCCTACCTTCCAATAAGTGACAATAATAAGAATAAGATGTACTTTCAGGAAGAACTTTTAAAAGACAATTATTCTACAATTTTAATAAACTGTAAAAAAGTAGCTTTTTCTTTATGATGATAAAAATTATTAATGCTTGAAAAAACAAATGATTACCATTGGTAAGGTGAAGTACTTATAAGAAAACAAGCATTCATCAAATGTTTAAAAACAATATGTATGCTGGTCCCTCCGGTCACCAACTGTCTTAACCAGACTTATCTGTCAAAAATAATTGCAACTGCATACCAAAAAAGCATATTTTACATAATCATTTTACATTATGTAAAATTTTTAAAGGTGCTGAGAGATTTAGCTTTGTCTGCAATTTTAACTATCATTCAAGAAATCAGACAGCGCTCTAGCAGAACATCATAATACAGCATTTACACATTCTAATACAACTATTTTTTTTTCCAAACAAGAGCATCGAAGTTATTACTTATCATTTTTGTTCCATTCCTAAATTACTTTACAACAGCACTTAGCACTAAATTGTAAAACACTAATCCAAAATTAATTTTAAAAACTTTAATTTGTCCCAGATTATTTATCTAATAACTTTAAATCAATATACATAATTAAGTAATCTGCAGATTCTACTGTCACATGTAAAAAATAAAAAGACTACAACATACTTAACATAATCAACAATTTAAAAATAACATTTTAACCATTTGAATGCTAGGTGGCACGATAGTGCTACATGTTCTAACACAATGCAAAATACATTCAGCATCAAAACGGCCGATTACTCAGAGGTGGGTCTAGCATTAAGTTGCTGCATTAGGGCCCTAGAATGCAAAGGAGGCACACTCAAATAAACAAAGGAAATTAAATATAGTTGACAAATGACACAGCTCTCTAATATAGTGAAATTGCAAATTTCAAAAAAAATTTCTGTCCTCCAAAGTACTTAAGTTTATAAATCTTCAGACCCACTTCAAAGCAAACTAAAACTATAATATCAAGAATAAATTAAAAATGGAGGGGGGAGGAAAGAGCAAAAGCAGGATGTTTACTTACGAATACATCATTAAAATCTAAGAATTAACTAAGATATCAATTCCATTTTATACATAAGTATTTCAAAATTAGTATTTATAAAAGTGGGGGGAAATGTAAAAGGCAAACATGCAATATAATCCCTTCTCATTTTCACAAAACACTTGAATAAATTAGTTTACTAGATCTAAAATTTTTTCATATAAAATCATCTAAAAAATTTAATCATATCACTAAGCATATATCACTAAACCTTTTATTTAGTTTTTATCAAACACAATTACAGCTTCTCATCATCTTAGTAATCAATTCAAATATCTGATACCTTTTGAGGGTTTAAAGTTACATTTTTTATAGAATTATTTAAAAGATTTTTCCAATAATATAAGTTATCAATGATACATATGATAATATAAAAAAACATGTATTTTTTACACAAGTCTATTTCTATCCAAATACTATATATAATAATAATAACAGTAATAATTTAATCAAAATTTTTTGAAATACCACTTCAAACTAATGTTATTTGATAAAAATGCAATTTTAACAGCACACCATTTAAGGAACTAAAAGAAAACAAATTTACACTAAATTGACTGTTCCAGTACAAAGGTAAGATGGAAAATAAAAAATTTAAAAGCAAAATAATGCAATCACTGAGAATTTCTAGAGACTGAAAATTCAACTTAAAATTTAAACAGATGAATTTATTTCAGAGCTTTGGAAAAATGTGTGATATTATTAAATGCTCACTTTAATATAAATAATTTAATGATTTTTAATTTACACATCTAGATATTAATAAATCAATTTTTAAATCTTGGAATAAATAATAAAATGTATATACTAAAAAATTTAACCTTTTCGTCGGGGTGATAGTTAATTGAAGCAATGCACCTTCTAAAAGGACATGCTTAGCTTACACACCAATCAAACAATACCTTTCCCGTCTGCTAAAGTTAACCTGTTTCCAATGGAGGGGAGGGGGCAAGTTTTGACATCAATATATACTTTCATTATGGGAGGGAAAGTCACTTATTACCAAAGGGCAGTTTCAGATGAGAAGAGAACGGAGGAAAGCAAGAGCTCAGTTTTACTACTTCTTACAGGCAATAATATAAAAAATATTCCTAAAACGTTAATACAAAGCAATAAAATAGTTACATATGCTTATAGCAAAGACCAAAAATTGTTTACTAAGTTTTACATAAAGCAACTCATAGTTGATGAATGATTTTCATTATAGCTGTTAACATTAAGTGAAGATTTATATATCTATCTATCTATCTGTATATATATACACATTAGTATTGTCTACTATTATATATATATATATATTTTTTTTTTTTTTTTTTTTTTAAACTTTCCATTAACTAAAGAAAGCAGCCATCAGAACTTGAAATTCAAAATGACATTATGGAGTGCGGCACAAAACTGACAGCTCTTCAAGTCAGATAGTTAATGATCCAAAATTTTATTTCGGATGTATTTCAAACTGATGGGTAACATTCTGAAACTGGCCAGTAATTTCATGATTTGCAATAAAAGAGAATCATCAATACTAGATTTAAAGTGCTTCTTAGAGGGACTTTTAGGGAATTGGTGAAGGGAAAGAATTGGAGTGACTTGATAAAAAATCCCATTTCTCATGACTTACCTAGAGCAGGGGCGTAGCCAGAAATTTTTCATGGGGGGGGGGGGGTTACGACTACTGCAACTCACATATATGCATACATGTGTGTGATGAGGGAGTGAAGAATATACATTTTGTATTGCAAAAAATTCCTCATGGGGGGTTATGACCCCCTAACCCCCCCTTGGCTATGCCCCTGACCTAGAGCTGTTGGTGTCACCAACTTTAGAATTAAAACTGGACACGACTACCTTTTTAACCTTTTCCAGCGCAAGAACTTTTATCGTATTTTCTCGTTTATGCAGATGCCTGGAGTAATAGTTAAATTTCTGATGTCAATTTAATGAAGCATGGATAATTTTTCTGTAAAATATCTATAACATTTTTATAAATATGCATGACACTTTACCTCCTAATATCATTTTGTGCAAATTTTCATTATTATCTGGTAAATCGACATAGGAAAATTAACTAATGCTTCTGAAATTTGTCATGTACACCATAAGTAGGTGGCTAGAACGTCTAGCCACCACTCGCGAAAGGGTTAAACACCTACACAGATTTGGTTTAGCAGACTCCCCGATTTGCCCCTTGTGCAATACCTTTGACATGCCTGGAGATCACTTGATCACTTGTTTCGGACTTAGTGACGTAGTAGCAGTTAACTGTGCTAGAAATTTTCAAATTCTGTTCGAGTTTCTGAACTCTATTGGGCTGTAAGTCTCAGACTAATGGCAGTCATGCCAAGGTAAAGCATAGGATAAAAAAATAAAAATGATTTGCAACGCAAACATAAATTGTCATCCTAGAAATACTAACAGTGAAAAAAAAAAAAGGGGGGGGGGTAATATTTACTCAGCATAACAATATTTATAAATACATATAACACGTAAATGAAAATGTTTTCAACACTGTAGGTTTATACAGATTGCTTTATATCAAGGATGGATAATGTTTTCATACCGTAATGTTTGTACATTATTTGCATGACATTGTTATAAAACTCCATATAAACACTGTTAAGCCTTTTTGAGATAAAGCTATGCTACGTGAATTAAAATTGTCATGGTAGACCAATCAATTGCACATTCATTCTCTACCTATAAATAATATGGCCATATTTTTTTCCAAGACACATTTCATAAGTTTTCAAAAAAACTTAAAAAATTTGCAGCGTAATCATTTTGAAAAACAAATTTAATAAATTTTTTCCTTAATATGATATGCACTCTGATGCATTCCAATATAATAAGCCGATTTAAAAAAAAAAACACCACCTTTCATTGCACAAAATGTAGCATTCAGATCAACGAAAATTTCAAACAATTATTTTGGATACTTTGCAAGGGAAATGGCAATTTTTAAAATTTCTTTCTTTTAACAAATGATATGCTAAGGGAATAAAATGTTTTATCACTAAAAACTTAACTACACCAGGAACGAATTCATTTTTTTAATCTGTGGGGGTCAGAAACTCAAAATTATTGGGTTGCTTGCTGAATCTTCTAGATTGTTTTTCAATACAATAATTTAAACACTAAGTTTAGTACATACATGAAAATGAATTACCTCATTCTGAAAATCATAGCCTTTAAAAAGGCAGGTCCTGGGAAACAGAATTTGAAAGAAAATGTTTACTTTTAGATAAAGTGGGTAAAATATGCATTATAATGCAGCAATGTTATCCCTGCAACACTATATTTTCAGAAGACTAAAACTTTTTTAAAAGATATATATTAATCGTTCATATCCTTTTGTAAATGTGCTAAAACATCACACTAAAAATCAAATTCAAAAGAATTTGTCTCTAATTTGTCCATTTGTTAAAAATATACATAATAGTGAATAAGTAGACATTAAAATTTTCACTTTCCATTTAAAAATATATAAAATAAACCAGTAAAATCTCATTCTCCAAGTAATGTGATTGTACTGAGCTTGCCAAGTTCATTTAAAGCAGAATCTAGATTTATATTGTTTAGATGTATGAAATTTTTTTCTGTTTTAAATTAAGTAAAATTATGTTTTATATATACCAGAAAGCCTTAATTATTGCATGGGCACTTGGGCTATGGACACTACATGAAGATAGAAGCCAAAAATTGAGTTTAGACTGAATACATAGACACAAAATGTATAAGGGAACAAAGTTAGAAAAGTGCTCTGACTGAAAATGTTACAGTCAAGCCCCGTATACAGTTAAAGTAAGCTTTTGTTTAATTATTCATACAAGTTTGCATTGCCAGTAAAAGAATTTGAAGTTTTATTATTTTTTTTTTTAAAGAAATCCTCCTACTTTCGCTCTTTCACCAAGTTACAAAAAGTAATGTTTATAAAAACTACCTGATAAAACACAAACATTTGACTACATAAAGTTATTTTTTCTTTCTTTTTTAAACAATATTATAGAATCCAAAACATTAGAAGAAAAAGCAACATAAAAAAACCATAACAACTAAACGTTTTAAGAATATGACAACATATAGTTGACATAATGTAGTTAAGATGTCAACATAATTTTTTTATGAAACACTTTTTTTTTTTTTTTTTTTTTTTTTTCAGCAGTGGCAATATAACAAAAATGCTGTTTTTATAAAGTACAGTATTAGCTACTTGAAGAAGAAAATTCAACTGACATGAAGTTTACTGATGCGTTGAGACACAGTATCTATTTCACCATGACTTGCCATGTCGCATTTTTCATTCAAATTCAATTTGCTTATTTCCAAATCATCCAAGGAACGTGAGCGAAAAATTGAGCATCCTACAGATGTCAAAGAATTTTGGCTTTTTACAGGACTACTTGGGTTAGACTTGTTGCCACTATCTTGGCGAGAAATGATAGGCGGACTAGCTCGAAGATCTTCAGACAAGATGTCAGCTTTTATATCAAAAAATTCTTCTTCTAAAAGCTTTTCTGGGGGAATCACTCGCTTGTTCAGATAATACGGAGCATACAAATTTCTTTTAGGTTTATTTAGCATTTTATTCACATACACTTTAGTTTTTAAGGGTTCTTCTAATAACTTACATTCTGCAATAGGTGTTGGCTTTTTTGATAGGGAAAATTCAGTTACAAAGTCTGAATTCATATGAACAACACATAGCGGTGCACCCAAAAATGAATTTTCGTTGCGCTTTTGGTTGAGTCTTCTTGCTTTTTGTTGAGTTTGGTTGAGTTGCGCTTTTGGTTGAGTCTTTTCTTTCAAACAATCCAGTTCTTGTTCTCTGAGGTAGTCTATTCTACTATTTGTGATTGTACTGAGCATGCCAAGTTCATTTAAAGCAGAATCTAGATTTATATTACATTCATCTGAGTACAGCTCAATCATCTCTGGACTTGGTTGACTTCTTAAAAAGCACTGGCCATCCATTCTATATTGGCAACAGTTATCTAAAATTAGAAATTTAAAATTATGATACAACTTTAAAAATAAATATTTATATATTTTATTTGATTCATTCATAAATTTATAAGTGTTGGTGCAATTAACTGATCTTATATTTTGGTATGAAAATATTACATTTATCACAGTACAAACTTCATTATATGTTTTAAAATTATGAGCAATTTCTGACAACTTTCTTGACAAAATATTAATCTTCCCTCAACGAAAAACATGAGAAATTTTCCCTTTTATATTTCTAGACATTGGAGGTTATATTTTGTTTGAAACCATTAACTTAAACATTTCCAAAGAATTGAAAACAATTTACATAAGTGGACAGACATCAGTGGCACAGCTAAGGAAGGGAGTCAGCAATTTTAATTTTTTCACCATGTTTATTTTTTTTCACCAAGTTGTGATTTTCTTCAGCTAAATCTAAGATGCTGAGTTAAGAGTATAAGATTTCTCATTACTTTTAATATATAGTTTAAAATTTTATGGTTCATGAGTTTGAAACTAAGAGCATTTATATAAACGTCACATGTGGGACAGTATCTCTGTCCCGCACGTGACACTTGTATAAATCCTGCTAGCTACAATCTCGTGAACCTTTAAAATATGGACTATAGATTAAATTTGAGGTAAAACTCTATAAATTCAATTCAGCATAATAATTTAGCTGAAAAAATTATAGCATGTTTAACAAATGATAATGCATATAGAAAGTTTACATTTCTATCCTACACGTGACATGGAATAGCCCTCAAGCTTTGCACAGATACACACACACACACACAGAGAAAAAACATCTTGGTTTCAGAAACCTCCCCTCCTTCCCCTTCCACTGAACAAAAAAGACCCTGTTTTTGCCAAAGAGAACAAGGCTCAGGGTTCACAAAAGAAGGCCCAATATATTTTAATATGTAGCTTTTTAGTTAGAAATTTTATAACTTCATTTTGTTGCAATAAATGTGAAGTAGAATAAAGGGATTGTACTTTTATAGTTATTACAGCGCATCTTTGCTGACATCGACATTATCAAAAATAAAGAGGGAGCATGCAAGAACATGTTAGTAAAAGAGATTATATTCCCTTAAACAATTTGATGATAATACTGTAGAACAGGTATGGGTAAAACAGGCAACAAATGATAATGGGGCTTTATCCTTACTGTTTCTTTTAAGCGTAACTACTTTTAAACTAGTCATGGTCCATTTCCTCTTCCCTTCTCTGTGACATTCATAAACCTAAGACCAAGGAGAATTTCCATGTTTCGCCGAGTGTTAGTTATGGCCTTGGAAAGTTATGGTTCTAGTGAAAATTTTGTTAGGGAATGATCACATTTTGGAACTAAAAATTAGGATTGCCAGTTTCAGAGGAACAATCTGAGTAGCATCTGCAAAAATTTTAAGTAGTTCAAATATGCATGTAAAAAATCACTAAAATAGGGATGCACCAAGCATTCGTGCAGTTGGTATTCAGTAAACTGCCTATTCCACATGCAAACCAAACGTTCGGTTTGGCCGGATACTTTAATGTTTGGTAACCGAACAGTAAACAAATTTAAATATCCAACAACTGGTAAACAAAGACATTTTTTTACATCATGAATGAAAGTTATAGTACAGTACCATAATACAAAATTAATTCAAATTGTTATGTACTAATATCCCATTCAAAGTAATTTTAATGCAAGAGAAAACAGAAATTTAAAATAACATATTAAAATTTATTATTAAACATATTAAAATTTTGTTGCTTTTCAATGTTTCTTAAACTTCTCATGACACATTACATTAACCTTACTATTAAAATTCCTTTAAGTATGAAACAGTAACAAGGAAAAAAAAATTCATAATATTAAGTGTTCACAAATATGTAGAGTCAATTAAATGATATTTCTTTTTATAAAATGTGCTGGTAAAAAAACAATCATCATTTCACAAATATTTAAAAAGGTGATTAATAATACATAAAGGAAACACTTAGAAATTAAATTTTGCAGTATTTTAATTTCTGAAATTTTACACCATATTAAATATTAAATATTGTTTAATTCATTGTCATTAAGTTATAAGGATTTAATAAATGTTAACCAAATATTCAGTATTAGTTATTCAGCTAAATTTTATATTCGGTGCATCCCTATTATTAACCTATTTAAATGTCCCTCTACAAGTACCATTAATATTCCATAAAATCACTGGAATTACTGATTTGCATGCTTTCCCCCCCCCCCTCCCAACTACACTTTACTACAGCTTTTAAACAAACCATCTAATAAATCACAGAAAATAAAAATAGTGCAAAATGCAGATTATAATTGGCAATGAACTTGAAAGTGCTTGTTAAGGAAATAAAACTAGTAGCACGCAAAACAAAACTTAGCAGAACTGCATAGTTTTAGTGATTTTGTGGAGAAAAATTCAGAAAATGTACAGTGGTTTGTAGCTGTGAAACGTTAAAAATGCTAGTCATCATGTGCTCTGGCTACTAGAAAATCACAAATAAATTTCAGTCGCTCACAAAAAACTTTACATATAACTGTAAAAGTTTTATTAAATTTTTCATAGATTAATTTAAATATAAAACTATAAAGCTAGCGTATTAGCCCGAATGCAACAGGACACCAAATTTAAAGGGACCTTAAAATTTTTCATAAAGATATTTAGAAAAAAAAATTCTGAATTTAATGCAACACTGAAACTTTTCATAAGATATATAAAACAAAACAAAAAATCTAAATTTAATGTAATCCACTCATTTTTCATTAAAAAATTCAGAGAAAATAAAATTCAGTCAAATAAGGATTTATTTAATAATAAGTAATAACACAGGTTACATTCATGGCAATAAAATTACCGTAATTTCCTGCCTATAATCTGCATCGGCGCATAATCCGCAAGCGGCATTATTAGCTCAGAAAAAAAATTACATCGTATAATCCGCGGCGCCATATTATCTGTGGATATTCTGAAGCAGACTATCAATATTTTTCAAAATTGCATCGGTATTGTTAACGCACGTCGATTTCGGCATACAACACATTTTGTGCTAAATTGATGAGAAATAAACTATAAAATTGAAATTTGTACTAAAAAAAAATAAATACAAAGAAAATTTACTGTACACTTAAATTAGTGTAAACAAAGGTATAATTTTGTAGCTGTTCCCCTGATTTGAATCTTAGCAGCGCATATTTCTTTCCCATGCTATTCTGCACGTCATCTAATGACGTAACAGGAGAGAGGAGAGTGAAAGGTATTTTTACAGGGCTCCCGCTAAAGCGCGAGAATCTCGCATAATTTTTTTTAAGTCTCCCGCAAAAAATATTAACTACACGAGGTATTCTCGCGCTGCAAAATATTTACCACCAGCGCGAAATTCCCATTCCCGCTCGCTGTTTGAAAGTTTAAAAACGTCAGTTTACAAATACGAAAATTTGTTTTCATTCTACTACTGTGGAAATCGAGCCGGAGACAAAACAAAACTCCCATAACGAGCTGCCGGGGCCACAAAAGAAGCAAGCCTCCCCTCCCTCTCTTGAGTTTCTGTTCAGAGATAACACTGTTGAATCATTGGAATGCAGAAGAGGAATATTAATTAATGCTATCTACATAGAGCTGACGTGTTGATTTTTCTCCTCCAGCTCTGCAGTTGTAAAATGTTTTGTTTTCGTATGTACGTCCGTCGTATGAGTTTTGAGAGCATTTCATCTACTTGTTTTTTTATATATCACCACGATTCATGGAATTATTGATATCCTCTGGCAGTTTGAAATTTGTACCCCCCCCCCTTCCGTTCTAAGTTTAGTTACGGTTCACAGTAAGAGAATCAATCTTTTAAGAAGACTCCCCCCCCAAAAGAAAAAATAATAATAAGAGGGAAGCTGAAATTTTCCGGTTAAATGCCAGATAATCTATCTTTTACTGTAGTAAGAATTTGAACTTAAATATATCTGTTTTAACTTTGTCACACATATTTGTATCTTACCAACTTTTTAGTATAATATAATTTAACATTTATATAAATATTAAGTTATATTACATAATTTTATTATACTAGATAAAATATTATAGTTAATAATTCTGTTGCTTATTTAAACTGGATGTGATTCTTTGAATATTCATTAACAATTCAAGTGCAAATTTCAGTAAACTTTCAAGTGCCAATTTAAGCAATCTTATTAGAATAGCTGATGGAAATATCAATTTAGAAAGTTTTCTGCATGATCAAGCTGCTAAAATTTTTAATGATGACCGGTGACGAATGGGAACAGTTGTAGCCCCGTGGTACAACTTTTGACCAATAAAAAGCTAGATTGAGATATCACAAGTTGAGAACCATGTGTAGGAAAAAAGAATCTAGTCTTTAGTATACGCGCGTACTCGTGTTGCAGTTGGTTACCAGTGCCATCTAGTAGCAAAAAGAGTCCCAATTTTTATTTTCTGATAGAAAAACTAAAGTTACAAGGGCCAAAATTTTCCTAGAGGAAAAAAAAATGTCGCAGATAATATGCGGGGGATAATCCGCATCGTAATTTTTTTACGTTTTTTAACAGATAATCCGGTTTTTTAGCAGATAATAACGCGGATTATTGGCAGGAAATTACGGTAAGTAATGTAATGTAAGACAAAATTATATAATGTTAGGGAAGTAGAAAAAAGTAAATTAGTACAGGGTGGCTACAGAAATTAAGAAACAAAGTTCCCTGATCATAGTATACCTGACAATGATCAAAATTACTGTGACTGTAGAAAACTCCAGGGTGGAATAAGGGGAGAGGGGTCACAATGACTACAAAATTTCACCCTCTCGGTGTAAAGGGCAATTGCAGATCGACCACTAGGGGTAATGAATCATTACTTTTCAATATAATTCGTTACTGGATTGCCCAGATGCAGAAGTTTTGACCCCAAAAGAGTGTTTCATATTCACATTCATATATCCGATTGATTCACAAGTCTAAGCTGACATGTAACATGGGAGGGAACAAATGTTTCCTATAGTAGAAAATACCATTTTCAAATGGGTTATATCTGAATTTTCTTGAATTTTAGGGGAACAATTGCTTCCTCTTGTCCTTAGTAAGTTACGCCTATGTCTATAGATTCGTATGTCTGGTTTCTCGTATGATCTGTATCTTAGTACAAGTTAGAATACCTGCAGTTTTGGACTCATATAGTGCCTACATCACTTGAGTCTTGGATTCGAAATGTGTCTGCATCACTTGAGTATTGTATGATCCCAAACGACACTATGACTAGCGAGTTAGACGCTGATCCACAACTAAAAGTGATCTCGTTCACTAGGTGAAAACGAAAGTTTCCTGATTTTTGGATATTTTTACGAAATTTCCTGATGTTTCCATGATTTTCCCCGATGGATAAAGTACCCTGATTTTTCCATGATTTCCTCCGATTTCCATGATCTGTCGCCACCCTGTAGTAAAAAAGGAAGTATTTACATCATATAGTTCCGAACCTCTATGTCATTTGGACAGAGACACTGGCATATGGATGGAACGAATTGTTACATTCCATTATTTAGACCTCGAATTTAATGCAAGTCAGGCTTTTAACAGGAAATGATCAGTCAAAAATTATTGCAGTATTTTCGTGTAATACGGTAAAACAAGCAAGGTTTTCAGGCTGAGCCCATCATCCAACAAGTTTTACTGACTACCCGGCAAAAAAAAATCAAACTATCAAATGCTTTAATTTGATAGAATTACACATTGTAGTCTGATAATGCCGCCCGACTGACAAAAATTTCTGGAGCGATCACATAAAGCAAAAATCTTATATTGCAACACCTATCTAAGATGCTATAAAAATAAACTATGTGTATGTTATTAAAAATTGCATACGAAACATTATTTAAAGATGCAACAAAAATGTAAATACTTAATATTTTATAAACGATTTCACTTACAGGGAAAGTCTTGCTTTTCCCAGATTTAACCACTATCTTCTTTATGCATACTATTCCAAGTCACTTTAAAACTATGAACAAACCTTCTTTAGATCTATAAAAATATAATAATTCATTAATAAAAAAATTAGTTACATAATGGAACATCTTTTACAAAATATGACCTTCCTAATAGCAATTCACATGTGTTTTATTATAATGATAAATTACACACAGCTCTCTTTTAAGAATGGTCGGTTGTGGAGCTTGTTCGAAAATCCTGAAAAGTGTGTACAACAAAAGAAATAATACAACAAAAACAGTGTCTTTTTCTTTTACTTGCAGCTTTCGGCCCAGCAGCAGAATTATATTCAGTGTTCTGCAACATAACTTTGCAAATGTTCTGCAGGCATTTCGTCCAAGTTTGACAGACCAGTGTAAAATACCAATTAGATTTTTAAAAATTATGCAAAAAGTGAAGAGAGCGGGCATAGCATAAAGGGCACATCACTTTAATTACTCTGCAGAACATATCATTTTATATATTCTGTTTTTAAAAGATGAAATATTCTGCAAAGATTGTGATTGTTCTGCGACGTACGTCACACTTTTACTCACTTTCTGCTTGCGGGGCTTTCAGTAAATATATTAGGCACCTGTGAGTTATAGCAGTCACTGAGTTTGTGCGGTGACATTAGGGTTGTGCCAAGATTGTAACTATGCTTCAGAACAGCACTTATTTTCATGAGATTTCACCACCATGATCTTGACGATATATCTCAGCTGCTTCACAATTGAATTTTAGTAGTTGCTACAACCTTCACAAGTACCGTACATTAATAGATATTTCTCAAACATGAAAAAAAAAAAATTTAAATGTATGTTATTTCTAATAGTTTTACAAACATGATCCATACCCATAGTTACATATAAAAACTCATTTTTCATACTGTATTGAAGCACTTTCGGCACACACATCACATGGCCTTCTTCATGTTGGTACTATCTGCTCTTTCTCCATTTCGTAAAATCTGTAGCCATCCCTCGTCTATTTGTGCATGTATGGTGCCATAAAAAAAGACATCGCTCCACAACATATTTAGATTTAAAAATTATCTTTTATTTAGTTATATGAATTTTTATGAATTGTCCCAGGCAGAAGAATGTAATATCACTGGCTACAGAAATATTAATTGATCCCTGCCAAGGATACTATTTATCTCCTGCTGCAGAAATGTTAAATTAGTCTCTGTTCTTGCCAAGTTCACAAGGACCTAACAGTTTTAAGTACTCAGAATTCTTGTTTTGTTTACAAGACAAAGGAACAAGCTACAAAAATTTCTTTCAAATAGATAATGCACATACGTGATGCCATTTGTCATTCTGTAGCTGACGTCAGGTTTCAAAGGAACACTGCAAAATGAACAAACAAGCACTCTGCCAGGAGCCAAATTTGAGGACAGAAGTAGAATCGTCATAGGCAGGAATATCTGCATGTAGAAAATTGGGGATTGGCCAAAGGTGGGGGGGGGGGGGGACTAATATATAAGCGATGATGTCATTTATCAGGAAAGTATTAAGGCCAGTCACAAAACAATTGATTTTTCTCTGGTAATTTTTTTAAATGAATAAAATAATTAGGTACTTACGTTTTATCCCAGCGGACCGCCAAGACGAGCGATTTTTTGCCAAGATAAATGCAGGACACATGAAATTAGTTTGCCAGCACATTTCACGAAAACATAGTTTGGCAAGAATGACCGCTGGGATAATACGTAAGTACCAATAATAATTTGCTATTTTCTTTCTACATTATATACATTCAATGAACGTCTATTCAAGATTTCTATGGAAACTGAAGATGTGAGCATAAACTATACAACAGTTAGTTTTAAGTCATAATGGAAGTAAATGGAACCATTATTCTATGTCCAAGTTTTGTCCATTATTCTATAGTCCCAAGAATGCAGTTCACATGGGCATGGAACAAGAAAAGAGTAAACAGAAACAATCGGATCACTTGAGAAAACTGCAGAGCACTGAGATTGAAGTCAAAAAGTCAAAATGAAGTTAGTTTGTTATCATTTATTACTACACTTTAAGGCTTCTGCTTTAAAATTATGTCCCTTTTCTAAGTCCCCCCCCCCTTCAAGGAAGGCTTCCAATAATGTACACTTTATATAGCTTGTGTATCTATGATTCCATGGAACTATCTATGACTTTTGTTTGAATTTAAGTAAGTCTGTTCCCAGACGTGTTGACGACTGCATTGGTCATGTAATAATTAATATATCATGTGAGCGAAGCATTTATCTCCTCCCTCCTTTTTCTTATCTTCCTTTTCAAATGTCCCCCCTCTCTCCCGGAAAAACACATTCAATTCACACCCTGATTAAGATTACACCTAATTATTTAAAATATAGGACCCTTTTCTATAAAATTTATATATAAACTACATCATATATGATATCAAGTAAGCGAACACAAAAATCGTTTATGCTTGCGACTGACTCAAGGTTGCAGACTTCCTCCACTAATTGAATTTCTCCCCAAAAATATAGCAATAAACTTTCAGGGAAGATGGACATGTGAAAAAGCAGCAATATATGTGGGGTCGAAAATTTGTTTTCACACACCAGTTAGTAATCACTGCATAAAAGTTTTTGAAGTATCAGTGAAATTTCCTTCCAAAATTAAAGTATTTTTCATAAAAAATACAAAACTAAAATTGATCAATATACATAATTTTTCATTTTAATGCTGTAATTGTTGGAGAATACACTGTTTGTCATAAAACTTGATAAAGTAAGTTAACTAACACTTCAATACATTTTGTGAGGTGATTATTAACCGGCGTATGAAAACCGTTTTTGACTCCACATAGTTATGCAATTCTGAATCCCTACTCTGTGTCCTACCAGCCCTGAAAATTTGTCGTTATATTTTAAGGACATCCTGCATACATGAAAGCATGCAGTTTGTCATCTAACCACTCTTTAAAAAAAATTTTAATCATCAAGTTAACAAATAATGCATCTGAAAATATTTTACTAAACAATTAAAATACTAATAATTTTTTAAAAATAACACTAATACATGCAATACTGTACAAATTTAATATATTTTTCAAATAATGCCATGGTTTTATTGAATTTATATTAACATAAAAGATGACTACATGTTTTTATTTCAACAAGTGCAAAATTATTCATTTGCGAATCAGTGATTCGATTTTGCAATTACTCAGTACTCTGTACTTAGCATTGCCCATGTAATAAACGGCCAAGTACTCTACCAGTTTCCATATAACTCTGGTTATCATAATCATTTTACTAAGTCTCAGTTTTATGCTATAACATTTTATTCTTTTCTATATTTCATCCTTTTCTCTATCAAAAGAATAAAATGTAAGCATAAGATGCACACATGACTACAAATCTTTGAAATAACTGTTGTTAGTAATATTTTTTATTCAGGTAAATGTAATGGGCTTTTATTTTATTTTTTATTTAAAAATTCTAAGCACATTAGCAATACAGTGTAATTGCTAACTAATGGTATACATAGAAAAATTAATAGCTTTCATTATGAGATTCTTTTGTGGCTTGTGCAACTTCTAAATGGTATTCGATTTCACTCCAAGTACTTGAAAGAATTGGAGGAGTATTAAAATTAATAGCAGATGCTCAAGGGTGGAATCTTGTAATTTTTTTATTCTAGTTGTTGTTGCCCCTTGGACAATTACTGTAATTATTTTGGATGCCCGCAAATTAAAGGCCAAAATTAAAATTTTCAAATGGTAGCAAATGGCTACCAAGAGCAAAGACAAATGGTAGCTGTTTGCTAATATAGTAAAATTATGTAATTACTGTACCAAAAATGATAAAATTATGCTCAATACTTACACTTACATACATATCCTTACTTTCAGCAACTAATATATATGAATTGAAAAACTTAAGAGAAAAGAGTAAACATTTAGAAATATTAAAAAAAACTGTAACATTTAAAAAAAAAAAATGAGAACATTGCAGTCAACAATCTTGCCGCCTGGAACGTCCAGAGTCTGTTGAGCTTGTCTACCACAAAATAATTGCATCGTTAAAATTTTGGTGACAAATGTCATCTCCATTAGAGAAAATCAGTCTAAAAATTGTTCGGAAAGAAAGTTGCTCGGATTTTAAGCTAGTGTGATAACCCTATAAAACTCCAAATAATCGGAGTTGAATCAAGAATGCTTTGGGTGACACTTTTCAGCAAAATGGCCCAACTCTCATGGTTCTCTAAGACCACAAAGTCCTAGATTAGACCCACGTCCGAGCTGTGTCCAGCTTCAGAATTCCCGGCCATTTCACACAAAAAAATGGTTTGACCTATCAAAACTTGATGTGGACGGATTGAGACCACTTACCAATGTGATTGGATTAGAGTGTCTCGATCCGAACGGGTCTCGGTCAGCTCAAAATGGGCTACCTGTGATGGTGCCCCATCACGTGGTAAAAGACAGAACGTTCACAAAGTTACGAAGATTTATTGCCCAATTGATCAGGATTATGAGAAAATATCCCCACAATGTTAATTTTGGAGAATACATTGAAAATTTTTGATAGCCACAATGGCGATCGGCACTAAAATAATGGTCGCCAAAAAGTTTTAAATGGTTACATTTGGCAACTGGCAACCACTAAATTTGAGGTATACCGCAAATAAAGTTTGTTGTTTATAAAATTTTTTAAAAACTTGCAGTCGTTTCAATGAAAAATAAATTGACAAACATTTATTCATAAAATTGTCATTATCTGGCAATGAAAATAGGAATAAAAGTTTCAGAATGAAAATAGGAATATCAAATTAGCATTTTTAAGCTCAGGAATGAAAATAGGAAAGTTTTCCTTGACTGCCCAAGGCGAAACTGAATTTTTTGTTTTACTTGCATATTTTAAGGTATTATTCCCCAGGCAAGTGGGCAACTGCACTAGTAGTGTGATTCTCAGTACATTTCCACCTGCCCCCTACACAAGTGGTTGAAATAGCCTTGTATCAATATCATCCTCAACTTTCACAGATACTGCTGAGGATCGCTGTAGCGTAAAAGAAAAAGAGTAACATATAGCTTCATATTAAGGTAGGTCCCATTAGTGGATCCAGAAAGGGTGCATGTCCAACCAAATGAATCAAGCTTAGTTCATAAAAAGTGCCTTTTTTTGATTTCATAGAGTTGATAAAACTTAATTAGTTTTAGCATTACTTCAGCAATTAGCAGTAGTTGTTCATCAGAGCAACAGTTTTCTATGAATAGGATATCAATACATTTCCCTAATTAGTATATCAATGTCCTAAAATCTGAAAGTAAATTGAATTTTTTAGCAAAATTTGTCTCCTAAAAGTGGCAAAGAAGTGATTACATTTGAAAAGTAGTTGTAGCTAACTACATTTATTGAAATGATAGTTGTACTTGTGGTTAACTACATTTTTCAAAAAGTAGTTGTAGTTCACTACAAAAAAAAAAAAGTAGTTTTTACCACCATTGCTCTTAATACCACACCTTCTTATTTAGAAGGTGTGCAGATTAGAATGAAATAAAGTTCATAAGATGAAATTCCTGTAACTTGCATAAGTAGATAGAAAAATAATCTCAAGCATTTGTTAAAGTCTTATATGTCATCTTCAAAACTGAATCAAATGAAGAAATAAATAAAAAAATTCTGTTGAGAAAAATTTATCTTAAGGCTTCAAATATTAAAATCTTCCAAAATTGTTCCCTTGCATTACAACCAGAAATAATGGCAGTTAATAGCCTCCAAAAACAATAACATTTTTTTGGATGCATTTTATATAAATTTTTATAATTAAACTAAAACATGAAACTGTGTAATTAATTATTACTATTAATTTATTTATTATCAATGTTACATTACCTCAAATTAAAAGATCTAAATCAAACAGCAAATAATTCCATGTTTCCAAAATTGGAAAAGTTGTAAAAAAAAAAATTAAAATAACATTTTTTTGGATGCATTTTATATAAATTTTTATAATTAAACTAAAACATGAAAATATGTAATTAATTATTACTATTAATTTATTTATTATCAATATTACATTACCTCATAAATAAGGTACTGGAATAAATAAACAAAACAATGATTTATAACCTGCATAGTTCTATAATCTGCAAAGCCCTTAGTCTCAAAAGTATACAGATTTTGGAGCTAGCCTATTGTATTCTTTTGCATGATACTTAGCAGATAGACATATTTAGCAACGCAAAATATTTCATCTAGCTGTGGTGGAAAATACCCAAGCTGTACCGAAAACGTTCCGGTAAGTCAACAGAAAAACCCATAATAATTCTACAAAACGCAGATTCCTGTAGGAATCTGCGTAGAGATTTTCGTATGGGAGTAAATCAGATAGTTCGGTAAAATCACTCAGCATACACAGAAAAAAAAGAGTGATGCTGAAGTAAATCATTACGACACTTTTACGATTACACTAAATACAATTTTCCAATGGGAACTATCTTCTTCTGTACTGAATAAACGCTGTTATGGTATGATGTGCGAATGTAGAGAATAAAAAACTCATCAGTTGTTTAATTCAAACTATAAATCAGATGGGGCGATTTTAATTTACCCTAAACATCCTTAAACCTAAAACATCCTATAAAAACATCCGAGATCATATAGCTGACAATGGCAGACCAAAACAAGTTTTGTTTCCGGATGCCTAACTTTGGATAACATGAATAATTTTTGAAAAATATTTACTTTCCTCCTTAGAGTACAATACAGATAAATCTTTTAAAAATCGCAATACAGGAATTATGTGTATTCCCAAATTACATATTTAGATCTATCACAATATTCTTTCTGTAAACACAACATTCCAAATGAGCCGATTCGCAAATGCAAAGCGAAAAATAATACAGCGCTAAATATTGTGCGTTCCATATGCTAAAAAATACGCACATAAACAACTATAGTAATAAAGAAGGGATTGGATTCCATACCATCAGACTCTAAATAATTGTAAACAAAATAGATTTGACAAACCTTGATGAGAAAGATACAAATTCATTGCCAAATTAAATGCGTTTAACACTTCCCATTCATTCGCCGACGAAAGTTCTGTTTTCATCCAGCAGAGGGACCGACGGATTGTTGTTAAATAAATAAAAATATGAAATGCACTTAATAAAATAAAAATATAAATTTTTCAGCTTAAAAAAATACTAAATTAAGTTTTAAAATAACATAACATTCAATTCAACCAGGGAAAAAAAACGGTAAAAGAAAGCACTCCAAAAATGCCCCAGGTCATAAGTGACGTCATACGGATTATGTTGGGAAGCAAATATTTTTCAATCAAATGAATCACTGTCACACAGTGTTGTAGTCCTAAGAAAAAAAGTGGAGGGACGCTCATTTTTGACGAAATTTAACCTAAACTTATCGAATTCATTAAATGTAATTATTCCTTAAACAACCAATAAAACTAACTTAACCAGCATTTGTTTATTATTTAATTAAAATGAACTCACTGTTAAATTATTGATTACTTGTTAATAATCTAAACTAACTTATAAATCCTCATCAGATGAACAGCACAAGGGGGAGTGCCCTCCGTGGGGGTCTTTCTAAGGGGTCCTAACCCGTATTCACCCAGTTTCGAAGAAAACCACGGAAAACTCCGAACTGTTACGGAAGCGCGATGGGACCTACTTAATTTTTTCCATTTACAATCGAATGGTCAACAATCCAATGTTGTTGTTCTTATTGTGAACACGTATAGCAGATTTGTGTGCGTGGCTTGAAACCTGCTTATAAATCCTCGTCAGAAAGACAACACAAGGGGGGGTGCCCTCCGTGGGTTTCTTTCTCAGGGGTCCTAACCTGTATTTATGCAAAGGATGCAAAGTTTTGGAGAGAACCACGGAAAACTCCGAACGGTTAGGTCGACGGACGTGCAATGGGACCCGAACCCGAGACCTTCACACTTCGCCCATCTACCTTCTACCATTTCCAGTAACTTAAACACCGTGCCATGGTGGGCAACAAACACTGCCGTCACAGTGTTTAAACTACTTGCATGGTATAAGAAACCTCTTTCTCAAGGAGGAGATACTTATAAAATGCATTTTCTAACGAAGATTAGGAAGGAAGGCGATAATGACAGTTTTCAATCAAACTCTATTTAATTCCAATGAAATTAAAACCAAAGCCTACCCAGAAAGGTAGTCCAGGTGACCAGATAGCCCCGAAATTTCCATTTTTGTTAACAGAATGACAATAATGATGTTGTTTTTTTTTTTTAAATACTTTTTGCAGGCTTCAAAGTATTAATTTATTATGAGAAATGTAAATCTATATAAATAAAATTAGACTTTTGTCTGTACATTTCTTGAAATTCAAAAATTTTGCGATTTCTATCCGTTTCAAGCACCCGGGAATCCGATGCGACGCGACCCTCAAAAAAAAGTTTGTCTGTCTGTCATTCTGTCCGTGACGCTTTTTTTGTTTAAGCATCACGTAAAAACGACTGAAGCGAATGATATGAAATTTGGTGTCATGATAGGTGGTCACTCAACTTAAAACATAGGCGTCGAATTTTTTAAAAATCTTGATTAGATTTTCAGATTTTGCGAAAATTGTTTCAAACTGCGTAAATTTGTGTTCAAGCATCACGCAAAAACGACTGAAGCGAATGATATGAAATTGGGTGTCATGATAGGTGGTCACTCAACTTAAAACATAGGCGTCCAATTTTTAAAAAATCTTGATTGGATTTTGAGATTTTGCGAAAATCATTTCAAACTGCGTAAATTTGTGTTCGCACATCACGTAATAACTGCAAAGGTGAAAAAATGATATTTGGTGAAATGATAGGTGGTCACTCACCTTAAACTATAAGCATCTAATTAAAAAAAATTGATCAGATTTCGAGATTTTGCGAAAATCGGTTAAAACTGAGTGAATCTTTGTTCTCGTATTAAGTAATAATGACTAAAGCGAATGATATGAAATTTGGTCACATGATAGATGGTTGCTCAACATAAACTATAGGAGTCCAATTTTTTAAACATTTTTATTAGATTTTGAGATTTTGTGAAAATTCTCTCAAAATACGTTCAATGATGATTTCTTCAAACTTCACGTAATTACGACTAATACGAATGACACGAAATTGAGTGATATGATAGGTAGTTGCTAATCTTAATTTATAGGCGTTGAATTTTAAAAATATTTTTATTACATTTTGAGATTTTGCGAAAATCGTTTTAAAATGCTGAAAATTGTTCCAGCATCACGAAATAAAGACTGCAGGGAATGAAACGAATTTGGGTGACATGATAGGTTGTCACTCAACTTAAATTTTAGGCTTCCAATTTTTCAAAATGTTGATTAAATTTTGAGATTTTGCGAAAATTATTTCAATATACGTAAATATTCGTTCGCGCATCACATAATTACGACTAAATCGAATGAAATGATATTACTTAGTTACTCTCTAACCTGTAATATTTTAACAATACATGAAAATTATAATTTCGCTTTCTTTACTTTGGCAACATACTACATCCATTCTGTGTACTCCTACAATGCTGACGAAAGTTCTTGCTTTTTGGAAATTTTCATTCACTAACCCGTCGAGGACGGGTACTTGAGCTAGTCACCTATAAAAAAAGATTTTTTCTTTTTAAGTATTCATTAACGTCAATTTTTAAATGTCGTACATGTTTTTAAAGGTAGGATATTCTAGGAAGTGATGATAACTAAGGATCCACTATTTAAAGCACGTCCCTCATCCCAAGAAATTTCAATTTTCATTAACAAAATGATAGTGATGGAGTCTTTTTGTGAAAAATTCTGCCTTTCCTATCGTTTCGAGCCCCCTTAGAAATTTTTTTGGATACGTCCGTTCAACTTTTCCCAACCCCTACCAATATGACCATATCTTCAACATAAGAAGATACAAATGTTACACCTCTGCACCCACGAAAGGAGTTAAAGGCAAAAAAATCAAACGAAAAATGTCTTGTTTAAGTTTCAAGCAAATTATTTCGGAAGAAGAAATCTTATACATATTTGTTAATAATTCAATGATCAATGATAGATGATGCATTATATGCACTCTAAGCAATTCTTCTGGCGGTTTCTCTATTTGAGCACATGAGCAATGGAGCTCCAAAGGAAAACTAAAAAGAGAAACGCATTAAGAAATTAAATAAAAATGAATATTAAGTACACTTCTAAATTGTTGTGTTTTAAAACGTGATTTTTTTCTCCTCCAGCACTTCTTTCTTTCTTTTTTTTTTTTTTTTCTTTTTTTTTTTTCTTTCTTTCTTTTTTTTTCTTTTTTTTTTAACATTTTTGCATTCTTCACATTTTTAGTGTGCAAACAGACCATCGTTTGAGGTTCTCTTCCGAATTCTCCCTTGGTTTGTTATGCTCGGTTAGTTCATACATGTTTTTTCTTTTTCATTTTCTTATTATTTTCTTTTTTAATCATTTTTTAATACAGTATTTTTTGCGAACAAGTGTAAATAATTAAGATGGCACTTAGTAAAATAAGTGTTTCGCGGAGCTAAAGCAATTACCTTTTTCAACATTATCTTTGGAAAGAAAAATTGAAATAAAATTACTCAAGCCAACACCTTCTCTAAAACTTACCTAGGTGGCGAAATGCAAGACTATAGGGATTACTTGCTTTCTTTTAGTTGCATGCATTGCTTTCCTTTAACTGCTGAAAGCGCAAGTATACTTTAACTGTTGAGTTGCTTCGTATCTGCACTTTAATTTTCAAAAAATAAATTAATAAATAAATCAAATATTACCTGCTTGAAAATATTTGCTACAATAGCAAATACAATAAGAAATATATTGCGAGCCTAGTGTTACATGCCAATGGCGACTGCTATTGCTGAATAGAAAAAAAAATAATCTGATTTTTATTTTATTTTATTTATTTATTTATTTTTTTTTTTTAGTCCTCTTTCGTATGTCTTCTCCGTTTTCCACTATCTTTCACTTATTTTATGCTCTGGTAGCTGAATTTTAATCTGAAAAGTGTATTTCTTATATAATCAGAAAAATAAAAATTTCGGGGAGGGTCCCGAACCCCTGAACCTCCGCCTTGAATACGTCCTAGGCTTGAATCACTATGCTATTATTGACTGCATAGGAGTAAATTGCTAAGGGAAAGACAGGAGCAATTGTCCCTCCCAAGAATTCAAGAAAATTCAAATTTCACCTATTTGGAAATAGTATATTTTCTACAGTAGGAAACATTTTGCCCCCCTCCCTCAATGTTACATGCCAATTTACGCCAATGGTTGACTGTGCTTATAATTACACGCATATCAATTTTCTTGTAAAGTCCAATAAATGACTTTTATACAAGCAAACTTCAATGACACAACCTTTTACTTTATTTATTACATTGTGATGTTTTGCGTTAAAGCTAAATCTTAAAATCGTGATTTTGGGGAAAAGGTAACAATCTATCTAAACTTATGTTCGAAGTGAAAGATAGACAGTGGGTTTTTCTTAGGTTTTTTAAGAAATCGATCTTTAACTTTAAACCAAAATAGAGAAATGAATTTTTGTCTGAAAAATTGCGATTTTCAGATCATGTCCTCATAAAAACTTCGAAAATTAAACTGGACTATCTAAAAAACTGCAGGCAACATTGACTGAGTAGATATCCTTAGGGCGGTGTTTCTAATTATGTCAAAAATGGGCCGCGGTCTAGGACAGGACTTTCTTTCTTTTTGTGATTTAACCCTTTGAGGCGCAACCCTTTCCCAATGCTGAAAAAAGGGCAGTCGTTGCCATCGCTCGACTTAACTACCAGCAAGATGGCGGACGATCGAAATGTTCATCGCGTGCCACAGATCTAGAGACCCTTTTTTGACGACTTTCATCGTCCGCCATCCTGCTGGTAGTTAAGTCGAGCGATGGCAACGGCTGTCCTTTTTTCAGCATTGGGCAATCTATCCAGCTGTTCTCGCATTCTTCCATTTTTCAGCAGATGCCAATGCTGTTAAAAATAATCGTGACCATTTTTTTTTACGGGAAATGACGTGCTAAAAAGTAAAGGACTCTCGTGGAGCTATGTCACCCGCAACTATTTTTATAGAAATCAAATCTATTCTTCGTGACTGGCAACAGTCAAAACGTCAGAGTTTGGTGTTCCCAGAGCGGGAACACTGCGCGTTAAAGGGTTAAATCGCAGGCTGAGTGCAGGTGATGCAAACCATTTTTTTCTCTTCCATTTTAAAAATTATTTGCCCTTCGTTCATTTCGTTGAAATTGGTCCCTACGCTGTCATTAAGTCATTTGCCAGAGCTAATAATCATTGATGCCGTCCCAGAAATATGTCATGAATATAAATTGCATGTATTCAAATATCGAGATCATAGAAACATTAAACAACATCCAGAAAAAATTCTTAGATATGTCTTGTGCTCGTAGATTTCTTCCAATTTAAATCAATGTTTTTCTCTAGAGTGCATTTTCTTAATTGGAAACGCACTAATAGTGTGTTTGGAGCATGGAAATATAAAAGGTGCATGCTGTGGGTGGTAACATTTTAATTTTGCCTATGGGCGGCATGGATCTAAATGCGGCCCTGGCCCGGCTGGTAAGGAAGATAAAGGGAAAGCCTACCCTAGAAATATACAAAAAGCCCAAACAGTTACTGAAAATGAATGTAGAGACCATTGGAATGGTTTTTGCGAATTGAGACGTTGAAACTCCCATCCAAACACGGTTACACGCTCGATGAAAGTAAAAAAGTCGTAGAGATCAGATCATGTTCAGGGGGCGGTAGTGGAAGTATAGGGATAAACATCGATGTTTTTCTTAAATATCGATGTTTTATCCATCGATGTACTGAAACCGATGTTTGTTTCACATCGTAATTTTTCCACACAATCGATTGTGTACTTTATGCATTATCAACATGTACGGAATATACTTAACCACTTTTTGTAAACTATAGGGATGCGATTGATGTTTGTAAACTTTACAAAAAGTGGTTAAATATATTTTGTGCATGTTCATAAAGCATTAAGTATACAATCGAGTAATGTGAAAAAACATTGACGTCAAACAAACATCGATGGATAAAATATCGATGTCGCATCCCTATGTGCAAGTCGAGTGCAGGCTAGGATTGAATGGTAAATAGAAAGCCCCTGCATCCAGAAAAGCCTTCCGCGAAAGTTTCAAACCTGAAAAGGTATCTGTATTTATGTATTTAAATTGAAGAAAGACATGCAGAGAGAAACAAATATAAATCATTTCCGACACAATCTTATTTAGCTATGTACTTAACGAAACGCAAGCCTGTTTGCTGAAAAAGCTATGCAACAACGATGGGGCACAGCTAAGCAAGGCATTTTAAAGACCCATGCCAGGAAGCAATGATGGACCCAGAAAGGAGATGGCGTACCCAGGGTATAGCATAGCAGGCAAGGCACGTGCCATGGGCAACATATTTGTAAGGGAGCAGAGATTTCTATTGCGAGAAGGACATAACGACAGCGCATGTGCTGAGCTCAGGGGCGTAGCCAGAAATTTTTCATGGGGAGGGTTACGACTACTACAAATCATATATATGTATACGTGGGTGTGATAATGTAGTGAAGAATATACATTTTGTATGGCAAAAAATTCCTCATGGGGGGGGGGTTATGACCCCCATAACCCCCCCCCTTGGCTACGCCCCTGGCTGAGCTAAAGATACTAAAATATTTATTTTGAATCACTGTCTTTAGAACATAAATCTGGGACAGTTTGTTTTCATTTCCGCAATATTAAACCAATTTAAATGGTCATTCTAAAGAAATTTTAACTAAATTACCAAAAACCAATTACAAACGAAGTGATCGGTGCCGTTCTTATTAAGAGAAACAGCACAGTTTTGTTGTCTGTTATGCTCACTATTTTACCTAGGTTATTCCCCTGGCTAGGAGATGCCCTAAGACCCAATGCATATAAAGGTGAATTTTCGCAGAATAGATCTCACTTGTTCCATTATTGGTCCATTGTAGGTTTTCACTTAAAGTGAGTGTCAATGACGTTGTTTTATCTGAAACAAAAGAAAATTAATAGATTTTGTAAACAGTATATCAGTCAATCGCTGAAAAAAACATTCCTTTAATGTATCGCTCTATACATTGAATTGAAACTTCCATAAAAATGCTTGCTAGGGGTTCATTAAACTATTTACTATTTGCAATTATTAGTGTAATGTTCTTTATCCAAAATGTGATGAAAGCTTTTAACAGTTTTATAGTAAACAGATAAAATAATTGCCATTGTATATAGTCTGTAACTAAACGAAATTCTTCAATCACATTGTTCATACTTTGCTTTAATAATTTGCTATATCTACTGTAAAAAAGTACATTTGTATTGAAAGTATTTCATCATGATTTCCTTTTTTTGTGTGTATGTGTGTGTGTCTGTGTTACGACGCAAGGGCTATCTGCGGAGGCAGGTGCCTTGGGTAGCGGGCGCTTTTAAGGGGCTCTAATGCGCCTTCACGTTACAGTGGAGAAAAACTGCCCAAAACTTCAGAGCGTGAGATCGACAGCCGAGCGGTAGGCTAGAACCCTGGACCTCAGATTTCAGCTATGCTCATGTTCAGTGTCTTATCCACCCGGCCATCAATTTCTTTCGTTTTTTAATCTTCACCAAATTAATTTTGGTTTTCACTGGATTCACTTTTTAATAGGTTTATGATTTTTGTGGCGATTATCAAATGCACACGAAGCACGTAACATCGCTACGAACATTCACGTATGAATTAATTTTGGTCTAGACGTTACCGCTATAGTTGTACAGAAAAAGGAAAGAAAAATCAAGGGGTATCTCAAAAAGATCTCCAGAGGAAGGACCCAATTAGATCGGTCGCTCAGGGATGGAGAGAGGGTCTTTTCCAGTCGCCATTTCTCTTTGTTCGAAAATCAGACAGTGGAACACTAAGGGGAAAAAGAGAAATCGCGTCTAGACTCAAAAACTACTACGCAAACACTATTTTCTCAGAGGTGGGACGAGCAGCATCGTCGTTAACCCTTTAACGCGCAGTGTTCCCGCTCTGGGAACACCAAACTCTGACGTTTTGACTGTAGCCAGTCACGAGGAATAGATTTGATTTCTATAAAAATAGTTGCGGGTGACAAGAGCTCCACGAGAATCCTTTACCTTTTTAGCACGTCATTTCCCGTAAAAAAAAATTGTCACGATTATTTTTAACAGCATTGGCATCTGCTGAAAAATGGAAGAATGCGAGAACAGCTGAATAGATTGCCCAATGCTGAAAAAGTGGCAGCCGTTGCCATCGCTCGACTTAACTACCAGCAAGATGGCGGACCATCGAAACTTTCATCGCGTGCCACAGATCTAGAGACCCTTTTTTGACGCAGCTGGCTGTGCCGGGCACTGCATTTTCTGACGCAGGTGGCTGTGCCTAGATCTGTGGCACGCAATGAAAGTTTCGATGGTCCGCCATCTTGCTGGTAGTTAAGTCGAGCAATGGCAACAGATGCCCTTTTTTTCAGCATTGGTAAAGGGTTGCGCCTCAAAGGGTTAAGTTAGAGCTCGAGAATAAACAATCATAATAATGAAATTTAAAAAACAAGAAAGATAAATCCATGTGATGAGCATAAATTACGAAACACTTTTCGTCACAAATGCCTAATTGCAGAGGATCATGTTAAAGTTCTGGATGGGGAGGATCCATAGCAGTGGTGCACCGAAAGGGTTTAACCCTTTGAAGCGGAAGCAATTTTCACATCAATATAGACAACCAACTGGATAGACTACCCAACGCTGAAAAAGTGCAGCCAGCTGTGTCAGAAAACTTATTTGTGGCGCCAGATGAACTATTCGATCGACCGCCATGTTCTTGATAGTTAAATGGATCGATGGCAACTGCTGCACTTTTTCAGCGCTGGGATCATTTAACCGCTAAAGTTCATTATGCAAATGAAAAATCTCTCGCAGTTTCAGATTCTAAGGACACTAATTCAAAATAAATATTTAAGTTTTTTATTGACTTTAATCTGCTCGCTCCCATCTTTGCAAAGACGCGATGATAGGGATCCTCCCTTCTGTACTTATCGTTGCTTCCCGACATGGGTCTGATCACCTTTGCTGCAGCCCAGCGCATACACTCCATCTTCAAAAACCGCCTTCAAAATTACACAGAAGAATTATTCGTTAAAGGAAATATTGCAATTGCAACATTCTGTATGATTAAGATTTTTTTTCTTTGTATTTTCGTAACTCTTATAGGTTTACTGTTCGTAATAGTGCATAGTACATCTTATACAGAAATATTTTAAATTTGTTTAGAGCCTCTAGTACAATTCTTTAAAAAGTTATTAAAAAATTGATTGATTTCTTAAAAGAACAGTCTTAACCCTTTAAGGCGCAACCCTTTCCCAATGCTAAAAAAAGGGCAACCGTTGCCATTGTTCGACTTAACTACCAGCAAGGCACAGCCAGCTGTTGTAAAAAAAAAGGTCTGTAGATCTGTGGCACGCGATGAACATTTCGATCGTCCGCCATCTTGCTGGTAGTTAAGTCGAACGATGGCAACGGCTGCCCTTTTTTTAGCATTGGATAATCTATCCAGCTGTTCTCGCATTCTTCCCTTTTTCAGCAGATGTCAGTGCTGTTAAAAATAATCCTGACTATTTTTTTACGGGAAAGGACGTGCTAAAAAGTAGAGGATTCTCGTGGAGCTAGGTCACCCGCAACTATTTTTATAGAAATCAAATCTATTCTTCGTGACTGGCAACAGTCAAAACGTCAGAGTTTGGTGTTCCCAGAGCGGGAACACTGTGCGTTAAAGGGTTAACCCTATGCGCTTTCCAAAATCGATATAGAAGATTGGATTTAATATGCTGAAAAAGTGCAGTCGTTGCCGTCTTTCGATTTAACTACCAGCAACGTGCCCGAATGGTCAATCCCAAGCCACAGAGATAAATTACTTTTCCGCATACGCATTAATTGTAAAACTATCTTAAAATAGATTTTTCTGTTTTAATGAAAAAAAAAATTGCCTTATTTTTACTTTTATACCATTAACTTTAATCCTTTCTATGATCTTTAATGATTAAAAAACAGTAAAATCGTGTAGTTTCAGTTAAATAATCATATGTAATATTCGACGTACAAACTCTTAAAAAAAAAAAAAAACATTTTTCTGATTAATGAACAAACTTTTCTTTGGTTTGTTGAAGCTTAAATTCTGATTATTATAATATTAATTTAAATTTACATTTTATGGGTGCTTGTGCTGTAGCTTCTCTGTAAATGCCATGCTCAGTTGTGCATGCACCAAATAAAATGTTTCAATCTTTATTCAAGTTCATTCTAAATTCTTTCAAACATGAATTGCACGTAAATATTTTATATATCTACAATGAATTAAAAATATTAAGTTTTTAATACGTTGTTTTTTGCATGAAACATTTTAATAGGATTTTTCATTTATATTAAGTCAGGAAACACTTAAAGATAAAAGCTTGAACTAAATTTTTCTTTTGGTTAACTATACATTTAATAACAATTTATATTATTGAGTTAATAGAGTATTTCGTCCCCTCCCCCCACACACACCTACTGCCCTGACCAGGGGCTTGCTAATGCAGCTACCCCCGAAATGTGTAAACGTAGAAAATGGAGAAAATTACGTATTTGTAGATAAGATTTTAACTACCTGGCTTCGTCTGGCTATGTACTAAATAGCTTTTTTATGTAATACAAAATTGAAACCTTACATTTCAAATATTACTGATCACCAGATGGCAGCACTATTTAGTCTAGAATTTTATGAGTTAGTAATATTAATATTACTTTAAATTTTTCAATTATTTTTAACTTTTATTCCAAATACAGCTTGAAGAATATTCTGAATAAAATACATGCTAGCTCTCACAAAATTTTTTCTTATGTACACCATATTCATAATACTCATCAAAAGTTTTGTTACTATGATTTTTATTGACGCGACACTATTTAGTAGTTTTACTTTTTAAGGAGAGATGGCAGCATTACTGCAAAGATTATATTAAATATCTTGCAATTACTATACAAAAAAATAGTAGCCTAATTATTAATGGGAGATTGTACTGTAATACTGTACACTACAATACAAGTTTGTAGTGTAGTCATAGGCGCACCCACGGGGGGGGGGCTATGGGGGCTCAAACCCCCCCCTAAAGGTGGAAAGTTTGAAGTGAAAAACTTTAAAAAATGGAAATTGTCACTAATGAATTATTACTATTATTATTATTTATTGTCTTCAAAATATTTCTAAAGTATTTTTTACCTAAAAAGGTGTTAGTTTTTAAATAAATACTTACAAAGAGTTTATGAAACACTGTTAATGTCAGTTACAATATCACTGAACGGATCAGATAATTATTTATTACTCTATAATAAGTTTTTGCTTGTGGGCTTGTGTTGTATGGGCAAATCAAGTGGTACAGAATATTTTGACGTTATAAGCGGGTTGTAACTATTATCGATCTCACTATAACCGAGTTCAGCAGTATTTTCAGCTCAGCCCCCCCTAAACTAAAATACTGGGTGCGCCACTGAGTGTAGTAGTACTGAATTTTAACTCCATTATTAGCAATTTTCATGCCAGGAGGGGGAAATCATGGGGGTTTGATCCCCCCCCCCTTCTCCAACCCCGAAATCATAGTCAATGCACTAAGAGTTTTTTATTGCGTTGATCCTGAAGATCAATTGAAGTTGAAAAAATTGTTGCACTAATTATCCCTCCCAGAAATTTAATTATAGAGCTACATATTCCTCCTCCCCCCCCCCACCTCGATATTTTTTTCTGGCCTTGATTTTTCACTATATTAAATTCTTACAGCATCATTCTTCGCATAGTCAAATTCCTCCTTCTGATTGTACTGTAGTAATAAGAGAATAAGAACCAATATCACTATCTTAGCAATAAAAACATTGTAAATAACACACAAAAATATAAAATCAATCAGTGCGAACAATTTAGGGTGGCACAAAGGGTTCACCCTTCCAGTAGCGTAGCCAGAAAAAAAAAAATTAGGGGGGGGGTTTAGGCACTGATGTAACGGATAATCTACATTATGGATCACATTCTTCATGTCAATAATAGAACTCTGCTAAATTTTAGGGGGGTTCTGACACCCAAAACGCCACTGCACCCTTCTTCCAAAGGAAAAAGTTCCTCCTTTTACATGAGCAGAAAGTCAGACAAATTCCACTTTCAAGTTAATTCTAACTCAAACGAGTTGTCTCACTTTCTGTTTGTGTGAAAGGAGGCATTTTTCCCTACAGAAGAAGAAGGAGGGTATGCTCTTTATACCACCCAAAATGGTCCGCACTGATTAATTTATTTTTGTGTTTTTAAAAAAGTTTTTTTAAATTATTTTATCCATTGAACACCAGCATTTTGAGAATTCTTATTATTTAATATCAGTATGACGTCCGAAATCTGTACTTTTGTTAGTAACATGATAAAAATCAAGCACCAAGCCTCTTTTTTTTTTTTTTTTTTTTTTTTTGAGAAAGTCTGCCTCTTCTATTTTTTACTCCTTCCTGCCTTCTTCTCTACTGGAGATGAGTTCGGGCTCATTTTTTAAAGCCCGAGCCCGAAATTTCAGCTAATAGATAAACAAAAGTCGATTACTTCATTGATAGAATATCATAAATTTTGCAGTTTGCGCAATTTAAAGACACATATAATGGCAAACTCTTAATGCACTTTATAATTCTTTATATTCAAGTTTACCAAATAATAATACTTACTTTATTTCTTCCATGAATCCCTTTTAAAATAATCTGTTTACAAGGAGTATGCTCGATAAAGGAAAGGTTTCTCCCGAGCCTGAACACAATCGTGAATTACAGGGCTCGGGTTCGGGCTGAGCCCGTCTCAGCTGTAATCTCACCCCCCCCTTTTTTTTTTAGTGGCTACATACTTACTTAAACATTACATCTCTAATTATAAAAATGTATAGTAATAATCAGATTTGCATCGGAAAGTACGGATTAGAGAGATTGTTGGGGGGGGGGGGAGTAGTGCTACGCTCAAAGTCTGGTTAACGCATAGGCCAGTGGCCAGTCAGGCCTCGGCTTAGCCCCCCCCCTCCGAGTTTTAAGTCCCCCCGAAATAATTAAAATTGTTTAAGTTCTATCAGGCCCGGACTTTTTTATTTACGTTATTGTCTCCTTTAGTGTCCCTCGGCTGGAGACTGAAAATGGGCCCCTTACTGGGGAATTTAGAGGGAATAGAATATTAGGATGTGTAACACTTGAAAATTACGCTTTCCTGCCTAAAAGCCGCCTCCAAGAACTGTGCCCGACGGTGAATGCGCTAAATTCTGGCAACCTCCTACGCTCTTGTAATTTCAAAAAAATTTGCTTCCGATACTCTCTCGACTCGATCACGGCGGACCTATTGTGAGCCAGTCTATCTCCTTTTGTTGTGCTATGGGGCACATTCGCATTTTGTTTGTAAATATTGTATTATATAAAGTTCATTTGGCCATTTAAGTGTTTTTTAATTTCATAAACTAACGACCTATATTTCTTTATTTTTTTTTCGCAATCTTTTCCAGGGGATTTGATTCTTCGGGGGACCCCTCGCGACGTGGCGTCTGTGGGCTCCTCTGCTACCATTGTGTAAAAGCGTAAGATTACAAGGAAATACATAATCAAACTACTTTGATGTACACACCGATGTATATCAAATTATTTTTATTATAAAGTAGTATTCTCAATTTTGAGAGGCCTCACTTAATTCAGTGTATTGAATATTTATCAATATAAACTTAAGAAAAAGTATTAAAATTTTAAGAAAAAATGTACTTTCATCTCCTCCTGGTTTTTAATTCTAAATCCATAGACTCAAACCAAATACCTTTTGCGTAGCAGCATTATCACATTCAGTGTCACAGTCACAGAGTCACAGTCAGTATAGATCAGTGATCACAGTGATTTCTTGAAAGTAGAGTGGTGACATTGCCAAATAAAGCATCTGACAACCCCTTACATCAGGGCCGGCCCAAGAGGGTTGCGAATGTGGGCGATCGCCTAAGGCCTCGCGCTTAAAGAGGCCGCGAGCCTGCCTCCCCCCCCCCTCCCCCGAATTTTTTTTGCACTAGGGTGCTGTTTCGTTTAATCCCAGATTTTTGTCTACGAGACTTACTTGACATGATTTGTAGACAGGTTTTGTAGACATGAACTGTCACGGTGAAGATCTTTTAAAATGTGTTTGCCAGATAACGTGGAGGGGGGGGGGGAATTAAAATCTTGAAAGTCGCACAAGGTTTGCAATTTTTGATAAATGATCACCAAGTTTGCTGCCAAAAAATAACTTCAAAATCGAACCAAGCTTGAAAAGTAGACTTAGAATATGCCTGGCGAAGATTGTAAAATAGTTTTAGTTGGCGATTTTAATATAAATTTCAATTCTAAATGTATGTTCTATGGAACAAGAAACACAAACACGGCACTCTTGGATTATGATGCCCATTCTAAACAGTATTTAAAATGGTGGAGTATAGTTGGAATATGCTTGGCGAAGATTGTAAAACAGTTAGATTTCGATTCCAAAGATGTGCGTTTCATGGAACAAGAAAGAGTTTATTAATATTTTAATGCCCCCCCCCCCCCACTCTCGCCGACCCAAAAAATTCGCCGCACTTTGGCGAGCTTTACAGTCATGGGTCTCTAGTTATGCAGTTTCAATGCTCCTAAAAGCACTTGATGAAAACTAAAGAGTACAAATTAGCGATAAACGCACCAGTTAAGGAATTTGAAGACACCTAACTTACTTACAATCTTCGTCAGGCATATTATTAAAACTACATTAATTGGCAACCCGAAATAAATAAATAAGTATTGGAATGCTGCATTCACATGTTGTTCCAAATCGCCATTTTAATTCTAAATTAAGGTTGCCAGATAAATACAAAAAATCGTCGTGGTAACTGCATATGTTTAATTACTAGCCACCTTGGCAAGATTCGGGGCGTTAAAGTAGAAATCAACCGAAGAGATACAAATACGGTACACTCATGGATTATGATGCACATTCCAAATAGTATTTAACGGTGTTATTCGAAAAAATCATGTGATTTTGGTACATAATTACAAATAAACTAAATATGCCAGGGCACTTCAAAATTTTGAAACTGTCTCTTTACAAGCTGTATTACATACTGCGAAGACAGGTCAATCTGTATCAGTTTCAAAACTTTTAGAAAAAAGTCTTAAAAATCGGAAATTTTCGCAAAGCGTGTTACTCTTCGAAAAATCTTGTAGCTCAGATCCATGTTTAAGAATTTTTTCTGAAAATTTCACAAAAGCCACAGCTTTTTCGCTTATCGCAGTGTGTAAAACAGCTTATGAAGAACCATCTGGAATTTTTTGGAGACCATGGTGCTATTAGTTTATTTCAATTTGTGTACCAAGACTAAAAACAGAGTTCTTTTTTATCGAAGAACAGCCTTAAAATGGTGAAGTACAGGTGGAATATGCTTGGCGAAGATTGTAAAACAGTTTTAGTAGGCGATTTTAAGATAGATTTCGATTCCAAAAAGATGTGTTTTACGGAACTAGGGAGAAAAATACGGCACTTCCCAGCTTAATAGAATAAGGAAAGAAAATAGGTAAGACGCCTATGATACGTTTTTAATATATAGTACTTTAGTGCGTATTTAAATCTGAAAGTGTTTCAGATTTTTTCTTACTTTTTTTTCCAAGAGTGTGCTTGGATGTCGTCCTCTAAACATTAAATATATGGCACCCTGGGCAACAGCCGCAGTTGCTAGTACCTTGAGCCACCGCCACAGCTACGAACAAATATTAAAATAGAGGGACAAATATTAAAAAATTTGTATGAGGGGTGTGCAAAAAAGTGGAAATTTGTGGACATAATACGGTACGGATTTTCCCAGAATTTTAGTTCGACCTCTAATGGGGCTCGAGATAACATGAAAAATTCTAATTTTTGTGAAAATGTCTGGTTTTTGTATTTTTTAAAATCGAAATAGTCAGGGGAAGGGGCGGAAAAGTAGCCATTTGAGTCCAT
The DNA here is from genome assembly GCA_038373885.1 of Cheiracanthium punctorium. Classification (NCBI taxonomy): domain Eukaryota; kingdom Metazoa; phylum Arthropoda; class Arachnida; order Araneae; family Cheiracanthiidae; genus Cheiracanthium; species Cheiracanthium punctorium. The sequence goes on along the minus strand of JAWZYV010007414.1, from coordinate 210,368 downwards.
AATACTATGTAGATTTACCCAGAATTTTAGTGTTTTCCCTAAGGTGGCTCGGCAGACCATGAAATATCTTAATTTGAGCGAATATTTCAGGTTTTCTAAAACACTACTTATTTAAATTTTTTAAAAATTCTAAAGGTCCTACCGTTATCTTATAGTGTTTTGGTTAAATGCATTAAAAAAAAAACATATGAGCTAACTTAAGTCTTTAGCCGAAGTTACAGAGTCACTTTTGGTTTTGTAAGCGGGCATGAGTGCCCGAGATCTCGATTTCGCTAGAATTTGCCGGCCTCAAACCTCCATATCCCTAATAATCGGTGGTGGCCTGTATAACAAGCTTCACCCCGCATCTTTCCACTGCTCTCTAGCATGGCGAGGAACGACATTTTCTTCTTCCACCTTTTGTCCAGCGGAGACGAACTCTTTTTTCTACCTGCTCGTATGTAATGTTATTAATTTTAAAACAAGGCAAGCGTAACTCTTTAACGAGCAGTATTCCCGTTCTGGGAACACCAAACTCTGAGGTTTTGACTGTTGTCAGTCACGAAGAATAGATTTGATTTCTATAAAAATAATTGCGGGTGACATAGCTCCACCAGAATCCTTTACTTTTTAGCACGTCATTTCCCGTAAAAAAACTGTCACGATTATTTTTAACAGCACTGACATCTGCTAAAAAATGGAAGAATGCGAGAACAGCTGACAGCCAGCTGCGACAAAAAAGGGTCGCTAGATCTGTGGCACGCGATGAACGTTTCAATCGTCCGCCATCTTACTGGTAGTTAAGTCGAGCGATGGCAACGGCTGCCCCCTTTTCAGCATTGGGAAAGGGTTGCGCCTCAAAGGGTTAAAGGCCAATCGATTAGAACACCGTTAGATAAAATATAAATAGAAAAGTTTTCTTTAATTGTAAATTAACCATAAGAAACGCACTCTGTTTCGTTAATTAAATTGAAACTGTTCTTTCAAATTCATATTTTTGGTTCGTGATGTAATTAACAAACTTATGCAAACGATCAAAATTTTTATTTTAATCCCTAAATTTTTGTAAAAAAAAAAAAAAATCTCAATAGTCATCAGCAAAAGGAAGTTTGTTATACAATACTCTATATTGCATCGTCTTAATCGTTTTGAAAATTCTAATTTTAAACTACCGACTTGAAATTAGGCGGAAGGACAAATATTTTTTTTTTTTAATATATATATATATATATATTCAATACACACGCAATAAATAAATAAATAAATAAATACTAGAAACATTATTTTTCTTGTAAATAATATGCATTTTTATTCCCGAGAGCGAATTTGTTAGTAGGCGAAAAATTCGGACTATTCATATAATGTTCCGAATTTGGAGATAACCTTTTAAAATCGTTCATTGAAGAATTGTAATATCTCCGGAAATTATCCAGAAAATCGGTGGAATATTATATTTAGGTAATTTCAAGGCTTTCTTTCTATTGATAAAGTCATAACAGGGTGATGCTATTTTAAAAAATTAAATTGATGCAGAATGAAATATGAAGACGGTTCTTTATGCAAATTTTAAGAATATCAGATTAAATTGTAAGTTATTTGTGAACAAATGGTAATTTTGCTGTACGATGATTGACAGCTGAATAAAGAGCAAGTGGGCGTTTATTATTTCCGTAGATGTACAATGAAACAGTTTCAACACTAAAATTAAACCGTACAATGCTATGTATATTAAAAGTAATAATTAGAGAGAGTAATTGGATTATATAAATTAACAATGTAATATCACTAACAAGAACTATAATAATTATAAGATAATTAATGTACTAATTAAAACACAGAGCCTTTTATTTATTTATTGTTCCTTTAGTGACTTTACTCGGCTTTCCGAGTACTTGATCTTTACCAAGCGTTTAAATAAATTTGATTCAAATAAATCCCCTAGCTGAGCGACTTTTGGCGCGATTTTATTAGTAGGGCCTGTAATGTTTGCTTTCTTGCATTGGTATTAAGCAGTAACATTAGTATTACTCATTTGCATTTCTATTACGCAATCAAAAAACTAGAACTGGAGTTCAAAATATAAAGTATTATTTCCGACGTATTTTGAACATTTTTTTCAGTTTACAGTCCACTTATCTATAACAGATAAAGAATTACAGCCCGTCACCACCTTTTTGGGACACCCTGTATAAAAAATAAGAATTTCGTTTTGCATTTAATATAAACTCCGTTTACGAAATCACTCCGCTTAGCAAGTCATTTGCGGCCCCTCCCGACCCGAGAGTGATGTACTGACGAGGTTTAACTGTATAAGGAGATTTTGAAATTCATCTCGATGGAAAGGGGGGGGCGGGTTAGTGAGGTAGTTAAATATGTCTTTTTTACACAGCAGAAGGCCGGGAGTCCGACATGTCAACAAAAAAACATGACATTGTTTTGGCGCCATGGCGATACCGAGGAGAGTAGAGTAGGGAGGAAAGGGGGTTTCCCACGAAGCTGGATTCGTGAGCGCCTTGGGTCGAGCCCTTGTTGTTGTCTCTATCTTTCGCTGCTCATTCCAAGAAGATACTCTCCGAGTTCTGGGAACTGGAGGGAGAGAAGGGAGGCAGGGAGGAAGAACCGGACTAGCAAGCATGGGCTTGGTGGAATCATCGAAATGATGGGACGTTGAGGGAAATTTTGGCTGTTTGCTGTAGATTTCTCCTGCTTGTGAGGCCCCCCTGCCCTGCCATGTATAGAAATCGACAGAAATTGTCCGGTCCTGCCTGAAAGCGAAGTCAGACAGCCCTTTTTTTGTTGATACAAACTCATCCGTGTATCCAAAATGAGATTGGCTTTCGAAAAATATCAAGTGGTTTCGAAAATTTTTTAGGTAAGAGTTCTTTCTTTCCCCCCCCTTTTTTAAGGGGGGGGGGAGGCGAGAAAAATCACTTTAAATCAGCATACATTCTGAGTATCCTACCTAAACGTTCTCTTACTGACAACATAAGAATATATTGGATATTTATTTAGCTGCTAAGCATCTTTCAGACGATTTATGTTCAAAATATATCACATGGAGCGCAGTTGTCTCATTCCATAATAAATTCATATGACTACAAAGAACAAAATAACTTAGAACTTTGAAAAAAAAAAAACACTCAAAATACTGGTGTTAAATGGATAAAATAAATAAAAACTTTGTGAAAACACACACACATAAAATGTTACTTATAAGATGTTACGATCGTTTCGACCAAAAAATTCGTTCGGTCTTCATCAGACAAGCCCTTCGACTCACTGAGCAGAGGGAAGATGTTAAATCATAAAATAAATAAAAACTTTTAAATGATAAAATAAATAAAAACTTAGATCTTTTTCAGTTCCTTCTGCTCAGTGAGTCGAAGAGCTTGTCTGAGGAAGACCGAAAGAATTTTTTGGTCGAAACGATCGTAACATCTTATAAGTAACATTTTATGCGTGCTTTTTTTTTTTTTTTTTTTTTTTTCCCAGAAAGTCTTTATTTATTTTAACTTTAAGCTTTGAGCTTTATTCTCGTACAACGGTACAACTTCGGTGCGGAAAGAAACCAAACAATAAAAATTAAAGATTTGATGCTATAATGAGCAGACGATAAAACTTAATATTAAAAAAATAAAAAATAAATAAAAAATGGACTATGATTTTGTGGAGTTGGGAAAATGTCAGGACACAATGTATAGTAAAGCACTGTAGAGTTATTATTTCGTTAAATTTACAAATTTCATTTTGAGTGTGTTTTAGTGTTATACATCATCATCAATATGGTTAAGGTGGGGATGCAGAATGATCATTCAACCAAAATTAATTGAAGTTAGTGTATTAATATTATTCACTGGAAATAAACAACAACAATAATAATGCATGTATTTCTACTGGCTTATGCCATTTTTAGCTGTTTTGCAATGATCCACTAAATGAAATTATTTTTTAGGATTTTTAAAATATGAAAACAGTAGACAGCAAAATTAGGTGGGCTGAGACATGTGAACTTGAGCTCCATGATCTCATAGAAATTACTCCTTGCATACTTATTTTTCAAGTCCTCATTTTAAAGTTTTTTTTTTTTTTTTTTGTCTTTTGAGTTATTATTCACGCGCTTGATTTCCCATCTTAGAGTTCTAATTACGCACAAATTTCACCCCGAACGAAATAAAGTACTCTTGTTTTTTAATCTATAATAGAAAACGAAGTGCATACCACGTTAAAAAAAAAATAATTTTCTATAAATATTAGAAGGACGTTGTCGAGGATAATGAGGCTGATTAATGCAGTTAAATAATTTTTTTCTTCATAATTTTTTGACAAAATCTTTATGGACCATAAATAATTGCAACGCAATTGACTTTTACATTTTCATTTCAAAATCCTAAAATATTTTAAGACTGTAAGCACAAGCACAATCCACCTAATACCTATAACGAAGAAACGGCAGGTGCTAAGGGAGAAAAAAAAGTATTAACAGAACGCATGACATACGTATCTCCCTCCCTGCTACTCTTTATTTACATCTTAGTTTCACCGCCACTGTCGCACTCAGTTGCCAAATCTGGCGCCCTGATGTTTTATCACCTGACAACATGGCGGCGAGGGATATCCTTCAACCTCGTCCGCGATTTGGCGGGTGTTCCATGACGTCACTGCTCAAGGTTGTACACAGTTCGTCGTAGACGGGCTACCCAGAAGGATGGGTCTTGTTTTTTTAGAGTTATTTGTGATTTAGATGTGCCATCGGAGTATAATCCTCCCCCAACAACTTTCTAATCGATTGTTTACTTGTATGCAGTGAGCGTTTTGTGACCCTCAGCCCAATGTTAGGTCGAGTGCAGCAAGAGCAGAGGGGTTTTCCCTATTGGATCTGCGAATTGGGTTGAAAACTGTCGGAATCTGTGACTATGCCACGTAGGAAACAAGGCCACAGTAAACCGAGCGGTGAGTACCCAGGTTGTTTCGTTTACTACCGCACACTTCTAAGTGCTTCGCACACTGATTTATCTCTGTGTTTACAACTTTTACTTCCTCCGCCTCTGATTAATGAATAGTTAAGCAGAAAATCTGCACTTGGAACTTTAGATCAATACACCGTCTTTATACAACTGCGACAGCGTTCTAATGTGTTGTAATTAATTTATATAAATATATTAAAAAAGGAAAATCGAAAAACACTTCGATTTTTATCCAGGTAATATTGATCGAGACCCCAGTGTACGGTATACTGTAGAAATTTTCTCTTACAAATTCAGATTCGTACATTGTATTTAATCATCTTAATATAAATAGTTTTACGAATTTTAAAATTTTATTATCCACAAACGTAGCTATGTGTGTGGATTTCAGTGCATCACTAATCCTAATCGATACTGTCTTATAGTTTTACCTCCGCCTATCGATTTGTTTACATTAACTAGTAGTATACTATATTTTCACAATAAGCCTCATGCAGTTGTGATTTCTCAAATAAAATATCACTGCTGTTATCGTTTATATCTTTTTTTTTTTTTTGCCCCAAATTTAAATTGAGCTACAAAAAATAATATTGTTACAGGTGTTTATTTATAAGGTTCTTAATTATTTTACTTGACGTTAATGACATACTTGCATATATATCGAGCTGCATTTTACTATAGGTAAGTATGTATGTAGGCCTTAGAACGATTCAATTAAATGCTAGCATTTATTTAAACATTTTTTGTTGTTGTTTTCATTGGTTCTTTAAGCTAGATTGAAGGAGTACATCAAACCAATTCTGTTTGTCTTAATTTTTCAAAATTATTGAAATATAATTGAATTACTCAGTTTTTTGTATGTAAGAAGACTTGTTTAGGTTTACTTCAGATTCCAGTATTAATAATTTGTAATAATGCCCTCCCCCTCAGTGTATAAAATTGAGCGATATCGGATATTAACTGAACTCCAAGCAAACACAAAAGAAAGCGAAAAATCGTACGTTTATTTTAAGTATTTTATTATGGGAAAGTTATCGTAAACGTAACAGGAAACTTCGCATTAACATTAAAAATATTTTGCCCGGTAGGTTTTTTAAAGCTGTTTACATTTTTAGGTCAAATTTAATTTTTCTTCTTGGAGATGTAGAAATTTATGGGTAGGCTTTTATAAAACTGAATTTATTACAGTTTTATTTAAACAAAATTATGTTAATTCAGACAAATTTGAATCATTTATAAATTTCGAGTGTATATTACAGAGCTTACCCCTGTAAAATTTGGCTTATTTGGATGCACTGCAAATTTATAGAAACTTGTTCACATAAGATAAATAGTATCATTCAAGTTTCTGTAGTTCTTATTAACATTCTCATGCCAATCTTTTTCCAAGAAATCGAATAACTATTTATCCCAGCTGAGTATTACACTTATGAACTTCATTTGCATTAACTGTAATTCGTTTACATATTTCGCCTTACATCTACGCTTTTAATCTGTTAGCTTGTTTGTATTCTTTGAACCCCATATCGCCGAATCTCTTCGTCATAACTTAATAACAATCATATCCTGCCAGATTATCAAGTTTGCTTCAACTATCTTACGACATTCTGACGATAATATCGTCTGAGGATGAACACAAATGGTGGTTGCCATACATTTTGTTGTATATCAGTAGCGAGAGAGATCCCCCCCCTCCCCCTCCTCCCATTTCTTCTCTTTGGAGGAGTATATTAAACTGATTGGGTTTTCAGAAAATTTTTATCATAAACGTTATTACTGTCAGGGACGTAACCAGAAAAAAAAAATCGAAAGGGAGTCTTAAGTGTTGAAAAAGGCAGAATTTTTCACACTTTGGACCCCCCACCCCCTAGTTGGGCGGCTCCCCTAGACCACCCAACTGTGTACGTCCTTGATTACTGTATTATGAAGTGTATTCAGCATTTAAAAAATGGAACTCTGATTATTATTACAAAAGTTTAGGTAGCTTTTTCAATAAACTTAGTTTTAATTCTATCTTTGGGTTATGTTATCCATATTTTAGGTGACTAGTAATTTGAAAAATACAATTAGAAGTTTGATTTCTTAGTTAATTTAACAAAATCAGTCTTTTAGCCCTTAATTTCGACTTTTTGCTAGTAGTTTGTAAAGTTTATTTTGTAAATCTGCATCATATCATTTCATACAGTTAAAAAAATATTACTATAAATTAAGTTATATATTTATCAATTTATTTATTCACGTTCATAAAATAAAATTTTAAGGATATCTTGTACTAAAATAATGGAATCATAACTTCTGAAATTATTTTAGGATTTTAAATGTGGTATTTGGCAATCGGCGTAAATGAGAATTTTATAAAATTAATTTTTGTTTAGTAAATTTGATCAGTTTTTAAAAATTCTTTTGCATAAATATTTAAATATATTATTCAAAATATGTAGACGACAGAAAATATTTCTGTATTAAATAAATTAAATAGATTAATATAGGTATTTAGAACACTTAAAAATACGACATTGATACATTGTATCATTCAATGGCATTTATTCATTTTTTTTTTTTTTTTCATGTTACTTTCTCAGACGCTTGAAAGTGTCTCTTTGTGCACCGTAATATTTATTATTTAGTTGTTGACATCGGCAGTAGCACACTCTCAAAATTCCGTTCAAGGTTACGTTATTCCTTTCCTTAGGAATTCTGTCTCCGGCGTTCCCCCACAATCTGTGCGTTCCCCTTGAGGTGTAGCTCCTTCTGCATGCACCTGCTTCCCCCCTTGACCTTGGTTCATACTCAGTTTATTGTAGATGGAGAGAGAATTTCATTCATGATATCATTTTTTTACTACGGTTTTGCTACACTTGGAAACCCCAACCCTTCGTAGTTAGCTTAACAAGTATCTGTGCTAATTTTTTCTTAAAATGTTCTACATTAGCCCTTTCAAAAAATTTGGATTTTAATATTTTGTCTGATTTCAACTTTGATACTGTCAGTTAAATTCATTTTAAATTTCAGTCGGCCAAATTTGCTACTTGGGGGGGGGGGGGATTGCTCCGCGTTTCTGCCGAGAACCTACAAATTCTATCAAAATACTTACGGGATTTATTTATATAATAATAAAGGGAAAGAAAATTGGTTGTTTAAATTATGCAAGATTTAAAAAAATCATTTTTTTTATTTGTTTAAAAAGAAATACAAATTTTGTCGAAAATATCTTCACAGAAAGATTTTTTTCCCCTTATAGAATGTACAAATATTAATAAAATTATTTAAACAGTTTTTTATACTATAAAATAACTAATAAAGCTAAATAAACGGGTCAAAAGTATTCTTTCCTTTTAAAAGTATTTAAAAGAAAATATATTATGCACTACCAAATATCTTCCCTCCATTTCAAGAATACATTTTTTTAAAGAAAAAATGCATAAGCAAATTAAAAAAAAAAAGAAATCGGTCTTTTTTCAAATAGTATATCTATATATTTTATTTCCAAATAAAGTTATTAGAGATGCATGCAAGCCATACAAGTGATAAGTGCACTAAGACTCACGCTTTTAGCATATGGGCGGTATCAATTCTTTGGTAGATCACAATTTATACATCCATCCTGTGAACTCAGGGGCGTAGCCAAGGGGGGGGGTTAGGGGGTCATAACCCCCCCATGAGAAATTTTTGCCATACAAAATGTATATTCTTCACTACATTATCACACACACGTATACATATATATGAGTTGTAGTATTCGCAACCCTCCCCATGAAAAATTTCTGGCTACGTCCCTGTGTGAACTTTTTCCTTTTTCTCCTCATGCGCAGACCTTACCGTAACACCGGCCAGCCTGCCGCTGCCTTGAAAAGAACATCGATAACGGCCGAACTAGAAACCACGCGATCCGTAATGTCCGATTGTTTTGCCGTATTACGATTACCGTGAAAATAATGTTTGCCCGACGCCGTGAATGTAGCCACTGCGTTCATTTTAACTGAATTAACGATCCCCGCATAGGAGAGTAATGTGGTGGTAAAAATTTTTGGTTTTGAAGTACTGAAGTTTAATACCCCAACTGTAATACTGCTTTTTATACGGAAAACTCAATAGCTGTATCTGTTATTCGAGAATAAATAAGTAAGCTTTATCGCAACAGCTCACATGTGGCCAAGGCCTGCGCTTCCCAACCACGCCTTCCCACGCTCTGAAGAAGTGCAGGCCTCTCCCAGGTGGTCAGCTAATCGCGAAGCCTCTAGTGTTTAGTCCCCAAGGAAGATTGGTCCACCCTTTATCGAGCCAGTTGAAGGATGAAAGGCTGAGTCAACCTTACCCAGCCCGGTATAAAGACTACCGGACTTGTGGTGCGGCAACGCAATACCCCAACTTTTACTCCACCATAACGTAGGAGAAACTGTTACGGTATTGTGTGTGTAACAGTAAAATAGTCATTTATTATTCAAGAATAAGTCTTAAATTATCATCTTCATAGTGGATCTTCATTCATAGTCATCTTCATTTATGGCCGAGTGTGATCCCTGTAAAATTTTCACATTGGTAATCCAGCTAAATTTATTTTTCGGTGAAACGTAAGGACAGTGATTCTCTCACATTTAAAAAAAAAAAAATGTTAGTAAAAAAAAAATAAATTGAAAACAAATGTCAGATATCTATGCAAGACAAAAAGTTTGGCTGTGGAATGTCTTTTCAAAGAGGATCTGGCGCAGAGTTTGGTTTCATGTGTTCAAAGATATCAATAATACTGCAGTTATTCGAAGTAACCGAAAAAGTTTAAAAATATACTAGTTAGGAAAGACTAATTAATATAAATGCATGTGAAAGGGGCAGTTAACCCTTTTAGACCTGATTAAAATATTTCTCTTTGAATTAAATGTCTTTTATTGCAAAGTTTGTAATTGAAAAAAATGAAATAAATGAACCTATTTATTAAATGTTGTTGGAAAATTAGTTTTTCTTTATGTGCACAAATGAAAACATCCATCTTGTACGACAGTGCATGTTCTGAAAGAGTTAACTTTTAAATTCATCTATCATAGAAAAAAAAAGGGGGGGGGTTCAACATATTTATTGCGATTATCTTTTAACGGCTTACTACGCGATATCACAAATTTAATTCCAGAATTATGAATCGTTATACATATTGGCCTCCAAAAATTCTCCTAGTAGTTAAAAAAAAAAAAAAAAAAAAAAAAAGTATGCATTTTTCGTACATAACACTAGCTCCATTTCTTTTCTGTTTTCTCCTTGTAAGAAATACATCGAAGTGACGTTATTCGCGAAAAAAAAAAGCGATCCCATGAGAAGTACATATCACTGACGGTGATGCCATTGGCGTATAAGGGGGCGAGGGGGGGGGGAGAGAATATTTATGCTAGTTTTTATTTTTTTCTAAGACAAGAATGATGCAGCGCTTTTTACCAATTCAGCTTGAGCAATATCTTTTGAGAGAAAACTATCTATTATATTCCTAGAAGAGATTCAAGATTAGTATTTATAAGATGTGATAAATAAAAAGGGAAATCATTAACTTAGTTATTTTCATTGTTTCAGTGACGTCAATTGTGTAGGAAAATATCGTAGGCTCCTAACAATAACTATAGATGTATTTTTTCCCCTCTTGCATGTGGAATTAAATTTTCAGAATAAGATTACTAACTTTCCTTTAATCCACTATTTACTTATTACTCCTACTGTATGAAATCACTTTTATTAAAACTGTATTATTATTATAAAGGTTGCTTTGCAGTGGCAGACCTGCTCCCCCCCCCCTCCCCCATCCTACTCCACGCTTCTTGAATCACTTTTATTTCAATCTAGAAATTGAACACTTTTATTTCAATCTAGAAATTCGTGGACGAATTTTAATTTAACCCACTGTCGGTGGTGGATGCAGGAACTTCAGCATAAGCTTAGCTTAACCGAATTTTTTTTAGGGGAGGAAGGGAGGTACATGTCGGAATAAAACTGAGAAAAGAAGTTTTCCTTTTGTTTATAAACAAATGTCTTAAATAAAACGACTTTGAGACCAAGTTTGAGTGTCAAATCCCACACTACGTCTAAGGGCTTCAGCCTGCCCCCCTCAAATTTAATAAATAAATAAATTAATTAATTAAAAATTGTTGTGGGATAATATTTTACTTTATTGAACATTTCGTTTAGGTCAAATGAGGTTCTGTTTTTTGTTTGTGGCACTTAACACACAGACTTAACAATGGGCATGTCGCATATCTCCTAGAGTTTCATCATAAAATGAAATGTTATTTATAAACTATCCATTTTATTTAGTCAAGCATTTTCTTAAAAAAAAAAAAAAAAAAAAAAAAAGCTTTTGATTGAGCTGTTACAGATTGAAATAAACTAATAGCATCATGGTCTCGAAAAAATTCAAGGTGGTTCTTCATAATCTGCATTACACACTGCAATAAGCGAAAAAAACTGTGCGTTTTGTGGAACTTGGAGAAAAAATTCCAATACGGGTTTATCGTGCATTTCGGTATGTAAAGAGAAGTCTCAGTTTTGAAGTGCCTGACATAATCAGATCAGTTTATTTGTACTTATGTACCAAAATCGCATGAGTAAATTATCCTGTACTGTGGGTTTGCAATCATTAGATTGTCCATGAATAAAATTTATTTATAGATACAATCAGTAATTTTGGTCCTAGCATTTCTTGCCCCCTTTTCTTTGTTTTTAATCGGCTGCCAAATATAGCTAAGCCTCTCGGTACGCGAAAATTTAACATGGACTTCTAATAGCCTTAATGCCTTTCCATAAAAATTAACAGCTGTCTGAGATCGTACTCTGGTAATTTTTTGGATAATTGCCTTTGCTTTAAGCGCCTTATTTTCTCGGTTTAGGAAACGGATTTCCCTATGCGGATATTTGTGTGTGGGTCGGAAATGCCATAAATGTTCTTGACATATATGATGATTATTAGATAGTTTATCTGGCTCAGAGAAATACTATTTTCTCCAGATTATGGAGAAGACTATTGTACACTGTCGCAAATTTATGTATATTCTGGTATCAGATTACAAAAATGTCGATGAAAGAACATTAAACTGAGTTACTTCCGCCTACTTCCAAATCTTTATTTATTTATTTATTTATTTTTAAGATTCCAAAAGGGGGAGAGAATTAATATATATATATATATATATATATATGTGTATATATATATATATAGTTATTTAATACAGAGGTTCCCGAAAGGTGGGTTCCGCATAGCGTTTGCAGTTTGCAAGGGGGGAGGGGGAAGCAGGAAAACTTGCAAAGAGCAAGTGATAATGCATGTTTTACCAAATCCTAATATCTATTCTTATTTTTACTGCATAACAAATTTTTTTTTCGCTTAAAATGTTTATTCAAACTTTACCAATAACATTATTTTATAGAAAAGGCGACTAAACGCTCATTGTAGAATAAAAAACTGTGTATGCGGAAGATTGTGAGAGGGGTCGCCATCCCAACTCTTTTTTGTGGGGAGGGGGGGGGCAAAGTGTTAGGGTTGAGAACCATTTATTTAATGTATAAAAAATAAAGTAATTAAAAAAATTAATTTATGCCATTCTTTTCATTATTTCAATATTTGTGTTTCTTTTTCCGTTCATTCACTTATCATTCGTATTTTTATTTTTGGTCCTTTCAAACTTGCAGAAATCAGTTTCCTCTTTATTTTTTGTAATTTTTGTGCGTAATTCTGCCCTGTTTTCGTGTTGATTTGTTGATATTCTGTTCCAGAAAAGGAAAGCACTTAGTTTATCACTAAACTGTTTTGTTTTATTTTATACAAAACTATTTCTAAATTAAGTTGTTTCAGTATTAGTTTTCGTGGGTGCATTTTATCTTGTGAGGGACTCTGTTCAACATGATCAAGTGAATCAGGTTGAAGAACTTTTAGTTTTTTTTTAAGGTGTGTGTGTGTGTGTGGGGGGGGGGTAATTTTGTGGTTAAATTCGTCAAATCGGGTAAAGGTTTTCTCTTCAATCAAGAGAATTTTACTAACACACTAGAAAGCTGGAAATAAACGAAACGGGTGGTAAAAAGGGGAAAAAAAAAAAAAAAAAACCCAAGAGGAACCAGAATCTTGCCGTTCCAAAGAAGGAGTAAAATGCACAATAATAGTTTTATAAAACTTTATTATTTCGCTAATTTCGTTATTAATTCCGAATTTCTTAAGGCTGTTCGACCTGAAAAGTTCGTTATTTTATGACTTTCTCTCACGATAAGAAATAAACTTACTGTCACATAACTACCGAAATTTTCAAAATGTTTCTTCGGAAGATAGAATAAAAACTGACAGTGAAATAAAATTTGAAAAACCATTTAATTTTAAAAAACTTTTAAACTCTCTAAACTTATAGAGAATTATTTATTTTCTTGATTTTCGCTCACGATCAGAAATAAACTTACGATGCCATAACTTAAAGAATTTTCAGAATGCTTCCTCAGAAACTGGAATGAGAACAAACATTGAGATAAAATTTGAAAAACTATTTAAATAATAATTAAAAAAAACTGTTAAACTTTACATTTTTTTCAGAGGAAGACGTTTTTGGACGGACTTTCGCTATGATCAGAAATAAACTTAGGATCCAGAATCGCAAAAATTTTTGGATTTAACCCTTTGTCGGTTGATTTTTTTTCGAGTTGGAGGGTAAAAAAAGTCAAAGTTTTAATGCATATTTTGATATAGATGCATTTTTAAAGCATAACACTTTTCTGTTGTAAGATTTCCTAAATCGTGTTTAGTTATACCTTCTAGTGCTCAGAAAAGTAAATAAAAGTGTTTGAAAACAAAACGAAATAATTTGGACAAGATTACCTGTAAAATGAAAAATTTCTTACTGCCCGAGCTACACTCGTTATAATCCAGAATAGAACGTTTTACCTGCCCGAGTTCAGCTCGGGCAAATCCGGTAAGGGGTTAATAATATTATATATGTATGAAATTATTTGCATATAATTTCTGGAAGTTGTTTTCTTTCTTTAAACGCATGGATCCAATTTCCGCCACCTTCTCCAGACATTGTTCTTAAAACATTCGAGACAGCTGAAAAAGAAAGAAAAAAAAAAAATTCCTGACGTTGCACTTGGATCGTCTGCCGGAGTTTTGCGTGCTTTCCCTGCTGCTTTTGCGGGGGCGAAAATCACTTGCCAGGTGTTGGGCAACTAAAAAAGCAAACGATGAATTCATAACCAGTTGTTAGGAATGCGTCGTTCTATCCTGTGACTTCTTCCAATGACGTCAGAGTGATTTGCTCATTTCATTCCTTTTTATATTTTTATTCAGCTTTTCAGAGGAAACTGTTTTTATTTTTTAAATCTAGGATGATAGGATTCTTCTGGGCGAAGGGGAAAAATCCACTGAATTCCGCCGTAGTGCTAGAATTCGTTAATTTTGAAGTAATATAATGTATTCAGAGTTGTAAGGATATTAATTATATCGGGGAGTAGTTATGAGGGTTGAGTTATCTAAAGCATTTCTCTTTAGCTATTTATATCTTTTTAGCTGTTATCTATAGCTATTTTGTTGTTGCGGGAGTTTTGTGAAAAATTTTGAAGTAAAAAAAAAAAAAATAAATAAATAAAAACTGATATAAACTAACAATCGTAATTCTGATGAATTTTGCTTTATAAAATGTATCATTTTTTAAAGATGTTAAGAGATTACTAAAATCAATTCAAATTCAGCTATAGATGTTTTTAAACCCTAAAAAAATTACTTTTTTTTTATAATTCGTTACATACTTAAGCATTCAGGACAACTAATTAAAATAAAACAAATAATTGGAACAATAATTTTTCAACTTCAGGCCAAAAGATGCAACACCTTGATATCTTAACTAAGCCATATTTTTATATTGCATTCGTTCGCATCTCAGCTCAGCCATCTGTTTTCCTTAATTGTTTAATAATATTCAGAGTTTTGTGTTAGTCTTAGAAATATTAATTTTGCACTTCTTTCGAAGCAGTGATACTAAGGAGTTAGAAGACATGCTTTGGCTATACTTAACGATTAACAGCCGCAGTACGATTTTGGATCAATCACTTAAAAAAGTAAAACGGACATAATTTTTAAAATATAAATAAGTGTATTTATTTTATTTTTGTAGTTTGAGACGAATCTCAACTATTTTATTATTGATAAGAGGGGGAGTGGGATTACTCTTAAGATCATTACCGATAGTTTTACATCTGCAGTATAATTTTAAATTATTAAAAAATACCTGGCTAAAATAATTTTTAATATATTTTAGCTAGATTTACACAAGACTATTAACAGCATGTACATAATTTGATAAATTTAGTCGGACCTTTAACTCGTGCCTTACTGCGTGAATTCACACACTCTTTGGTTAGCGGATTCATGTGATCTGCTTAAGAAAGTGGTTGTGGAATCTTTATTTTTAAAAAAAGTGTTTATTTCGTTGTGTTCTGTCATTCATCGAGGGTTTAGTAATTAGTTTAAAAACACAGTGTTGAAAAAGACTTCTTTGTTACTAAATTTATTTTAAAAAAAGTTGCGTGTTATTAGACTTGAAAAAAATATTATTTTCCCCGTTATCTAATTTTTTTTTTTCGAGTGTGCTTGGATTAAAAACTTTAACTAGTCTGAACGGACATCGAATTTGAATATATAACTAGAACCCGAACATAAAGTCCTCTCACTAAGGCACTCCTTCCCAATAAAAATAAACTAATTAAAAAAATACAGCAAACAAAACTAATCTGTTAATTAGTAACTAGTGTTGCAATGATAATGCTGTTAGTGAAGTAGTGTAACATTCCCAAGTTAAATATTATTTTAGCAGAATGACGTCTAACGGCATTGGAAAAACGGACGTTCGAATTAATTAAATTAAACAAATGGAGTTGAATTAATTCACTGTCAAAGCTGTAACTAAGCAGGCGTTTCGAAATGAAAAGATATGGCAAAAAGTCTGTCAAAATGGATTCTACCTTTCTTTTTGCAAGTTTCAAGATTGCACAATCCTGTTGCATAACACGTGCGAGATCTAGTAGGGGGGAAGTCAGTTACTGATTACGAATACGAGTTTCTCAATAACTAATGAACTCTGGTTTTATACAGGTATTACCTCTTAATTTAGAAATGGATGTATCGTTGTGATGGTTGTCATATGCCAGATCCAGTATGAGAACTGGGCGGTGAATTTATTTCAAACGTGTGACCTCGATGGTCATTGAAGGCTGTCACGTGCCTAATCTAGGAGATATAAATTAACAGTTACGCGTTTTATAGAATGACTTCAGAGCTAAAATTCATAATCGTAGGGGAAATTCCAATTTATTTTATTAACTAATGTTCTTGTTCTTCATAACTAACTGGTCGCCTTGCAAAAATAAAGTTTAAATAACATTGTGCTATGCAATTAGCATCTGAAATCGGCAGTAGTCTTTTAATTTTTTTTTTTAATTGTTATTGGTGTGTTGTATTCAGTTTAGAAAAAAAAAATGTTCTTTATTCCGGCTTTCCTTCGAATTATTTCGCAAGAGAGAGAATGACTTAACCTCTAATTACTCAACTTCTCCGACTGGACACCTAGAAGGAAGAGAGAATTTCCCTTGTTAGTTAAATAGTGTGTTTATTTTCGTAGAAGCGTCCATTTTTGAAAAGAAACAGTGATTTGGTGATTTCGTTCCATTTCGCGGCGACAGATTCGACGTATCGATATATTTTCTGCTTATTTTAAAGCTGGATAAACATTTAAAAATCTTCATAATTATATATATATATATATATATATATTTAAATTTATATGTTATTCATGATAAGATTTGTCCGAAAAAGACATCACAAATGGCTGGTTCAGAGGAGGAAAACATTTATTTAGATGTTTTGGGAAGTTAAAATGTCTTTTTGTTTTGAATTTTTTTTTTTTTTTTACTGAATTCTCTGGAGCGAATAAGTAAATGTATTTTCAATGCACAATAATAACAGAAAAGAATTCTTAAAATAAAAAGCTAAGATTTCAAATATTTAAATTATTACTATTTTAACGAATTGTCGTTGTACATTTTTTATTCCGAAAGAGTTAACAAAGTTTAATTTACTAGTGATCATGTTCTTTTTAAATCATAAACCTTATGACCATCATAAAAAAGCAACAAATTAGGGGGAAGGGGCAAAAAAATTATCTCCTCAATGTGCGTTATGTGGCAAACAGCAAACGTTTGCAAGCTTTTAACATTTTTTTTTTCTTTTTTTTTTCATTTTTACGAATGTCTTCTGAAAGTTTCATTAGTTGGATATCGTTTGTTAGGATCGTGCTTTTCCAATGTGTGAAGGAACATTCTGAAACCTTTTTGCGATTTTTTGGGTAAATTTGTGATTTATTGATTAGTAAAAAAAGATTAAACCTAGGTGTTGATTTTTACAATCTCTGTATCTGCCGTCTGCAGCATTCGATCAAGAGAGCCAGCCAATAATGTTGCCATTCCATTAAGGATTATGTTTATTAAGTTGGCGTTTACACAGCCTCACGCGTCCGCGCGATGCGTTCTTCCATCTCTTGTTTTAATTCTAAGCAGCCGCAACCAGATCTTTGACTTCGATTACACAAGAACAGCTAGCTATCTGGTGTTTCGTATACTGCCTTCAGAATTTCGTTTGAGGAATATTCGTCTTGCAGATGGCCAGCTTTATTTTCGGAACTCTGGTGACGAAAAATAAATATTCTACTGGGATCATTGAATCTGGAGGCATTTGACCTCATTTTGTAACGGCAGTGAAAGTTTTTGCTGAATAGCCATTTTTTTTTCTGTCTCTCTCTGTCGCATTTTTTTTTTTTTTTTTTTAAATCTGGCTTCATTTGCTTGCCTTGTCAAAACCGTTCTCTTAAATCAGATTGCCTTCTGTTTATTTATTATTTTTTTAATCACGCATACATTCATTAATTTTTATTTTATGTCTGTAAAGCTAGGATTAAAAGCATTTACTTTTAAGATTTAGTAGTTGTGATTGTGGTAATGCTGCTCTTAATTTCTTATTTTTGTTGTTTGCAGCGTAGATTCTTCATTTATTCGAAATGCTGGCTTTGTTTTTTCGTTTTTGCATGTTATATGTTGCGCTGAAAGATGTTCTTCAGCGCAGGATTTTCTTTTGCAACTTCTCTTGAAAGAAGTGCTGATTCAAGTACTTAATTTATAACATATTAATAAAACTGAAGAGCTTAATAAATAGTTGAGGTTTGACATAGTCATGGCCTGATTTTATTTAAAAATGAGATAGTCGTATTTTGTGTAAATGTATTATTTAATAAATATTTTGACTAATGAACATTTGAAATACAAACATGATATATATAACTTTTTATTATGGTTATCAGAAAGTTAAATTTAAACAAATAATAATAAATTGTGGCATGGTTTCATTACAATCTTTAAATTTCTCCGTTTCGGCCCTGAATTTTGAATAGAGCAGATAAAAAATCATTTGAGTGGTTAGATGTGCTACACTCCATGTAAGTATCTTAAACATGAAATATTATAACATTCAGCCACTTATCAAACTAATCAAAACATGTTCTAATTATAAGGCTATAATTGAGCAAAATGAGAAAAAAATTTAGTTATTTTGTATGAAAACTTTTGAAACAATTTCTTTGTGCGTGAAAACGTAAAAGTACTTCACACTTCTCATGCATTTTGATTGCATGCATGCATTCATTCGTGCATTTAAGATGCATTTAACTTTTGGCTTCTAAAAACTCGGCACATCCTTTATCTTCTCTCCTACAAATTTTCTGCCATCCACAGAGCAAAAATGATAGCGTTCTGCTATTCTTGCATGTATTATTAGTGAGACACTAGGTTTTGGAATTAAAATTCTTGCAAATGAAGAATATAGAGCATAGGTTCCCAACGTAGGCGATAACGCCCCCTTGTGGGCGTTTGAGGCTTGCAGGGAGGCAGTAAAAGACCCAGAGAAAATTGGGGGGGGGAGGGGGCGTTGATATAGCACGGAGGTGCGTGGGAAGATTAACCAAATATAGTCTAAAAATGACTTAAAAATTACGCTGATAATATTTTAATAATACTTTTTAATATAATTAAGTATGCGTTTTGATTGTTCTCTGAAACTGTCTATTTATTTAGAAAGCAATAGTTTATTATCTATTACTTCCTATCATCAAAACCCCTGCCTGTCTTTATAACAGGTAAGCTAAAACTTTTATTCCTCTTTCTTAAATGAAGAAGAAATTCAGTAGCGTTTCAATTCCAACAATATTCTATCTATTAGTAATTTTTTTAAATTTAATTCTTGTTTTCGCCATGCATTATGTACGCTCTTGTTTCTCTGGAGTGGGAGGGGGGCGGTATTGAAATATTCACTAGAAAAGGGGACACAAGTTCAAAAAAGGTTGGGAACCTATGATATAGAGTGATGCAAAGATGTGTTCTAATATTAGGACGTCAGGGTCGAAGGGGTTAAAACAGGATTCGACTGTACTGGCAAATAAAAATGGGCACCAGAATTATCATTAATGCCTTACAAATGAAAAAAATTGACTACGAGTTGCAACACAGTTAAATTATGTTTATATTCATTATTATTGTGTATAATGTTATTTAATTATAATTTTCGCCATGCTATGATGCATGATCTTATTTAGATTTAACTAAAATAATAGCCTGTTATAAGAAATAGGCATAATGAAAGCCAGGAGCAGGTAACTTAAGTCACTGAAGATAGTGCTTTAATTTGTATCTTCTTTTCAAAATTGTTCAACGTTTTTGAAATTCTCCAGAAGAACGTTTTGGTTGATTGTCATCGGTTTCAAGCATCTGTACTTGTTTTTTTTTAATTTACATTGGAACTTCGCTCAAAATTAGTTGTACAGTATGCAAATGTATTCTGATTTTTATATATTTTTATTAGCTTATGGCGCTCCAAGGTCTTGAATGCGGCTGTGTTCGTTTGCACCGCATGTGCGTAGTTAACTCGTGCGGCGTATATGAATTCATTCATACTCAAGACATTTTTTTCCCCCCTTGAGAGCAGGTTACTTGCTCATCAAGCATTCGCCACTACTAAGGCTTTGATTATTGGCTATTTTATTATGAGGGCATGCAGTGGACGGCCATCGGCCTTATGAAGGAACGGAAAAGGTAACGTCCAAGCCAGGAATCGAACTCGGACCCGAGATGTGTTCGAATGGATCTTCAGCCACTACACTACCTGGGAGAAATATTTAAGACATCTGTCTGCGAATGTATTTGCAGGGACGTAGCCAAAATTTGGATTTTTGTTAACATAATGATAGTTTTTTTTGGGATGAATTCTGCCGTTTATCCGTTTTTGCCGCCAATTCGAATTACTTTTTTCTGGCTATGTGCTTGAAGTTTTACTATATAGCAGCACATATGCCAGCCGACCAAATCCGCATACGGGCCGTGGTGGTTGTGATCATGGGTGTTTGATTCCCCCCCCCCCCTCTTCTCTGAAATTTTAGTTAATGCAGTAGTAGTTTTTTATTTGCGTTGATTTGATTCTGGGAATCACTTAAATGTGAAAAAAATTATAGCGCTACATATCCCCCTCCTCTTGAATTTTTTTCCCCTGGTTGCGTCCTTGAGACCAACCTCTTGTAAAAAAGCCCCACCTACTGAAAATTTTGAGTCTTCTGTCACTCTGCATCGACGTTCTCACTAAAACTCTCTTGGAAAATTTCACTTGTAAACAATCCGAATTGCATCACACCTTTCGAAAATCCCGTGCGTGTTCGAGAGAGTACCCCCCCCCCCTCTCACACTAGATCCACACTAGTTGATATCCACCTGGGGGGAAATCCCCCCCCCTTTCTCCTTCCCCCGTTCGTTCCATTTAATTCCCGGCCACCCCCGCGCTTCGGCTTCTCTGGAATGCGAAAATAAAACCGGGGCCCCGGCGTAAGTGAACTTGCCCTATACGCGGATATCGATCGGGCGCCGGCCGACACGATGGGGGAAGAGCAAAGCAGTTCTCTGTTGGTAAACACTGCTACGGCTTCTCTGCGACTGATCAATAACGTGTCCTTATATACTTTCGTGACGTGTCCTCGGTTTTAGGGATTCGGCTAGGAGAGAAGATGCGCGGCAGTTATTTTATATAGGAGGAGGAAGAAGGAAGGTCCATCACCCCCCACACCCCTTAATTTTGGAAAATGGGGCGGTGGTTTTTATGTAAAACGCGACACGCGAGGGATTAGGGACGTTTGGGAAAAAAAAAAAAATGCGTTTCACTGAAACGTTTTATTTTTTTATTTTTTCCTTTCTTGTCGAAAACAAAATCCCAGGCTTATGGGAAGTATTTGAGAGGGGGGGGATACAAGCCTAGTTATTGAATGTATATACACACATAAAAAGCGGGGGTGCATAGGTATGGCGTTGAATTCAAACATAACATTAGCGGAGCGAGTTCTTGTCGGTGCAGCAGTGGGGGGGGGGGGCTCACTGCGGCATTAGCATTTCTCGAAGCACATTAATGATACCGTAACTGGCTTTTACTTTAGGATTAATGAATTCATTCCGTTGTAATATTGAGAAACGCGATTAATTAAAGTTGAATCAACAATGTGTCTTTCTCTCTCAGGGCACCGACGTCTTATTCTTTCGTGACGTGTCCCCAGTTTTAGGGATTATGAAGGTAGCTGTTGGGATTATAAAGGTATCTGTTATACCGAATCAAGACGTTGTTAAAGAAAAGTTCGTTGCAATACATTTCTTAATAATGTAATTTGTTAGTGAGTTGGGAACTAAACGAGACATAGATGCTGTTTTTTTTTTTCGGGGGTGGGGGGTGTGCATTAACTGAAGGCAGTTCTAGAAACACAAAGAAACCATAAATTATCATATTGAATATGCATTCTATATCCGAAAGTTATCATTTAATTGGTGGGGAAAAAGCATGCCAATTAAAACTTTACTCCCCATTTAAACATTGGATTTTCCATTTCAAAGGTTCCGTAATAATTAATTCTTTAAGTAAACAAAACTAGAGAATACCCATAGCATGAACGAATCCAATACCCACCTTATTCCGTTCAAAGCTGCTCGCATATCGATTTGTAGGTTTTTTATCTTAAAATATTAAATACATCCAATAAATTAGAATGACATGTAAATAAATGGTGAAATGAACGTGTGGTGACGAAATTTGAGGTTTAAAGATTGACGTTAGTTATTTTTATGTATGTTTTTTTGGAACGGAGGTGCTTTTCGTCAGCGATTTCTAAAAATACGGGGGAAAAAAAGTGCCAGTTTGGTTTCCCTTTAAACCACTTGTTTTTGTTTCGAAATGGGTAATTTCTCGGAACTAAAAATTATGAGATTGTGCCAAATAACATTTTGAAATTTTTGAGTAACCATGCCGGATTGCTTGCTACATAACCAAAGCCACACTAATAAAAGTAATTTTTAAAAATTTGCCCTAGTCCTTCAGATAGATAAAAGGGAATTACGGTTGCCCGATGAGGGTTGGGTGATTTTCACAAAAACAGGGTAAAGCTTATTCCTGCTAGTTTTGTAAGAGATTTTTTAAATTTTTTTTTTCAAGTTTCAGAAGTTCTTTTTATAAAGCTGAAAAAAAGAATTTTCATTAAAAAGACATAATTTATTTGTATTCATGATTTTATTTTACAATTTTAGCGCCCTAAAAAACTTTTTTGCCATTTCTCTCGTAATCTGTATTATTTCTGTCTGACTAGGGGTGCAGAAAATACCAAATTTAAAAAATGCCGAAGGTAAAATTCTGTTTTTCATTAAATATCAAATATAACATCTTGGATTAAAAGAAGTAAAAAGAAAATAAAATTTACATTGCTGTAGTTACACCTCCCCCCTCCCCCCCCCCCCCAAAAAAAAAAGGCGACTTAGAGTTTGAAAAATCGACTAGAAATTACAAATTTTGGTTTAATTTTTCTTTATTGTGATATATTACTTCACAAATTTCTAAAAGTTATACAATGAGTTATGTGCTTGCTGAAAAAAATGTTTCTGTGTTATAAAATTATAAATAATAGTATCCATTAAAAAATCCATTGAATTTTCCATTAAAACAGTGTGGCAAGAATGCTTCAGAATCATCAACCTTATTTTGAACAGTTTTGTGAGAATGCTTGAAAAAACAACAAAAAATTTACGAAATTAATCAGTGACGTTAGTGTAGTTTTCATTATACTAGCGGAAATCATCAAATAAGTTCTACTCTGAATGGTGTAAGGGGAATACGCATTAGAACCCCTTAGAAAATCCTCTGATGAAGGTTCTCCTCATCCTCTGAATGGTTTCCTTGAGTTTTCTTCTGTCGTCAACTGTAAATGTGGTTTTTCCTTTGAAAGAGTATCAGTGCAGGGAAAATAAATGCTAAATATTTTTGTTGTTCCTCTCCGCCGTTTCTTTGTTAACAAAATGAACGTGCATTAAAATAAGAAATGAAATAGCGAGCTTGAATTGTTTGAAATGTGGTGCTATTTTGAAGTGCTTTTTATTCGATGTTGTGGGTAGCATTATGTAATTTTAACTGGTAGCAGGTGATATGCGTCTCGCTATAACAAAATGACTAACACACGCGCACGGAAAAAAAAAAAAAATCTTAGAACTCTCGTGAAGTCGAGCTTTTTTTTTTTTTAAAGAAAGATTAAGGAAGTTAAAATATATTAATTTATTTTTTAATTTGTTTTATAGGATGATTTTACTAGCATATTGCGTGCATAATTTTTGAGTTATTTTAGTTAGTGTGTGTTGCTTGTCCTTTTAATAGGCTTTATACTAATAAGCAAACTTTGAAAGCACTGCTTTATTAAGTGAAATGTAGAACATTTTTTGTTCGGTCATTATTAAATAATTTTTTTTACAAAACTGATATTATCAGTTCCGATAATTCAGGCACATGGATTAGATATCTGTGACTTTGGAAGGTTAGAAAAATGAGGTCGAACTCATTTCTAAAGTTGAACTTTTAAAAAGCACTTCATGAAGTGTTACTTGAAATTAAAAAGAATGAATTTGGAAATCAAATATGAGATGTTGATCAATTTACTCGCATAGAAATTGATTTGTGTAACATGAATGCATTACTCACAACCACCACCAACAACAAGGGGAAAAGGAAAGACGGGGAAGGGGTTGAAAATTTAATGTTGATCATTTTTTAAAAATTATTATTTAATTTGATCATGAATAAGCCTGAGAAAGTTACAGACTATGTCAGTCTTTGTAAAATTTACTGCGTATTTTCCTGTGAAACTTGCATATGCTGGCAACCTTAAGTACGATTAACATCAGTTTCCACCAGTAAGTGGCTCGTCCAAATTAGAACTAAAATATTGTGAAGGTCATTTGAGCGAGCCGGTTAGAACCGGTCTTGTATCTTGCTACAGAATTCTTCCCGATTACTTCTCATATCAAACTAATCCGTCAAAACAAGATCTATTTTATTTTTTTTGGTAGCCGTTTATAGTGACGAAGTAGATAGCTTATGCATATTAAATACGTAATAATGGTTTGCTACGAAGTTAGTTGTCAGTCGTTGCACGACTGCCGGCGATTTTTCCCCATTGCGCCGAAATTTTTCGGTGACACGACCGACAATTACTTATTTAAATCAGCGGTGTTTCACAAACACCAATGGCTTGTATCGCTTGATGTCTCGATGCCACTGTAAGCATCATTCGATGTAGGGTTGAAGTAACTCGCTGGAATAAGACTTGATTCGAATCATTGTGGTTTCACGACTCGCGTATGTCTCATGTTTAAACATTTCATTGATTAAGAAAAGATTTGACCGTTGTTACGTTTATTTTTGCAACAGTGTTGAAATGAAGACACGTGATGTTACAGTGGGTGTAAAAAGAGTGATCGGAATGATGCATTAACTTTTAACCCTTTAATGGGCAGTGTTCCCGCTCTGGGAACACCAAACTCTGACGTTTTGACTATTGCCAGTCACGAAGAATAGATTTGATTTCTATAAAAGTAGTTGCGGGTGACAGAGCTCCACGAGAATCCTTTACTTTTTAGCACGTCATTTCCCGTAAAAAAATTGTCATGATTATTTTTCACAGCAGTGACATCTGCTGAAAAATGGAAGAATGCGAGAACAGCTGAATAAATTGCCCAATGGTGAAAAAAGGGCAGCCGTTGCCATCGCTCGACTTAACTACCAGCAAGATGGCGGACGATCGAAATGTTCACCGCGTGCCACAGATCTAGAGACCCTTTTTTGACGACAGCTGGCTGTGCGGCACAGCCTTTTTTCAGCATTGGGAAAGGGTTGCGCCTCAAAGGGTTAAATGCATGAATTTTAAAGACGTTCTCTCGATAGAAACGAGTATAAGCTAAATTTCCTATATCGGTTTTTCCGTCCTACCCCCTTTATATACGTCCGTGCTATCCAAGAAAGTATTAGTTCTAAGAAAGATAGGTATCGAGTACGAAAAGAATTCTCGATACACCCGGGGGGAAGAAAAAAAAAACCACCACATCGATATGTTTTTGTTTTTTTAACTTCATTCTGAAAAGATATGGATACTCAATTTATTACTGTCTTTAAAAATGTATTGGATAATAACTAGCCCTGGTGTGATAGTTAGTATGGAAAGCGAAACAGAAAATACTCTTGCTCGAAACCTTTCATACTTGGGATGGGTAAGAATAGGTTTTGATGCAGAGAAATCCCTCTCCCCTTTCCAGAAAGACCTCTGATGTCACATCTCCCAGTTTTTTCCTAGAAAATTTGCTGTGCTGTTGTACCAAATCAAAGTGAAAAATGGTATTTGCGTTTCATCGTTACTGCCTTGTGGTGCAACAGGTTAAGTAAATTTTAAACACGTCTGTACGGAACGTATGAGGAAACTCTGTGTGCGGCTTTTAGTGCGAGAATAGCACGGTTAATCATTTCCCCTTTTGTTCAGCTAAATTGTGGGGTTGAATTTATTCTTGTTTAACCCTTTGAGGCGCAACCCTTTCCCAATGCTGAAAAAAGGGTAGCCGTCAACATCGCTCGACTTATTTTTAACGGATTATTTTTAACAGCACTGACATCTGCTGAAAAACGGAAGAATGCGAGAACAGCTGGATAGATTATCCAATGCTAAAAAAAGGGCAGCCGTTGCCATCGTTCGACTTAACTACCAGCAAGATGGCGGACGATCGAAATGTTCATCGCGTGCCACAGATCTAGAGACCCTTTTTTTGACGACAGCTGGCTGTACCGCGTCAAAAAAGGGTCTCTAGATCTGTGGCACGCGATGAACGTTTCGGTCGTCCGCCATCTTGCTGGTAGTTAAGTCGAGCGATGGCAACGGCTGCCCTTTTTTCAGAATTGGGCAATCTATCCAGCTGTTCGCGCATTCTTCCATTTTTCAGCAGATGTCAGTGCTGTTAAAAATAATCGGGACCATTTTTTTACGGGAAATGACGTGCTAAAAAGTAAAGGATTCTCGTGGAGCTATGTCACCCGCAACTATTTTTATATAAATCAAATCTATTCTTCGCGACTGGCAACAGTCAAATTGTCAGAGTTTAGTGTTCACAGAGCGGGAACACTGCGCTTTAAATTGTTAACGTACAGTGGTCGCGACCGCATAG
The DNA here is from genome assembly GCA_038373885.1 of Cheiracanthium punctorium. Classification (NCBI taxonomy): domain Eukaryota; kingdom Metazoa; phylum Arthropoda; class Arachnida; order Araneae; family Cheiracanthiidae; genus Cheiracanthium; species Cheiracanthium punctorium. Next base: position 183,831 of record JAWZYV010007414.1, on the reverse strand, counting down.
TCAGCTGTGTCGGAAAAGTTAATTTGCTGCTTGTGGCACGAGATTGGCAGTTCGATGGACCAGCATGTTTCTGGTAGTTAAATCGTGCGATGGCAACGGCTGCACATTTTCAGCGTTGGCCAGTGTATCCAGCTGTTCTTCTATATCGATGTGAAAATAGTTGCGCTTCAAAGTGTTAAAGAATCGGTTGCGAAACAACTTCTGAGGTTTTGTTTATTCGTTTTTTTTGTGTGTGTGTGTGTGTGTGTGTTTATTTACTTTCGTTAGTAATAAAGTGTTTCATCGCTTTTTCCACACTTTGGAGAAAACTAGCTCTGTGTAGCGAGAAGGGAATCCCCCGCACTCTATGAACTTTGTATGACCCCTTTTTTTAGAGCGAAAGCCGGTTTATTTGGCCGCAATAGCTCTGGCTGTCTAGCGGTCGAATACCCCTCAACGCACTCGTGCATCGAAGTGGCTTCCAAATGTGGCTTAGAGCTAGTGTTTATTTTTCGTTCTTTTTTTTTAATGCTATGGTCATGCTTTGTGCTTTTTTTTTTTTTTTAAACGCATTATCATCTGCATGTGTTGCATACCCTTGTGTTCATCGAATTTAGCAGTGGCGGATCCAGAAAATTTCCCAAGGGAGGGGCGATAAGAAGGAATCAGTATATTAACGCAGATATGGTTAGCTGTCTTTCTTAATCCATGTTCATTTTTAGTCTTGAACCCATGTTTGTGAGCGATTCGCAAGTGCAACAACGGTCAAAGGAGATGCTTCCCCATTGTGTCTCTTCAATGATGCGAGCGAACATGTTAAGCATGGCTTCAACAGTAAGTTTGAGCGCTTTCCGATCTCCCCCCCACACTCATCTGGGTCAGCTATTGAAATTTAGACTACGAGTTTCTAAAAAATCTTGAACGAACTGGTAATCAGTAATAATAATTATTGCAAATTTTATTACATTTTGAAAGAGGGATTTCTGTTCTTTTGTTTAGTTACGACGGAACACTAATCTACGCCTGAAGGTACGCACATAAGAAAACTGCTACATCATGCAAGATTTTTTTTTTAACAGGTGTTTCTGTTGAACACTAAGGAAAAGATTGCTTGTTTTGTTTCTGTATTCTTAAGAGTTGAAGGTAAACAAGCAGCTGTTAATTTTACAACCTATTTTTAAATGGCTTCTGCATCACCTGCTTTTACTTTCTGAACGCAGTTTTAAAAAAATAATATTTATACCTGCGATTACATGAATTCATATTACTGATTTTTGCAAGAATCATTGCTGGAGGGCTCAAACTTTTTTGACTTATCTCTCTCCTAATGTTACTACAGATTTTTTTTTTTTGTGTCCGATGGCATCGTCAAGTCAAGATCGTCTAAAAGCTATTTCTCAGCTCAAGATCAGTATTCGATTTGGCATTCATGGAAACCTAGATATGTTGCAAAGCAATCTGTTACGAAAACTATCATTGAAAAAGCCCGTATTTGTAATCTTGATAACGGTGCTTGTCTGGGAAATGTTGTCCATACCATTTCCGAACATTGTATAATGAGTACGCATATATTCGATTATAAAACATATTTGTAACACAGTGATTTTTGGCTCCACCCAGAATAAACATAGTTGTTTAATGGAAGCATTCAAGGTAGATGGCTGAAGTGTGAAAGTCCAGGGTTCTTGCTTATCGCCCGGCTGTTGTCTCGAGTTTTGGGTGATATTCTTCAGATGTAAATTGAATAAACATTAGAACCTTTTAAAAAGTTCTCCGCCCAACGCATTCACCAAGGCAAGGTAAACCTCGTGCAGGTTTGCCTTAAAAACATGCTACAGTACAGAATCAGTCGGAGGCGGTGGCAGATCCGAGATTTCCCACAACTTCCTCGAGAACACATACCTAAAACTAAGAGTCTTCTGTTGAGCTGTCAGTGAGTTTAACCCAAGTTTGGCCTGTCTGCTCTCATCGTTGAAAAGATGCAGCACCACCAAAGATTCCCCATTCCATTACCTGTTTTCGCATTCGGATACCGATGTGGTAAGCAACATTGGTCACAGAAAGGACAGTCTTCACTGCTACGTCTTTTCAATGATGAAAGTAAACAGATTAAACCCGGTTTTAAAAAATTAAAAGTGAATCATAATAAAGAATGACCCATCTCTGATAAAATGTTTGCTATACTTATGCAACCCTTAAAGCTTTTCTGCATTCGCCACAATCAACCCCCCCACCCCCCTCCCATAAAAAAAGCACCCTGGGGGTAATTTATAATCTGAGTTAAGTACATATTCTTTGCTTCTGTCGTACCCAAACCGTGCTACACTCGAAGTCACCACCGTTGCCCCAAGATCAATGGCGACGACGCACCTTACCCGGGGGGAAGCAACGTCTAACCTGCAGATCAAACCTTGGAAAATAACATTCGTCGGTTTGTTTTCTGATCTCTGTAAAGAGAGAGAGGCATCCTCCGATTTTAGCTTCCCTTTAGAGGTCGTTCCTGGGCTTCAACCTTGAAGGAACGGCAGCAGCTGTGTTTTGTTTATGCCGTACGTGCGACCAAGCCTGCGACCACCGTCTAAAATTCCTGCCGAGTTGCGAACCTCTTTGGTCGAGGGCGGATCTGCGTTATGAATTCGTGAGGCAATCATTTGGAAGTGCTCCTTTTTTTATTTTTATTTTTTCGGGAGGCTCCTCCGCCCGTAATGGTTGTCGAGGCACGAATGGTGTGAATTAATGGATCTCTCGTTCTTCCCTTAAAATTAACCCTTTTCGCGATTCTTTTGCTTCTTTTTTTATTTTTATTAATATTCCTTTTGCGTTTTATGTTGCGATGTGCAAACGATTGTGGTGCATTATTGAAGTTCGGAATCCTGATGATGGAAGCTTCTGTCTAAGCAGCAGTCGTTGACTTTCTTTAGCACGCGAGTGCAACACAGCTCGTTCGAAATCTATACCATTCTGTGCAGCGTAGTAGGTTGTGAATTCGAATGAATATGTATGTGCCTTTGAATGATCTCCATAATTGATTAATAGATTTCGATTATCGTAATTTCACCATTCGTATTCGAGATTAATCGAGATTTCACAATTCGAATTGTAATCGCAATTGATCCTTTTCACAATTGGAATTGTATTTACGATTAATCGTGATTAATCGTTTCACTAATGCTATTCGAAAGCGCTATGTCATGTGCATCGATTCGAATGGATTAATAACCGGTAATTCCAATAGTTTCATTCATTCATGTCCATCACTCTTAGTGGGCCTATATTCGAAGAAAACTGCTTGGACATATATGCCGGCTTCCTTTCTGTCTGCAATTTTGATTAAAACCCGTTTCTTCCTTTAGTGTGTAAACCTGGATGCGGCAAAAACCCATCCACAGCGAGCTCTCTCTCCATTCCTTATATTTAAAGTTAACTATTAGTTTGTCCTCCGCATCCCTATCAAGTAAATCTGCCTCGCAGGTACTGTCCCGCAGTCGTCTGCCACTCCGTAGCCATCGGTAGTCTGTCAGACATCGGTAGCCCACCACTATTGGTTATAATAGCACGAACCCACTGGGCTGAAGTCCTAAAAATGCAGAATATTCCTGTGCTTTTTTTGCCTGGTGTGTCCCTCGGAGGCACGGTCACAAAAAATTCTTCATCTGTCAGTCAAAAAGATACTGCTCGTCGCCTTTCTCTTCCGGGGCATGAATTTGTGTGTGTACGCGCGTGTGTGTGTTGCGGGGGGGGGGGGGGAAGACATCGATCAAGGAAGGACAGAGACATTAGGCACGTGTTCGATCCTCTTTGTTATTTATATTTAATTAGCATGTTATTCCCTTAAATAATTTGATTCAGTCGATTGGGCGAAATCATTTCCTGAAACTATTTTTGTAGTTCAGTTACTCGCTGTTATAATGACACTTATTTTAATTGGCACATGTTCGTACTTTACTGTAACAGTGTAAATTAAAATACAGGGAAATATAATAAATCAGCTGAAATACCCGTTCTTCGTGCTGGAGGAAGGAGGTTTAAGCTATCTGAACAGCCAGATTGTTTCACTCCTGACGTTAATATTTACATCAGAATAGCTAACTTAAATTCCGTATTCGATTTTTAACATTATAGTTGCAGTAGTGTTAGAATCGATTTTACCGCTTAATTTTTAAGTTCAGCTATCCAAGGAAAAGTCATTTCTAACGTTCTTAGACTCAGAAAATAAAAATACATAAATATACTAATAGAAAAGTAATTTACATGCTTTCAAGTACTCGGAGTTAGAACACAATTTTGTAATTTTGCATTTTTCTTAAAAATGCAGTTACAACTCCTAAGAGGCCACGATGCTTACTGTCAAAAAAATCGGAACCGTTTTGAGAGCTTAGCCGTCGATGAAACCCATCCTGAAATATTAATTCACACCTCCCTGTTTCACGCAAACGGGTTAGAAAGGAATATTTTATGTTGCCAGATTCCACAAAAAAAAAATGCATCCAACAAAAGAAAAATAAAATATGAATTTTTTAGCGGACGACATATTTTAAACTACTGAGGACACAACTGTTCTTATGTTTTTCGCACCGAACAATTGCGGTTTATCTCATATGAGAATTTTGCGGAATCATTTCACTAATAGTAAGTTTTGCGTCTCAACTTGCAACTATAATTGGATTTCTAAAGCATTTTCCAACTCTCAACATCAAAATGACGTCAACCCAGTGACGGCTCGTCTATTTGAGCGCATGAGCACGTGACACCCCCCCCCTCCCGAAGAAAAAACTAAACAATAAACACACCAACAAATTAAATTTAAAAAAAATATTAAGTACACTTCTAGATTTTCGTGAATTTAAAACATGAGTTTTTCTCTATATTGAAAAATCGCTAAAAATCAAGGAACGGAAGATTTTTTTCAATGTATCCTGTTTTTTTTTTTTTTTTTTTTTTTTTTTTTTCCTTCGTGTTTGTCTGCATACCTGTGCAAAATTTCGAACCGATCAGTCCAGTAAACGTTGTATAATACGCATACTGAACGCACGCGTTCATTCTTATTCGTATAGATAGCGGCACAGAGAGAAACAGGTAGATGAATTTCTGTGTGTTTGATAACATCTGGCAGCTCGTCATTAAACCATAAATTTTCCTGCTTTTAAGATCAGCTTACGTAACTCGGAGAGTCGTAATGCTGTTATTTCAGATTTTTCTTACATTTTCCCCCTCCAGATTTGATTTCGTTATTTTGAATACGACGTTAACTGTTTGTGTAGAAGTCCGAAAAAATTGTAAGATGCTTGAACATATGTTTGAGGTTTAGACTCGGTCCCCGATTCAAAGAAAATAAGTGTTCAAAGTAATCAACGTAGTACTTTTAAGAGCTAAAATAAAAAGATTAGTTCAAAAATATCAACCAGGTGGCGCTTTGCATGATGAAATCAGCTTTAAAACAATCCAAATAAGTTTAAAAAGTCCAAAAAACTGTTGCATAAATGTTGAAATTGTTTGTACATATCGAATTAGCCATTTCCGTTGTTAAATTTGCTGTGATAAGTACCTTTCATATGTGTATATTTTAAACAAGTTTCTTTTGAGCATTTTTTGTTATTTATAAGAGCATTCGATAGCCTTCCTTCCAAATTCCTTTACACAGTGCGATAGTGTTAACAAGTACAAAACAATAAAAATCTCAGCGCACTTAAATCTACTCCTTTTTACAAAGCATTAGACTTCGAACCCCTTTAAAATCAATGTGTTAAACAGTCGAAAAAGTCAATAAAGATTCTTAACCAAATACTCTATTTACTTATACTGACATTATACCTGTTACGTCTGACGCAACTTCCAGAAAAAATTATTAAGCATGAAAATTACTTTCGAAAATGGGCCAGAAAGTTATCTGCTTAGGAAAATACTTAAAAGTACCATATATTTTTAGGATTTTTTCCTGAATATTCTTTTACTATTGTGGGATCATCGTTCGATATAGTTCATACTGCAGCCTGTAAAGAGACATCCGACTTTTTGAGTCTATCATTGGAAATTGGATTCTTTAAAAAACTTTTCAAAAGTTGCATTTCTTAAAAAAAAAAGAATGCTAAACATTATTTTTCAAGTACTAAAAATCAAATAGGAAACTTTAAAGCCTGTAAATATTCGCTTGCGTTACAAGTCTTAAAACTTATCATATGCTGTACACGTTTTTCGCGACGAGTTGTTTGTGCCCGTTATTCTAAAGCAATTTTGTTTATATCTATCTTTCACTGCCCCAGACAAACATGACTAAGTTACTGATTGATGATTTTTTTAAAATATCCGATTCGAAATACGTAACTCGGAAATGATGTAGTTGTTGAAACGTAGACCTGTACACATGCACTGTGAGAAGGATTAGGGAACATATCAAAATATCGGGCAGCAAAGGCTAACTTGGGGGGGGGGGGAATATATATATATATATATTCTAAACCCATTCCCGAATAACGTGTAAATAAATCTAGCGTAAGATGTGCATAACTAATTTTTAACTAAGGTGTATCTGTACTTAGGGTTCATATTTGTTACATTTATAAATTTCTTTCTTTCTTTTTTTTAATAACTATGTCATTTTATGTCTCACCCCCTTTATTGAAAATTGTGTCCCAAAAATGCGACATAATTTTACATATATTTAAATACAATTCGTTCACAACAATCTACTGTTACAATATTTCGTAAGCTGTAGAATATGCATCACATGTATTTTTCTATCAATAGGTTACAATCATAAAAATTTCAACATTGGCTTACCAGGCGAAATACATGAAAGATGAGAGATAAAATGACATAGTCAATTAATATCGTTTTAATATGGCAATAATGAAATTAAAAAATTAGGGGAGGGTCATGGGGGTCTTAAGTTAAGTATTGGTGATTGTTGTATTTTACAGCAAGTAAAGAACGCTTTGGACCTCTATCCCCCAAAGGTTACGAATTTTGGAAAACAGGGGCGTAGCCAGAAATTTTTCATGGGAGGGGGGGTTACGACTACAACTCATATATATGTATACGTGTGTGTGATAATGTAGTGAAGAATATACATTTTGCATGGCAAAAAATTCCCCATGGGGGGAGGTTATGACCCCCCTAACCCCTCCCCCCCCCGTGGCTACGCCCCTGTTGGAAAATGCTGTCTAATCTGGCACCTACGCTAGAAAAAAAATCACATAAATTCCAAATTTGTATTATAAGCTTAAAAAAAAGCACGGCATGACTTTAGTTTCCTCTAATACATATGTTTAAATTTGAGATTGTATCTATAACAAAGTAAAAATTGTTCGACTATTAGAGACTTCTTTCCACCCTCTAAGATCACAGATTCACAGGAATACTCAGAGTAAATTGCAAATTTTGGCTCAAAACTTGGAAAATTTCTAAATGTGATCGGGAATATTATCGAAGGCCTGCATTTAGTGGAGGGGTGTTGAGATAAGATGCAAGCAGAGGCGTAGCCAAGGGGGGGGGTTAGGGGGGTCATAACCCCCCCATGAGGAATTTTTTGCCATATAAAATGTATATTTTTCACTCCCTCATCACACACACACACGTATGCATATATTTGAGTTGCAGTAGTCGTAAACCACCCCCCCCCCCATGAAAAATTTCTGGCTACGCCCCTGGATGCAAGGAACTTAAAAAAGAAAATCTGAAACATTTTCAAATTTTAAATACGCACTTACATGCTATATATCAAAACCGTATCATTGTCTATCGTCCTCCCTATTTTCTTGCTTCGATACTCTGGAAAGTGCATCATTATTCATAGGTCAGCCCCTTCCCTGTTCCATTATGTTTGAAAGTGTATTGTTATCTATATATCGACTTTAAAAATACGGAGCCGCTGGTCTTTGCACTCAGTTTTGTGTCTTGAAGAAGCACTTGCCTACCACCCTTTCCATAAAACATATTGTTACGAATTTTCGGGGCAACCCGCTGTTCTGGGGTTTAAAATAGTTTAAAATTCGTATTCTGCGCGTCAAATAGTTAAATCTTGCTTTTTGTTGCATCAAAATCGGTCAACTGAACCGAAGGTTTGGGTTTTCCCATTGATTTCTATGGTAAATTCTAGAAATCTCGACAAATATTGGTCCTAGACCTTCGGTAACCTCACTTTTGGGGACTTTTTTTTGAGCCAAACTTGGCGATATTTCGCCAAAAATCGCTACGCTTGGCGACATTTTAGTCACTTGGCATGATTTTCCCAATAGGGCAGTAGGGCTTGTAAAGATAGTTTTTCTGCATTACCATGCATAATAGCCTAATATTTCTATTGTATGACGTAATCAAAATTCCCGCTTTATGTGGAATCTTCGAGAAATACATTCTTCTGAAAGCTTCTTGTAGCTTCTGCGTCACCTATAAATACAAGCATGTCAGAGGCCCCAGTTCAGTGTGAATCGAGCTTCCGATGAGTACGGCGCTTTGCTCTGTGAACTGTGTGATAGCAGCAGTGTTTTCGCGCTTGTTTATGAAGCTTTGATTTTAAGTGCTGTGTGTAAATACTTGATTGCTAGTCTTGAGGGACTGTTAATGTTATCCCTCTAATATTTCCACTGAATTTTGCCCGTGGAAATTTTTTATTTAGTGTGAGAATTACAGCATTTGTGAAAGCTTCGGTACTGAGTAGACTATTATAAACGAGCTACTGGCTGTTACTGCCTGTGAATTTTGTACAGCTGATTGTTCTAGAAGCAATAAAGTTTGTCTTCCAGCCTGACAAGTGGACGCTTTTCTAGAACTTTCTACACCAACTGGACTTTAGAACGACGAACCCAGAAACAATCGGAGTTTTCTGCAACAATATGCATCAATGCAAGGTCGTAGCCAGCCGCCTCCCCCCCCCCCCCCCAATGCTTTTTGATCAATGCATTAGTTGCTTATTTTCGTTGACTCTGGTGTTCAATTATAGGCGAAAAAATTTCAAGTCTACATATCCCTCCCCGAAATTTCTTGGATGTTTTCTTGGTCCTTGCATCCGTGTTGAAGGAATTTTGTATATCTGTATCTATATTACCGCAATTAACTCGACTTCAACTGACCCATTTCGGTCGTCAGATTACTGAGATTCAATAATATATAAATAGATGAAATAAATCCTGCATCTGCAGGGGCGTAGCCAAGGGGGGGGGGGGTTAGGGGGTCATAACCCCCCCCCCCATGAGGAATTTTTTGCCATACAAAATGTATATTCTTTACTCCCTTATCACACAGATGTATGCATATATGTGAGTTGCATTAGTCGTAACCCCCCCCCCCCCCATGAAAAATTTCTCGCTACGCCCCTGTGCATCTGTATTTATCGGGTCTTTTAAACTTCCCAGCAGGTGAACTCCCGTTCCAAAATAACAATGCCATCCGGAGTTCGTCACCATTGTATTCATTCATTTATCGCCCCGGGAGCAAAAGAAACTTCCTGATAATGCCTGACTCACTTTTTATTATTATTATTATTGCTTGCAATCCTGTTACTTTATCTTTTCCCTATTGTTTCTCGAGAAGATGTCTATTTTATTTATTTCTTTTTATTTGTCATCAAAAAGTGTCATCGGTGAAAACTCATCGTTTATCAATTTTTCATCAATTTATCAATCATCACCATTTCATTCATGTACAGTCAATGGTTTTTTAATGGCGATATGTTTTGCTCAAGTACTTCTGTATAGTTTTTATTTTTTTTTAAAGTAGAATTGAGAATAAGAGTTTTCTTTTCAAATGAAATTAGTGTGACTCTAGAGCATCGCCAAAAACGTATTTCGGGAAAACAACAAAAAAGAAAATATGGTAATGATATTAAAAGATGGAAATTGGCGACACTGATCTTAATAAATCAGAATGAAAACATGGTAATGACCCCATTTCGCCTCCGGAAGACATTTAGCTGCCAGATGCAAAGCACTAAAAGTGTCTGACGTTTTTGGAAAACTTTTTCCATCTGAAGAGTTTAGTAAATGATTTTGAAGCTTTCCCTGCATTAAGGGAATGGTAGAAATTAAAACCTGGGACGGGACGTCGAACTTTATTTAGAATTCTATTCATGATGAATCAAATGAATAGTCAGTCCATGAAAATGCGTAGTTGTCTGTAACAGCTTACTCAAGGCCGTTGTTTCGCTTTTCACGTACGAAGAACTGGTCAAAGTGGATCCAGAAAACAAATTAAACATTCCCGGGGAGTAAGGAGAGGGAAGGAGGTGAAAAGAATTGTAATTGAGATGATGATGAAAAATGGTGTAACAGTTCGAACAGAAAAGAAGTAAGAAAAGAAATCAGTTGGCGGTGTTACCCAATGAGTGTGGTTCTGTGTAATGGTGGGTTTGTTTTAAGGTTTTAATGCCGTCTTGCTTTAAAAAATTTCAAGTACAATATTGTCAGTTAAGTACGATTTTGGATAAGCTGAAATGCTTTTTTGAAATTATAAAGCCATTTCTTAAAAAAAAAAATAAAATAAAGAAGCTTTTTAAAGAAGTAAGGTCTTCCAAAATATTATAAAATCCTAACCTATGGATGGAAACATAGATTTTTGCTAAATTTACTACTTAATTAGATTTACAGTTTAGTTATATGATTTACTTAAAATGATCAAACTTCTGTGATGTCCTCTAAGTACTATAGGCTGTTGTTCCCTATCTCAGGTTTTAGAAATGAAGAATTAATTAGTAGCGCGTGCTGTATTATAGAGAAGGACGCGAGACGAAAAATAGGCGTCTCACAAAACAACCTAAAAGCTTAGTCTCGTCTCGCAAAATCCCTATATTGTACCTATAGCCCGGAATCGCGGCTCGGGGTCCTGAGAAATTTCTCCTTTATTGAACATACTTCTTGCAAACAGATATTAAAAAGTGATTCATGGGAGGAATAAACTATTATTATTTGATAAACTTGAATATATATAAAACTCGGCTATTCGAGCCTCGTCAGGGGAAGACACCCCCCCCCTGAACCCCCTAATTTTTTAGTTTCATTATTGCCATATTAAAACGATATTAATTGACTATGACATTTTATCTCTCATCTTTCGTGTATTTCGCCTGGTAACCCTATGTTGAAATTTTTATGATTGTAACCTATTTATAGAAAAATACATGTGATTCATATTCTACTGCTTACGAAATATTGTAACAACAGATTAAAGCTGTTGTGAACTAATAGTATTTAAATATATGTAAAATTATGTCGCTTTTTTGGGACACATTTTTCGGACAATTTTCAATAAAGGGGGTGAGAGATAAAATGACATAGTCATTAAAAATTAGAAAGCGCATTAAGAGTTTCCTATTATATTAATAACTATGTCATTTTATCTCTCACCCCCCCCCTTTATTGAAAATTGTTCGAAAGAAGCGAAATAATTTTACATATATTTAAATACTATTAGTTCATAACTGCTTTAATCTATTGTTACAATATTTCGTAAGCTGTATAATATGCATCACATGTATTTATCTTTAATTTGCACGAAAGACAAAATTTATCATAGTCTATCAAGGAAGTAAAGGACTTTTATTTGTGTATTAGCTGAAATCTCTGGCTCGGGCGCCGATTTAAATAATACCCGGGCGGGAAGCTTTAAAAAATGAGTCCGAACTCATATCTAGTACCTACTGAGTAAGATCCAATTTATAATTATTTCGAATAACTGATTTATATCCAGGTCTGAAGAGCGATCGTCGTCACAGGACTTTTGAACAGCTTTAAAAACAAACCATTGATATTAAATAAACAAAACTTTGAAAAAAAAAACACTCAAAATACTGGTGTTAAATGATAAAATAAATAAAAACTTTATGGAAAAAAAAAACATAAAAAGTTACTTAAGTAACTTTGATAAGTTATTAACTTTTCATGTGTGTTTTTTTATTTTATCATTGATATTAAACACTGGAAAAAAAAAATTAATAATGCTTCTTCACCCAATGCAGTATGGACTGACACTAACAGTAAAGCTGTATGTCTCATGCAACTTTCGGAAAAAATTTACAAGCACAAAAATCTCCTTCAAAAATGGGCCGAGGAGTTGCCTAGTTTTGGAAATATTGCAAAATTCAGTACGTATAGCATTTTCCTCCCGAGAGTTGCGTAACTCCTATAGGTTCATTGATTGTGTCAGTTCAAAGTGTAATTTGTAAAGAGACATTCTAAAATTTTTCGAATCTCTAGCGCAGTTAAACTTTAAAAAAAAAAAAAGTTCTTGAAAAGTTGCAAAACTTTCAAGTTTAATTGGAGATTTTTTTGGCTTTTCAACTATTCGATAATTTAATGTAGAAAAATAAGAAAGCCGATTTAAAAATTAAACATCCAATTTTAATAGCAATAGCAAAAAAGCAATTTTTAAGAAAAAAAAACTCTGTGTGGTTTGTTCCAGTTTCTTATATGAAATGATTTTTTTTTTTTTTTAAATAAGATACCCAGCAAACACACACAGGTTCTCTGAACGTCTATTAATGTTCAGAAGACGTTTTCTGAACGTTAATACACGTTCAGAGAACCTGTGTGTGTTTGTTGGGTAATTTAGCATTCTGAAAACGGGTCATAATTTCTTTGCTTGTATTAGAGAAAATAATTTATACATCAATCCAGTATTAATTACTAACCCACTTCAACTATCATGTTATCGTATCGAGTCGAATGCCTCTCTGTATATTTTTTATTATTTCCTCCCATTCTACCTACTGCGAAAAAATAATACACATCGTAGTATAGTATTAACTTAATATTTTCTCCAGTTTCTCGTTTGAGAAAAAAAAATGAGAAACCATTTCGGAAATTCAGTCTGTTTGCGGACTCATTAAACCCTGCGAAGATATCCGAGCCAAATAATGCAGCTAAAATTGGGGTGAGGGCGCGACGTCACGTCTTGGCAGAACGCAAGTATGTATAATAACAACTTGAGAAAGTGCGAGTTGGGAAAAAAAAAAAAAAGTGAAATAAATAAATGAAACCAAATGGGGAAAAAAAAAAAAAAAAAAGACAAACTGGATCCGAGCTGGGGATATACCCAAGCAGTGCGGGTTTGGGATGAACACGCACTTGCCCGATCTGTATGTGTATCCATTGCTTTGGTGAATGACTGCGCAAGTTGACGCGGCGCACTTCGAGACGCCAGCCAGTCAAGAAATGCCGGAGGGATCGTGTAAGTGCAAAAAACAGTAACATGCAGGTCATGTTATCTTTATGAATAAAATTACGGGGATGTTTTTTATTAAAAAGAAAAAGGCAAATGTATTGTAAAACGAAAGTTCCCAAATCAGTTGCTCATACATTTTTTTATTTTTTTTTTTGGGGGGGGGGGATAATTTTTGAAAAAAGCTGATTCCACATAAGCAAAATGAAGAATAAAGCAAAATATAACAAAAAAAAACTTTGTAAAATAACGCACATAAAAGATACTTGTCAAGCTAAACATTGTTTCGATCCAAAAAAAAAATTCGATCTTCAGTAGCAGTCGAGTCGAGGCCCATACACGGACTACGAAAAGGAACTGAAAAGAAAGTCCTGAAGAGAAAAAAAAAATTTTTTTTTTCGATCGAAACCCATGTTTAGCTTACTCATGAATACGCGCTCGAACCCTTAAAAAATCACCCCCCCCCCTAGTCAGATGCCCCTCTTGTAGGCTTGCCGTAACACACACACAAACAAGAATTATTAAATCACTAATATTAATTAGTTTTATTTTTCATTCCCAATTTTTGTTAATAAAAATATTTATCACGGAAAAAAAATGAACACATGGCGTTCTTTAATAGAGAAGAAAATAAATTTAAGTTACTATTTTAGAATATTTTAAGCCTTCAGTTCATACCATCCCCAGTCTTATTCAGACCTCTTTATTTTAATGTAGTTTTAGCAACTAACGCGCTTTCCAGTGTATATAATTTAATCTTGAAAGGTAAGCTTAACTGATTATGCCTCGTATGAAACTTCAAGCTTTTAACTAACAGGTTATTAATCATTGTCATCAATTCAGTCAATGTGTATGCTTAAAAATACCCTCTCTCCATTATTATGAATTATTCTTTGGTTTATTTTCTCCGGAAGCGAACGGTTTGAGCAGGAACAACATTCTGAAATCTCTGGGGTTACCATGGCAACGGCGTAGTTTTCTGTGGCGATTCAGAATGAATGTGAAGAGCAGTCCGAAATAAATTCATTTTACGTTGGAAACAATTGATTTGAATGTTCTACAGTACCCTATGTCATTTTGTTTTAAATGAAAAATCAAATTAAGCGAAGCAGTTCCATTTTTCTTTTCATAAACTAGAATGATGGTAATGCCATATTTTGTTGGAAGAAATATTATAGTAAAAGTCTCAGTACTGTTATTTAAGTTCTGATAAGCGTAAACTCAATTTCCTCAAAGCTTAAAAAATATAAAACTTTTTGATAAATGACTCATCAGGACTTATTTTGTTGGTAATAAATGATATAGCGGTTATTGGAATTTTTCATTCCAAAACTTTTCCCTTGCGTAACTTTAAGGAGCATTTTTTTTCTTTTTAATTCTTACTGGAAGTTTCTTCATTTTAGTTTTTGTCCCCTTTATTTTCACAGAGGCATTGGCAGAGCTTCTCAGGATTCAAAACCGGACTATCGATTTTCTTTTTAATGTTTTGTTTGCTTTCAATCCGTTGATTCTTGCTACCATTTTGTTTTATATTACGATAAAATTGTTCTTTTATGACTTCATTACCACTGGCCAAATGACCACTCTGGCTGAACATGTATAGTATTAATATGTACGGTCTATTCTTATAGGATGATACTCTTCTGAATGGAGGTTTTAAGTTGTGATAAAATTCCAGTTTACCATGATAGTTTCGTAGCAAGTATTTTATACCAACAAACATCTGAAAATGTCTGCAACTTTAAGGAAGAGGGCAAAAAAAAAAAATTAAAAAAAAATGCGTGAACAAATACGGGTGTTTTATCGTGCCCCTCTGCAGGAAAAGTTTTCTTTGTAAAAAAAATAACACACACAGTCACAAAAAGTGTTTTATATCGACATCTCAAAGTGAAATACTCAGAAAAAGAATGTTTTTCATAAAGCACAGTATCTTGAGACGTAATGTAATCCTAAATACAGCCCAAAACATGTCTGTCCGACCATATCTGGCGGTGGTAATCAACAAACACTAACAAAATATTAGAGGTCAGGTGTCGATCCAGGAATTTTGCCCAGGGTCCTATTTTTGTGAAAACTGTTTATTTTTGTAAATTTAATAGCTATTTTTGTGAACTTCAATGTTTTTTGGAATTTTCATAACAATTTTTGTAAAAATCACTTTCTTTCTTGAAATAATTTATAAAACAAAATAAAATATAATGTAAAATGTTAATAAGGCGTTGTTTTAATCGATCATATTTTTTTGAAAGGTCCATTTTAATCGATTTTATTTTTGTGAAGGGGCCGTTTTAATCGATTATAATTTGTGAAGGAGCCGTTTTAATCGATTGTAATTTAGTGAAGGGGACCATTAAACGAACCCAAATTTAGCCTGCATCGATCCCTGGAGGTTATCTGGGGATCACCATCCTTGTAATTTTTTCGATGGTAGTTAGTTCACTTGTTTAGCTTTTCCAAGTTTACTTGTTAAGTTTTTTTTTTTTTTTTTTTTTCTTCTTTTTCAAGTTTATCCTGAATTGTGCGATATTAGCGTTCAATCTCCAGACGAAAAATTGAGTTAGATGGCTCTTGCGCATTGGGAGTGGACAATGAACGAGCGATAGATTTAAGAATCGAATCAAAACTTCTTGATTTACTATCATGCCGCCTAGCCTTGATTGTGGGAACTTTAACTGATTATTTTATTGTTTACAATGTCTATTGATTTATAGCTAACTACGGTAGCAGGTTATAAATTTCAGTATCAAAGGAAGGGGAGCTATTTCAGTGTTAGCTTTCAGCGGCGTAGTTTGTTAACTTTTAATTTTGACCCATGTTCCCAAATTTATGCAAGCCTTTTCGTATGCTAATCATGCACTGTCTGGCAACAAACTGGCAAGATACTTCCCCTTGTTTTGCAGCTTCTAGCCCGGCGCCGGCCTGGCTGCATGCCCCAAGCCTTTCGCCCGTGTCTTTTTCTTTCTGTTTCTTTCGATTTTCCGTGCTCCTTTTTTACTCCTACTTTTACTTGTGCATACCCCCACCTGCCACTAGGGGTTGCCAGATGGTTTCGAAATTGTTTCGCCAAGCAGACTAGTTTCTGTCGCCAAATGGTTGGAATGTTATGTTGAATGTGAGGTCGCCCGTTCTTCTCTGAGAATGGGGGCAATTTATGGGGATTCCCTTCCGGTGGAATGGGGAGGAGCAGTATTGACAAAGAGGTGGTCCTGTCAGGCTTGAAAATTTCGTCTGACTAGTTTAGTACACATTACGATCAGCATTGATTGATGAGAGTTATTTTGGTTTAAAAGAAAGATACTGTCACATTTTTTCCCGATTCTTCTGTTTGACGTGATACGTTTACGTACATTTATACACCCGCATACGCAGTTAAAATGTTGTTAAAATTATTTGAGCCTCTGTGTGACAATTGCTCATGAATGTTTTTGTGCATTCTTAAAATAACTTTGCTTAAACATTTACTGACAAATCTCTAATACAGGGTTGTCCAACCAAGCTTTTTGGACAGCGGGCAAATAAAATAAATCACGAAAGATCAACCGAATTTTATTTTTACGCGGTGTGGGAGGAGGGGGCGGGATCATATACCCGTGAATGAAATAAATTTAGGCATGCTGACAAAAATTTCGGAGGCTATTGAGGGGGAGATGGAATGGTCTCATTTGCTGGGTAATAAATACCTGGTTGTGAGTTCTGTCAAAATAAATAAATAACATAAGTAAGCACATTAGACATGGGCAGTTTTTAATGGGTCGTAAAATTAGATATTTAAAATTTCCACACTAATAACCTTCTTTCTTTTTTTCTAAAACCCGAATGCATATTTATGTGATGTTATTGCTAGATATTCGTCTCTTAGAAAGGATATTGTTTTTCTTGGGGCCCTTTCACAAAACTACGGTCGACCTTCATTGGCATTTTACTCTACATTTTAATCTGTCTTAACAATTATTTTAACAAAATAAGTAACTTTTATTAAAATTTGGTATGGAAATTCACAAAAATGAGCAATTTTCACAAAACTGGGAACCTGTAAAAAATCCCTGGGTCGACTTCTGAATAATAATAATAATATTAATACAATAGACGTAATATTACTCAGGGATGAGATTCTTCAGACTTGTCTGATTTTCAGACTTTCTGAATGTTTCATAAAAATTCAGTTTTTTCAATTTTTCAAAAATTTTCTGTTTTTTTTTTTAACTAAGGCACAATTGTATATAAGTAGGATAGATTTAATATCGGTAGCAATTATAATATTTATTGAACTTGAAATTCTAATTATTGCTCAAATGTTGTTCTCACATTCTTTCAGACTTTTTCCTTTTTTGTCAATCTCATCCCTGATTAGTAGACCGGATTGAAACCTTTGGGGGCCGTAATGCTAGATAATCGTGTTCCTAAATTAATCTAAAAATGAAAAAAAAAAAAAAAAATCCTGCTTTAAACATTTTTTTTTAAACATTAGAAGTAATTTGTTTCAAATGGTAATATTTCCTAATCCGTTGAGCATATTTTTTATTTAACTGATCCCTGTCTTTAATTTTAAAAAGAAATACTAGGTCTCTTGCGATCTCGTAAATTTCTAATAAATATTCCCGCTGATCATTGACACTGAAACACTTCCGGTTCTACCACAACAAAACAAAACTTTTACCACCAATACTCTTCCCCCACCCCACCTTACCCCTTAAAAAAAAGGGGGGGGGGAAGAAGATGGCATGCAGGTATGCTCAAAAGACGTAATATAACTATTCAGATTTTCGTTCGGATAATCTCTTGAATTTAGAGTTAATTTAACAACTAAAGTGGCAGCAATGTTACTTCGGTTGTTAATAACATTAAAAATAGAGTATGAGATTTTTAAAGTGGACAAAGATTAAGTGTTTTTTAATGTACAATTTTATTATATGACTTTTTGTCGAATATTTTTTCTAGCTCTCGTTGTAATTGGCTCAACAACTAGCTCTATCTACTAGTATAATGCAAGGGGCAAATTTAAAAGATGCTCTTCACTTTTTGTTCTGACGTCACTTAAATAAAAAAATAATAACGAGGATAGTGAAGTAAAAATAAAACTTATACATTTTATCCACTTCAAATACGTTTCTAACGTATTTGAAGTGGATAAAATGTGTAAGTGGTATTTAAAATATGATCTGGCAATTAGTTTATTGGATCCAATAGAAATTAAAACATTATGTAGTAAGATAACAAAACATTCCTCTTAAAGAAAAAAGGAGAGGTACGGTATAAAGAGGAAAATACTATTTAATTGCTTTGGAACGGAAATCCGGCATACGCCACTGGTTCGTAGTAGATATATATATTTACTTCAGCTCATTCAAAACCAGTTCAACAGGAAGATGCATCCGGCCTCTCTGCAACGCGTGAAGAGATCGTTGCCAACTAATGAATTGAAATAAAATTAAGAGTCCAACTTTACGGTGTAGTTCGAAAAAAAAAAAAAAAAAAAACGTGTGATTTTGGTAATAAACTAATTATGTCATGCACTTCAAAATTTTTAGAATGCATCTTTACAAACTATACTATACACTGCAGTAAGCGAAACTTTCAGAAAAAATTCTTAAAAATCGACAATTTAGTAGAATGTGTCACTTTTCGAAAATCTTTTGCTGTGAAATTCCATGTTCCAGAATTTTTTCTGAAAGTTTTATAAAAGGCACCGCTGTTTCATTTATTACGGAGGGTAATACAGCTTATAAAGAATTATTCTGAATCTTTTCGCTCCAAGAGAAGGCAGGGCCGTAACCAGAGGGGGGGCTATGGGGGCTGAGCCCTACCTAGCAGGCTTTCAGCCCCCCCTAAGATTTTCAAAAAATTTGTGAATTTATAGATAAATACTATTGTTTAGAAATGAATGATTTTTGACAATCGTTGAATTTTACATCATTAAAAATAACGATTGTTTTGGGGGAATTTCATATCACATTTGCTAGACTTCTATATATATGTACAGTTAATTATTTTGCTGCTCTTGGTTGCGCGTAGCATCGGATCGTGGATTTTTCCGAGAACTCAAAACTGCCACGCAAAGATTTCGAGGGGGGTAAAAACTTAAATATTTCAACGTGTTCATGTTGGCATTCAAAATGGCGGCGAACATTTTCAACATTTGCTGTGAAGACTGATACTGTAAAAAATTGGAATTATGTTTTTCAAAAGCAAAATGATCACAGGATTAAGTAACGTGTGTCTCCGTTTCAGTTTTATCTCAGACAAAAAGCTCTAACAGTCCCCAACAGTGCTTGAAATCGTATAGTTGCCACATTCGTCAGATTTAAAGGTAATAAGAAAAACCAACGGGCACTCTTTTAAACTGATCGCTCTGTATAATATTTATATTTTGCATTATCATACATATTTAAAATGAAACATAAATAAAATGGATTTTTCAGTAAATTTTCATTTGAATATTTTTCATGCAATCTCAATGAAAAATTTATTAACATAATGAATGTTAAATATTTTAAAAATATGGCGTTTTGTGAAACAAACTCTAAAAAAAAGGTACAAATTGAAAAACAGTCTCTTCCCTCGCTTACTAATACTTATATTCGGTCAGGCCCCCTTAACTAGATTCAAAGCCCTACCTAACATTTCATCCTGGTTACGGCCCTGAGAGAAGGCATTGTAGCCTCTCGAAAACATCTCAACCCTCAATCAAAAATAACTAATGAATTTAAGATGCAAGAAAAGTAAATCACTTGCATCAATTTTAAAACATTTTTCAACATAATCTTATTCTGGCTTAATGGATGCTAGTCCTCCGACCAAAGCACCCCCCCCCCCCCCACTTAGGCAGCTAGAGATACAAATGCCACTACTTGTTGAATATTGGGAGGTAGGTGAGGAGACCAAAATATGCTATCTTTTCCCCAACTTTATTAACCCTTTGAGGCGCAATCCTTTCCCAATGCTGAAACAAGGGCAGCCGTTGCCATCGCTCGACTTAACTACCAGCAAGATGGCGGACGATCGAAACTTTCATCGCGTACCACAGATCTAGAGACCCTTTTTTGACGACAGCTGGCTCATCGCTCGACTTAACTACCAACAAGATGGCGGACGATCGAAACGTTCATAACGTACGACAGATCTAGAGACCCTTTTTTGACGACAGTTGGCTGTGCTAGCAGCGTCAAAAAAGGGTCTCTAGATTTGTGGTACGCGATGAACGTTTCGATCGTCCCCCATCTTGCTGGTAGTTAAGTCGAGCGATGGCAACTGCTGCTCTTTTTCCCAGCATTGGGCAATCTATCCAGCTGTTCCCGCATTCTTCCATTTTTCAGCAGATGTCAGTGGTGTTAAAAATAATCGTGACAATTTTTTTATGGGAAGTGACGTGCTAAAAAGTAAAGGATTCTCGTGGAGCTATGCCACCCGCAACTATTTTTATAGAAATCAAATCTATTCTTCGTGACTGGCAACAGTCAAAACGTCAAAGTTTGGTGTTCCCAGAGCGGGAACACTGCGCATTAAAGGGTTAACAATTAAGATTAAATAAGGTTAAGATAAATATTGCTTGAAAAAGGACGCCGCGCCTTTGCGACGGAGTGGACATATTTAAATAAAAAGACTTTCAAATATTTTTTAATCACTTTCCATAGATTCATAACACGATGCAACTTTCATGTGAGGAGGGAGAAAGCATCAACGGAAAGAATTATCCTGAAGCACCTTATAACCACATAAGAAGTACAGAAGCGTTCCTACAGTTCTATGCTAAGCCTGAAAGGATCCCACAGAATCAATTTGTGCGTGTACAACTTTGTATGTATTTGAGAAGTTTCTGATTAGCGAGTATATAAAATGAGTTTTAATTTGAAACATCGAACAGTGTTCGAGTTGGATACTCTGAGCCAGTGGTTCCCAACAGTTAGAGTTGGATACTCTAAGTTCTATCGTTTTCTCCTTACGAACACCTTCGAAAATCTCCCGTTGCGAATTAATGCTTTAAAAGCAATCGGCGAAAAGGGATTTCTCTAAAGTTCCTCCGTACCTGTCTAAAAAATAATTCGTAATCATAATTATCTTAAGTCATGATTTTTACAAAATGTCTTCTTTGCATCTGGCTCCACGCGACGGCCTTTTAAATGTTCCACTGGAAATACATTATTTCACATTTAGCTAATGTTAATGGCTAAATGCAGCTTTTTTTACCTCTACATTTCCGTACTCTCTGGATACCATAGTGCGGGAGTATAACCGATAAGACCAGCCTCATCCCAAATATCGAATGTGAAAATTGACTTTTCCCTCCTATAGAAGTCAATGATCGGATACCGAATATTCTTTTTTTTTAAATTTTAAAAGGCTTCTCGATTAATCATTTGGAAAGATAAAAACTAGCCAGCTGAATTTTCTTGGCTCCCGTCCAACTAAAAAGGGGATCTAATTTTGTTAGAACCGAAAGCCGTAATATTTGGCCGTTTTCTTAAAGAGAAAAAGTAATAAATTTAGACATGAGTAATTATTATTATTATTTTTTTAGGGTCAATTAATTTTTCCTTTTGAGAAAGAAAAGCTTGTCATTTTCATTAGTAAATGCGAGGACTGTAAATACTATTTCTGTGCTAATGAGACTTCACTATTTATGGAATATATCAGTCTTAGAGATATTCATACCTACAATTGAACCTACAGTGGTCCGTCGCACTTTTTGGCGTCTAGGTTAGCAGTTACCGTTTAACTCAAAATTAATTTTAAATGGTTTTTTTCTCTATCCTCTTCCAAACATTTTAACACCAAATTTAGTGCCACTTTTTTAAGTCGTCCTTCAAACGAATTCCACCTCTTAAAAAATGTTTTACTCTAAAACAAATCCTAATATGGGGTGTGGTTAGCGATGATCACTGACTGTAGTAATTCCGGTTTGTACCACTTCAATAAAGAAAGCATTAACTGCCATTACTAAATAAATAAATAAAAAGTTCTGTTTAAAAAGCCTATTAAATGCACACCGTGCATTTATGCTGAAAATTTTCATAATTATGCTTTAAAAAAACCTCTGCGTTACTTTAAAAATCTGAAAATCTACCCGGTCTTCGATTTTTAGCCTTTTTTAACTTCGACGTTATTCTTAACTATGACGTAGCTACTAGAGATGAGTTCGGGCTCATTTTTTGAAGCCCGAGCCCGCCCGAGCCCGAAGACTTTTAATCCGAGCCCGCCCGAGCCCGAGCAATATTATTAAAGTTGGAGCCCGAGCCCGAAATTTCAGCTAAAGACAAATAAAATTAACTACTTCATTAAGAGGATACAATAAATTTTGGAGCTTCACACACCTTCTAGTCCTCCGTGCCGCTATTTTTTGAAATAAGTACGTCTATTTATCCCATGAATCACTTTTTAAAATCTGTTTCAAGGAGTATGTTCAACAAAGAAGAAATTTTTCACGAGCCCGAGCCCGCCCGAGCCCGAGTCGGGCCCGGGCTCGGGCTGAGCCCGTCTCATCTCTAGTAGCTACCAGGCGCGTAGCCAGGAAAATTTTTCGGGGGGGGGATATGCGCTTGGAAAAAATTTCGGGGTGGGGGATATGAACTTATATGAGTATAAATAGACGGAATTTCATCACTAATCCAAACATTTCGGGGGGGGATATATCCCGATATCCCCCCCCCCCTGGCTACGCCCCTGGTAGCTACCACATCTACGTCATAGTCGAAATAGATTCGCAGATTTTGCGATTTCAGCTCGTGTAAAATAGCTTCTCGAAATTATCCAGATTTTCGTTTGCATGTTTCCTTGAACATGGCTCACTTGGATAAATACAGGCTGTCCAGAAAGCTCCGTTTTTCCGTACGAGTAAATTTTCGCTTCTTCGCCGATTTGCCGCTTTTATCCAGGGGCGTAGCCAGGGGGGGGGGGATATCGGGATATATCCCCCCCCCGAAAAATTTTCTTGCCTACGCGCATGCCTACGCACCTGCTTTTATCCAGCGAATCACTGTTGCCAACTCTGCCGGAGAAAATGTGCCTAAAATCAAAGCTAAAAGTATGCAGGAATGGATAACAATGGCCGCATTCGTAAACGCCAAACGAGTTTATCGTTTACGAATGCAGCCAATGTTTTCAAGCCGAGAAAAAAAAAAAAGAAAAAAAAAGCCGTGTTTTGGCGCCTTTTTTTAGCACTTGAGTGCTATTTCGCTCGAGCGCGGTTTTTGTGTAGACACGATTTTCCTACAGTTAGTGCGTCTTGTCACTTTTCAAGTATGTTTTATTTTATACTAGGAGAGATGGCAACAGTGATTCGTTAGATAAAAGCGACAAATCGGCGAAGCGAAAATTTACTCGTACGGAAAATCCCATAGGAGAAACTGGTTTCCGGACAGCCTGTATTTATCCAAGTGAGCCATGCCTTGAATTTAGAGTTAATTCAACGACTAAAAGTGGCAACAGTGTCCACTTTTAGTCGATAATTACAACAATAAAAATAGAATGTATAATTATTAATATATAGACAAAGAGATTAAATGTATTGAGTGTAAATATTTGTAAAATAATTTTTCAATCCCCATTGCAATTTCCTCCACAATGGGCTATATGTACTAGCATATAAATAATCCTGCAATAAAATTGCCAACACTATTTCGATTCACCTAATATTAGTTTCCCGCCGTAAGTGCTTGATCCGTCGTTTCCCGTCTTTCATACTTTCACAACTCGTTTTCGTGAATTGCAATTTTTTACGATAGGATTTTCTGGGAATATAAACGGAAATATGACAGACGTATCCCCCGCCTCCCACCCCCGACACCTCCTCAGACGTCAAACAAAAATTTTCCTGTTACACATACGTTATTTATTTTATGTATGTATGTATGTATTTTTTTTAATGAAAACATCATTGGTCCCGCAGTATTTGAAGTGCCCAAATTTGAAAAATATTTTTCCAATATAATATGAAATATATTAGGTGTTTCCAATATAAAAAAATTTAAAAAAAAAAAGCAATATATGTATCAAATGTGGAAATACAGTGAAAAACGTTTAATTCGAAACTGGGGGAATCGAAATATTCTTTTGTGTTAAAAGAATTTTAACACAACACACTTGTATTACTGCGTATATTTAACGGTACATGGAAAATTTTTCAAATGTAAACCAGTACTGAGGAATGCTGATCGTCATTAACTACAGATATTGGTTTTGCAGTGGAAATATCTTCAATGCATCCTCAACATTTGGTAACTAATGACGTTATCTTAAATATTTTAAAAATGTCAACATTTCTACATTGTTTTGATCCTAGGGATGTTTTAGTGATGCAAGCCTTAAAATAAATAAAATTCATCAACTCGATCTTTAAAATTTGCTCACTTATTTTATTAATCAATTTTTTTTAATAACGAGAAAAGCTGAATTAACAGAACTACAGATGGAAAGAATTAAAAATTGGTATGAATATTTGAAAAAAAAAAGAAGGGCGGAGCACCCGGAACGAAGCTATTTAGATGACTTAGTTCTCTCTCTCTCTCTCTCTCTCTCTCTCTCTGTGTGTGTGTGTGTGTGTGTTTTGCACATCACTTCACTTTTCGCTCAATAGAAAAAGGAGCAATATGGAATGTATAATTATCTACACCTGAAAAACTTCTATGCGTATGTGTAATTTCAATAAACTTCACTTCATAGTTTTCGCCTGTTTAGTAATCTAACAAAATTTTTATCGTGTTTCCGGCGATTGTCTTCTTTTGCAATGCTTCACTGCGCATGTGCATTACCAAATTTTTTTCTGTAACATTTAAGTCATTTGTTTTATTTTTTATATTGTTATATGTAAACAACCGGATGCCATCTTTACTTATCTGAATTGTTGACATCTTTATGGGTTACTAGTTGTCTGTCCTTAAGTTTTTAGAGTGGATTTTTCCCCCTCTCCTGTCTGGTCCTCCTTCTAGTCTGGGATATCTGTTTCACGATATACTATTTAATAGTTTAAAAATAGTGAAATGTTTATTGTGCTAAAATTTATGCTGATTAATTGTTAACCGCACTATGTTATCAATTAATTGTTAATCTGCGTGATCATACTATGGTAACACCCCTAATTATTTCAAATAATAATACTTAGCGGATGATCTTTAACTGCCTACCAACGAAATTCGCCGCCTGGACCCCTTCCTTTCTTTCTATATTTAACTTATGAATTAAGTTTTTATTACTATTATCAATTATGAAAAGTGAAAAGAAATTTTTATTCATATTTTTTCGATAGTGTGCTTCACTTTGCAACAACAAGCATTACGAAAGAAAATTTCATTCTGATAAAGTAATTTTATTACTAAGATAAACGATCTGTATGTATTGCTTTGCCATCAATAGAAACGTCATTTTCGGATGCATAAGAAAACAACTAGTGTACTTCTGCCTGTCTCTTTAAAATCTAAATTACGCATCAAAATAAGTAATGAATAAATTAGAAGGGGGAAAAAACCACCTCACACAATGCCTTTAAAGCAATATTGTTCACACAAGGTGTTCGTTTAGAATATGTTAGATTCAGTCATGAAAGCACGAATCGGCTAAAAAAACTGAACTTTGCGGATCATACAGAACTAATAAATTACTACACAATTAACACATTACTCACTGTTATTTTTTATGTATTCATTATTAAACTAGCTAATATTCGTTTTATCGCTGCATTCATTATTAAATTTGAGTACTAAATCTCAAATAAACAAAGCTATGTTAATATTGAACTGAAAATTCATGTATATGTACAAATGGATATATTA
The DNA here is from genome assembly GCA_038373885.1 of Cheiracanthium punctorium. Lineage (NCBI taxonomy): Eukaryota > Metazoa > Arthropoda > Arachnida > Araneae > Cheiracanthiidae > Cheiracanthium > Cheiracanthium punctorium. The sequence continues at coordinate 157,945 of JAWZYV010007414.1, read as the reverse complement.
GATTAAAAACTGCTTATTTTTTCAATAATCAATTCATTAACTTATTTCAATGAAAAAAAAAATCTGGTTAATTTTTCTCTGCATTTTTGCATAGATGTTAAAAAATAGCCCGAACGCTGTTGAAAAAGACTGAAAACTTTCATGCATGTTGATTAGATTCCGATGGCATATCAGCATTCTGACGCCTGTAAAACGGTTTTTACTGTTAAGAGAGTGCTAATGCCGGGTAAAAAACGAATACGTCAGCTCCGTTACCAAAAAAAAAAAAAAAAACCCTCATATCAGGAGTGTATTTTGCATTGTATTGTTGCATTTATTGCATCGCGATTTCAAAATTGCATTAGATATAAGCATAGGTATTAGCAAACGTCAACGTAATTTTTTTTTTTTCACAATCGAAATAATTATTAGTATTTTGCATTGCTGGGAATAGCTCATTTCGGAGATTGGCATATGAGCAAAAGCCCATGTTTCCATTCTCTTCTTTTGCTGCAATAAAAGTTTCTTTTTTATGAATAAACTACAACCGAGAAGTTTTTCTGATCATGTAGTATATTCGGCATTTTAACAGTTTACGCTTACGCAATCAGAAAAGGAGAGGGAAGAAAAGCGGGGGGGGGGGGTTATGAATCATTGAACAGAAGTGTAGCTACGACGACTACTACTATAGTAGTATCAGAATGAGGTAATTGAAGGCTCAGCGGATGAATTGTCACATGTTTCCTGTGACCACGTGACGATTTTGACCCGAAAGAGAAATGGGGGGGAAGGCGAGAGACGGCGATATTTCCATTCTATGTGCTGATGGGGGCGTTCCTTTTTCTCCCCTTCCCTTCTCCCTACCGTTGAAATTTTTTGCATGCATTGCAGTGTATTGTCATTTGTGAATTGCCGAATTATTAAACAACTGTTCCAGGGTTTTCATCACGGGGGGAAAAAAAAAAAGGGTGACAATTTCTCACCTTTTCCCCAAAACTGAGTATTAAAAAATAATTTCTTACCCTTTCCCTGGAACTGAGTGAGATTTTAAAAAATGTGTGAGAATTTCTCACTCTTTCCCCAGGACTGAGTGAGATTAAAAAAAAAAAATGTCGAGAATTTATCACTATAACGATATTCGATACAACGATAAATTCTATAACGATAAAATTTTGTGGTCCTGTGGAATTTCCGTACATAATAATTTCTGCTCAGTTAACGATACATTCCTCTAGAACGATAATCTTATGTAATCCCCTAAATATCGTTTTATCGAGGTTTCACTATATTAATAAATGGGTATTTACCCCTGCGTCGGGCAAACCCCCAATTTTGCGCAATTAAGCGCTTTATGAAAATGGAAGCATGCGCGACTTTTGGAGAAGTGCCCCAATCTTTCAAAATTCGAGAATTTTGCGCAGAATGAAACCGATTTGTAGTGTGCGCGAATTTCTCGCGGCAGTAAGAAAAAGAAAAAGAAAGAAAAAATGAGATTCTCACGCTCTAGTGAAAATACTGTGTTCTCACTAACTGCTTTATCGACTTTTTTTTTTTTTTTTTTTTTTTTTTTCGCGTTCTAAAACGGTATTTTTCTTATTGTGACTTTTTTTTTTTTTTTTTCCCCAACATTATACGTTCCTTTACAGATAACTAGCTGAAGTACCCGTCCTTGACGGGTTAGTACTGAATGCAAATTTCCAAAAAGCAAGAACTTTCGTCAGCATTGTAGGAGTACACAGAATGGATGTAGTATGTTGCCAAAGTATAGAAAGCGAAGTTATAATTTTCATGTAATGTTAAAATATTACAGGTTAGAGAGTAACTAAGTAATATCATTTCATTCGATTTAGTCGTAATTATGTGATGCGCGAACGAATATTTACGCATATTGAAATAATTTTCGCAAAATCTCAAAATCTAATCGGTATTTTTGAAAAATTGGAAGCCTAGAATTTAAGTTGAGTGACAACCTATCATGTCACCAAATTTCGTTTCATTCCCTGCAGTCTTTATTTCGTAATGCTGGAACAAAATTTCAGCATTTTAAAACGATTTTCACAAAATCTCAAAATGTAATCAAAATATTTTAAAAATTGAACGCGTATCAATTAGATTAGCAACTACCTATCATATCACTAAATTTCATATCATTCGTATTAGTCGTTATTACGTGATGTTTGAAGAAATATTAACGTATTTTGAGAGAATTTTCACAAAATCTCAAATCTAATAAAAATGTTTAAAAAATTGGACACCTATAGTTTATGTTCAGCAACCATCTAACATGTGACCAAATTTCATATCATTCGCTTTAGTCGTTATTACGTAATGCGTGAACAAAGCTTCACTCAGTTTTAAACGATTTTCGCAAAATCTCGAAATCTGATCGATTTTTTAAATTAGATGCTTATAGTTTAAGGTGAGTGACCACCTATCATTTCACCAAATATCATTTTTTCAGCTTTGCAGTTATTACGTGATGTGCGAACACAAAATTTACCCAGTTTGAAATGATTTTCGCAAAATCTCAAAATCTAATCAAGATTTTTTTTTTAATTCGACTCCTATGTTTTAAGTTGAGTGACCACCTATGATGACACCCAAATTCATATCATTCGCTTCAGTCGTTTTTACGTCATGGTTGAACAAAAAAAGCGTCACGGACAGAATGACAGACAGACAGACAAACTTTTTTTTTGAGGGTCGCATCGGATTCCCGGGTACTTGAAACGGATAGAAATCGCAAAATTTTTGAATTCCAAGAAATGTACACACAAAAGTCTAATTTTATTTATATAGATACTAAATGAAGCCAGTTTACAAATGTTGAATGGATAAATGTATGTAAATACAGTAAGTAGACCTTGTAAATTACTCAATATGTACTATGCACGTTCGCGGGTTTCTTCCAGGAAACCTCAAGACAGGCTTAATTTTCAAAATTGTCACCCAGCTAGGCAGTTTCAAAGTGTTGAATATTAAATGTATAGGGTTCTTAAACTTGAATTTTCGCCTGGTTCATGCACCAATTTTCATCTGCAACAAATTGAGTAAAAAATTTAATTTTTTTGAAATTATATATCACTTGAGATGTTGAGAATACTCTATATCCTACCAAACAGTTACGTTGATCCCTGACTCTCTAACAATTCCGGCAACCTGCTCCAAGATAAAACTTTTACCGCCTTTATCCCAAGATCAAAATGTTCAAAAAGACTAAAAAGCTTTAACATCTACACCGTTTGTACGATCCGCTTAACATTTTTCATAATTTTGTAGAACTTTAAAAATCTAAAAATCCATCCGTTGCCTCATTTTCAAGCGATTTTTTGCTATTTTCAGCTCCATTTTATTTCAGAGAGTAAAAAAAGTTAATCATTTGCTCGACAAAATTAGACTCTGCAAGTGAAAATGGTGTCATATTGAAGTCAGGGTCATCAGGCTTTGAAGGAAAAGTTTTGCGATTTCAGTTCATTTTAATCAGTTTTTCCAGATAGCATAGTTTAATTTATTTTTCATTAAAATGATCGTCTGCTTAAAGCATTGATATAAGAAGGGCTGTGTACACAAAACGAAATCGTTCGAATGCGAAAAGTTTACGCGCATTTCCAGAAGAACATGAAATTCGATTTGGGTATTTAATAAAAATTGAATATGAAGTTATTTATTTTAGGTGGACGAAGATTAAATATATTGAATGTAGACATATTGTCGCCATTTTTTTTTTTTTTTTTTCTAGCGCTCATTATAATTGCCTTCACAACGGGCTTTGGCTTCTAGTTTTTAACAATAAGCTCAAGAAGTATAAATTATTTGTAATTACTTTAAAGGCTTAGCTGCTAGAATTATTTACCCAAAAAGTTTTCTAATTTTTCTTTCTTCTCCCCCCTCCTTGAATGTTATGAAAATTAATTCAAAAACATATTTAAACTTAATTCGGATTGCTGTGTTTTTCATTACATTTTTTCTTCCCCTTCAATATTGCAAAGTTGACTGCTGTAAAAACTTGATGCAATATACTAAAGTGAGCGTTTTCAGCCGTTCAAAAAAATTAAATCCCCAGGCTTCCATTGAATGAACGTTTTTACTGTTCAGTCACAGTACTAACCTCTCACATCATCTCCTTGTCTACGCAGCACAAGTGTCGGCTTATTCAGGCTTAATTAAAGTGCAAAGAAAAGAAGGAGGGAGGGGGGGGAGTTAAAAATCGGCACATTTCTCCCCCCCTCATATAATTTGCAGTTTACATATGCAGTTTACATTCTTGAAACATATTCGTAAATTATAAAACATTGTGTGTATTTTCTTTTCTGTGTTCTAAGAAAAATGTATTTTTATCCCCTACATATTTTCAGCATTTTTTTTTTCTCACTTATGTTTCTTGCGGCGCCACCTGTAGTTTTTTTTTTTTTTTCCCCGGCGATATATATTTGTGCTGAAGATTTTATCCTCTTAAAATTTCTAATGAAAAGCCCCCATCTCTCAATTTAAAATAATACCTTCCCCCATATGTATTTAAATTTTTTCTGTCTATTTCCCGTAGAAAGAAAAGTCGAAGTCACTTACTGAGGTAATTAATCATTGTCATAATCAGATCGCCAAGATAGTTGCCAACAGAGGAAGATTTCTCTGCCAAATGTGATAGCCCGTTGTTGACGGAAAATGCGTTTATTCATTATGTTTAAAAAAAAAAAAAAAAAAAAAAAACCATGAGAACTCTTAACGTAGGGTGAAGTCCAATGAGAGTGATATTCAGTATTTATGCAATTTTACCATCTGCTAGCATTTGTTATTGTAATTTCTTTTTCTTTTATTATTATTTTTTCTTTATTTAATATTCTTGCACAGTAATTTTTGAATTATTTGTTTATCTTCTTTGTTCTGCAGTTATAAAACGTTGGTATTCGGTTTGCCGGGATTCTTTCTAGACTGGCGGTCCTCTGAACCAGAAAGTTTATATTGCTGCAATTTTTGTATTTGTTTAAAGCGAGATAGTGTGTGTGTAATCAAATTTATTTCAGACCATTATGAATGTCTTGCTTGGGGAGTAATAATAACATACAAAGCCTGATTATGACCAGCAGGGGCCCCGGGCATTGATGAATTTAGGGGCCCTCATCTATGAAATTTGTATTATTTTTCATAAAATTATGATATATAAAAAAGAATATTTCAGAGCAACAATTGATATTGGGGGCCCTTTTGAGCCGGGGGCCCTGGGCAAAGTCCCGATTTGCCCATGCGATAATAAGGCTCTGATAACATATCGTCATTGCTTTCTTTTATTAGTGCAATACCTAAATACCCATTCTTCGTGCGGAAGGAAATTACATTTTTCTCTAAAATGCATAATTGGAGTTAATCGAATTGAAACATAATTTAAAAATAAGTTTACTCGCATTGTAAAATTTGCATCCTAATAGCTAACCTAATTCTTTTTTTTTTTTTTTTTTTTTTTTAAGTGTAAACTTCGCTTTGTAGAACTGTGTTGTTATTGCTAATGCCCTTTAACTAAAACCAGAGAGGCGATGGACGAAATTATTATATTAATAAAAATAGAGCGCATGGGACCCCCCCCACACACACACACACACAAAGATGAGGCTGGGTGGTCCCCTGCGTCCAGGACCTGGGCCTGAGGGGCTTCTGGGTGCAGCCTTGCACAGTTGGTTTGTTTAATTATTTTGTTTTAATAGAACTAGAAAAAAGAATTTGATTTTTTTTTTTCATCTAGTGAAATTTTACAAGACTCTACAGCTAATTATAACATTATAACTTAACATTTAAACTGTTCATCATAAACATAGATTTTATCATTAATGTTTAATAAAATTGGTGGTGGTAATTATTGTCATTGCGTGTGTTGTGTGAAAAATGTCAGTTAACGTATTCATCCACTCGGGGCCGTCGCTAACTAACGGGACTGCTTATGAATTGCCATCGCTAAAAATGAGTTTATCATTGAGGCCTGTTTTCTCCAGTCACAGTATTCTATTTTATTATTAATGTATTAATGTATAGCATTATAAATGTTATATTATTTTATTATTTTAAAACAATTTTTTTTATACTTTTGTCGTACTAAAGAACTTTAGATGTAGGTAATCGTTTTGTGAATCTTGCGCCATTTTCTTTCATGAAAATTTATCCTAAAATTCGAACATTTTGCTCTGAATGTAAAGGTAAGTGAACGCTTTAATAATGCATTTAGAAAGTCTAAAAATATGTATGTAAATCATGTTTAGTGAATAATTACTCATGTGTTATTTATAAATTTAATCAGAAATCGTATTACTTGAGTAGTTTTTATTCTTGTAAATAAGCATGACGTTCTGATACTAGATAGACAATTTAATTTTGCCAGTTGGAAATGTTATTTGTCAGTTACACTCATGTCCATAAATTAAGGATAATGAAGTTCAGGCAAAGAAAGAGAAAGAAGCAAAACAAATTTGACTTCTTTCTAAAGTCTATTTATTAAACAAAAAGTAAAGAGCAAAAAAGATGCTATATGTTTGACATAATTAATAAAAATTGCAAGTTTTACTCCCTTGACCAAATTTAAAAAAAGAACCTATTTACAAAAAACAGTATAACATGGTTAGTAGGATGGTTAATACGGAGTATGTCTCCCGGACGATGCAATACAGGCCTGACAACGCCTAGGCATAATGAGTATCAAATGATCAATCTGATCTTGGGGAATATTACACCACTCATCAAGCAATGCGCTCCGAAGTTCCGGTAGACAGGTAGGAGGGGGTTGACGGGCTGCAATTCGTCGGCCAAGCATATCCCACACATGCTCTATTGGATTCAAGTCCGGTGAGTATGCTGGCCAATGCATACGGGTGATATCCTCCGATTGAAGGCATTCGTCTACAATGTTTGCACGGTGAGGACGGGCGTTGTCATCCATAAACACAAATTCAGCACCCATGGCGCCCCGAAACAAACGTACATGTTGTTCCAGAATGACATCCCGATAGATGTGGCCTGTCATCGTTACACTCTGAACATGCAGGTCAGTTCTGGAACCAAGAATAATTCCTCCCCAAACGAGCCATCCTGCACCACCGTACCGGTGTCTTTCAATGGTGTTCTCTTGGTGGTAACGGGTACCTGGCGCTCTCCAGATGAATGTCCGGCGAGAATCAGACTCCAAACTAAACCTGGACTCGTCGGAAAACATCACACAAGACCACTGTTGCGGTTTCCACAATGCATGCTCTCTACTCCAGGTTAATCGCAGGCGACAGTGAGTTGCGGTAAGTGGAACACATCTGACAGGCCTACGAGCATATAGACCAATGTGCCCTAAGCGTCTGTACACGGTCTGCCTTGAAACTGTCGTACCGGTAGCTGAAGAGAGCTGACGAGACAGGTCTGATGCTGTACTCCGTCTGTTTCTTTTGGCAGTAACTGCCATAGCGGTCCTCATTCGGCGTTGTAACTCGGGGGCGACCTGTGCTGTAACGTCTATTCACATTACCATCATCTTGGAATCGTTGCCAAAGCCTGGAGATGACACTCTGGGCGATTCCAAGTTCCTCGGATACTTCCAGCTGGGTACGTCCACATTCCAGTCGTCCGATAATTCTGCCACGTAAAACATCATCCAAATGCCTCCTTTGTGCCATAACTATGCGGTTTTTGCACTGAAAGGCCTTTCACAGCGCTTGTGAACAATTTTAATTCTTTGCCACCATTCCTTATATACCCCTCTCTTACACTCTCGTCATTGTGACGTACCATCCACGCCATCTGGTGGTTTCCTGTAATTTGTATATTCTTCTTCAAGATGTGTGTGATCATTCCACAGGTGAAATTTTTATTTTAGAGATCAATTTCTGTGTGATTCTGAATTATCCTTAATTTATGGACATGAGTGTATATATGCCTTGATTATGTGATTAAGACTTACATCTGGTATAGTGCAGAAATACAGTAAATTATTGATTTTTGCCCGTTTATACAGAAACTTCAAATGTAGTTAATATTTTGTACAAGCGTTCATTATGCTTGCTCAATTCCAAAGTTCGATTGAGAAAGCGACAAAAGAATAATACATACTACACGAAATGTCTTTATTAAAGAATAATTAATTCAGGGATCGCGCTATAGAGCGTATTTTATCAATTTTCTCCAATATACAGGATATCCCGAAAACACTGAAATGCGCTTTAATACATCATTTGTTAAAGATTAATCTTGAATTGTTTAAAATAAAGGTGGGAAATACGACTACGTTCATGAAATATTCATTATAAAAATGTCTTTGTGTATTTAGTTATTTTAAAGTATATTAAATATCCACTTGTGAAACTAAAATAAGCAATCGTGAGAGTAAGAGCTACTTTGTTTTTCCTTCAAATTATGTGCATCTATTTTCTTTATGTAAATATGTATCATAGCAAACAAATTAATCATGAGTTCGTACTTGAATTAGTAACACAATTACTACTTAAAACTACATTAAATAACATTTGAAAGCACTGGGAAGCTTAAGAAATGCCTGATGTGTACGTGAAGACTCGAGCATCCGTAGGCGTCTTTGGATGGCTCATCAAAATACACACGCAGGCCCGTTACTAATTGCGAAGGCCCCGATCCACTCAAGCTCTTCGTTTAGAGTCTAAACGAAGAGCTTGAGTTTAGACCCTGCATTTTGAGGTTAAATTACATTCTAAAAAGAATATGGGTAATATAAAAATGCAATAATGATGTAACATATAACTGTAAAATGGAAGGGGAGGGGTACCGTCTCTGATCATGGCTCCAGGGCCCATAATCAGATATTGGGGCCATGATAGAGCGGTTTCCATGTTATTGAGCCCCAGTGGGAGGAAGACCGATTTAGCGCGGTCTCTCCTAAACAGATAAATAAGTAAAATAAAAATAAACTCACTGTTATTTATTTTTAAAAATCTTAAGATGTTTATAATGATAAGTTAAAGCAATAGATAATAATATTTTAAATTCTAATTTCGAAAAAATCTCCTCGAGATGTGTTACTGCCACTGCAGAAATCTGACCAAACCCCTATAAAAGTGCAGAAAATTTCCATGCTTCAAAGTTAAACATGACCAAGTCATAACTCCCCAGAAACCTTCCCCTTAAGCAGGGACGTTCGCCAGAAGAAGAAGAAAAAAAAAACGGGGGAGCCCAAAAGTTGAAAAAGGTAGAATTTCTTACAAAAAAGCTTGATTATAGACATTCAAATTACAGAAAATCCAAAACTTCGTGGGGTGCCCAGGCCCCCTCATGGCGCATTCCCTGGATAAGTCCCTGACCTTAAGCATATCTTTGCCGGAGGAAAAACGACCGTCCTTATAAAAAGTTATTAAAGATCAATAAAAACGGTCCTTCTGCATTGTGTCATTGCTGACAAACGAAAAGAACTTCAAAAATCAGAACTGGCATACAGAGACTTGGTAAAGGCAATGGGCGCCAATCTTAAGATTCAAAATTCCTTCATTTTCGGAACACCATTTCAGCTCTGGTGGCAAGAGTAAACAACAAATGCTAAAAGGACGTTTTGGGCCCTAACTTTCTTTCCATTGTTAAGGTTTCGGATTTTCAAAACGGTTCCGGAAATTTTGAACTGAATCACACACTTCTTCCGCACACTATGGGACCCAAAATTATCAGAGGGTTCCATTTTACCATTTTAATTTATTCCCGACAACCGCATATTTTCTGCATAATATTTAGTTCTTTCTTATTTGCCAACAATAAATGTTTAAGTCCTGGATTTTAATGGAACTGATACATGGGAAGTGGAGAAAGTTGATTTAAGTGCTTGATCGTATTCGAAAATATAAGTAATACCCAGTAGTAGATTCAGAAAAAAATTTGACGTGTCCCTGTGCCCTTCCTCCCACCTCTGGATCCATCAGTGTTAATCAGTGTTTTAAAACTTTTCAAGTGACATCATAAATAGATTTTCCCCCTCCAAATGGCGGGCCTCTGCCCCTGGAGGGAGGCATTTGCCTTTACTAATATTAAGGCCGGAGTTGTTGGTCTCTTTATTATGGGGTCATCTACTAGGTGGATCTACGTTGCCCTCTATGAAGCGACAGAAACGGTGACTAACACGCCCAGTTTGAGATCGAACCCCGACAGCCCGGAGTTGAACCCGAAACCGCAGTACGGTGCTTCATCCACCGTACAATCTGGTCCCCATAAATAGAATTTAATGCAGCTGATTTTGCTATCGTCTCATCCCCCCCCCCCCAAAAAAAAAAATAAATAAATAAAATTTAATAAAATAAAAGGATTTTAAAAAATTGAAAGCACACTAGCCAGCCACTTTTCGTTCGCAAATATTCTCCATCTCTTCTGTTATCTTTTGATCATGCGGTTTTCCTTAGTCACGGTGTCCTGTTTTTGTGGCTTTAATTTATGCATTTTGTTTTGCGTTCCCCTTACCTCACACCATCCTCCCTCCGTGAGATTTGCGAGAGACATGTCTGTCTTAGCTCTTGCTGACCTTGAAGTACATATATTTTTGTCTATCCAGTGTTCCACATTGATAAATAATGGAAAGTTCTACTTAGATAAAATGAAATGGCGGCTGTCATATGTATGTATGATAGCTATTAAATGTAGGTCTAAGGGAAATATTTTTAGTTTTTAAAGATATTTGTACGTGAAAATATTCGGCTTTGTGTCAGTTAGTCCTAAACGAATTCTCACAAAAGTTACGGTACACCATAGATATCATTTGCAGACCGTGTATCCAGAGATGGATACATATGCATATAATGCAAGTGACAACGATGTACCAGATTTGCCGTTTAAGTGAGCTGTTTGGTCACAGATCCAAATCCCATTAGCCCATGGATGTGTGTGTTTGTCCAAATATTGTTATGGGAAATTGTATTTTGAAAAAGGTTATCTTGCAAGGAGACGAAGGCCTAAAAGAGCTGTAGATCTCGATAAGCTAGCTGTCTCTCGCACTAGCAAAAAAATGTAACTCGTGTCTAGGCACAAAAACTACGGTTTCATTACATCACCTGGGACAAACCTTTGGCCCCCTGTTCTTTGGAACAGTTATTGATTTTGACGCCCCCCAATACAGCTCTCGGGGCCGCGTTTGCCTCTTCCCCTCCCCCTCCTGTTGCGGCCTTGCACGGGACAGTTACCAGAATTGGAAGATGAATAAAAATTTCAATCGATCGCGTAAATTATCGTAATTTTTAAAAAAATGGCAAGTGTCAAGGTATGACACTTGCAACGTGCAATAGCAGTCTGGAACATTTCTATGCTTTTTCTACAAAAGTCCCCCTCCCCCTCCTTTTTTGGAGTAATGATTTAATTTTCTTTTTTCGAGTTATGAGTCGTAACTCAAACTTCAATCGACACTAGTGTCGTAAGGGTGCGACCTGCCGAATAAAAGGTCCTTGTTCACAAAAAATATTGTTTAAAGAAATACTTTGATCACTCTATATTTTAACATTAAGTAATTTTAATTCTGAACTTATGCACCTTATTTCTGTGGTACCCCCACTTCTCTCAACCAGTTCCACTGGATGCCTTTGCGGTTTTCCGACAGCATATTTTTGCCTGGTACTCATTCCTGACTTTAGTTTTCTTTTTTAAACGTAAAAATATGTTTATCCGACCGCAGAAAGAAAGGGTAGGCATTAGGGTGGGCCGGGTTTTAAGAAAAAAAATCAGTTTCCCGTAATACCGCTGAAAAGTCGTGAATTTGGGTGACTTAGATTATTTGTAAAAAGAAATGAGATTCGTTTCCCTGTGGCGCATCTATTCTCAACTTTGCTGAAATTTGGAGGGGGGGAATCATGTTTTGAGGGTAATTTCAGTATTTTTAAATTAGCCTGTTTCTGAAATCAATAAGCTCGTTTTTTTCTATTTTAAATTTAAACTAATTCATTTTCATTTGAAAGTATTTACGCCTCAACAGAATACTCATGTATAATAATAGACGTAACATGAGACTTTACTGGACACTCGGACCAGGCACTCATTATGTATTCTGATGGGGTTAGTCTTGTATTTGTGTTGTTTTAACGGTAGGGTGTCATGGTAACATTTCGGTTGTGTGGATCGTCGCGTTACGTATATTTTTATTTGCATATGAGGTATTGCACGAGTACTAATTATCTGCACGCTATGCTAGTTATGTGTGGCTTCTGTGTTCACAAAGGGAAATGCTATAGAATTGATGTTATAGTTAGAGAATATTCATTTCACACTGGAGTGGAAGCATTACTCGATATTTTTGAATGGGATACATTAGTCTTCAAGTAATGATAAATTTAAAGAATGACGGTTGGTTCCCCCTCCACCACCCCTGTAAAAATTCTTTACTCCGTTGTTAAAAGGAATGCCCTCCGATTTTTTTTCGTGTCTGGCCGATTCTTCATCTCATTTATAACGCTCTGTTGACTCTTTCTGTAATTTATGATTTATCGTCAACTGCTGGTAGGGGGTTCATAGGATTCATTTGCAAGCAGAGTTTGTGTTTTGGGAAGCCTACTCGAGGGGCATCTGTCTAAGCGTGGGTACTTTTTAAGGGATTCTAACGCGTATTCACGCTACATCTGGACAAATCTCCAAATCGTTAAATCGACAGCCGTTCGAAAGGGCAGAACTTTGAACCTTCACACTTCAGCCGTCTACTATGTTCATTGTCTTATCCACTCGGCCATAGTTTGGCCCATTTCAAAAAACGGTAGATTTGGCCGCCCCCTGTCGTTCAGATTTTTTTTTTGGGGGGAGGGGGGATTTCATTTCAGGTCTTTTAACTCTCAACTACCACCATTACCCAGGTGCGGCCCTAGGTCACATAGCCTGCCCCCTTGCAAACGAAAAAAAAAGAGCGCCCCTTTTTATGCTCTAGATCAAGTGTTTCTTAGTTTTTGATTTCGATAAGGCATCTCAATGCGATGCCTACTTTGCTTACCGTGTTGGGCCGCCCCTGCGCATACACATAAATATATGAGTATGTCTATCCCTTCAAGCCCTAATCTACTCAGTTGTGTACGTGATCTACATCCTCTCAAAAAGGTGTTAAGTCATATTTCCTAAGTATCGAGTTAACCCTTTAACGCGCAGTGTTCCCGCTCTGGGAAAATCAAACTCTGACGTTTTGACTGTTGCCAGTCACAAAGAATAGATTGGATTTCTATAAAAATAGTTGCGGGTAGCTCCACGAGAATCCTTTACTTTTTAGTACGTCATTCCCGTAAAAAAAATGGTCCCGATTATTTTTAACAGCACTGACATCTGCTGAAAAATGGAAGAATGCGAGAACAGCTGGATAAATTGCCCGATGCTGAAAAAAAGGGCAGCCGTTGCCATCGCTCGACTTAACTACCAGCAAGATGGCGGATGAACTTTCGATCGTCCGCCATCCTACTGGTAGTTAAGTCGAGCGATGGCAACGGCTGCCCTTTTTTCAGCATTGGGAAAGGGTTGCGCCTCAAAGGGTTAAAACCGTATTCTTCATAAGAAGTGAATCCCGTAAATTTCTCTTATTTCTTTTGAGTTGTGCGTGATTCACAAAACTTAATGAGTAAATCGCAAAACTAAAATAAGAAATTTATCTTACACTCAAATACTTTTTTATATAGCAAAAATAGTCAAGTTCTTAAAGGAGTGTGCTTGCACTCGGGTGCGGATCCGGCGGATGGGACTAGTAAGCGAAATCTTGTTGAAATGAAATTATAATTCGAAATCCTTAAAATCATAAGAAAAGTAGTTTTTTTTTTTCAGTTTATATATCTATCTGAAGCTGTTAACGACGATCTTGCAATAGAGATTTTTGCATCTCTCTGGGAGCGAGCGAGCGATAGCTCTTGAATCGTGAAGTTATTTTCGGTTTTTCTATTGACATGTGTTTCAGCTTTCGGAACAGTGCTTTCTCGGTACGGGCGAGTGATGGCTTTTTCCAAGGGAAAAATGAAAGATAGACTAGTGACGCCATTTGTTTACGAGATAGCACTGTAGAATTAAGCCATCTGCATTTCGAACGAAAAACCTAGCGGGTTGGTTGTTCGGAGAATAATTTTAAATCGGTTGTCGGAATATTTTCTTTGAAATAGACATCTCGATAACGAACGTCTTATGTGCTCCTGCATTAATATGCGGTTGTTATCTTTATTCCAACCGTTATTTTGGTATACTGTAAATCCAGTGGCGGCTCGTCTATTTGAGCACATTACGTGAACCCCCCAAGGAAAAACTAAAAAATAAACACATTAACCAAACAATTCTCCCTTCGTTTGTTGTGTTTGGTTAGTTGATCCTTTTTTTCCTTTCCTTATTATCTTATTTATTTTTATCATTTTTCAGTACAATATTTTTTACAAAGTAATGTAAATAATTAAGATGGCATTAAAATAAGTGTTTCGGAGCTAAAGGAATTACATTTTTCAGCATCGTAAAGAAAAATTGAAATAAAATTACTCAAGCCAACACCTACCTTTGCTAAAACTTCGCCCAATGGCGAACGAAAAGTAAGACTACGCAAATACACGCAAATACATTTCAACTAGGAAGTTGCGTCGTATCTGCATATTTAATTTTCGAAATTTGTTTTGGGAACCTCCATATAAGTAACTCACGAGCCGCCACTGCTGTAATCTATCATATGTATGCTTACCATAATCAAAAAGCTGAAAAAGAAACAAATCTACTGAAAGAAGTTTACCCATACAGTAGAGTTCCGCTATTTCCGAACTAATTGGGACGGTAGCGAGAATTCGGAATATGCGGATTTTATTAATGATATAGCACCAAATGATGATATCATATTAATGCGGCGATGGGGGAACATTGCATCTTGAAGTCGATTCAGTGCTCTTCTTCAGAAAAAAGTCTGGAGTGACTCCACTCGACTTTCCGAACACTTACGATTAAGATCATTACCAAGCATTTAAATCAGTTTTAATTGATGAATAATTCAAACATAAATACCAAATTGAAGCTGAATAGAATGCGCCGTTTAAACGCTAGCGCACTTTCCAAGAATTTCTCCCATATGCCATAATGTAAAAGAAATCTTTGTCGTAGCCATGTAAAAAAAACTATAAGTCCTATACACATCAAAATCAATACCGGTCTTGCGACGGTGGTTTCTAGCATATACCCAATTTGAGCTCAATCGAATGCTCCGTTTAGGAGCTATCGTGTTCTCTCTCTCTCTCTCTCTCTCACACACACACACACACACACACATGCATGCATACATACATACATCTCGTAAAAATAGCATAAATTAATTCAGAAGACCTCAAAACGTGTAAATACACCAAAATCTCGAAGTCGAATTTTTTCATGATTACACTTTCCTCACATGGTACATGTTCGGAAAGTAAAAATCACTGACTTCACTGCTTAAGTATGTGTAAATTGGTTATTTAGTGATTAAAAATGATTCTACAGAATTGTATAAATGCAGCCGACATGTTCTCTAAGTATCCCAGCTTACATTCTAATTTGGTTTCAGGCGTAAATACATGTTCGAGTTTTCTTAAAAATCTTTTTAATTTCTCTTGTTTTTCTGTATTTATTCTGAACTCTGTTCGGAATAAGCAGATCTTCGGAATAGCGAAGCTGTACTGTATAACTCCTTACTGTAAAGTTACTGTATAACTGTAAAGTGTAAAATTTTAAACGTATTTATTTTTTGTACCAGTTGTACTTCTCGCTAGAGTGAACTTTTCCCGTATTTTTTAAGAATTTTTCGTAGAAGTCGTTACATGTAATGCAAAAGTTCAGTTTACAGTCTACTAACGCGCGTACATAGAAACCAGCATGCCTTTCCGGTACGCACATATATGGGGGGGGGGGGTGAGTTGTTAGGGAGTGGACTCCTTCCCTATTAAAAAGGATTTAAATTTTACATACATATTGGAAATCGTATATATTAAAGTTGAAAAAAAAAACTCGGCTGTTCGAGCCTCGTCAGGGGGAGACCCCCCCCCTAATTTTTTAGTTTCATTATTGCCATATTAAAGCGATATTAATTGACTATGTCATTTTATCTCTCACCTTTCGTGTATTTCTCCTGGTAACCCTATGTTGAAATTTTTATGAATGCAACCTGTTTATAGAAAAATACATGTGATGCATATTCTACAGCTTACGAAATATTGTAACAATATATTAAAGCTGTTGTGAACTCATAGTATTTAAATATATGTAAAAAATACATGTGATGCATACTCTACAGCTTACGAAATATTATAACAATAGATTAAAGCTGTTGTGAACTAATAGTATTTAAATATATGTAAAATTATGTCTCATTTTTGGGACATATTTTTGGGAGAATTTTCAATAAAGGGGGTGAGAGATAAAATGACAGTCATTAATTATATTCATTTTGCAAATTAATAATCAGTGCTTAAAAAACACAATTTACTAGAAAGAATATAAAAAATTTTAGTCCTTTTGAAAATCTTTACCAGAAATTTGTAGTAAAATTTACTTCCAATCAAATTTTATAGAAAGAATGGACACCCTCCCTTAACCCTTTAACGCTTAGATTTGATTTCTATAAAAATAGTTGCGGGAGACATAGCTCCACGAGAATCCTTTACTTTTTAACACGTCATTTCCCGTCAAAAAATGGTCACGATTATTTTTAATAGCACTGACATCTGCTGAAAAATGGAAGAATGCGAGAACAGCTGGATGGATTGTCCAATGCTGAAAAATCCAATGCTGCTTGCTGTGCCCGAGCACAGCCAGCTGTAGTTAAAAAAGGGTCTCTAGATTTGTGGCACGCGATGAACGTTCCGATCGTCCGCCATCCTACTGGTAGTTAAGTCGAGCGATGGCAACGGCAGCCCTTTTTTCAGCATTGGGAAAGGGTTGCGCCTCAAAGGGTTAACTGGACCCCACCTATGAGAAAGTTATAGCTACGCCCGTAGTCCCCGGTCTTCCGACAAATGTGTGTTTTATCATCGAGAAAACACGCTCCAAAAGTGCAGACCTGGCAGACACAAAATGTATTGTGTCATTTAACCAGATTAAGTACATCTATGTTCAGTGACCTCTCACTTATAAGCGTCTCTCTTTCATACGCGAATTTCGGGAGGTCCCGAATTCACAAGGAATGGGAATATAATGGTATAGGTTCCTCACTTATGAGCAGCATTTTGAATTGTCTCTCAGTTATACGCGATATTTAACAGCTCAATTCGCAAATCCTGTCACACAGATGTATTTTTCTCCCTCGTCCTCGAAAACACGATATTTCAAGTTATCAAGTAAACTAAGTCATTGAAACTGTTTTGGATGAGTTACGAGTGAACATGATGATAAATAAGATGATAATATGCAACTGATCTTTTTGTTCAATCTTATTCTAGGCTTTAGGAGACTTAAAAAACTCGAGACGTTATCTGTAAAATGATAACTTCAAATATAATAATATATTTTAATGTTAGAAGAGATTGTATTACGAAGGCGGCCTAAACAAAAATAAACTTCAATGTTATGACATTTTGATAAAAGAATGTTAGTACAATTAAAGTTTCTCCTGCACAAAATGAAATTGTACGTTCATTCTATTTTTTAATTAAAAGTTAAACTAAATTGCATAGTTAAATATTTTAAAATATAATTCAAATTACTCTTTTTAACTGAAAAATATCAAGCATATATATTTTTTCAAATGTTTTCTCTCTTGATTAAGATGAAGAGTTTAAAAAGTAAGACTCTTTCAGTTATACGCGGCTGCCAGTTTCCGGCGATTTTAAATTGTCCCTTAAAACGCGTATAAGTGAAAGATCACTGCATTACTCTTGAGCGATTAAATATTTGGATTCATTTGTTAATGTAGTCAATTTGGGTTGTCGTTGAGCTCAACTCTTCATTTTTTGAAACAAAACATCTTTTTGCTCGTGACAACTCCACAAAAAAGATTATTCAGTATTAATTTTTGTCGATCAATAATAGGGATGCAGCGGATATCCGGCAATATACTGCATCCGGCAAATATGCCGAATAATTGGCCGTAGCCGGATATTAAAAACATCCGGCCTAAAATTATATAGAGAAATAATATAAATAAAACAAACTGTAAAATGTTATTTGGTTAGTTAGTTTGTCTGTGTCTCGCCTAGTTCCTAGACGGATGATCCTAGACCTACCAAATTTTTTATGGAAATTCTCCAGGACGGGTCCCGACATACCTCGAAGCTATTTTTTTCGAAATTCGCGTTATTTTAGGAGATATCGATGAAAAACGTGTCACAAAAGGCTAATTTTTGCTCTTCGCCATTTCGGAATTGTAACCCCGTAGTGGTTGGCAAGTTTATTAAATGATTCAGACTCTTGAAGTAAAGATAAAAGAATAACGATTTTTTTTGTTTAGATTATTTGTAAGGTTATTTTTTAATTAAAACATCGTGTACATGTGAAATCAGAGCAGGAATGCAATGTTTTATACCCAAAAGAAAAATAGGATCTGGAAATTTTCCTAGACTAAAATGTGCAACTTTTTAATTTGGCGAAAAATAAAATGGTTGAAATGCGATTTTGAGAAGATGTGACTCTAGTGCTTGGCGCAATTTATCGTCTGCTGCTTGGATTATGAATACACCTGAATAAGTTTTTGAAACTTTCATCATTCGGTTCGAATTGTGCATTTTTCTGCGCAGCTTTTCCCCATCTATTTCTAATGTATTACCTCCAGGAAAAGGATGTTAGAAATATCAATTTTAATTTTATTTAATCACATTTTAATTTTATTTAATTATTGCACTCATGAATAATGATGTACATTCCAACTTAATGGAATAAGGAAAGAAAATAGGGAAAACCCATAGATTATACGCTTTTAATAGGTTACACTTTAGTGCGTATTTAAAATCTGAAAGTGTTTCAGATTTTCTTACTTTTTTTTTACCCTTTCCGTTTTTAGATAAAGGCCAATATATCCAGAAGCTCTTCAGAATTAATATAGGATGAAAATAATTTGTACCTTTTTACACGGTACCCGATACAGTAAGCATCGCATCTGGGTGCTGGCTTCATAGGGGCGTCATTTCAAACTCAAAAACTAAGAGCATAACAGGGGGCGTCTTTTTTACGTTAGCAGGGGGCGCCACTTATCCTAGGGCCGCCTCAATTTGTAACCATTTTAATTTTAATTTGTATTCAGAATCTGAGAGATTTCAGTGCTAAGGAAGCCGGTGAGGATCAGGATTCTCTCCGAACAAGATTTATTAAAATGGTGAGCCAACTGGTCGCCGGAGGTGGCTACTAAATGAATAAATTCTATAAACTGCAATAATAAAAAATGTGAAAAAAAGTTTTATGAAAATACTTTGTTTTCAATACTTTTCAGAATGTATTTTTACATGTATAGAAAATAGTGCTACTTAATTTTTTCCCTATCTTCTTTTAATATTGGAGTAAAACAGTGTACAAAAACACTGTTTTTCAATGTTGTAGGAATTCGGTGGTTACCTATTTTTCACCATAAATTGACTAGTGAGAAGATGTCCCTCCCCCTCTCTCCCAATTTTCTGCCGGATATTCGGTATCCGATATCTGGCCAAATTGATACCCATTGCATCCCTAATAAACAGCAACCGGGACCAATGTTTCCAAAAGGGACAATCCTGTGAAACTGGGGCTTACGATAAGCCCAATAATATGGAATATTAGAATTTTCATTACATCATTTAAACAAGAGACCATTTCCGTATGCTTAGAGAAGGCAATTAGTGAATACTTTTTATCGGAAGTTAGAAATGCTTTGTGGACAGCTGCATTCTGCGACTTCCCTGGAATTAGGGCTGAGAATCAAGAAAGATTAATCATGCCAAACGCGTCGATTGTGAAACGCTTTCCAACACAATATTTTTGCTCCAAATTTGGCGAGATTTTGGAAACAGCCTCAAAAAAGCTATATGTAACAATTAAATGTAATTTTACGAGACCCTGTAAAAAATTTTTTAATGGTAGTTCCCTTTTTTAAAAGAAGAGTAAAGGCTGGAGCTCATGCTGCGGGCGAAGTCCAGACCTCCAAAGATAAATCAATGCATTCTTCTGTCCCGTCGCTCAGAAATCTTCCGCTCTGTCTCTCCATTATGTAAGGGGCTTGATTTTGTGATTTCACGGAGGACAAACCAAAATCATAAACACTTACAAGCCTTGTTGGAAAAATGTTAAAAAGTGCTATTTCAGGTGCTTCGTCTTCAATTTATGTGTAAGCAGAAAATAGGAAACAAGGAAGGGTGGGATAAATTCCACCTTTGATAGGGATGAAACATTTCGGAATGGGGAGGTGAGGTAATGTTCTGTTCCGGAGTTAAATACATTTTGTTTTCATTATTTTGGAAATGTGCATGCGGTTTTTTAATTTACATACATAATTTTAACCAATGAAAGTTTATTTGAGCCCGTTTGTAGTGTGAAAAATAATCATAATTTTGCATGTCCCATAAATATAGCCTAAGAATTGTCCGAACAGTTCTGTGACATTCGTGTCATGGATGTGTCGCAGCATCTTACACACAACAATAGACTTGTGAGTGAGATATGACGTCAAGGCGAATCCTTAAAGAATTCGTTTTGTTGAGATTATTTCTTTCTTTCCTTTTTTTCCCCCCTTTTCTCTCTGTTGTCTGAGCTTTTCCTGGTTCGGCGCCGAAACATATCACATGATTACGTTTTGCTCAACCTTCATTTTCTTTTTATCTTTTTTATTGGCAGATGTTCATAAAATGAAGTAGCAATGCCACTTTTCAAATTTCTCTCGCCTCAAAGCCATATGAATTCCAGTAAGAATAAGGGCAGATTTGCATACATGGGTGCTAATTTACATTTCCCGTTACAAAATTGCATACTAGATCCCCCCCCCCCCCCATTTCATTTAGCATATATGTATCAGGCTCTATTCCGAGCTGTCTTCGGAATAGCCTGTGATGCGGAGAGATTTTGCATTACAATTTTTTAAGTCAACATATGTGTATTTATTGGCTTAAGAATAGAAATAGACCTTCTTAGAGATGGGCATGCTGGTTTAAGTTTCTTAGGCTATAATGCAGCAAGAGCATTTTATAAATGTTTGCGATACCCAGGGCCTGATTTCAGGCAAGGCATTCGGGAGAGTTCGAGCCCCCAACAGAAAGCGCCCACCCCCAAATTATCCTTTAAGTTTAAAAATTTGTAAATTTTTATTTTAATTTAAACTTACATAAACCAATTTTATGAAAATAATAGTACTAATGTTATTATTTCATAGCCCTAGCATTATATCCCCACCTTTTAACTCTTTGAAGCGCAACCCTTTCCCAATGCTGAAAAAAGGGCAGCCGTTGCCATCGCTCGACTTAACTACCAGCAAGATGGCACAGTGCCGGCACAGCCAGCTGTGTCAATAAAGGGTCTCTAGATCTGTGCCACGCAATGAACGTTTCGATCGTCCGCCATCTTACTGGTAGTTAAGTCGAGCGATGGCAACGGCTGCCCTTTTTTCAGCATTGGGCAATCTATCCAGCTGGTCTCGCATTCTTCCTTTTTCAGCAGACGTCAGTGCTGTTAAAAATAGACAATTTTTTTAAACGGGAAATGACGTGCTAAAAAGTAAAGGATTCTCGTGGAGCTATGTCACCCGCAACTATTTTTATGGAAATCAAATCTATTCTTCGTGACTGGCAACAGTCAAAACGTCAGAGTTTGGTGTTCCCAGAGCGGGATCACTGCGCCTTAAAGGGTTAAGCATTATGGTCTCGGACAAGTAATCAGCGCCAACTTATCATTTAGGCAAGGCCTATGTAGTGATGTATGCTGATTATGAGGAAACCGTTTAGGAACTGATGAAAGGAAATACCACCTTGAGTGGAGTGAAGTGATCTATCCCATATACACCATATACCATAAATAAATACTCTGATATAAACATTAGGAAAATAAATACAAAAGTATTGTCAAACATGTTACTTGAAAAATGCGGAACGAAGTTAACGATTGAAAATTAAATAATATAATTAAAATATTATTGTCCTACATAATATTTTCGAATTATTTCATCCCACTTTGCATCTTAATTAAATAATCATTTTCATGCTGTTATAACACACTTCTTTTTATGATGCGATATGAAAGTGACTTTGTAGGGTATAAAAAAAATTTCGTGAGAGAGGGCCCCTAATGAAGCTTTTGACCTGGGCCCTGAACTCTGCAAATCTGTCCCTGTATACCCGCATACACTTTATGTTTTGGGGCGTGTTTTCTATTGTCAGAAATTATTTTTAGACCAGTAGTCGAACAGATTAAATTCTATACTACTTTTTTTTTTTTGGGGGGGGGGGGGGAGGGGATCATAAGACACAAGCTTCTAGTTTTGTGAAATTTAGAATTTTGAAAAAATGCTACATAATGACCGAACCATACCAGACTTTTAAACACTTCTGAAAACTACCTATTGGCAGTTATGGCTTTTTTTTTTTTTTTTTTTTTTTTTTTTTTTGAAAGGGTGTATTGTTTTAAGCGTATTTGTCCTAAACAAAATATACAATTAAGCAAAAATGACCTTAAAGCAAAAGAATTCTCGATCCGTTACTGGTTATAGATATTATAGTTCAAATAATAAACTAAGTATCATAATCAATAAACATTTACGAGATTTAAAAAAAAAAAAAAAATCCCCGTCACTAAAATGGGTATCATGCATTAATGAGGTGATGTACAAAGTGTGAAAATTATATTCCAAAAAGTGTGTCAGAGATATACAGGTAAATATATGCTGACTTGAACCACTCTTCAATGGCTTTCGAAGAGAAAAGATCACGTCGGATGATCGCGTTTCAAGAGTCGTACAGAAATTAAGAAAGAAATAATCTTTAGGACGCTAGCAATGAACTTTTACGTTCAAATTCATTTATAGCCCGACTATCTTCGTTTAAAAATATCTCTAAGGCTTTTTATGGTGAAATTCTGAAATTTTGTACATAACATAATTATTGTAACGACACATTTTACTAATTGGGATTTTTTTCGTACAGGGGTCGTATACAAATTTTAAAAATGTGACTTTTTGAAAATCTACGAAATCAATATTTTTTTTAACTTAGCCTTTTTTTCTACCTTCTTTTGAACATTTTTTTTTTTTCAATTTACATTGCTCATTTATCTCTAATGGATAAAGAATTAAAGCGTGTTACCATCTTTTGGGGACTCCCAGTATACTAGTTATGTGTAATGAACTAGCGGAACCAATAAAAAAAAAAATCCTTACCACAAAGGAAAGAGAAAGAATACCCGAGCTTGCCTTTTGTTATTGTATTATGTTTGGATTCCAGCATTTTTAGATGAAGGGCGCAAAAAATACGACAATAAAACTGCGTCGCCTTAAGACTTATGGTATTGATTGTGTTGTCAGGATGTTTTTCTCTTTATATTTATTTTTTACACGACTACAGCTGAAATTACTCGAAATGTGGAGGAATTCCCATTTCTCCTCTCAGTGAAGATGGGATCGCGCTGTTCTCTCTGCACCAGCGAAGTGATGCTGTGCAGAGACACCTTACCAACAAGCAGTCGCTGCACAGCACCGCTGTCTAACAAAGGATGCTGTTAAATTTGGAAAAATAATGAGGAGTCATACACACACACACAAAATAATAATAATAATTTTATAATAAGAAATGCTGAAATTAGAAGTACGAATAAATGTGTAATGATGGGGATAACGTCTCGCATCTATAGAAACGGAAAAGCAAATCACTTCAGTTGTCTTTCTTTCACATGCAATTTTCACCTTTTTTGTAAATTAAGAACAGAGAAGGTTCTCAATCATTAGTTGCCCGTTTCATTTACTACAGTTTGCTCTGCATTCAGTCAGAGATGTTGTGTTACTAACACAAAAACACACACCTTTTTTTCCTTTTTTTTTTTTTGGCCTGGAGAAGAGGGGGGAAGCAGTGAGATGTGGAAGACATGCTTGATCAAAATTGAATGTGAAATAACAATTACACAACATTCAACGCCTTAAAATAAAAATAAGATTGTTTAAAAAATGCATGATTACTTCCTCTTGCCTGTTTTTATCGCCTCCCCCTCCCCGCAAACGCTCTGCGTCCCGCCGGTTAGGAGCCGCTGCTATATAATATAGTAATGGTAAAAGCGGTTGTCTCGTTTCACATAAAAACTGTAAATCACTGTCTTGTCTCGCATCCATGTTAGTGACTTGGGACTGGAAATTTTTAAAAAGTATTACCAAATATTTAGTTTTATAAAATCCGGATAATAGTATGTGTTCGGACATAACTCTTTGAGTAACATACATTTGCCAACCTTTGATTGACATTTAGTGCTTCCCCCATTTCATTTTCTATCAAGTTTAGGTTAATATGAATTATTGGTAATAATTTAAAACAAGAAATAAATTGTTATTAGTTATACTTTTTTTTCCTGTATATTTCGTACATTATAAAACTTGTTTAATTTTTCTATTGCTCCAGAATCTTGTCTTCTGACTTCGACGTGCGTTTTGTTCATAAATTAAAGGTCTCTATTTCGAAATATCGATTAATTTGTTAGATCTTCAGGTGAAAACAAACAAATATGACGAAAATAAACGTGAAAGGTTGTTCCTGCTAAAAAATAAATAATAATAAAAAATGTTATTCTGTGCAAGCGTCTGGTTTTAATTCTAAATTTGTCATTGGCACCTGGACATCAGCCAACAATGCTTTTCTCTCTGTGCCCACCTTCTTGTGAAGTCGGTGATTCCTCCCTGTGTGTCAGGGTTGCTTAAGAAGATTCGTCGCCAAAACGGCGCCAGCATCTATCGGCTAAATTTTCATTTTTTCTTTATTTATCTTATTAATCAAATACATTAATCTTATGGCATGCAATTTTATTTTACTGTTTTAAAAATACTCAATAAGATCCCTATAAAATACAACTGGAGGAAGTTAGTGGGGTGTGAGACCCTCCAAAAGTTCCGTAGTGCAAGTTGAGGACCGCGGGTTGAAATATTAAAAGCAATATATACTTTCTTTTATCCCCAGAACACCTGTGAAGAGGAATTGAGCTGTTCGATCTTCATTATATTAATTATCGCGCCTGCTCTAATTAATACCATTTTTAAAAACTTCGCTAGACCTATTAATTTCCAGTTTAATTCCTTTTGTGTGTGTGTGTGTGGATTAAGGCCGATTGACTGCAGTAGGATCCTAGGATTATAGGAGGAATGCCCTCCGCGGGGTCCTTGCCCGTATTTACGCGAGGTTTCGGCGAAACCCACGGAAAACTCCGAACGGCTAGGTCGACAGGCGCCACCGGGGTTTGAACCTGGCACTTCCCGCCTTCCAGTTTCCAGTGCAGAACCTTTCGGCCACTGGTGGGGCTTAATTCCTTTGGATAAATGAGAAATTGTGAAAATTCGTAAACGTCGGGCAACTCCTGTTTTGAGGACAATAAATCACTGAAGAAACTATGAAATTAACTTATTTTATTTTTTACCTTTATTTTCACGCTCAGAAGAATTGGGGCCTATAATTTTTTTTTTTTTTAATTTTATTTGAAGTATATATTGTTTCTTTGCATTTTGACAAGTTTCGTGCCGTTATTTTAACTAGAATCATATACATGAGCGTAACTTACCTGGGGCAATCGCTCCCCCACCCCTTCCCCCCACTGTTACATGCCAGTTTGTTCCAGTGCAAATACATATGTAAAAATGTTTTATGCAAGTTCAGAAAATGAATAACTCAAAAAGTAACCCAACTTTCTGAGCTGTGGGTAAAGTAACAAAATTTTTATGTTTCATACCTTCAATAAATTTTTCAGAGTTGTAATTGCTATCCAGGGACTGATTAACACACGGGCCGACTGGGCCACGGCCCAGGGGCCGATGGTTATTAGGGGCCGTTTTGTTTTTTAGTTTTAATTTAAAAATTTACAGATATTACATAAAATATTATTTCATGAAAATTGGCACTGTTTAGTTTTTTGTCTAATAAACATAGTAAGACAAACAATGAATGTGCTTGAGTCCTGATTTATATGTTTATGTAATATAATGTAAGGCAAAAAAAATTGTAATAATTAAAAGAAAGGGTTAGGGCCCGAATGCATATTTGGCCCTGGGCCCAGTTTTGGTTTGATCGGGCTCTGTTGCTATCAATAGTTATAGAATGAATTGCTTAAAATCTGACGAGAAAAAATATTGAAAACTTCAAGCTTAATCTTATAAATAAAAATGAAATTCTGTTTGTTTGTTTGTTTGTTTGTTTGTTTGTTTGTTTGTGGATTTGATTCGTATACAAATCCACAAAAATGGACCTATCGGCCTGAAATTTAGCACAGATATGTAAAATAATATAGAATAAATCACAGTCCACTTTAAAACTTTGAAAGTCCATCCGTTCCCGGAATTTAAGAGATTTTTTATGCTCTTCACGCAAAAATCTTTCCGTAATTGTAACCCCTGTAGTGAAAAAAATGTGAAATAAGGATCGTGGTTGCCATGTGTGGCGATTTTGCCGAATAAAATGTCGTTCGTATACAAATCCACAAAAATGGACCTATCGGCCTGAAATTTAGCACAGATATGTAAAATAATATAGAATAAATCGTAGTCCACTTTAAAACTTTGAAAGTCCACCCGTTCCCGGAATTTAAGAGATTTTTTATGCTCTTCACGCAAAAAGCTTTCCGTAATTGTAACCCCTGTAGTGAAAAAAGTGTGAAATAAGGATCGTGGTTGCCATGTGTGGCGATTTTGCCGAATAAAATGTTTTAAATTCTCAAAGTAAAAATAAAAGAATAATAATGATTTTTTTTTGTTAGTTTATATTCGTCAGGTTATTTTTTTTTAAATTATAATATCGTGTGCATGGGAAATCAGAGCAGGAATGTAATGCTTTACACGCAAAACAATAAGAATTGAAGATTTCCGAGGCTAATGTGTAAATTCTTTTAGTTTGGCGAAAAAATAAAATGGCTGAAATATGGATTTTGAGTAAGTGAGTTCTAGCGGTTTGCACAGTTTTCGGCTTTGCGCAATTTATTGAGAGCTTAAGGAAATAGATTTTTGGAAACAAGTGCAAAGGTTTTATTAGAATACAGCGTTAAATTTTAATGATCCGTGAAGAAATAATGCAGTTATTAAGGGATTTCAAGCGATCTAACTTCAGAATTCTCGCCAATTGAGTACATTGATTTAAGTTGGGGGAATTCCGCCAAATTTCAGAAAATTGAAATCTTCTCATTTAGTACATCGGAGTAACGATGAATAAAACACATTATAGTTGATAATTTAAAAAAAAAATCGGCTGTATTAAGGGATTCCAATTTTCAAATAACTCTCTTTGGCTACTCTTTGGCGGTCGAACCATTTCCCATATTGATTGCTGCTAAGTCAATGCTTCGAATGATTCCCTGAAAAAACTCTTGCAAAATGGCGTATGTTGGCACTTTGGCGAGGCTTAGATTTGAAACTGGATTTTATTTGAGACTGGTATATATAATAACACTGGTTATAGATAAAAATGAATGTTGGTATGTGTTTATGAGGTTGAAAAACTCCAGAACCGTTGAGCACCGTTGCACGATGAAATTTGGTTCACCTAAGTCTTTTATGATGGAGAAGGTTTTTATGCTATCCGTTTTCCTTAACTTGCCACTTGGTGCCGCAGCACAACGTTGAATTCTATTCCGTTTAGCCGTTTGCTATGCGAATATCGTCCAACCGATTTCGATGAAATTTGGTACACGCGAATATTAGAACACGGAGAATATTTTTCACTATCCATTTTGCTGTAACTTGCCGCTAAATGGCGCTGCAAAGCATCAACTTCTATACCGTTCGACCGATCGGCATAAAATTTTTTATACTTACACATTTGAGCACGAAGAATATATTCTAACTGCGTTCCTTTTGATGTTACTCACCACTAGATGACACTGCAATGCATTATTATTTTAACTCGCCACTAGATGACGCTGCAGCAGGCCAAATTCTTGACCATTCAAACGGTCGCTATGAAAATCAGTATACATAGCTATTTGAACAATGAGAATATTTTGGCGTTATCCATTTTGCTATAACTCGCCACTTGATGGCGCTGTAGCAAATCATTACTTTAATTAACTACTAGATGGCCCTGCAGTGTATCACTTCTTGACTGTGCAAATGATCGTTATGAAAATTGGTATGCATAGATAGTTGAACACGGTCGCTATGAAAATCAGTATACATAGCTATTTGAACAATGAGAATATTTTGGCGTTATCCATTTTGCTATAACTCGCCACTTGACGGCGCTGTAGCAAATCATTACTTTATTGAACCACTAGATGGCCCTGCAGTGTATCACTTCTTGACTGTGCAAATAATCGCTATGAAAATAGGTATACATAGATATTTGAACACGGGGAAGAGTTTGGCGCTATCCATTTTCCTATAACTTGCCACTAGATGTCGCGACAACACATGAACTTCAGGACTGTCCAGCCGATAGTCATGAAAATTCGTACATCGATATCTGAATGCGAAAAATATTTTCGCCGTATCCGTTTTGCTAAAACTCGCCACTAGATTGCGCTACGCCGCATGGCCTTCTGCACCGTACAAACGATTGCCTTGCAATTCGGTATGCATGATTATTGGACACAATATAACGCGATATCCACTTTGCTATATCTGTTTATTACAATGAATAGTAATCACCACAAATCGTAATATCAAAAAGTCCATTCATTCCCGTGCGAAGAACGGGTACTTCAGCTAGTATGTAAATATTAAGAAAAGTGAACAGAAAGTGAGACTTCAAAATTTTTTGAAAATTAATTTTTACCTTTTCTTTAAGTATTTATTTATTAATTATATACAGTTATTGATACCAGCTTTACTCTTGTTAAGTTTCATAGTTTTATGAAGCCTAGAAGTAATGCTATCTTTGCTCCGGAAATTGCGTTCCTACCGACACAATAAAATACCTCTTAGTTATTACTCCTCATTTAAACGTTTTTGCGGGTATCTGCAGTTGCAGTTCAAATAATCGTATGAAATTGTTGTCAAAATGTGCAGGAATAACTAAGATTTCAAGTAAAACTGAAAATATCATTTTTTTAAAACCCTAAATTATCCGTAAGACCACCTTAAGAAAAAAATATTTAATTTTATTTCTCAGTTATTATTAGAGTTGTGTTCGTTTTGTATCAATTGGTCATTTTTACTATTTGCGTTTCATGCGTTCTTTCTATTATTCCTTTTACACATTGATTATGTTTCGATGCGATTTGCGATTTTCGGTATATTTTATGTCGTTGTGAAGGGCTGCTATCGTGCAGACTTTGGATGCAAGTTAGGAAAAACAGAAAGTGAGATTTGAGTAATTGAGGCAGTGACGTACCTACCGATTCTGTCTAATACAAGGGCAGACTGTGCTGTGCAGCTGCTCTGTATCCCCAATGAATAACCCCACACCCCCAAATTAATAAACAACACTATTGTCTATAGTGGAAATTCGTGAATAGTGTACATGACTATGTGTACGTATATAAGATTAACATACACACACAAAAAATGTGTTTGTTTTTATGAATGTGAACACCACCTTAACCCCCCCTCCCCCCCCCCCCAAAAAAAAAAAAAAAAAAAAAGAGTGGCAGCCACATGTAGCATTCTGATAAAACAAGGAAATAAACTTTTATCTATAATTTCTTTTTACTTTTCTTGTGAATGATAACGGAAGTAAACAGAAGTGATATCACGTGCGTTATCTGTGCTGTTATGGCAATTCCCTTAATAAAATGCTAAGTATCTGAAGGTAAAATGAACTTTATTGTAGAGGCACTTTGTTTTTGTGACGTCACTGTGACCTTCAGATGACTTTGCGGGCGGTACGATTTTTCTTTTGCTTTTTAATCAGTTCTGAAGTGAATTTTATATGGAAGTTTTCGATTGTTTGATGATTCACGGTAGACCCCCCCCCCTCCCCGCTGGGGGAATAAAAACCTCTGAATATTGAAATGTTATCATTCAGTTAGCTTCCAAACAGCTTAGAATTGAAATCATACCCCCCCCCCCCCCCAGTATGCTAAAAAAAAAAAAAAAATAAAAAAATACTGACTTCTGGAAAAGGTATGTGTATGCTGGGGGAGTTAAGCCCCTTTCACACCCTTTCCCTCTGCAAATGTTTTATTATTCGTTTTTACCTTTAGTATAGATTTTTAGTTGATGGCCCAAGCTTTCTTTTATTTAGATATTTATTAAAAAATAATATTCCAAATTTGACCTGTCGGTTTTTAGAAGTAGTGTAACAGAAAAATCTGGAAACTTTTAGCAAATAATTACATTGTAAAATCCCCCCTTCCTAAATAAATAAACTCCTGATTTGAGTTGTAATTATTATAGATAAAAGCTGCTTAGTATATTAACTTTTTTCTTGGATATCTACATATTTATTTATGATTTAAATTTCCAATACTAATAGTTTATTTACTTATTTTTTGAGTCAATTTCCACAGCCTCAATTATGCCATCCTTGGAATTTCATTAAAAATTGTGTGGGGTAGGGGATTTATCTGTCAATGCCCAACTATTGTGATATTGTGGAAAATAGTAGAACCTAACAAAAGAATCCCTTAGGGTTCCACTTTAACTATATTCAAGATATTTTTAAAACTATTTCCCCGAATAGAATCAAAATCTGTTTTGAGGATGATTTTGATACTTTAATTCCAATGAAAACAAAGTTTATGTATGCTCCTATTTAATTTTTGAAATAATGTTTTAATAATTCATAATCAATATGGAAAAGCAGTTTAAAAAATATGTAAAAGCTATCGTTGAGTTTTTGTTTTGAAATAAACTGTAATGGAATGTATCTAGTATTATAGAAGTTCTGGTTAATTTTTCTTTAACAGTTGAGTGTGGTCAATTTCAAGGATTTGCAACATTATTCCTTGAAAATAAGTGAAAATTTGGAGTTTTCAACATGTTGCATTCAAATATTGAGAAAACAAGATGATTTTACCATTGAACATAAACTTTTATGGTTCTACTGTACATCTGTTAGATTGCAAAATTCGCCTATTGATTCAGTTTAAAAATGAATTAACTCAACTTTTATTTCAACTTTTTATTAAATTCATTATTTTTTTATTTAATTGTAGATCTTTAATATTGCTATTTGGAATTTAAGGGAGTTTAATGTCTACTACATTAAATATCATAAAAATCTTTTAATTTTTTATTCTTTAATATAGCCATGGAACTCCATACAGTTCCATTAAATTGCTTGAATTCAAGTTACTTTACAGTCTCTTTTTTTATAGTAAGCATTCATTGCCTTGAATTAAAATACATGCTGTGGAATATCTTGAGTCTATGTGTTTTTATTACATAAAAAATATATTTTATGTGTATGTGTTTATAATTGAAAATTGGGGGAAAAATACACCAGAAAGAATCGTTGAGGGATTTTGTATAACAGCCGGAAGATTCAGTAAGTTTACATTCAAAATAGACATATAGATTTATGAATTATAAAGTATTTTGTGCGCTATGAATTTTCATTTTTCACATTTTTTAGTTATGTATAAAACTTATCAATATCTTTTGTTACGATTTTATTTAGTTTATGATTTTTAATGAATACTTAATTAGAAGTAGTTATGATTTTCTACTGAATCTAAATTCTAATTATTCAATTTTCATGTTTTTAATATTAAATTTGTTTCTGTTATGAGTCAGCATAGCTGCCAATTTCAAAATTTCTCATTAGAAAATTTTTTAATTTTACACAGTTTTAAAATTTAAGTTGACATACAAATAGTGAAAATTATAAAAGTGAGTTGGATTAAAAAGTGTGTAATCTGTTTCTTTTTAACAGAAACTGCTAATGCACACTTATATTTTATTAATTTTCTCATGATAAATTTAGTAAATAGTACTAGAGATCAATTATATAAAATTCCTATGTTGGCGGCTGTGCTTTTTGGAATTAAAAAAATGTTTGAATAATTTTATGGCAGTCTTTTTTAATATTCTTAATTACCCTTTCAGCTACTGGTGTCTTTCCAAAGAAGAAAACTGATACAGTTACTGAGCTAATAGAAAATGAGTCCCTCAAATCATTTACTAACAGTAATGATTTGGTTTTTAAAATCAAAAAGACTATATCTTCCACTTTTTCTAACACTACTTATCATGAGAAAATTGAACGAAAACACTTAGATTCTGCAAAATCCCTCAACGATATAAATATGGTGTCTAAATATGAAATAAACAATAATTTAATTGAATTGGTTAAAGAACAAGATGAAAACAGCAATAACAGAAATATTCTACAAAATTCCTGCTGCAGATCTAACTTTAATGCAGCCAGTAATGGTAAAACTTCCAAAGATAAGAGAGATTTTCAGGACAGATCTTCAGCTAATATTTCAATTGAAACTAATTCTATAGTATCTTGTGATAAGAATAATACAAACTGTCACACAAAAGAGCTTCAGCAGTCTGATGATTCATTAATCAAAAAGTCAGTTATTTGCAATAGCAGTGATTCTCCAACATTCAAAGTTATAACTACTAATGAATCTGTCCCCAGGACGTTTTCTGCAACAAATAATATAACAGTTTCTGAAGTAAAAAATCAAGATTTTGAGAATCGGTTTTTG
Source organism: Cheiracanthium punctorium (assembly GCA_038373885.1). Lineage (NCBI taxonomy): Eukaryota > Metazoa > Arthropoda > Arachnida > Araneae > Cheiracanthiidae > Cheiracanthium > Cheiracanthium punctorium. Next base: position 125,338 of record JAWZYV010007414.1, on the reverse strand, counting down.
TCCAAAAAAATAGATGAAAATGAAAAGCAAAACTGTGACTATAGTATTTCTCAAATGTCAGGTGTGAAACCTGCTGTTTTTGCCAACAATAGAGATGGAAATAAATCAGATTCTCAGCAAATGAATTACAGAGTTTCTACATCAGTTATTGAAAGCAAAAGTAATCAAGCTAAAGACACTGTAGATTCAGTTTTAAAAGATGAACAGAATTGTCACTTGCCTAGCTCTGTTTATGGTTCACCAGCTTCCAGTGTTGAAAAAGTGTTAACTGGATTACAAATGATGGATCAAAAGGAAGGTAATGAATCTTTTGGGAAAGTTAGTTTTTTGCAAGAAATTTTACAGAAAAAAACTACGGAGCCGGTTTCTTATGATTCTCTCTCAAAGCAGCTTAATTCTTTTCCTAGCAATAAAAGTAATAAATTACAAAATATGGATATTTCCGATTCTGATTCTAAAACCAAAAATAAAGGAAAATTATCTCCACCTTTAAAATTAAAACTTAATATTCCAGAAAATATGAACAATGATGATTCAAACTCTTCTGTATTATCTTCAGAATCACAAAAACCAGCCAAAATTCCAAAAATTACTAGTCCGCAAATTTTAGAACAGCACATAAGCAAAATAATATCTGAAAATGCAGCTATTGTGGAAACCCTTGATCCTAAGTGGTCCCGACGTTATTTTAAGCAATCAAGCTTAAACAATTCATCATCTGTAGATGTGGATTCTAAAAAGTCTAATTTTTCATTAAAATCAAGTCGCTCTGAAGAGAATCTTTTAAAGAGCAGCGTTAGTGAAGTGTCAAAGCTACAGTGTGCACTTCTTGGTGGCTCTGATGTAGATAGTTCAAATTCAGTTCAAAAGAATATACACCCAATCAAAATCTCATCAAATGATAGTAATCAATATAGTTATATATCAGCCACATCTACATCGACTGACATGCATTCAACAAAAGCTGCTTCAGAGGATGAGTTGAAAGGAACTGCTGTGAAAAGTCTTTTGAGTTTTAAAAGAGGTCGTAGTCCTAAAGATAAACCTTCTTATTTGGATATGAATATGCACAACCTTCATCCTCAAAATCCAGAGGGTAGTATCATAAAAGACCTTCTTTTGAAAAGTAAATCAAAAGAAGAATCAAAGCTCCCATTAGGTGATGATAAGTTAAATACTAATTTTCTTCTTGATGGGAACCATATTTTTTATAAATCTTCATCTCTAAAATGTCCTAGTTGTAAATCAGAATTTTCTGAGAAGTACAGCCTTGATGTACATTTACCCTTTTGCAAAAGTGCCACTAAACATTTTTTTTCTCTCAGGGATGATACAGAAAGAATTGCTTTTAAGCAAACAAACGCACAAAAATTATCAGACTTCCATCTTAATACGAACAGTTCTTTCACTGAAGATTCCAATCATAGTGATGCTGGAATTGGGACTATTCTTAAAAAGCAGTTACTTTTACCATTACCAAAAAGTCCACCATTGAAAAGAAGGAAAGTTTCTGATTCTATATTGAATACAAAATATGTCTTAGAACAGCCATTTCACAGTGTTAATCATTACACCGATTCCAATAAAGCTAGTCTTTCTACTAGTATGGGATCACTTGGTTTGTTACCACACCGTAACCGCTCACATAGTGTACATTTATTTGGTGGAGAAGTGCAAATAGTTGATGGAGATAAAACCAAGCGAATAAAAATCAAAACTAGCATACCTGGTGCCTTTACACCAAACAAATTCACAGATGCTTTTCATATTAAAAAACCTGACTTAAATGAAGAATTGGAGAACGATAATGATACAAATAATTTGACATCTGTTGTTGTTACCATTGCCCAACCTGTTCATAATTCTGGAGGTACTGTTCATTTACCAACCCGTAGATCATCTAATATGTCACCAGTTGTAACTATAGGAAATGCCTTATCTGATGGCATTATAAAATACACAAGACCTGAAAAAACATCTATAAGTTACTCAAAAGCAGACTCATCAGTGGAACTTTTAAAACCTTTTATGCAGAAAGACCAATCATTGCTCAATTTATCTAGCTCTCCCATTGCATTTTTGCCTGGCCCAGACAGTAAATTTTTCTATGCAGCAAATTCTGGTGGTCTTCCTATTTCTATTCCTGTTCCTACTAAAGTCATTGAATCTAAACTTGAATCTTCCTTGGAAGACCTGGCCTCTGCCAAAATCCCAACATCACCTAGTAGTAAACTATTTTATTCTCCTATTTTTTCCAAAGAGGAGAAATTTCTTGAATCCACTGTCAATTGTGAAAAAGAATACCAAAAGAAACACATTGTACCGACTGTTCTTTTTACTCCAAGCAGTCCAACTTTATCCACAAATGAGACTGATGTACAGCCTGTAATTACAACAAACATATCAGAATCAACTAAGAAATTTCTTGCTCCAACAAGACCAACCACATTACCTTTGAAGAAGAAACCTTTCACTATGGTTGGGTCCACTTTAATAAGCCCAGAAACGCCCAGGCCAAAAAAAACTTGTGTTCAGTTATATCTTAATGGACATGCATATACTTATCTTGGCTTAAAATGTTCAACTCGGTCCACATATTGTTGTATTTACCGTCCACAGCCTATGTTTGTTTTGCAAGAAACAAATCCTAAACTTTCCATGTATTCCAATTGGCAAGTTGTTCCAGCCAAAGAAGAGCTTTTAGGACTAACACCTGGTCAGATGATTTCCTTTTACTGCTCCAAACAACGAAAAGAGTTACAATCCATTGTAGCTACTGCAAAAGTTGGAGAACCACTGATATTTACGCACTCAAGTTATTGGACGTACAGATCTACAGATCCATCTGGTTCTAAGAATACAGCAACTGAAGCAGAAACAAATCCGACTGAAGAAAGCAAAAGCCTACTTGACAACAATCAGGTAATCGGACACATGAGCACAAATATATTTCCTATAACATACATTATGCTAATTTTGAGATAAAATTATCTTGAAAAAGTGTTTTATTTTTAAATAAATGCATTCTTTTGTTTTAAATGTTAATAACAGTTTAGCTCATGTACAACTTTGAACAGTGCTTTAATTTATCTGTCAATAACCTGTGCATAATGACATGAAAATAATTTAATAAATTTAAATTATTTTACGAATAGGTTTTTTATTCTGGTATTTTAAAGAGTAAACTTAAGATCTGAATTTTAGGAGCCCTCTGTATTTGAGGCATTAAATGGCTTAAAAAGTTGCAGACTTTATTTCTGACCACTTTTAAAGATTACTTTGTACATTGAAGCTAAATATTTAGTTACGAGAGTCTTCTTGATAGTCACTGGCAGTTTCCAAAGGATGTGAATATTCAGAAATCCCTCCATCTTCTGTTGAGTATCTAAATTGTGGTGACAAATGTACAGTGGGCTTAACCATTTCCAGATGGCCACAGAGTCTTGCAGAAGATACTGTGAGTACAAAAACCACCACTGCACAAATTATCCTGGAGGACTGCAGATTTTCAGTTCTAAGCTTGTTTATATGAAAGTCTTTAAATCATATTGCATTCTATATTAATTATTTTCTGCATGATAAAGCCACGTATGTACATTCATCATCCTTTGCGATAAATTTCTGCTTAACAGGTATGTGTGTTGCTTGTCTAAAAAAAAGGTTAAAAAAAAGCCCAAGGTTGAACCTTTGTGCAATGCATAGGATCCTGCCATTTGGCATCAAAAAGACATTAATTATGATTAGAATATAGGTATATATTTAACAAATTATTCTTAAAATGTAACAAGTTAATCTAAGGGGCAGACGCAATATTTCTTACTTTCACAGTTTAGAAAAAAGAACAGCAGTGTATCAAGATTCCCATCAAATATAAGAAATATCAATTATCAGTTGGAGGTAAATGCACTGATACTCTTGCCTGATTTGTTACTGTTCAACTTTTCAATATGTCAGTCAATCAGAATTGATGCATTTTTGAAAAATATTGTTTTGTAATAATGTAGTTTTTCTTTTTTATATAATTTATTTGAATTCATTATTGACTAACAACAGTATAACAGAGTTCTTTTTATTTTTTTAGGATCTACCAGAAATTTCCAATAGTAGTTTTGAGAACATATCTCCTGAGAACAAAGTATCTGATTATCATGCACATTCTACAGAGGAATCAAGCCGTACTTTAGATACTGATAATACAGTATCTGATGCTGATGTAAGTGTATGTATCTTTAAATGTCTCAATTTTATATTTTAAATTAAAAATTCGACCATTGATTGTGTTTTTTTTTTAAATTAACATGCAGCAGGGTTCACACTAGGAAAAGAAAGTGGGTGAGATTCTTTCACTCTAGCTTCAAAATGAAGTGGATTTTTTAAAATTTGAGTGAGAACTGGAGAATTTTGTTTAAAAGAAAATCACATTTTACGAGCAAAAGTAATGTCATTACAAAAGTACAATGCAACTAAGATTGTAAATATCAAAATGAGCAACATATACAAACATATAAATATAATATACAAATGATTTGAAAATAATATACCATTTAATGATATCTTCGATTCTTTATCCCATTTAATATTTTAACTGCTTCATCGAAATCCAAACAACTCTGCTGGAAAAGACCACCAATGGTGTTTTTTTTTAAGTAGCATTTAGTGTGGCACCTGTGGGAATCGCGCAATCCCGCAGTCTAGTGGGAACCCTGATACAGTAAAACCACCCTAAAGAGACCATCCTCAGGACCATAGAAAGTCGGCCTTTCAGAAAGGTGGTCTCTGAATAGAGGTAATTGAAAGAACAAACTTTCTCACACATGCAATATATATACTACAAAAATCTATTAATGAATGTACAGCTTTAAAAAAATATTCTCCACTAGCTAGATAAGTCACAACCCTTTTAAAGAAAAACATCCAATTTGAGAGAAAAAAAAATTAATTTGACAACATCTTTCCTTTTCTTGTGAAAAAAAAAAAAAAAAACACCTGTATGGAGAATTCCAGGAAAGGGTAGTTTCTGCCAGTTTGTTTATCAGACAGAAGAGGAATTTCAAGATTTTCTTTTGGGAGAAGTTAACCTTCCTTTGAATTATATGGTTGAAAATTGGTCGTCTAGAGAGAGAGAGAGAGAGAATGTAAAATAGCAGTCCTTTAATGGAAGGAAAATTAACACTAAGCCTACAGCAAAAAATTACGGACCAGAAATAAACAGTCTTTATGAGAGGTTTCACTGTATTATATCAGTGGCCTCTGAACGTTTTATTAGCTGGGTCCATTAGGATACTGCCATGTGCATTAGGATTAAGTGAAAGCAATGGCAGTGATATTTTTCGTTATGCAGTCAGTAAAACATGCTGGGTGATATGTCCTCTCAGAAATGCTTTGGGAGAACCCTGATTTTATTGGATGTTTCAAACTGCTTGAGTACTTTTTAGACTATTGACTTAGCACTGTATTTGCTCACATCATATGTGATTATGTGTGCTAGTGTTTATGTAAATTTGACTTATTTAGGTGAATAACTCTGATGAAGATGATGACGAGGATTGCCAGGATGATGGAACTGAATCGCTCACTGACTCCAGTCAGCCGCAGCCTCCTAAGAGGGTGAAAATATTTGAAGGGGGGTTCAAATCAAATGAGGATTACACCTATGTCCGTGGTCGTGGCCGAGGAAAGTATGTCTGTGAAGAATGTGGCATTCGTTGCAAGAAACCCAGTATGTTAAAGAAGCATATACGAACTCACACTGATCTACGACCATATAAATGTAAACACTGTTCATTCGCTTTTAAAACCAAGGGGAACCTTACAAAGCATATGAAATCAAAAGCTCATCACAAAAAGTGCACTGAACTTGGAATTATTCCTGTCCCAACAACAACTGATGATTCGCAAATTGATGAAGAAGCTTTAGTCAAACAGGTGAGATGGGTTTTGGATATTTAATTGTAGATACAAAAAACATGTAATTGAAAATGCAGTTTCAGATTTTTATAATTGTGTTTTAATTAGATGGCTCTTATATTACTGTACAGGGTGTCCCAAAAACATTGACCACAAGTTTGAAGCAAGTTAGGAGGCATATGCCCCCAACTTTGTCTAAAAATCTTGCGATTTCCACATTTGATGAAAATTCAAAAGAAACTTCCCTTCTCTGCTCTTAAATTCAATGTGTGCCCACTCCAAATCTTTTATGTTATATTCGCCCCGTGTGATGTTTTTCACTTTTTAAAATGTGTATAATTTCCCCGGCTTATCAGAGTTGTCTCAAATTAATTGTTTCATCTGTTCAGTCTCTGGTTTGCAGAAGAAGATGATGATAAGTGCCAATTGTTCTTAACCAAGAAACATCATCGCAGAGTAGCTCTGGTAGAGCACCCACACGTTAAGCAGAAGTTTTGGGTTCGATATCCAGCTCTGGAATTTTTTGCATAGTTTGTAAATTAATCAACCTAAACACTCCAATCTCCCTAGTTTACTTGAAAGATTGATAAAATTTGTGAGGTTTCTCACTTTCTGAACTATCATTTTGAGTCTTTAAATGTTTGAACAGTGGCCAACCTTCAAGTACAGTAATTTTTTACGATCACAGTAATGATTATTATTCAGAGACTTCTGTGCATTTCATAACATTTTTCTTCCAGTAAACTTTTTAAAAAATATATTAGTTTGTACTTTTTTATAACTGTTGTGAAATTTGTCAAAGGAGCAGATTGAGAGGAAAAAAACACAGTTCTCTGATGGTGAAGATGCAGATGATGATGATGATGACACTGATGAGACTGATGATGAATGTGAAAGTGATGCCAGCAGTATGATAATTTCAAACTCAAATTCCAGGTTGGTAACATAAACTTTTTTTGCAATACTTAAATACAGTAGGCACTAAGGGGAAAAAAAAAAGAAATATGTCTGCATTCAAATATTTAATCCACTTAAAATAAATAACTTCATATTTTATTTTTATTATACTAGTTACCAAAATAAGAATTGCATATTCTTTTGAAAGTGTATGGAATCTCTCTGCAAGTGTGCTTATTAAAACTTTCACATTCAAAAGATTTTGTTTTCCTGGGAACAGCCCCTCTTATATCAATGATTGATGGAAACTGTGTAATTTCGAAAAACTATTAGTTTGAATTGTAATTTTCTCTTCAAAGCCTGACAACCCTAATATCAGTGACCTCGATATCAATTAAGTTACCTAATTTTTGTTAATATTTGGTTATTTAGTTTCTACATCATATGAATCTTAGAACTAATTAGTGAACTAGAATTACATCAATTCTGCCTTGTAAATATGTATTAAGTTTTAAATTTTGTTTTAAATGACTAAAATTATGTTTCAGTAATAATCATAACAATATGAAATTTGTTTGCTATCTTGTTCAGCAAAGGTATCTCATGTCACAGAGTATGTCATTTCTTGAAGATGTTTGTGGCTTCTCTGGAGATTTTCTTCTTGAGTTATATTCTTATCTAAAAAAATAAGGAATTTTTAAATATTTCCACTTCCCAAGAAAAGCTAATGACTTCTGAGAAGACTTATAGATCCACAGACTTTGGCATGATATGTACTTACAGCGGTCTTCAGTTATTTGGAGATCAATTTCTCAGCCTCTCCGATAGTAATCAAACATATATCCTAACCACTGGGCTATAATAGCTCTATAATTAGAACTTAGAAATTTATGTTAAAAGTTTTTTGTTTTTTGAGTTTATTGTTAAAAAATTTGTTTAAATATGGGCTATACCTAACGTGGCCATTTATTTTTTCCTTCAAAACAGGACATCTACTACTTTTTTGGCAATAGTGTATTTATTTTGTTCCTCAAAATGGGACATCTACTGTTTTTAAGGTAATAGTGTAGGGAGACTGAATTTACAGATCTAGGTATCTTTTAGTTGTTAAGAAAATATGCAAAAAAGCTTGTGTTAATGTTAATATCAAAATAAAATGGAAAAAACTGATAAAACACCCATATACTATTAAAAATAGTGTAAGACTTACGTTTTGAGTGGTATAAGGGCTAGGCCCTTCTTTGACTTCAAAAACACCATCCGACACAAAGCAGCAAGGTAGGAAAGTGAGAAATGTAAACAAAAGGACACACAGAGAAAAGGAAGTTGTCATTCGGAAGGAAAAAAAATTCTTAGAAAACCAGAGTGAAAAGGGAAAATAAATTGGAGATCAGGGGAGGGGGGGGGATACGCAAAAAAGGAACATGACTTTAAAAAAAGAATAAATAAATAAATAAATTGAAGTAGTTGACAAAAAAAGAACAAACACAAAAACAATACATCTCCCGACGTTTTCTTTACATCTCAATCGGGGAGGGGGGAGGTCAGGTTTTCTTTTTACAGACATTGCCGTTGGATGATTTTAGATTTTTATTGAAATCGTTACCGTGGGTTGATCTCTTCCTAAAAACGGGACAGTGCAGGGGACATTTTCTAAAAAGGGACATTACTGTGTCCCGAAGCTGTGCTTGGGGACAACGGGATAAGCCACCTAAAACGGGACGTATGGTCACCTTAGCTATACCATGTATCTGATGTGTATTATTTATATAAGAAGCTATTATGTTAAATAAAAATCAGGTGCACTTTACGTTATAGAATGTCCCAAAAACAATGGCCTTGACTTTTATTCCATAAATATTGATTATAGGTGTATAAAATAAATTACATAGTTTTAAAAAAAGTCTATAATTTTATGTCATCAATTAACATTTTCAGGAATTTAATTTAAATAACTGAGCTGCCAACTATACTACAGATTCTCTGTAGTTTCTTCGGATTTTTTTAAATTTGGTTTACTACAGACTATGGGAAAAGTGTACATTTTTACAGAAATTTAAATATAAATTTATTTATTCTATAATGTTTTTAAGCTACTTTCTTTTAATGATCTTCAAAAAACTAAATAAATAAATAAAAGTACCAAGAGTTATTGCACAGCACCCAAAGTCTAAAACAAACAATTATCAGATGCAAGTGGTACCAAATTTGTAATCAGCACCTGAAGAGAAAAAGTGTTGAGTCTGGACTTTACATAACTTTGTAATATATTGTGCATTCAAAATGGAAGGGACCAGTTATAAAGTTCGAAATATCTAAAAATTCAAATTAATTATATTCTCTTGAAGAGATAAATAAAAAAGATTTCTTGGGACTGAGCAAAAAGTTTTGAATTATCCAAGTGAATTTTTTGAATTAAACAAGTTTGAATTATTGAAGTTTCATTGTATATGTCTATGATCAATATTTAAAGAATAAAAGCATAGGTAAGTGCTTTTGGGACACACTGTATATACATGTGTGTTTGCTAATTTAATCAAATCAATAACAGCAGTAACTTCTATCATCATTAGCTTTTTTTTTTTTGCTTTTCTTTTGGTGGGGACCCATGTGAGTATGGAGAGTTATTGTTTAAAAAAGAATAAGATAGTACTGCAGATGTACATTTTCAAAATTCATGTATTATTTTATACATTTTTAATTTCAGAATGTTGACAAACGGCCATACTAAGAAAACTACTCAAGATAAAAGCAATGTTGAAAATTCAGATAATAATAAAGGCAGTGAATCTGTCTGTCAACAAAGTGAATCTGAAAAGCAAGAAGCTGCTCGAAGTTTGCTACATTTATCAGCCATTGGAGAACCCAGTCAGTGGTCCACTAGTACAGGTTAGACAAATTATGTTTTGTTTGTGAAGTACTTTGCTTTCTTGTTAAAAGTACTTTTATGAATAATTTTTATAGGGGATTTTTCTGTACATTCTAGCTGGTATCCATCAAAATTGGCCCAGGGAAAAGTCTAATTTTGAGTTTAGTTACAGATATTTAATTATAGTCATAATTTTATAGTATTTAGGTAGGCAAAAGTGTATAACCTCATTAAGTTATTTTTTAATCGGATTATGAACATTAGAAGTTTTTATAGAATGTTAATATCCATTACTCCTCTCTCGCTCTCTCTATTTTATGTTCTTATTTTTTTCTTTATAGTATACTCAGGAAAACTATTAATATGCCAATAAAAAATACAATGAAAATTTTGAGGATTCTAGTTCTCCTTTTTATTTTATATAATTGTCAATTTCTCATAAGCATTAAATAACTGACATCATGTAGTGTAGCATTTACAAGTGGAGTTGGAAAGGTTCAGCCTTTCTTTGTCCAAACATTTTTTAACATCAAGTCCATTAATATTTAACATAAAGATTATGTCTATAATCCCTTCCCATAAAAGAAGTCTGCATATCCTATAGCCATGTACCTTATTATACTTACTAAACATAAAATATTAAAGCTAAATACTTTTTTTTACAACAGCATGCATGCTGCAGTAAGGTAGGAGTGTGTATGCTTTGCCAAATTGTATTTAGCGGCCAAAAATATTGTAACACTATTTTTGTGCACATTTATATGTATTATCAAAGAATAAGATAATTAGAAACTGTTTGAGATTTCTTGGGAATTATATATGTAGTTCCACCAGTGAGTAGAATTTGCCTGGTGGTGTGCCCAGTCTAAAACACGTAACAAGAACCCCGACAGAGATAAGTTATGTATTGTTTAATGAAAATTTGAAATCCCATTCTTTGTTAATTTTATGTGCTTTTTTTTTCCCCTCCCAAGTTAAACTGATGAATATAACATATATATATATATATTTGATATGCCACACAACTGAAACCCTACTATTTTGTTTCCTTTTAATTATAAACTACTGTTCATGGCTCCTGAAGATGGTGACAGTGGTTATAATTTCCGTTCCATTCTATTTTCACATTAATTATTGTACTTTATTTGGCTCAGCTTTTATTTTTGCACTTGTGGTTTGTAATTCATGCTTCTGGCTGTTTTATTTTTAATTTGAGGTATGTCTTATTTGCAGTATATATTGTGTTTTACTTATTAGTTATATATATATATACACACACACAGGGTGTCCAGTGCCAAGCAGCCAAGGATGCCCATTGGCTATTTCCTAAACCTTTAATCAGACACATAATTCCAATTGCAAAAAATTCCCTAAATTGTATAATCTATTATATGAGAAACAATTGAAGTCAATGAATCAATTCTCATAAAAATTACAAAACTTAAATTTTTATACGGTCCCTCGGTCCTATCAGTTATATTTAGAAAAATTTTCTTTATACAACAATTTAATGCACAAAAAAAAGTATATATATATAAAATTGCTCTTCTTCAACCAAAATTCACCAAGTTATGAAGCAGAAAACATTTTGACTTCAGTCACTTTTCTACATTTAAAAATGTCTTGTTGCAGTAAACCATTAAGGGATCCTATAAATATTGAAATTTTAAATTATAGGTTATAATTTCATTTTCTTGTATAATGCACAGGAAGAAGCAAAACTAATTTTAGAATACTAATCATTAATCAGAGGGTTATAGTCAGGCTCTACAAAAATCTATCGTGGGTGCATGCAGGTTCATAACACCAAGAAATTCTATGCAAAGTACAGGAAGAGTTTTCTACACAGGTGCATATTTGCATTGCAGCCAAAGGAAGCTACTTATAGCAAATTCTATGCTCACTGGATTTGTAATATTAAGTTTCTAAAATGCATATATTCATACTTTAAAAGGTTTCTTTTTTAATTTTAATGTTAAATGAAGTGTTTTATTCTCTTGTTTTTGAATTTTAAGTTATTTAACACCAGTTCATTTAAGAAACTCTTTTAAAAATTCTATTTTCAGCGTAAGCTATATTTTTATGTTAATTTATTGGATACACATAGTTAAATGTTAATCTTCTTTATTGCAATCTACAATCGTAAAATAGTTGATGAAATTACTAATAAATATTACAAGGCTCAAAACCATGTACTAATTTTTCTCATTCATTTTGTATACAACCTTATTTCGTATCTCGAAAAGCGCTCTAACTTTAAGCAGCTGTAACTCGGTGAATTTTGGTCATAGAAAGACGATTTTTTAAAAATTGTGCATGAAATTGTATGAAGAAAAATGTTCTAAATATCACTGATAGGACTGGGGTACTGTATAAAAATTTAAATTTCCTAAATTTTAGGAATTGATTTATTGACTCAATTGTTTCTCATGTAATAGATTATTCAATTTAAAGCATTTTTGCAACTGGGACTGTGTTTCTCTGACTAACAGTTTAGGAAATAGCCATTGGGCACCATTAGCACTGGACACCCTGTATATAATTTTGGAATTAGATTTGTTTCATGGTACTTATTTTTAACGTTTTAGGTGATTTAACTGATGTTACTTCTGGTGAAACTGAAATTGGACCTTTTGTCACTAGACATGATGCATCACTCTTGTCACCTCAGTTTGTGCCACAAACAGTATCCTCTGCAGCTTTGCCAAATGTTAGGTCAACCACAGCCACTGACCAGTGGCTATCCACTGAAACACTTGGACATAGACCAAGATCTTACTCAGCTGATATTCCTTTAAGTGGTGGTAAGGAATTACTAGCCAAATACAGATTGGTCAAAGGTATAGCATCTGATGCTAATGAAAAGACAGCTATAGATGGATCTGAATTTGGATCCAAAGAACAGTACACAAGACGATATTCTATATCTGTAGCTAGAGAAGCTAGAAAACCAAGAGTGATACAAAACACAGAGTGGACTACCCTTGGTTTACCAACAACTTCATCTAAGTGGCCAGAAACTGAAACATCTGATCAGCCCATGGATCTCAGCATTTCCCGTGATCTTGGAAAATATAAATCTGCTTATAGTGGAGGAACATTATTAAGCATTGTAACCCAGGAAGAACCTGTACCTGATCGACATTTACAAACATCATTAGAATCTTGCTTAAGTGAGCAATATCAGTTGAAATCCTTACCTGTTCTTTCTCCTCAAGTTGTTGACTATGACACTAATATTGAAAGCAGTAACAGTGAAACACCTCTTCTTTCCCTAACTGATGACCAAACACCATTTAGTACTGCCAGTTCAACTTCTAGATCAATGTATTACGCGCAAGATGTGCCAGCAAGTGATAATACAACTATCAGGAAAGAAAGTGAAATAGCTGAAGACCCTCCAAGTCCTGATATAGACTATTCTGCATGTTCACCTGTATCACCAACAACACTAGAAGAAAATTCCTATTATTACAGTCAAGAGAATTTAGGACAGGGATCATCATCAAATGAAGATGTTCAATCATCATCTCGTGCTCATGCAGAATTTATTGTCCCTAGTTCTTCCTCTTCTAATATGGAAGAAGGGAAATGTGTGTGTCGTATTTGTAATAAAGTGTTTGCAAAATCCAGTCACCTCAGGTTGCATGTCAATATACATTATTTTGAAAGGCCATTTCGGTGTGATAATTGTGCTGTATCTTTTCGCACTAAAGGTCATCTGCAAAAACACAAGAGATCGGTTAGTCATTACAATAAAGTCAACATGAATATGACTTTTGGGACACCTACTGTTGACAATCCTCGGCCTTTCAAATGTGGTGATTGCAAAATCGCTTTCCGAATACATGGGCATCTAGCTAAACATTTAAGATCAAAAATGCACATAATGAAGTTAGAATGTCTGGGTAAGTTACCTTTTGGAATGTATGCAGAAATGGAAAGATCTGGAGTCAGTTTAAATGAGATTGATACAACAGATTGTAATAATTCACTTGAAAGTCTACAAGTCATGGCACAAAAGCTGTATCAAAGAGATCCACGGCGAATGCGTTGGCAAGGACCAGAGCAAGCAGTGGTTGAAACAGAATGTGCAATGCCTGCTCCTTCTGTTGCCACTACCTTACTGGAACCTGTTTTGCCGATAACCGAATCAATACCTTCAACTTTTGATCCTAGCTGCTCTTCTATTAGTTTACCTTTACCCTCCTTGTCAACTTCTAAGCATTTGTCAGATGGCAGTGATGTTAAACATGAACCATCAGAACTTGATTCTTTGCGCATTCCATCTGCCTACACTGATGGAGACAGTGCCATTTCTTTATCTCGCTATGTTATGTCTCAGCCGGTTATAACTCCAAATCAAGAAGCTAGCCAACGAGTGGATACTTCTGAGAACGACCCTACTGCATCTTTGAATCGTTCAGGTACTTGTCATGTGTGTGGCAGGCTCTTTAAAAGTGCAAAGTTCTTACAGGTTCACTTATACAGTGATCATTCAAGTCTAATAACTTCTGTTAGTGATGTTCCACCCTCTAACAGCTCAGTTTCTTCTGTTTCTCCAGAATTGAATTGTGATCTGTGTGGAAAGACGTTCCCAAATCAAAAAGTCCTGCAACATGTAAGATATTTCTTTTCATTTTGTTTGTTTTGAAATTTAGTCATGATTGTGTGTGTGGTAAATTAGTTGTTAGCTTGTCCATTAATAATAATTCTATGAGGCAGTAATTCCACAGCATTGTCTATCTCTTAGTTAAGCTGTGTTGTAAAGTTAGTTAAGCTAATCGTTCAGGTTTTCATTACTTTATTAATTTTAATCAAATTGGCCAAATTAATTACCAGCCAGTTAGGCTTTTTAGTCTGACATTACAGTTTAGAGTGTCTACTGGTCATGAAAGTTACAAAAATGTCATCAATTTGAACAAATTGTGAAAATGTCATGAATTTCAATATGAGTTCAAGAATTTTTTCCCCTCCATAACCTAGTCCTAATTATATCTCATCACCGCACAAACAAACAAAAAGCAGTCATGTTAATACACTTTGTGGTGGTTTTCCTTCACAAATTAAAATAGCATTCCCTTTAACCTCTTTTTTTTTTATGTTCTTGAAGCAGAGTTGTTCTCCTTTATTCCTTTCATCATCTTCCTAATCCAGAGTAACAGTTGCATTCAACTATTTCCTTTTAAGTAGTAAATGATGGCATCTTTGCAACAGAGATATTTCCCCTCCATGTATAACATGATAGAGCTTGATACAATAAGAAAAATGTCTTAGTTACATTTCGTTAAAAGCCTGACATCACAGCTAAAACTAATATAAAAATTATCCATTTTTAATGCTTAAAAATTTTAGCAATTGTATTACATTGAGACAGTAATTACATATGTATGTTTAAAAAGAATTTTTTAATTTCTTTTGTTAATATTTTTTTAATGTTCAACAGGATTTTTCTTTTTTTTTAAACTAATAAATGATTTAAATAAAATAGTTTCTAAAAAAAATTCTCATTGATGAATATTTGTGCTTGTGTGAGCCATTTTCTTAGAAAGTGCTACAAATCCATTTTTAACAAAAAGTTAATAACAAAATTCAATTTGCTGTAGGTTTTTTATGTGTAAACAGTTCCTCCAAAAAATCTTTCAAAAATTTCATCATTTTGTCAAAATGAGTGTATGTATTAAATGAAATTACAAACCATTCCATAACCATCAATATCGTTGGGCTTACACAAATTTAAAAGAAAACAGCTTTTGCTTAACATAACTTTTTTTAAATGAATACAATTTTTAGACTTTTTCTGATGGTTCAACAGATATATTAAGTTAAAGTGCTTTAAAAAAGTTAAGATCACACACATTTAGTTTTATTTAAGTTTTATTATTGGCGAGATTTTATATAAGCAGGATGCTTTTACTATTTTATGTTCTCAAACTATGAATCTTATTCTATGTGCACTGCTATGTATGATTGTCTTACCTAAGAAAGTAAATTTGAATTGTTTTTCATTTTTTCGTGAGTTTGAACTCAAAATTAATGAAGCATCTAAGACTTTTAGGTGTCCTATTTGAAAAAGTAAAACTTACGAAACATTACATAAAAAATTTTGAACACACATGGCTTATAATTATGCTCATATACATTTATAATTTTAATTATAAACTCATGTGTATTTCTCGAGTTCCATTCAATTTTCAAGTGGAAAAGACTATTCCAGTATTCCATACATTTTGGAAACCATAGTAGGGAACAGATTATTAAAAGCAGATAAAAACACATTAAAATCCGTCAGTAGCACTTTCGGTGGCAGCCACCACCTTCCTCAGTTCTGGTCTCAAAATGCCTTGCTCTCTTCCTCAGTATGGCGTTCCATCCAGGATCTATCTGCTCATGCGTCATGTCATTTATAGTGCCACCTGTCGTTATAATCTGTAAAGCTTCCATGTTTAAGGCATAATAGTTATTTTTGTTATTGGAGAGTTTTTGGCTATTATTAAAGTCGATTTCTATGGGGCGTTCTTGGGCTATTTTTGTAAGGGCAGTACTGGGTTTATTGAATTTAATGTCATTGTGGTGTTCCTTTTTTCGGCCTTTGATTTTCCTTTTAGTCAAACCAATATAACAGCCTGATTTATTAGAACTATTGTCTGTAAAGTTTATTTTATAAATGCCGGCGGTTTCATCAGGAGCAATAGGGTCTTTATCACTGCGAATGCATTTGAAAATATTTTGATTAGGTTTTATGGGTATTTTAATATTTCAAACGCATTCGCAATAATAAAAACCCTATTGCTCCTGATGAAACCGCCGGCATTTATAAAATAAACTTTACAGACAATAGTTCTAATAAATCAGGTTGCTATATTGGTATGACTAAAAGGAAAATCAAAGACAGAAAAAAGAAACACCACAATGACATTAAATTCAATAAACCCAGTATTGCCCTCTCAAAAATAGCCCAAGAACGCCCCATAGAAATCGACTTTAATTGGAGAGTTTTTGGCTATTATTACAAAAATAACTATTATGCCTTAAACATGGAGGCTTTACAGATTATAACGACAGATGGCACTATAAATGACATGAAGCATGCGCAGATAGATCCTGGATGGAACGCCATACTGAGGAAGAGAGCAAGGCATTTTGAGACCAGAGCTGAGGAAGGTGGTGGCTGCCACCGAAAGTACTACTGACGGATTTTAATGTGTTTTTATCTGCTTTTAATGATTTTAATCCTGTCTGTCCTATTGCTTTTAAATTAAAAAGGGAACAGATTTTTTTTCCCTTGGGCATTGTTATATGCCGAATCCTACCAAACTTAATACGAAAGAGAGAACTACCTTTCAAAGGGGAAGACATTAAACAACATTACCTCAGGTGTTTCCAGGATTTTTAAATCTCATTACAGAACTAAGTTTGGGAGTTAAAGGATTAACCAGACTACAACTAGGATATTCTCGAACTCCAAAGGGCTTTTAAAACATGGCTCTTTAACTAGCTTGCTCAAATTTCTGAAGTCACTGTTCACACTGGCTCATTTTTATTGTTGATCTCCATGTAGCTTCACACTTTCCATAATGTTATAATCATTTGAACTTATGAAGTATAATATTAAAATCTTTTTGTTACTTCTGCTCCTCATCACTTTCATTTTAAAGCTGAAAAAAATACCTTTTAAAGTCAAACTGCACTTTTCAAAACATGCACTTCCTTCTTTTTATAGCAAATAGATGCTTATAGTTCATCCCCTTGCCCTCTGACCTGTTGATGCAATTGGAAAAAAAAAAAAAAAATCATTGTGGAATGACCCAATCAGTGGCGGCTCCTCCATTTGAGCACATGAGCAGGTGAACCCCCAAAGGAAAAACTAAAAAATAAACACATTAACAAATTAAATTTAAAAAAAATACATAAGGATACTTCTAGATTTTGTGAATTTAAAATGTGGGTTTATCCCCTCCTCGCCCCCCTAC
This sequence comes from Cheiracanthium punctorium, assembly GCA_038373885.1. Lineage (NCBI taxonomy): Eukaryota > Metazoa > Arthropoda > Arachnida > Araneae > Cheiracanthiidae > Cheiracanthium > Cheiracanthium punctorium. The sequence continues at coordinate 107,692 of JAWZYV010007414.1, read as the reverse complement.
TATTATCAAGCATACTTTTATAGCTAACGCACTGTATTGTAGGCTACTACAGCACAAACACTAGTCCAGTCTTACCTCAATTACACGTGCGATAGTAGAAATGCCCTTCTATACCATTTTTAGAGAAGTAAAGTGGATAGCGATACGGGAGGTCTAGGTGCTGTCATAATATTCCGTTTGCACATTTTCAGTGTGCGATCGGACCATGGTTTGTGGTTTCCTCTTCCAAATTCTCCCTTGGTTTGTTGTGTTCAGTTAGATCCATTTTTAACACTTTCCAACAAGGTTGAAAAGGTTTATGATTTTGGTTTGTCCGTCTGTCCATTCGTGCTCTAACTCCCGTAAATATTCATTGATTTCTACAAAATTTATATGTTTTTCCAATGTACTGTACTATATACCCTATTCAAAATGATGTAATCAATACTTATAGTTCTACAGGAGGATTCAAAAGATTTCCAATACATTATGCTCTTTAAAGACTATTTTAGAAATATTCAGCTATTTGAAATGAAGCAAAATTGATATACGTTAAAAAGGATTACAAGATAAAGCTCTCTATCAAAAATAGTCTGTTTCATTAATAGTAGTTCTTTTCTTCTACAAGAGTACTCAAAATAATTCCGATGCATAACTGTTAATGGCAGTTAGAGACACGCATCAATTTAAAGCACGATAGTATCCTACTATGTAATTAGTTAATGATCTAACAACGATTGCATGCCTCCCTCAAACGTTTTGCCTAAAGTCGCCAATATTGGCACCTTTTACAATAAATCGTCCAATATCAGGGTTTCTACAGACCAGGAAAGTCAGGGAAATGAGTTTTGGTCAGGATTTGGGGGAAAAGTCAGGGAAATTTGAAGAAATTGAAGAAAGGTCAGGGAAATGCAAGAATTTGAATTTTGCTGCAAAATCAAGACAATACTTCCTGTTTGAACCAAATTGTAGAAATTGTTTTATTTTCATTTTCTTATTTAACCTTATAAATAATTTTAAAATGTGTCCTTTATTAACATGTCTTGTTCAGTTGAAATATTCTTAATTTTATTTTAAGTTATTATCAAACATGATTTTTGTTATCGTCCAGTGATGTCAAATAATATTTTTGTGTATATTGATTTTATTATTATTATTTGTAAAAAAGAGGCAAAATATATAAAAAGTTATTAATTAAAGGATGTAATATTAAAAATAGAAATGCAAAATTCAGGAAAGCACGCTAGATAAAAAGTCAGGATAGAGCTTGATAGATGTCAGGGAAGCAAAAGCTGTGAAATCTATAGAAACCCTGAATATGGTGTGGAAGAAATCTTTTGAAAAATGAACGCAGCTTGGCGATATTTTCATTATTTGGCTGGAAATCAAAAATATACCTGATGTGTTAATATTAAACTATGTCAATTTTAATGGGAATTTTGGAAACTTTCATTGCTCATGCTCGAATTAACCAATTTAGTGTGTTTTGTAACATTAAGGCAAAACTACGCAAGGGCTATCTGCCTAGGCGGGGGCTGCATTGGTCAGAGGAATTTTTAAGAGTTTCTAACGCATTAACCGATTTACATGTAAATAAATTGCAAACTTTGATTCTTTTAGAGTGTAAAACATTACTTTTAGACTACTATCCATTAAAAGAATAAATTTCTCCCACTCCATGTTCACCCCATGTTCATGCATCACTCCATGTTAATTTGTATAAGAGAAATACCTATTTATATTTTCATCTTTTCCGGCAAGATTGAGAGGTTTTATCATTTCGATTTGTCTCTCTCTCTGTCCATTGGTCCATGCTCTAGCTGCCGTAAATTGTAAATATTCACCGTTTAGTGCGGAAATTATATGTTTTTTCTGTGTACGCCACTATTAAAGGAACAGAATTTTTTGTTTTATGAAATGGATGCGAATTTATGTGAAATTTTCTTAATAATTGCGAATGGATGTGAAATATAAGCAATTAGGGGGTAGACCCGAAACTAGGCGAAAATTTTTATTTATGTATAGGTGCACTTTTTTTTTTATATAAAGGAAAGAAAGTTACATTAAAGAATCTTTCAAATGTAAACCCAAGATTCAAATAATCTTCAGATTTGAGCTGTGCCCTAAGTCAAAAAAATTAATTAACGAATTAGAAGATTCAAGTTACCCATTTGCTCACCATTTGTGGAAAGACTCGAGAGCAATTCTTGAACAGTGAACGCACGGGATTTGGATCTGAACACAATACTAAAAACCGCATCTGAAGAAACTTAATAAACTTTCCTTACACATGAAATTAAATACAGCAAATGAAACCCATTTTCCCATTTGTCAAATATTTTGCCTGTGTGTAGCTGCAAGTATGACCACCTTAAATTAAATTATACTGCTTGAAAGTTTTCCAAAATTTCCTTTCTTCTGAGCACTTCCTCAATAGGAGCTTGTTTATGGGTATTCCACCTTCATAGACTAATGTTACAATCAGTAAACAAGAATAAAAAATGCCAAATTTGGTGCAAAAATAGTGCTGTGTTGGAAAGTGTTTATAATTGATGAGTTTGGCATGATTTATCTTTCTTGTTTTTAATTTTCTTATTATTTTCATTTTATCATTTTTCAGTACAATAATTTTTTTAGTGTAAATAGTTAAGAGGGCACTTATAGTAAAATAAATTTTTCGGAGCTAAAGCAATTATATTTTTCAACATTATCTTTGGGGAAAAAAAATATATATATATTGAAATTAAATTACTCGAGTCAACACCTTTTCTAAAACTTATCAGGTGACGAAATTTAAGACCAAAGATTACTTGTTTTCTTTTAGGTGCATGTGTTGTTCTCCTTTAACTGCTGGAAATGCAAATGTATATTAACTTGTAAGTTGTGTCATATCTGCATATTTAATTTTCGAAATTTATTTTTTGAACCTCCATTTAAATAACCCACAATCCGCCCTGAATCCAATGCACATGTAGAGTTGAAAAATGATAATAACGACATTATTATCATAACTATGAATAAACCATTTCAAGAAAACATTTTATGTGTAAATAATTATTAATTCATGTCTTTGAAAAGTAAGCTTTCAATTTGGTATAATGAATTTGCCTGAAAAGTGTATGTAGTTATATTACTCAGGATTTATATTTAATTTCATTCCAATGTGATCATCCCATCATTTTGAATTCTTGCATTCTAAAAATAATTCTTTTTCTTCTAGCATTTGTTAACACATGCTCAGCCCCGACCGTTTGTGTGCGAGATTTGTGATGCCGGATTCACCTCTTCTTCATCTCTCATTGCCCATCAAGCTACACATCAGGCAACCTCATCACAGTCTTCAGTCTCTAAAGCAAGAGTAGTGCAATTAAAATGAAAAGGGAAAATTGGTCTTGTAAAAAGTAAGTTAAATCTCTCTTAAAATCTTTTTTTTTTCTCATGACTTTCAATAATGCACTTTTAAATGATTATATTATTTTTTTGTTAAGTCAATTGTCAACAATCGGATAGAATTAGAGAATACATATATATAAACCTACATATTAGCTTCCAGAATCAATTTATTATCTATTGTTTACCAGCGAGCAGTTTCAACTGATAATGATTGAAAAGAGGAGAGCAAGCCATTTCGTTGTCTTTATAGCCAACAAAATAAGAAAACATTACTGTCCTGAAGAGGTTAACACAGTAACTTCTTAAGAACCAACGTAAATTTTGCATCTAGAATTAAAGAAAAATCTTTCTTTAAAAAAAAAAAAAAAAAAAAAATTACTCTTGAAAACTACAAGTACAGTATATACTTTTAAATAAAAGTGCAATTCCCGATCCCTGTTTCACTAGTAAAGAATGATTACCACCCATTAAAAAAAAAAAAGTTATTGCACTGAAGGAATAATAGAACACATCTTCAGCATGAACATACCCTAATACTCTAGGGTTAACGGTGTTATTCGAAAAAATCATGTGATTTTGGTACATAATTACCAGTGGCGGCTCGTGATAAAAAAAACAGGTGAAGAGCTTGATACCAAAATATTATGAAAAACACCTGATGCAGCCATTAACATGGGCGTCGGCAGAATATTTCCCAGGGGGGGCAAAGGCTACTCCAGGGGGACAAAGACTACTTTAACGTATAGTTACCATGTTGAAAAGAGCAAAAAAGCAAGGGAAAACACTGCATACAAAAATCCAGAGGGGGCCATAGCCCCCCTTGCCCTATGGTGCCGGTGCCCATGTCCATTAAGCATGGTAATTAGGCGGTGGCACAGGCCTTTCTGCGGAAAGAAATTTTTAATCTTTCAGCGATGCATTAATTCCTAATGCCTCCACTGGTCGACCCAGGGCCCGATTAACCTTTGAAGTGAGGGGAAGCTCAAACTCATTTCGGGCCTCCTATCCCCTTTTTGTTTGGATTAAGTAAAGTTTTTAATGATTTGCTTTGTTAAAGGGATATTTAATTGATTTAATTAGTTCAAATGATTTTATTTGAAAAAAATATTTTTTTACTTAATTTGAAATTTACCTTAGATAAAAATATATTATTCATTATCTTCGCAATACTTTACTTAATTGTAATGAGATTTTACAGTATTTTTAAAATTACTGTAAAAAGTAAACTAAAAACATTTCCTTACTACTGAAACAATAAACTTTATTTATTTAGTCATATATTTTTCATGAGACATGGGGCTTTTTTCGGGAATTCTTTGTTCATTTTGGTGACATCATAAAAATCACAACATGGAAGTTCAGAATTAATTTTGACCTTTAGACGATTTTTAACATTACATATTGAAAGTTTACCCCTTTCTACCGACCAAATGTTCCTGATAATAGAAAATTCTGTCTCAACTGGAACAAATATCCCAAGTATAGACATCGCATACTGAACTAATTTAGAAATGTTGCTGCATGGAGTATCACGACTTCTAAAATACCTTAAAAATAGCTTTCCACTTCTCTTCATTAAAAATCTTTACAATAACTTAGAAGATCATTTAAAAACAAAATTTTGAATTTTTATCCGTTTTGTAGTCATTTTTGAGCCCCCTTCAAATTATGACGGGAAGGTTAAGCTTCTCGAGCCTTTTCGCTAATCAGGCTCTATGTCGACCACGAGAAAGAACATCTCTTTTATCGTCATCATTCCACCGACTAAACGGTGTTTGTAATACATTACAGACTATATCATTTACAGGAAACATAATGAAGGTGAATAAACAGAAAAGAAACTAACTATTATTATCATTAAAATTAACACAAGAAGAAACTCTAAAATTTTCAAAAGACAGCAGTAAAAATCTCATGTGCCAAAATCTCAAACAAATCACGTGGTTTCATTTTCCTACACAAATCGCCAGAGAGCACTTTAATCCGGCCTGCCCAGCGTCTCGTATGCACTACGCTGGGTTTTCTCTCACTTGAAGAGACAGACCGTTTTCTGAGGGATCTCTTCACCTGATAGAAAGTGAAGCTGTAAAACTGAATGAAGCGTTTGGGGTTACCATGGCAACCCCCCCCCCAATAAGTGCAGTAGAAGAGATAATTTTTCCTTAGCACTTCACAACTCACCCCGTCAGAACCCGCATACCACGTGACTCTAACAATGGACCAATCGTGACACAAGTCTTAGAAGCTTTCTTTGGCCACGCGGTTTCTATGCGGGGTTTCTATTCAAGGGGAGGAGAGGGAAGAGAGTTTGGCTTCACTGATAGTAAGAGCATGATTTAGCACATAGTCTTATGGCAATTGGGCTTTCATCAGAAATTTAAGTGTATTCTTACAGACTAAATTTGAAAAAGGATTATGGCTTGCTTACGTTACACAACTTTTTGTTACTTACAATACTTGGTGAAGAGGCACTTCACCTACTTCACTTGAAAAGCCGCCACTGATAATTACAAATAAACTAATTATGCCAGGCACTTCAAAATTTTGAAACTGTCTCTTTACAAGCTGTATTACATACTGCAAAGACAGGCCAATCTGTATCGGTTTCAAAAAATTCTTAAAAATCGGAAATTTTCACAAAGCATGTCACTTTTCGAAAAATCTTGCAGGTCAGATCCATGTTTAAGAATTTTTTCTGAAAATTTCACAAAAGCCACAGCGTTATCGCTTATCGCAGTGTGTAAAGCAGCTTATGAAGAACCATCTGGAATTTTTTGGAGACCATGGTGCTATTAGTTTATTTCAATTTGTATACCAAGACAAAAAACAGAGTTCTTTTTTTTCGAAGAACAGCCTTAAATGATAGATGAACAAAATATTAAAATGACAGCTCACAGCATAACCTTTATTTTTAGTTCAATTTCTCAAGTATGAATGCATTTTAAAATTAGTATGGTATGTAAGCAAAACTAAATTTAGTAGAAATATTTGTTGCGATTCGCATTAAATTGAAATTATCTGCAAAAATATAGATATCCCTCCAAACAATAACAAAAGAAAGAGAAGTTAATCCAGTAAAAAATAAATAAATAAAAATAAAGAAGGTTGGTTTATATATATATATATATATATATATATATATATATATAAATATAAAGATCAGTGGTGGGGTTTGTAACTTCAGTTATTGGGGGTGTTGCTTAAAGAAAAATGACTCATTGTTTTAATGTTCTATAAAAAGCAACAGTAGCAGTAGATAAATATGGAGGAAATTCTATACTAAAAAGAAAAACTAAATGAAAAACCAAATTACACTTTTTTACATTAATTGCTATGTTTTTTAAGTTTTGCATTTATTTATCCGCAAACAGTTCTACAACTATCGATTATATCACATGGGACAAAGATTAATTTTAGCAACCGCTTCTTCGAAACTATAATTGATTTGGTGGCCCATTTCAGCACTCTGCCTGGGGAGCGTGACCCATTTACCTATCCAGAACCAAAAAAGTAACGTTAACAGTCAATCAATATTTTATGTACTAATTGTACAAATGTTCTCATAAACTTTAAATAGTATAATAGTTTTTCAAATACAAAATATAAAGAGTAGGTGATGTGTTACATTTTGGTTTTGCACTAAATAATAAACGTGGTGAAATTGGAAATATCTTCTCTTTACCTAATTACTGAGATGACTAGGCTGAGCTTGGAGCACCCAAATTTCGGATGCATCTTATCGATATGCATTTGGAAATAACCATATCAAGCACATCAAAATTTTTATAATTTATCATTATAAGCTGTACTTTACACTGAAATAATGATAAATCTCTATTAATTATGAAACTTAAAAAAAAAAAAAAAAAAAAAAAAACTTGAAAATTGGAAGTTTTGCAGCATCCTCACTCTTTGAAAAGTTTTGCTGAGCATTTCTATGCTTCAGAATTTTTTTTAAAGTTTCATAAAAGGCACAGTTTTTTTATTTTTTCACTTTGTAGTGCAGCTTATTTAGAATTCTCCTGAATATTTTAGAGTTGCTGGTGTAATTAGTTTAATTTTTGGACCAACACTGATTGGCAGATTTTGTTTCTTCAACATACTCCCTTTAAAAACAAATAATTTCCATACTCATTTTTACGAAATTTTAACATTTAAAAGAGGCACAAATTTCATTGTCAGGAACGTAAAAGAGGCTTATGAAGAAACGTCAGGCCTTAGGCACTAAATACTTTTAACCAAGCATAGAATTGCTGTCATCTGCTAAGTTATTAGATTCCTCATAATTAATGCTGACCATCTGGAACTGAAAAAAACAGAACTGTAAATTCCACAGTTCTCTCCCCTCTTTTTCTGCCTATCTCAGAGCATATCATATGGACTTGGTGCGGGTGCAGAGTTATTAAATACAGCATTGGCTGTAGCTGCATCTTGAACAGTTCTGTTCAAATATTTTTCCAGATGTTTTTTATATTTTTGGTTGAGATTTTTGTTATGGCTACTTATTTGTGGGGTCCTGGGTAACGAGAAGGTGGATTTTCTTGCCAAAAAAGGAACAATGATCATTCATACTGTTTTTAAAGTCATCTCTTTCCACTCTGTGAAACTGATGATTCGAGACTTTTCTTAGAATATTCTCTCTGATAAATTCTGTGAAGGCAACTCATTTAAAAACCTGGTTCAATGCCATTTTAAACATCCCTGATCAGCCCAGGTTTAAGGCAGTTGACCTTTTGGCTGCTGATGGGCCATGACTGTTTGGCCAGTTATCTTTTCCAAATGAGAATAGTTGAAAGCCCAAAATGCATGCTCTGCAATCAGTGAGAGGCACGGACTATCCCATCTTCTTTCTGCAATGCCCTTGTTTCCTATACTATGTGTAGATCAGGGGTTCCCAAACTTTTTTTCACTGCGGCACCCTTGTAAGATTAAAAACATTTCAGGGCACCCTTCTCAGGCTAAAAACTTTCACGGCAGATTACCTTTACATCAGTATGAATATGGAGTTTAGAATGAAACAGTTTGGATGCATTTTTCATTATTTCTTTTGTGTTTATGGGGCTATCTATGAAGAAGGTATTCTCGTGAGAAAGCGATATAGAATTTTGCCCCACCCCAATCTCAGGGAGTTCTTGTAAAAGAACTTCCTGTCTTGTCTTGTTTACGCTCACTGGTCATTAGCATGACTAACTTTTTTCTGGAATACCATTCAGAGAAAACTTTTTGATTATACTCCACCAAATGTTAGACTTTTCTTGATTATCTCCATGGCACCCCAGGGTGCCGCGGCACACAGTTTGGGAACCTCTGGTATAGATGTTACAGGGAAGCTAGGACCCTCATGAGCTGAACATGTTTTCCTTCGTTTTTATTTGTTGTTTTTATATTTCTTGTGGGCTTCTTTTATTTTATATGTGGCCTGCCATTGGAAATAATAATAATACAGTTGAACTTGCTTATAACGAGCCTGGACTTAACGAGGAAATCGGAAACATTTGTTTGGCACGATGTTAAGTCTGTGAGAGCATAACTCACTTTTAAAGATCACACCCGGTTTTAGCGAGCAATATTTTTTTCATTCTTAATTTTTATTTTAAGGGGGGAAAATGTATCAGGGACAAGCTTTCCAAAAATCAATTGACATCTTTAGTGTGTTCTAATTTGTCTTGCACTGACAAGAAGAAACTGTTGGTTATTGGCAACTTCAAAAATCCCAGGTGTTTAAAGCATGTAAAAAAGCTTTCTGTTCATTATGAACACAGCAAGAAAGTCTGGATGACATCGGATATTTTCACAAAATTTGCTTAAAAATGGGAGAGACAATTGTGGAAAGAAAACATAAAATTCTCCTTTTAATTGATAATTGTACGGCGCATCCCGACAATACTAGACTTAAATCATCAGTATAGAATTTTTTCCTCCGAATTCTACCAGCTGGAACAAGGAGTCATCAGAAGTTTTAAATCAAACTTTCGTAAGCACCTGGTTTTGATGCTTCTCAATAGCAGAGAAAAAATAGGAACAACCTAAAATGCTAATGTAAATCTACTCGAAGCAATACGTTTATTGAAGGATGCATGAGAAAACATTACATCAACATGCATTACAAATTGCTTCCATAAGGCCTGATTGGACATTTGTCAAAAGGAAGAAGAAACATATAAATAGAAAATTTGGAATTGAGTGCAGAAGAGTTTGAAAATTATGTATCTGTTGACGGCAATGTTATCACTCTACAGATACCTACACCAGAGGATAGTGAAGCTGATATTCAAGATAAAGCAGATGGAAAAAAATATTGAAAGCGAAGATGATGACAATGAATGTGAAAAATCTTGAGCCGAGCATGTCCAACGTAATCAATGGCGTTAGAGTGTGCAGAAAAGCTTCAAATGTTTTTTGGGCTATGAGTTTTCTCCGAAGAACAAGAACAAAAGAAAGAGACACCAAAACAGTACAAAGCAAAATAACAAAGTTCTTTTGTACTATACAAAAGTAAAAAAAATAAATAAATAAAGGAAGAAAATCTGAAACACTTTCAGATTTTCAGAAATGATATAGACAAAGTAGTTGGAATTTTTTCGCAACTGATCAGTAATTTGCATCACAACATGTAAAATTTTATGAATTATACATTAAATACAGTGAAACCTCAGCTGTCCAAGCCTGATTATAGGAGTTCCTGCTTTAATCAAGCTATCAAATGTAGGATTTATTTTATTTTATTTTTGCTTTCTGGATGGATAAGGGTGTATCTCTATAACTTTTGTATTTGTTGAAATATTAATCCAACCCTATATGATATATTTTATTTACAATTTTTGCTTTAACCGAGTTTTGCAGTTATCTGAGTTAGTTTTGGTCTGCATTAGCTTGGATAATCAGGGATTCTACAGTAAGTGCAAATTAAAATGTCTCAGATTAATTTTTTTTTTTTTTGGAAATAAGTTTCCCTACTACTTATTAAAACTAGGTAAAAAACTTTCATTATGTATAAAAAATTTCGCATAATGCTGTAATTAAAAAACTTAATAAATTTAAACAAGCTATTATTAAAAGATATTTTTGATGTACATAATCTGATTTTTCTAATGTAAATATATATGATTCAGTTATTTTCAAAGCATGTCTTACTCATTCATTTTTATAAAAATATCCCCCCCCCAAAAAAAAAAAAAAAAAAATTAATTTGCTCTGCACTGTCTGATTTTATTTATCTCTTTCAGGTTCAGAGTCTAAAAAAATATGATTGTTGTAGAAGCTCTGAGCAGTTTTCACCAATTCACAATAAAATAGAAGGACAGGGTGCTATTTACAATGGTTGGAGAAACACAAAGGGCTAATGAATGGACAATCTGTCACATCGTGGAAGTGCATACTATATAAGATTGTTGCAAATCCAAAATGTGCATCGCCAAAGTTATAATCTGTTGTTGGATGTTGTTATGGCTGATGCCAAAAGTAGAACGCACAATTTTAATCGTTTTCTGGACAAGTTCTACTAAAGAATTTTGTTTTCTCTATCCTTTCAAATTCAGGAAATTCTTTTCTTTTAATGTGTATGTCTTTGCTATCAAATTTAATTGCCATGATACACTTTGTTTAACACAGTTTAATTGCTTTCTTATATTGTTCTGTATTTTCCCTGGTAACTTTTTTATTGATGTTTTCTAATATTTAATGCATAAATTACTATTATTATTTTCTTATGTTTTAAGACAAATATTGGTCTTTTTTTTTGGGGGGGGGGGATTAATTTAAAGGCAAAATGTACTTTTGGCAGATTTATGATCTTTTTTCCCTTGCCAGTAATAATAGTTAAAAAAAGAAGTAACTAAAAATTTTGTAAATATATTTAATTTGTAATTTTTGAATTTTTTTTTCACGTAATTTGTAAATGTAAGTAACAAAAATAATATTTAATGAGTGTATATTTTTATAATAATTTATAATTTATCTGCTTGAAACATTACATACAAAATTCTTATTGAAATAAGTTTTCAACTTATCCTACATATCTGAAAAACATGCATTTTTGTTATTTGGTGGCATATCCAATGTACAGTAAAAGTTTGATAAGTCATAGCTCAAGGAACAGAGAAATTTTTATGACTAAAATGGGTGATGACTTGGTGGAGTGTCGTCTTCACCATCTTCAAATTTTGACTCTTGCAATTTCTTTCAATTGTCTTTGCAGTCAGGCCCCTCCATACTTCCTTTCTATCATAGAATGTCCTTCAACATGGTCCTAAGAATTCCAAATTGTTTTGTAAAACCAGTTTTTGAAAAATTTATGTTTACAAAGGTTTTACAAAAAGTAAAATCTGCAACTGAATTCTAATAGTGCACACTATACAATCTTCAAGTTTGCTGGTAAGAAAGTCCACCTTCCACAACGTTCTTTCATGTCAAATTTACTCTACCTAAGTCTGTCTAGAGTAAGCAGTTCAGGATCAGCATTCCCCCCCCCCCCCATACTGGATATAACCATAGAAATACACTTTAGTTGACCAACCATCTTCTCTTCTCAAAAGATTACCTGTCATTTCTTGGAATTAAGTATTAAGAATGTTAAACCTCTATCAAAACCATATAAAGGGGATGCCTTTTTAGGAAAAAGAAAGAAATCATTTCACACTTAGCTGTTTTAGGCTAGATCACCTTTGTGAGACTACTTACCAATGCATTTGTGTGTTTCTGCCCTAAACTAGCTTCAGTCTGCTTGAAATGGTCAAAACAGTTTGTGTGAAAAACTGGTGTTATTCATTCAGTTTTCTGGAACATAATGCTTCTTCTTTATCTGGTTATCTTTCTATCCATCCACAGTGACAAGTTAAACTGAATAGTAGAAATTGACAACAAGTAAATGAGAGTTGAATACCATTGTTGTGTAGATGAGAGCTGGATGGTTCTCCAGAAAAATCCAGACTTATCCAGTTGATGACTTATAGAGGTTTTATTGCAGTTATTATCCTATTTGCAGTTATTTAATCTGATAACTTTTTAGGGAAAATGTAACTATGATAATACACATTACAAGATATGAAATCTCCTGAATTCAAAGTTAATTTTTTTTAATGCATTATTCCTGTTTCATTTCAGAAAAAGTATATATGTATTTGTGAATTTCTGATGAGTGGACTGTTAAGTATAAAGAAAAAAAAAAAAAAAAAAAAAATGTGAATTTTACACTTTTATGAGAATGATAGTCTATGTTGGATTGGTTTCAAAATATGTAAGCATTAATTTATACACTTTCCATAACCTATATGCAATGTGGATTTTAATTTTACTGTTTCAAATTGATGTGTGAAACTTAATATTTTAACAGAAATTTATAGAATTAACACCTTCTTCCTCAGGGTTGCTTAATCTGTCTTTATGCACATATTTACACATGATCAAACAAATCGATAGTGTGATGTTACTGAAGCATAACAAAATTTTAAAATTATTCCTTGTTAAGGTAATTTTTAATCCATTTTGCATGTTTAGTTGTTTTACAGAGTTATAAAAGTTATTGCAGTATGTATGCAGCTGTATTTCTCAGAAATATGAAAATGCATTCTTTACTGAAGTGGTAGAAATGAGAGAAAAAAAAGTGTCTTCCTTTGTTTATAATATGTAGAATTCTATTGATAATTTGAATTTAAGACTCAATAAGTGTGAAAGAAATAATAAAATTTGCACTATGTACCTTTAAGGTATATTTGTTAGTTAGTGTTAAGTTTAAACATACTCTTTTTTAATTCTTACTATTAGTTCATTCTCCCTATGTATGCTTATATATCTTGTTCAAATTTTCAATCGTTAATAAAATACTTTTTATTCATTCACTCAAGTTCAAATACATTTTTTTTAAACTTGTAGTGGATGGCACTACAAGTTTAAAATACAGATGTTAATACAGCTTTTTTAAATAAAAAGTAACTAAAATAAAATTTTCCTTTGTTGACCTAAGTAGGAATTGACCTTAATTTTTTTTTAATTTATTACTTTTTCTGTAGATAAGTTAAATTTTGTAGTTTAAAAAAAAAGTATTTAAAAGTTGTTTCAGAAGTAAATATGACAGTGAGATAAGTTGTTGAGTCCATACTGCCTCCCTCCTCTTCAATTCCATGTTAAAATGAAAGGAGGTAGCAGTACCTAAAAAAAAGCAGAATAGCAGAAATTTGCAAAATTTCAAATTTCAGTGTGCCAAAACATTAGTGTTTTTATTGTAGTGCAAAATTAAGTTAAAATTGCACTTCATATATATTGAGGAAATCCCATTCTCCTTTTTTTTTATCATGAATAAATTATTTTTGAATACAAAAGTTATAATCTATTTAAATTGTTTGTCATGTTTTAGTACTTTGGTAATTTTTTCTGCTGAGATTTGTTGAAATTTTATGAAAATCATATTAGTTTAATCATAAGGTTTTAAAACTGATTTTCTCGATCGTTTTCAGCAAAACTGCCATGTTATAATAATTAACTATTATTCCTAAAACATTTTTAGTTGTGTGCTTATTGAACAAATGCAAGAAAGTAAATTACTTAGTTTTAAAGTACAACTCTTTAATAAAAAAAATCAGGTATTTAAAATAGTGTAATAATTTGTGGTACAAGCAAAATAATTACTTTTAGTCATTTTCTTATCCTTGTTAATCTTTCTTCGGTTGATTGTAGCCTGTCCTCTGAAATTGTAAATTCTTTTATGATTGGGAGGAGAAAAAAATAGTTGCAAAGACTCAAAAAACTTTTCTGAAATTAGAAAACTGAATTGAGTATGAAAGTTGTTGGTAGTTTAAAGAAAAGCATTGTCTCTCTAAAGAATAAATAAATAAATCATCTTAAACAACAAAAATGTACTTAAGAATAAAACTCAATACAGTTTCAAATGAATTTTGATCTTGTTGTAATTTACTTATATGTAACTGCATTATACTGTTTGATCTTGATAAATTCAAAGTAGTACTTTGTGTCTTTCGTTTGGCTTCTTAATTTTACCTTTCATCCTATTCTTTGTGAATATTACTAATATTTGTTCAGCTGCTTTGTTGAAAAAGTTTTTCAAAAAGTTCTAAAATCTTATTTGCCAAAAAAGCTGGTAAAATCTTATTAATGCATAGCTTAATTTTTCTGAGTAAGAATTATACAATTTATTTATTCTATGCCTGTTTTTTAATGTTATTTCAAAATTTTAAATTAGCATATAAAAGCATATTTCAAAAGCGTAAAAAGCATATTTCACTTAGGACTAAAAAAACTTGTTACGTCATATTATATATGCTCTTAATGAACTTGGGATATTTTTCTGTACTACTATTGTTTTGTATTGCTCATTCTAGGCATTAGGGTGTCCGATTTACGTCATGCTGTGTGAAATTTTTATAAATCATTTTTCTCAAATATATTATTATTAATTTTGTCTTGAATTCATTGCAAAATGCCAGTTATCTCACATTTGTTGGTGTCTTTTCTTAAAATTTGTGTGCAGTAAAATGCAAATATGCATTTGGTTTAATAAGAAATGTATGTTGTTGATTAGCATTTAAATCTTAAGAGTTGAAATATGTTAGTAATTTTATAAACTGTTTAAATCACTAGTATAACTTTTCAATTTGTTTTTATTACTTTTTTAGAAATAAATGTTAGTTTTTAAAGTGAAAGTTTGAAAAATACTGAAATCTTCCTGTTGCTCATTTATATTAAGCTAAGTTTGAGGCTATTGTTTTGGAAAATTTAAATAATGTTGTATTGATCTCTGTTTTTTTGTAAGATGCATTTGTTAATTTATTTTGTTGTACATTTGATTGATGATGATGATGATGATTAAAATTTTTGTTTATAATTCAGTTTACAAATTTTGTATTCATACAGTTCAACTTTGAAAAAAAAAAAAAATTGTATTTTGTTGATGAAGATTAAATGTTTGGAGTTGAAATGTAAAAGTATATAATTTCCTGCCTATTGCCGACAAAAAAAAAGTTTTATCTGTTAAATTTTTTATTTTAATGTTATATATAATTTATTTATTTATTGTTATGATGATTGTTTATTTAAGAAATTTATTTTAATGAAAATTTTGTTAGTTGTAAAAGTAGAATATGTTGATATGTGTGTTTAATATTAAATTAATATGTGTATGATATCAGTAAAAGTTAAAAATAAAAATTTCTATATGCAAAAGGGAATATTTGAAGTGAAAAAACAAATTGCAAATTTAATATGCATCTTTTTTAACTCTCTTCAAATAAATAAAAACCAGACACCTTTCTCTCTAAACTATTTCTTTCTTTTAAAACTACTGAATATTTTGTGCATAAACCTAAAAAGAGAATATTAATAAAATGGGTCTTCCTTTAGTGTTTGGCTAAAATATATGGCAATATATATATTGAAAATTTTAATTATTCAGTAAAAAAATGGTTTTTTTTTAAGGTGAATACAAAAGCATGAATAAACTACTTTTTTTGTTTGCTTGTTCATTTTAGAAACAGTTTATGTATGTTTAAAAATGAATTCTCACTGGGCCCGTTTACATGTGCAAAAATGCGGAGTAAATCCCGGGACTTACACTGCTTTCTACGCCGCTTCCCCTATTTAGGGGGGAAAATGCGGGGTAGAAAGATTCCTGGTCGAAAGGAGAGTTAATGCAGAGTCAACCCCGCTTTCCCTTGATGCATTGCGAGTTTTTCCCTGTACTCCGCTTTAACCCGGGATTTTCCATTTTCACATGTAAACGAGCCTAATATTATCAAAAGATATGCTTAGCACTCCTAAATTTTTAAGTTTGACATATACATATCACAATTTAAGTTAAAAATTTTAACATTATGTAATTATCTACCTGATAAGAAATTTTACATATGTAACTTCATGTATAAAATAATATTTTATATAACTGGTAATTTTGTGTACAGATGAGTATTAATTGCCTCAAAAATCATTAATTGTTTAAGTATAACTTATGCAAGTTATTTTGAATTTAAAGTAAAATATATATTCAAGTATTATTTGTACTAATAGTTTGAAACATTATTTATAATATTTATGTTAAATATGTTTTCAAAAATGTTTTTTATTTATTTATTTTTTTAAGTAAAAGCTTTTTTTTTAAATAACATTATTAGTAATGTTAAATTTTAATATAGTAGTAATGTTAGTTTTAAATATGCAAAAGGAAATTTAAGTTAGATAATGTAGATTTCCACTTCCACAATCCTTATTTTAAATTTGAGGAGGGGTTTGAGGATATATAATATCTATATTTATTACACATTTGCTGCAACAACTTCACAACTAAAAATCATGATTCAAATAATGCCTTAGGGACAATTGCAAAAATGTGAACCTTCAACTTGTAAAGTGTTTATGAGATTTCGAAATTTGATTCTGAACTTTGCAATCAAAATTCAATTGAGCTGGATGGCAGTGGTGCTATTTTGGTGAAACTGTGTCTCCTATCTCATATTATCTCAGAGTTAGCTGATAAACTTTGTTCTCTTGAACAATGACCAAATTGTGCCATTTTTTTTTAAACTTTATATTACTGTTTTGAAAAATTAATACATCATTAAACTACAGGTGTGGCTCATAGAATATTGTGATTTTTCAAATCATGATTTTGTTGCAGCAAATAAATGATTTACACTAAACTACACTCAATGACACAACAGGCCAAATAGATCCAAGACCTGCATTTGCTGAAACACACCTTTTCTACTATGGATTCTGGGGTGCAGAATCATATTCTCTGCCAGGGATTAAGCTGTGGTCACATGTTTTGTGAAAGGTATGCATTTAAATGCACACATCATCTTTAAACCTCATTATAACTGACATTCGAAATTGAATTTTATTACATCCTCACTATAAAAGTCTAAAAACTGAGACAGATTTTGAGTTCTAGACATGCGTGTTTTGAAATAAATAAATACATGTTTCAAACTGGCTTTTTTTTTTTTTTTTTTTCCTATTTTGTCTTCATTAATAATTTTTCAAGCTGCTTAAAAATGCAGTTATCACTAACTTTAAGGAGTAAATTACATTTTGCTGAAGCTATTTTTGCTAAAGTATACCACCACCCCCCTTTAACTTTTCCCCTAGCTTAACCTTAGCCAGATGGTCGATGTTTAGTTTCCCTTACAACCTTGGTCCTGATTTATTGACCCATTCAAGGGATCAAGTCGAAGCCAACTGTGCCAAGCTTAACAATCGAACCATGAGCTTGTAGCATAGCAGCACAATGTGCTAACCAGGGCTTGAAATAAGTCATGGCAAACATAGCAAATTTTATGAGATTAGCTGAAATAGCCACAATGATCAACATTCTACTGGCAAGTTCACTGCGAATATTTAAAACTTTATTTCTTGAGTGTTTCTGTTTCAGGTGTATTTTACGGTTACATATGAAGTTGCAGAATGCTTACAAGAAAAATGGAGTTTTTTTTCTTTCTTATTTCTCTGGTACTAATCATGATGTGACCAAGCTTCAAGCAGTACATATACACACATACATCCCCACACACACACATGCACTGCAGACTTGACCCATTCCTTATTTTGTACAGAGAAAAACTTCTAAAAAAAATTTAAAACTGTCATTAAATATTGAAATTTTTTATGAAATATAAAAATCTCTAGTTTTACATATTGATATTCACTCTTTCTTCTAAACATGCAAACGTATTACAGTTGAAAACAAATCATTACTTATTAAAAATTAAATAGTTGTATTTTTGGTGCTCAAATAAAAGGTATTTTGAGTTTATTGTATTTGTGGTAAGTCATCTTTCAGTATTAATTATTATTAATATTTTTTAATAATTTCATTTATTTATAAATGGATGTTTATTAATTGCAGCTATATGTGTACTAGAATAATAAGGCAAAAAAAAATCTTTTTTAAAAAATGTAGTACTGTACACCAAAGTATTGAATTCAATATGGCTATGTTAGGTTTTCATAAAATCTTCGCTCTCTGTATTAGTTAGCATTGAAGCAGCTTAAATATGCATGTAGTTATGGCATATATATAAATATCAATATCTGTCTAAAATGCTAAAGTGTAAATTAGTTTATCCTACATTTTGGCTAATTATTCCAGCTGTTAATTTTATGTAATCATACTCATCATACCTAGTACCTGATATAATGTACCTTTTTGTAATATTTTATAACATATTTTGAAACCTGAGATTTTTAAATCACTTTTTTGCACTTTAACCTTGCAAATCTTTAGCAAAATGTATTTCTGGAAAATCACCTGCATTTCTTGCTACATGTTTTATTTTCATTTTATTTTAAATATATCATTGTCTATCATGATTTTGAATACATACAAGTACAAAATACCTTTAAAAAGAAATAAATAATTAATTGTGGTCCCCCAGATCCCATGAAGATGCATTAAATCTTGAATGTAATGATTCATCTGTCATTTTATGTCCGTTTGTTAATTTTCAGTCTTGTAAAATTAAAAATCTATTTCAATGAGTCAATCGCATTTTTCTTATCAGATGACTCATTTGTAAATTTAGCTGTGTATTATATTTGCCAATTTTCTTTTAAATGTATCAAGCAAATGACTGAAAAAATATCAGCTAATCACAATTGTAAGCAAAATCAAACTTTTTAGCTGTATACAATTTAAAGCAATATTTCCCAACCTTTTACTCCTTCAGACTGGCAAAGAACAGTTTTTTTTTCCCTCTGCTGTCAAGAGGGGGGGGGGGAGAAGAATAGTAATACTTATACCCTTCCTTCTGTTAGCATGTGCACATATATGAAAATGGCTAATTATTTCAAAAGGGATATCTAAAGAACTGTTTACAAAGACTTCATACATTTTATAAGAATTAAAATTGTCAAGAGTTCTTTTGGTTTCTCAATGCTTTTGCTGTTTGTGTTGCTGATTATATCTTAATATTAGTATATACTATTGTTAAATTGTAGTTGAAGATTTATTTATTTGAAAATAATGTGTGCATTACTTTGATTAAAATTTGAAGTGGGATAGCTTTGAATTTTAACAATTTTTCTATTAAGTTGATAGGAAATTTTCATCTGAAGATGTCAACAGTTTGAAATTCTTAATGAAGGAAATCTGATTATTCCTAGATTTTTGCTGAATATGTTTAAAATCTCAACTTATAAAGCCTTAATCTCCCCCTTCCCTCTCCTTTCTTTTGTGGGGAATAAGTATACATTTTTAATGATACTTGTGCATTCTGTTATCTTCTCCTTTGCTAAAAATGCACCCCCCCCCCTCCTAATTTATTAGAGGGCATTTGGAGGACCACTGTCTAATAGTAATTCAAAATTTTATGTGAAGAAAACAAAGGGAAAAAATGGATTTCAATAAGCTTGGAAAACATTGTAATGCAGATCACTCTACTTTGTTCAAAAATCATCCATTTCATTCAATTTCTAATGATATTCCTCTGTGAAAATGATGTACTTTTTTATATTGTGAGTGCTTTGTTTCTGTACTACAAACGTTAAATGTACTGAAGTGCAAAGAAATTCAAATGTCTGTTTGTTGTCCATTTTTATATATATATATAGAGGTATATATGTGTTATATAAAAAAGAATCGCTTTTTGGTATAGTTTTCTACCCCATAACCCTTGTCTTCCATAATTCGTTTATCCTGTTTAATTATTTCGAAACAGTGTACGGCCAGTTGCTAAACATACTTTAAAATTTTTACTTGCTCAAAAAGTGATTTAAAGGTTGATGCTTGAAATTAGGTTTTTATTGTGTGCGGATTCTTATTTTAGAGTATAGAGAAGTACAGAAATTCACATCTCTTACCTTTATACTTTTTGAAATAAGACTTAAAAGTTGCTATAAATAATGCATTTTATTTTGTTTGTATTAATTTTATGTTCTTTCTTTTTCTTGTCTAATATATTTTTAAACCACTGTACAAATCCTTCCAGCTTTCAGTGTTTTTCATCTTAATAGTTAACGTAAGAATAATTTGAATTTTAATTCTTTAGTAGCCATTTACAAAAATATACTCCATTTTTATTTTCTGTTATCCCAAAAAAGATATTGTTTCATTTGTGTATTAGTTATGAGATTTAAATATGAAGGACCTGGTACCTTTAAATCACTGTTTGAAATCATTCACTGTGTTATGTAAATGATTTTTGTATTAATTTGTACATAATTCTGCAATTGTAAATAGTTGCATTTTTGTTGTTTATTATGCAGCATAGTTGCTTGTTGTTTATATTAATTAAATATAATGGTGTTGGTCGTGTGTCAAAAAAGCTCAAAAATATTAAAATTCTTTCAGAAAGAAAGATCTCTGTTGTTATTTTAAACCTACATTCCCCTCTCTTACGTCTCCATGCATTATTTACTTAAGTAATGTAGCACTAAATGAAATAAATAAATATATATATATATATATATATATATAAAACATTACAAATCAAAAGCCTATGAAAATCTCATATTTCTGGAACTACGCAGTTTAATTCAGTTGGAACAAAGAAATCTGCGTTGAAAAACTGCAATTACTACACGGTCCCTTGCAATTCCTTTATAATTTTGTAGACGGTACTGGCAGCCAGCCACAAAGGCGTCTTAAAAGTCATAACAAACCCTGGAAACACCGCAGCCCAATTTTAGTTTGTGGCCAATAATTGGAATGATTTTTGGTCATGTGACACGACCTCAGAAGGTGATACAAGCGGATGCATCATCCAGGAGCAGATTTTCCGCGTGATGCAGCTGCTAAGAAAAGATATATAGAATCATCAAATAAAATCATGTAATTGCAGTCGGAGTTCGACTCATTTTCTTCCATCGACGACCGCTATGGCCCAAGGATTTCCGCCGAGCGCTCCCGGCATTGGCCGGCCAATGACGATCGGCCGCCAACAGCCTCGACCCATCCAGCCCGGATTCCGCAATGGCGACTCTAATCCAGAGTCCCAAGCCGCCTAATACCCAACGCCAGGAGACCTCAACAGCCAAAATCTGCCGACCCGAAATCAGCAAGGCTCTAAAATCCGCACTGTCTGTTCAATGTAAACAATGAAATCTGCCCTGCCAGCTGCAAGTTCAGAAAACTACACTATAACCACAAAGTAAAACTAAATAAGCTATTCCCACTTGAAAAAATATTTTAAGAGTTTGCGAGCTCTGATGGTAACATTGATATCCTTGAAATGACTGACAGTGACATAATTAACACTCAATTATGGTCAAATGACACAGACTCTGACACAGCAACAAGTGAGGATGGAAAGTTTATAAAATAGCATTTAATCAAGGTTAGACTCTGAGAAAGAAATATCTCAGATTTGTAGAGCAGCAAAGGTGTGTTACAGAACAGGAAATAATGGGGGAAAAAACTATAATTAGAACATCCCAAAGTCCTAAACTACTATTGAATATACATGTTTAAATAAGTTGTACCAGTGGCAGCTCGTGGGATACAGCAAGTACAGCCGGGCTGCACTTGAAATTATCAGCACATACTTTAAAATAATTTATTCTACTAATTTTCCTAAATTTAGATTAGAATTGTGGAATTTCTACGGTAAATTAAAAAATCTCCGAAAAAAACCAAACAGAAAAAACAAAAAAAAACGTATTGTGGCCGGATCGCTCATTCAGAAAAAAAAACACTTTAATCTTCCCGCAATTCAATTGGGAAAATCTTTGGTTCAGCCCAGAGCGCTGAAAAGAAAATTGGCAGCACCGTTGCCATGACAACGACTACGTAAGCAGCCTCTCCGGCATAGGGAGTATGCAGCTGATACAGCCGATGAAAGATTTTTTAACGGCGGCTGAACTTGAGAACTCGACTAACTCATTGGCTCGGACGAGAAGTGAGGGAAAGGGTAAGGAGAATATATGTTTGGGAAACTCTCGACTACGACTTTATATTGCTGAATTTATGAAGAAGGTAAGCCTGAATAGACGCTTATGAATGGACAATTACCCATCAAAGCAGTATTGTTTTTAAGTAAGCAACAACTGCCATTTAGAGGACATGGCGAGCGAGAAAATTCTTTAAACATGGGAAATTTTAAAGAGCGTTTAAAATTATTTATATCTGAATTAAAACAACACCTTTTTATGGGGACATCACTGACCGATTCGCATGTTTAAAAGAAAGGATGATTGATTTGACTTATAAAAAATAAGTAAGTTTTCTTTTTTTTTTTCTTTTCTTCTCAAGTTATCGTTACAAAAGAAAATTCTAAGGAAACTTCGAATCAGACACGGATTAATGCAATTTTGAGGATAAGAGCAGCTGGTTGAAATTTATGTCCATTTTATGGAAGTAAAATAAGATCTCTTACATTTTTCATGTAATTTCTTTTTTTTTTTTTTTTTTTTTTGTGCTTATTGGGCTTACTATTACACTATCTTGGAAAAGGTATGTATAATTTTGACCCCTCCTCCCCATATTTCAGGGAGTTTCTGTAAAATAGAGGTGACTGGACACTGAACTCTCTCAAACTTGATTAAAATATTTTTGTTTCGCCTACTTGATCATCGGCTTGACAAACTTTTTTGTGAAATATCGGTTCAGAGGAATTTTTATTATGCTCCCCCAAAACTTAGACTTTTCTGGATTATCTCCACGGCACCCCTGGTAAACGCTCGCGGCACCCAGTTTGGGAACCTCTGAGTTAACCCTTTGAGGCGCAACCCTTTCCCAATGCTCAAAAAAGGGCAGCCGTTGCCATCGCTCGACTTAACTACCAGCAAGATGGCAGACGATCGAAACGTCCAGGACAGCCAGCTGTCGTCAAAAAAAGGTCTAGATCTGTGGCAAGCGATGAACGTTTCGATCGTCCGCCATCTTGCTGGTAGTTCAGTCGAGCGATGGCAACGGCTGCCCTTTTTTCAGCATTGGGCAATCTATCCAGCTGTTCTCTCATTCTTCCATTTTTCAGCAGATGTCAGTGCTGTTAAAGATAATCGTGACCATTTTTTACGGGAAAGGACGTGCTAAAAAGTAAAGGATTCTCGTGGAGCTATGTCACTCGCGACTATTTTTATAGAAATCATATCTATTCTTCGTGACTGGCAACAATCAAAACGTCAGAGTTTGGTGTTCCCAGAGCGGGAACACTGCGCATTAAAGGTTTTATGGGAATTGAGCCTAAGATAGTACTCACTGGACGAACCAAATCTCGCAGCGACTGGCTCCTCCCCAGTGTTTCATTTTCCCCTGTAGATATTTCATCCTGAGGCCCATTTAGGTACTTGTCCTTTGAAAAGTTGTTCCTCTTTGTTTTCTTTGATATTATTTGCAAATACGGGTGGATACTTGGCAACAGTCGCCATTAAATTATAGCGCAAAGGTGCACTATCTGTGGCCCCCAAGCAGTAAACGTGTAACCTGCCAACACCTCCTTAAATTTGAACTGTTGCAGTTTGATTGTTGCAGATCAATTATTCAAGAAAAAAAAAGGGGGGGGGGGAATCCACAGATAAGAAAATCTTTCATTTCGCTGTCATTCTACCTTTCCTGTTTGAGTGGGAAAGAACTTTTTTAGAAAGGACTGAATGGCACCGAAACAATAGGGCTTGTTCATATACAAAACCGGCCGCACCCAAAGAAGCTTTTTGCATGTTGTCACCTTGCAAACTGTGAGAGGAACTGTAAAATAGACAATATTAATAGAATTGATAAACAAAATCAGTTAATTTCTAAATGATTTTTAGTTAATGATTCATTTAAATTTGATAATATAAACTCAAACACGGATACTATGTATAAAAAATACAAATTTAGTAATTGATGCATATTTGCTGGAGTTAGAGCACGAATGGCTGGACAGACAGACAAACCGAAATCATTAACACATTTCAACTTTGGTGGGAAATGTTAAAAACTTTTCAAAATAAACAAGAGGAGCTTTTTCTTTTCTGTAGTCTTTTTAATACTTTCCAACAAGGTTGAATAGTGTTCATGATTTCAGTTTGTCTGTCTGCCTGTCCATGCTCTAACTGCCACAAAAATACATCAATCACTTCGAAATTTATGTTATTCCTATGTACAGTACCAAGTCCCCTATTGAAAATGATGCATGTAGCATTTATAAACCTTTTACAGGACTGCTCAAAAGAGTTCCGATACATTATGCTCTATGGGCAACCATTCTTGAAAGCATAAAGATACTTGTAGGGGCACCCCTATGAATTTGTCAAGGATGGTCAAAATTTAAGAGTGAGACACGCTTGCGAGTATTACACATGCGTTACAGTATATACGTACAGCTGCGGGGGGAAAAAAAAAACCCACCCACTTGTACTTTTTTGGCCATCGTTCGTCCTACAGCAAAGTTACAGATATCAATGATTGACATACACTTTAATTTCATATACAAAAGAATTGCATAAGGGGCCATCTCCATATTGAAATTCGCAACAACTTCCCCCCCCCAATTGCAACACGTAGATTTTACTTCATATTTCAAAAATTAATCTCATTTCAACCCCGGATACCAATTTTCAATAAATTTGAACTGAAAATGAGTGAGTTATGAACTTTCAAAATCCCCCACCTCCATGTTAAAATCTTTTTTCATACTGTTGTTATTTGTACTATTAGAACTAAATCGCCCAAACATAATTTAATATTATTATAATTTTTGATAAAATATTAATATGAAATGGATTTTTAAATTAATATTAAAAAAATTATGAATAGCGACCTAGTCAAATTTCAATGGAAATAGATTCAGAGAGTAATATTAAATAAAATGTGTTATTTTCATGAGTTGAGGGACCATACATAAATTTATTAAATGACCATTTTTACTGCCTGGTACGGAATATAAGGAAGTAATGTAACCCCGAAAAATTTCGGAGGACCAAATTTGGACGAAAAAAAAAAAAGATTTTGACTACTAAATTTAAGAATTTTTTCGATGCTTCTCATCGTACGCTAAGATGCACGTCATTGGCACTTTGCTGTCTATTTTAATTTGTTTTGTAAATTATTTTAGCAAAAAAGTAAAGTGACTTTTACGAAAGCTAGTAGGAAAATTTACAAAAATAGACATTGAAATTCACAAAAATAATTAATTTTCAGTAATACGCGAATAAAGGCGTATCAATCGTACTGTGCTTTAACTTTGCTTAAGTTCATCATAGCAAAGTACTCCTGGTACATAGAGCCTGTAGTCAACACTGCCGTTTGTTGACATCTATTTGCGTTCTATTAGAGAACATATTGATAAATTGAAAAAAAAATAAAAAAAATTCATATCTAATCGCCAGTGACGTATGCAGACTTCCTTCAAGGGGGGGGGGGCGGTTATAGACATAACTTTGTGTTAAAATGCGAAGCTAAAAATTGAAAATTTACGGACATTTTGTTAACAAAATTTTGACAAGGGGGGGGGGGGGGTGAATAAACTTTCAGAAGTTGTTGTTGCAGAAAACTGCTTTATTCCCGGTTTCGGAGCTTAAAAGTATAGTGTAGATGGAATGTTCTAGTAAACACTCCATTTGATAGGACGAAACGCAAATTTTATTAAAGTCGATGAATAATCTGCTATGCACAAATCTCGGGAATAAACAAGCAATAACACGTTTTATAACAGCCAGCTTAACACAAATGCTTTCGCAGATACTGTATTTCACACGCAATAAAAATTCTTCCGCGGGCTAAAATTCAGTGGAAAGTCTCGAGACAAATTAGCAGTTCATGATTCAACAATGTAGAAAGCCCAAACAGCTTTCAAAAATAAGCTCCTCAAAATAAGTGATAAATCGCTAACAAAAGCACACAATGAGAACCTTATGCTCTCAGCAGAATCAACGTCAACTGACTGAACTCTAGAACGATCCTACTCTTTTATACCTTACGTCGACGTTGCACGAACATTCTAGAGATTCCATCTCTAGAGAAATCTCAATCAACCGCGAACTTTGATTACGTAATAGAAATGCAATTGAATAATACATAATGCATAATCCTAATGAAGGGAATCAAACATTACAGGTCCCATTAATAAAAAGTGTCGCCAAATGTTGCCAAGCTGAATGTTGGCAAAACTGAAGTCAACTAAGCGATAGTGCCAATATTTCTCGAGGATTCGAGAAAATCTTATGTTAAACAATGGGTCACCAAAACTTCTATTTCGCGTTCTATAACCGATTTTCATGCAACAAAATGCAAATTTTAATTATTTAACCCGTAGGATGTGAATTTTTGGCTAGCTTAATTCCCAGGCGAGCGGGTCACCCCAAAAACACGTCGCTCTCTTTACATCTGCTAAAGAAATAGCAGAAGTTCATGATATTATCCTCGTACAGTTAGTACCAAAATTTTCAGATCTAATCCAGAAATTAAAGCACAGAAGCAGAAGAGTACTTTAGGATATTAATTACTTGGATGGATTAATAACATCGCTTGGGAAAGATTCTATACAGACAACGAAGTTGTCTGCTATATTTACACTAGTTTCTATGGAGCCTTTTTACATAGTATTTTGTCTGAAGCTCAGGCCCATAGCCAAGGGGTGCCAGGTAGCCCCACCTAGCAGCATCATTTGCCCCCACCCCCCTAGAAGATTTCACATTAAAAATTTTAATACAGATATTTCGAAAACACTTTTTTCAAATGTATGATTACTAAGAGCGAGATTCAAGTGAAACGCGGGCAATCGAGTTCGAATCGAACGTTTTTCAGTCCACAGTTCGAACGTTTTGGCAGAATGCTTCCAATGAACAAACCTATCACGCTTTCACGTGATCAAAACACGACTGGTTTGCTTCAGTTGAATAAGAAACATTGATATATTTCGAAGTTTCCCCTGTTCGACGCGGAAAACGTTCGAATTGTGTTTCACTTGAATCTCGCTCTATCTCCACCGACTGACACCTATTTTAAAAAAAAGTCGGTTAACTAGCCAATGCCACAGCCGCACATATAGTAATTTGCACTAAACGATTAAAGTGAAAGGCCCAACTCTCTTAGCGCCTATCTCTGAACTGCCAATGCGAGGAACTTATGATATTCAAGAACACGAAGAACAAGGTTTGTTCAAAAATCTATATGAATTTACAACGAATAAAGACGAAAAATTAAGGAACTGTTCCAAATATATTCCACGAAATGCTACATAACTCACCAGATATACAAAACGATGTCATTCGGATCTTAGCCGACTGTACTGTGTTCGTGAGAGTGTCGTTGACGATGTAAAAAGTGCAAATTTACCATGGTTTACAATTTTGGCAGATGGTACGAAAGACAGAAAATGTAATGAAATTTTTTTATTGGTATTCGTTACGATAAATATGGTAAAGTTTATGAAACGGCATTATGTGTGAAAGCTACTGCAGAATTAGATGCACAATCTGTAGCAGATTTAACTTTAAATGTTCTGCAGGAAAATGGATTAAATACTGATCATACACACTTAAACCCAAAGAGCAAAAATAACGATACATTGCGGAGCAATCCGTTTCCATGGAAACCTACCAGTATTTCCGCAAAAGTGCTCTTTAAGTAGTCTTTTTTTTCTGAGAATTCCCCTACTCGCTTATTGTTATACTTCGCTCCGCTCTTGTGATCGAAAAACGCTCCTAATCGAGAAGCGCGCTTTTGAAAACTGGGCCAAAAATCGCTCCGACTGATCAAATTTCGCTTGTTTGGTTTAAGCGTGTATACTTAATCAATGTTATGATGAAGCTTCGGTGATGAATAGAAACGAGGTGGACTTCAAGCGATAATAAAACAACAGCTGAAACCATCTATACCTTATGTTCATCGTCTCCATTTAGTTATAGTGAAAGCAATACATGATGTTCCGGTCATTAAATAATTTTTGATCAGTGTTCCATGCTATACATGTTTCTTAAACGTGGTTGTATAGCAAAAAATTACGACGGTCATGCATTGAGCCGTCTCCCTGGAACAACCTTGGAGTGGACACTTGCATGTCACAGATATAATTTATAATAATTACAGAGCAATTGTTAAAGTTTTAAAATTCATTGCTTCTAGCAGAGAATATATGATGGCGCTGATGTAAGAGAAGCTACTGGTTTACTTATTGTTATAACCAAGCACAAGTTTCGATTTTGCGTAGTTTACACGTGAAAAATATTTAAAACGTTGGAACCAGCTGATAAACAATTACAGACACGTGAAACTAGTCTTAATGATTCCTCGAAAATAATAGAAGCTGTAGCAGATTCTATTAAAAATATGCGAAATGACGAAAATTATAAAGAAATCAGTCATTTTAGTACTTGGAGATTTTGACATCGCAAATGAATCGGAAACGGAACAGCAGGTTAAAAGACGAAAAATACCCAGTTCATCTCTTAGAGATTTTGTCGCAATGGAAACAGTTGGAACCAACCAATATAATGATTGAAACAAATTTTCTTTGAGACTATTGTCGTAATCTTAACTTAAATTGACTTGGCGATTCAGTGAAAATAAAACTTTGTTAAAAGCCATTGCAGCTGCAGAAGATTTGGACAATATTCCCTACTTGTCTTCCTCGGGAATTGTATTGCCCTCTAAAGCAGAATTGACAGCGGTTAAATCTTATTTGGCGAAGTTTGAAAACTGCAACATTTTTCAAAAAATTTTTGACTAAAAAGTTGCATTTGAAGATACACACAAATTATTAGCAACTTCGCGTATGTTCGGATACAGCACCGGACATTTTCTGTCCTTTGCCGAATAGATCGTGTACAACGATTATCAATGACACACCAGCGATTAGCAAACTTGGTTTTCCTTGCGTTTGAAAAAAATACAACCAAGAATATCGATTTACAAAAATTTTTGCGGAAATTCAATGAGATTAAAAGTAGACGAGTGCAATTGTTTTGATTTACGTAATATATTTAAAAATGTGATATATTTTTTCAAAAATACTGGCACTTGATATTATAATTTGAAATAGAAGTTAACCAATTAAAGTCACCGTGCCTAAGTGAGATACAATTTCTCATAGGTTTGTCACATTTAATGTAAATACAGTATTTCATTGGAGATTTACATAAAGTAATTAAAATATTATTATTTTAATTATACTTAATTTATTTATAGAAATTAAGCTATTATCTGTTATCTAAAAAAAAGACTTAAATATCACTATCACATTTAGCTTCTTTTTTTTTTGTCACATTTACAGTAATCGAAACGTAAATGAGATGACCAAAGTACTTAAAAGTGACCATACCAAAGCATAGTTTATGAATACTGTAGTTTTTCACATAAATTTATTATTTTTTTTCTATATTGCGTAAAGTTGCCTTTAGTATTGTACAATAGTGCAAATTTGAAATGTTTATTATGTTATTTAATTTTGAGAGTTCGAAAAATTAAAAGTAATTATTTTATGATATAATCAATATTAAAGGTAAATTTACCATTCACATACGTTTAGCCTACAATTTTCTTTCTGCTCACCTTTCACTGAAATCCTCTTTTGAAATTAAATTTTTTCCCCATGATATCCTTGGATAAATTTTTAAAGAATTTGTGTTCATAATAAGTTTTTCTTTATGAGACAGTCATTCTCTATTACAGTCATTTTTATTTCGTGTCTTCACATCTTCCACAATGAACTTTGACAACCTTAAATTTTTCCATTTAAGCTGACGAGCTTTTACTTCTTGGAAGCCGTCAGGACTTTTTGGCTTTTAAGAATTTATTGAATTATGAACTTATGCTAATATTTAATATAGAAATATAGATAAAAAAGTTATTAAAAATATATGATATATAAATGCCATCCCCACTTAAGGTGGGGTGCCCCCCTGAAAAAAGAGGGCGCCTCCAACCCCCGAATAGAAAATCTGGCTACAGGCCTGCTGAAGCCGGAGCAAGCATAGTATGAACTGTGACAAATTTCTCTTCCAAGTGTACCATCGCCCCCCTTAAGCCGGATTCATACCGGGGACGTAGCGCTGGGGGCGCTATGGACGGCTCAGCCCCCCCTGTAAAAACCTAAGCCCCCCCCCCTAGAGCAATTAACAGGCACCAGAAATACTTTTATTTAAATAAGTTTTTACAGTATCTATCCTTATATATAAAAATCAGGCCCGGACTGGCCAGGTCGGCGATCGCAATAATGGCCCCCGGCCCCAAGGCAGCACCGGTGAGGCATTCAAAAGTGGATATACAACTTCATAATAAGAGTAATTTGATTATTTATTTTCCAGCAATCTTACTCAGTGACGCAGCGGAGGATCCCAGAAACCCCGCGACGCAAGGGGCCCCCGATAAGTCAGGGCCCCCCAAATCTCTAAAATAGTTAAATGTGATTTAGTGTAGCTTTCTATCGCTCTAAACAGTTTTAGAATCGGCTTAGCAGTTACAGAGATACCCGTAGAGCGTAACTTAATTTTTTATATGACTAGGGGCCAAGGCCCCTAGACTCGATACGCTCGCTTTTCGTATGAGGCATTCTGCCCCTAATAAGGCTTACTTCTAAAAAAGGCATAATTTAAACAAAAAACCCCCAAAAGTTGGATCAGATAGAATGTTACCGAACTACATATTGCTTGGTTCTTGCATGTTCCTTGGAAGATAAAAATTTAAACTTCGCACTATTTTTAATTATGTGAAACCCATGGAACACCTTGCGTATTAGCCAATTATGGCGATTTTTCATAATTTGGCGACTTGCGTATATGTATAGTTAATAATTAGCTCTAAGGAAACAGTGCTTCATATATTTTCTTTGATAAAAATTACGGAATAGCCAAAATAGCTTGCCACCTATGGCGACTTTTCATTATTTGGTAATTTACACATGTTCACAATCTATAATTAATGCTCATGTAAGGTTCCCTGAAAACCATTATCCATATTTTCGTATACATAATCCTTTGCAGATTGGAGTATTTAGCACCACGAATTATATCATCTCGCCGCGCTGGTAAATATCCAAAATGTACTATAACTGCTATAATGACATAGTTAACGCCACCAAATATTTCTACTGGTAGCAAATAGTCCAGCTGGACAGAACCGGCTTTAAAATAATCTGCATTTTAATTATTTTTCATTTTCAAGATACTGGTTTCTAACATTTTGGAACTCGCTCTTCAGATTCACCCTGCTTGGAACTATACCATTTTGCTAGATCGTACCTAAAGCCAAGATGGCGCTTTTAAAATCAGTTACAATTAGTTATTCTGTTTTGGAAAAAGAATTATCGCTCATTCTAAACTCCTGTTGTCTAAGCGAACGTACTATTTGAAAATTGTCAACTTTGTGCAAGACACTTTGAGTTATTTATTTCATATACTTTTTAATTTGGCGTAAAATGGGTGTCATTCTACTTCATGTTTGTCAATTTCACGCGATTCTACATACTTGGAAATGCTTTTTGCAAAATAATGAATGATTTTATGCCAAACCTGGCAACCACTATGTTTATTTTTTCAGTTTTTTATTAATATCTTCTAAAATTCGATTTTCGAAATTTAAGTCAGCTTATCAGGTTCCTCGGAATTTTTCGAATCCGCTAACACCTTTGTCGGAACTCAAACCCCCACGGTTTAGGAGGCGATAGTCGAACAAGCTCTTGACAGCGGATGCAGCGTCAGCGGCCGTTGCTTTTTTTTTTTTTAGAATAGAGAGACTAGGGGCCAAGGCCCATGGACTCGCTACGCTCGCTGTCCGTATCATGCATTCGGCCCCTAATAAGCGTATTCGTAAAAAAAGCATAATTTCAAAAGAAAAAACTTAAGATTGGATCAGATAGAAAGTTACCGAGCTACACATCGCTTGGTTATGCATGTTCTCTGGAACATAAAAATTTAAACTTCTCACTATTTTTAATTATGTAAAAGCTTTGGAAAACCTTGCGTATTTGCCACCCATGGCAATTTTTCATAATTGGCGACTTACGTACATGTATAGTTAGCAATTAGTTCGAAGAAAACAGTACTATATGTTTTCCTTGATAAAAACTACGGAACAGCTACAATAGCTTGCCACCCATGGCGACTTTCATTATTTGGCGATTTACACAAACTCATGACCAATAATTACTGCTCATGTAAGGTTACAGTGTAAATCGTCATGCATGTATTCATATACATAATTCTTTGCAGATTGGCGTATTTAGCAGCACGAAATATATCATCTCGCCGCGCTGACAAATATCCAAGCTGTACTGTAACTGCTATAATGGCATGGTCAACGGCGCCAAACATTTTTACTGTAGCAAATAAGCGGAACCTAACCGGTTTTACTATAATCTGTCATTTTAATTATTTTTCATTTTCAAGATACTGGGTGCTAACATTTTGAAAAACGCGTTTTAGAGTTACCCTGCTTGGAGAGATAGTCTTTTGCCAGATCGTACCCGTACCTGATGCCAAAAGGGCGCTTTTTAAATCAGCTAAAATTAGTTATTCTGTTTTGGAAAAACGAATAATCGGTAATTCTAAACTCCTGTTATCTAAGGGAACTTTGTGTAACACACTTTGACTTATTCATGTCACAAACTTTTAAATTTGGCATACAATTGGTGTCATTCTACTTCATGTTTGTCAGTTTCACGTGATTCTACACACTTGGAATTGCTTTGCTGCAAAGGCATGAATGATTTTATGCTGGAAATGATTTTATGCGAATGATTTTATGCGAAAATTGCCTAGCCTCGCAACCATTATGCTTATTTTTTTAGTTTTTACTTCCTTGTACGTAGTATAAGGAAGTAATGTGATCCCGAAAAATTTTGGGGGCCAAATTTCGACAAAAAAACCGATTTTGACTACCTCTAAATTTAATTTTAAGAATTTTTTCGATGCATCTCATCGTAGGCTAGCATGCACGATCATATTAACGCGTCTGCAACTCATTTTGACCAGCGGCGAGTCTATTGTGGTCAGTTTTTCCATGCCGTCTGTACGTACGTACGTACGTATGTATGTAACTCGCATATCTCAAAAACTATTGGTCGTAGAATGTTGAGATTTGATATTTAGGATTGTTCTATGATCTAGTTGTGCACCTCCCCTTTTGGTCGCAATCGAATGTATAGTTTATGTACAGGACCGCCCAAAAGATTCGAAATACATTACGCTCTATGGGCCGAAATTCATTAAACTCGCCTAACTCAAAAACTATTAGGCGTAGAATGTCGAAACTTCATATTTTGGATAGTTGTAACATCTTGTTGTGCACCTCTCCTTTTGGTTCCATTCGATTTGATAGTTTATCTACAGCACCGCCCAAAACATTCGAAATACATTACGCTCAATGGGCCGAAATTCATTAAACTCGCATATCTCAAAAACTATGAGGCGTAGAATGTTGAAGCTTTATATTTAGGATTGTTGTAACATCTAGTTGTGCACCTCCCCTTTCGGTTCCATTCGACTGGATAGTTTATCTACAGAACCGCCTAAAAGATTCGAAATACATTACGCTCTATGGGCCGAAATTCATCAAAGCGTTTTTTAGAGGTATTGGGCTATTTCAAACGGCTCAGGAGTCATATATGCTGTAAAGAGTTAGAAAATGAATTTCTCCATTAAAAAAAGTGTCTTTATCATTTACAGTTCTGCTACAGTAACACTCAAAAGATTTCCAATACATTACGGTCAATGGCAATTTTAGGGGCATTCATCCATTTCAAGCACAATACCGTCCTACCACATAAGTTAGGTAATGGTCCAACCACGGTCACATGCCTCCCTCAAGAACTATGCCAAAAGTCGCCAAGCTTGGCGACTTTTGGTGTACGTGTGTGCATATTTAACTCTCAAATCTCAAAAACTATTATGAAATTTCATATATAAGATTGTTGTAACATCTAGTTGTGCATCTCGATTTTTGGTTCCAATCTACTGGAGTTTCTTTACAGGACCACCGAAAAGAATTTCAGTACTTTAATGTCTATGGAAATCTTCAATATAATACAATTGTAGTCAGTCATTGTTTGGTACATGCTCAAAATCTCGCCGTCTGTCCTCGACCTTGGCGAGTTTTGCCGAAATGTCGCCAAATTTGGCGATAGTCAGTCATTTGGTCCATGCCCAAAGTATCGCCATTTGTCATCGTTCTTGGCGAGTTTTGGCGAAATATCGCCAAATTTGGCGATAATCTGTCATTGTTGGTCCATGCTTAAAATCTCGCCAAATGTCGTCGACATTGACGAGTTTCGCCGAAATATCGCCAAATTTGGCGCCAAAAATTATTTCGTATTTTGTATAACTCTAAAACTTTAACCCGCAGAATTTTGAACTTTTGTATTTAGAACTATATTATAATATCTAACTGTTTTCAATATCTTTTTTGACAGCAATCGACTAGGAATTTATTTACAGGGTGAGCCAAATGAATTTAAATACATTAAGGTGTATGGATGCATTCAATTCATTGAAAGTCAGTGGTCAATGACTACTTTAGCTATCCCCAAAATCTCGCAAACTATCTCAAGTTTGTCGGCTTTTGGTGAAATATCGCCAAATAAAGTGTCAGAAGGAAATCTTTCAAATTGAACTCAACTTGGCGATATCGAAATATTTGGCTAGAAATCGCTATACCTTACTATTATTGATATTTTATCTCTTTCAAACAAATAAGTTTAGAGGAAGTGCGTAAAAAACATTTTTGAATTAATAGACGTGCAAGGAAGTCATGTGTTGGACACATCAGATTTTTTATTAATATCTTCTAAAATAATTCAAATTTCGAAATTTAAGTCAACTTATTGGCTTGCCCAGAATTTCCCAAATTCGTGGGCACCTTCGTCGAAACTCAAAGCCTCACGGTTTCGAAGGAAATATCAGAACAAGCTTGCGGCAGCGGCCGTTACTTTTTTTTAGAATAGAGGGAAATAAAATGTAGTCCACAATACTCAGGAATAGTGAAGCTTTCTGTTAGTGAAAACATCTTTAGAATTGGTTCAGTAGTCATAGAGAAATCCTTACCGCGTAACGTATTAGAATTATTTTGATTGTCCATGTAAAAGAACTATTTATGCTATATGCATTAAAGGTAGCCTTTAATACCCAGGAATAACGTAATTTTCTATGACTGAGACAATTTTCAAAATCGGCTTAATAGTTATAGAGGTGCACATAGAGCGTAACGTAATTTTTATGAGTGTCCCTGTAAAAGAATTAAAGTATGCTATATACAAGAAAGGTAGCCTACAATACTCAGGAATAGTGCCGCTTTCCGTCCGTGAAAAGTTTTAGAATCGGTTCATTAGTTCCAGAGATCGTAATGTAAATCGAATGAGTATCCCTGTAAAAGACCTATTTGTGATATATGCATGACAGGTAGCCCATATAATACTCAGGAATAGTATAGCTTTCTATCAGTAAAAAAATAGCTTAGAATCAGTTACAGACGTCAAAGAAATACCCATGCAGCTTAATGCATTAGAATTAATTTGAGTGTCCCAGTAAAAGAACTATTTAAACTTTTATTTTATTTTTAAGAAATTCATGAAAGGTAGCAAATTGTTGCAGAAAACTCTGTTTAATTTCTGAGTCTGCCTTTCTAAAGTCCAGTAGGAGTAGAAAGTTCTAGTAAAGAGTCCACTTGTTAGGATGAAACATGAACATTATTGCTTCTAGCTGTACAAAATTCAAAGGCACTAACGGCCAGTAGCTTACTCTAACAGTCCGCTCAGTACCGAAGCTTTCACAGATGTTGTAATTCACACCCAATAAAATACTTCCACAAGTAAAATATTCAGTGGAATCTTATGAGGGATTGCGGGAACAGTCCCTCAAGACTAAGCAATGAGGAATTTACACAGCGCTTAAGAACGCGCTTTTAACCCATTTGTGCCTGAATTCGGCTTTCTTCGAATTTTTGTTAAAACTGTAGAACCTCTATTTTCCGAAGTAATTGGGACCGAACGTACTTCGGATAATCAAAATTTTAGGATAATAGAGAATTCATCAAAATTCATCTAGTTTAATGTGTAGTATCGTCATTGAGCTGCTATGATTATTTGAACTGTTAAGAAAAATTGACTATTTTAACTGTTAAATAAGTTAAAATAAATTTATTTCTGAAACAAAAACTTACAATGGTTTAAATGGAAGCTTCATCTGGTGTAAATTGGCCATCCAATGCCGTGCAGTTCTATCCCGAAGATTTCTTAAAAGCATGATTTGAGAGGAATCCCACTGTTCCTGTTGTTCCAACCAAAGAAAACCTTTTGAGAAACACTCAAAAGCATCATTGTTACTGATCTTATTTACTCCAGAATCATTCTTATCTTCTTTTGGAGATTTTCGGACTTCTGCTATTAATTCCTCATCATTGAGAAACTGGAAGCCTGTATCATCCACGTCACAATTCAACCAATCTGTGATTTCTCTATCCCCACAATTTTCAAAACCTTTCATTGTGCTAAAAAGGCTCGAAAACTCAGTAACACTATCTTTCACAATGTCTTGTGGCATTTTCATCTGCGCCAATTAAAAAATTCGGCAAAAGTTTTCGTCTTAGTGTCGATTGCGGCATAGATTTCCACACGTCACTGATCATATAAATGCAATCTTTGATATTGGCAGTTTACAAAAACTCAATTATTGAAATTGCACCATCTCCCATCAGAATCTCCTTCAAAAAGTAATGTTCTGGTGAGAAAAAAAAAAGTGAAGAGGAAACCCGTTTCGGTTAATCGAGGTTCGGATAATCGAGGTTCTACTGTACCAGCAATAATAGATTAACCATTTGTACCTGGATATTTTTGCGACTTTCTTCGATTTTTACTGATAACAGAAATAATAGATAAATTTCTGATGTCAACTTCTTAAACTAGGGATGATTTCTTTTAAAATCATTATGCATAAAAATCGAAATATCAACATCCTATTTGGTCATGTTAAAATATTTTGTAGAGTTGAGACTCAATACTCATGAATAAAGGCTAGGAAAAATAACGTTTTCGACTAATAGCGAAAATGCCGTCCCAAAAAAGGGACACTAGGCATAAATGGGTTAAATTTCTGTCAACTTCTTGAACAAGGCATGATTTCTTTTAACATACTTATTTATAAAAATTGAAATGGCAAAATCCCACTTAGTCATGCCAAAATATTTTGTGAATTAGGATTCAATACTCGTGAATAAGCCTCACCAGAGCACAGTAGTTATGTCGCTGTAAATGGTAGGCGGGTGAAGTGTGAAGGTCCCGGGTTTGGTTCCCATCTCGCGTCCGTCAACCTAATCTTCGGTTTTCCGCAATTTTCTCCGAAACTTAGCGTGAATACGGGTTAGGACATCTTAGAAAGACTCCCCGGAGGGCACCCTCACCCCCTTGCGTGTTCCTTCTGACGAGGATTTCTAAACGGCGTCGAGTCAAACACACAAATCCGATATACCTGTTCACAGCAATCAATACTCGTGAAAAGCAAGGAAAAATAACTTTTTCGACTGATGGTGAAAATGCCGTCCCAAAAAAGGGACACTAGGCATAAATGGGTTGGAGGACTTAACCCATTTGTGCCTGGATATTTTTGCCACTTTCTTCGATTTTTACTGATATCAGAAATAATAGATAAATTTCTGATGTCAACTTCTTGAACAAGGGATGATTTCTTTTAAAATCATTATGCATAAAAATCGAAATATCAACATTCTACTTGGTCATGTTAAAATATTTTGTAGAGTTGAGGCTCAATGCTCATAAATAAAGGCTAGGAAAAATAAATAACGTTTTCGACTAATAGCGAAAATGCCGTCCCAAAAAAGGGACGCTAGGCATAAATGGGTTAAAAACAGGCAAATTACTACTTCTGTAAGCGCTAACACAGAGTCTTATGCTCTCAACAGAACGGACGTCTATTTCTCATAGCAATCAAAAACAGACCGACTCCACCGGGGCAGCACGCTGTCGTATTTATAGGGGATCCAGAAGCTATTAGAATTTTCTCGAAGGATCCCCTTAAAGAGCTAATTTTGATTACGTCATAGGAATACAGTTGAATCATTAGACTATTACGCAATATTAATGCAGGAAAATGAAATTTATAGGCCCCATTGGAAAAATCGTGCCAAATATCCGAAATATCGTCAAGCCTGGTAACGTTTTGGCGAAATATCGCCACGTTTGACGCCAAAAATAAGTGACCCCCAAGAGTGACGTCAGCTAAGCTCTAACATCAATATTTCTCGAGATTTTAGAAAACCCTATGCTAACCAATGGGGAAACCCAAAACTCCATATCTCCCGGTCTAGGTAACCGATTTTGATGTAACAAAATACGAAATTTAATTATTTGGCGCGTAGAATACGAATTTTAAGCTAGTTTACCCCTAGAACAGCCGATTGGCCCAAAAATTCGTAAATCTATAATACTTAGGAATAGAAGACTTCTATATTATAGAAAAAAATTCTGATTCGGTTCAATAGTTACAGAGATATTCGCTTCGTCGGGATTCGATTCTTAGGTTTGTCGTTCTAAAGTCCAGTGTATGTAGAAAGTTCTAGTAAATAGTCCATTTGTCAGGATGGAACACAAATTTTATTGCTTCTAGAACTGGCCATTAGTGTCTGTGAATTTTGCACAGCTGATTTTTCAATCAACGGTGCAAAATTCACAGCCACTAATGGCCAGTACCTTGCTTCTAATAGTCCTCTCAGTACAGAAGCTTTCACAGATGCTGTATTTCTTACAAAAAATAAAACACTTCCACTGGCAAAAATTCAATGGAAACTTACAAAGGTAATCATAAACAGTCCCTCAGGACTCAGCAATGAAGAATTTACACTCTGTACTCAAAAACAAACAAAATACTGCTTCTAATAGCACAATTTACAGAGTAATGTATCGAAATTAATTAGAGTTCGAATATAACTATCTCTTGTGGCCTGCCCTGTCTCTATTTATAGGTGTCGCAGAAGCTAAGCGAAAATTCTGGTAGGAGCTATTTCTCGAAGAACCCGCATAAAGCTAGAATTTTGATAAAGTCATGAAAATGGAAATTAGTAATACTAAGCTACAGCGCAATATTAATGCAGGAAAACAAGCATTACTGGCCCCATTGGTAAAAGCGCGCCAAATGACCGAAATGTCGCCAAGCTTGGCGACTTTTTGGCGAAATGTCACAAAATTTGGCGTCAAAAATAAGTTCCCATAAGTCAAATCACCAAAGCTCTAGCATCAATATTTCTCGAGATTTCTAAAAAGCCCTATGTTAACCAATGGGCAAACCCAAAACTCCGTACGTCGCGTTCTAGTAAACCGATTTTGATAATTTTAATATCTGGAAGGCAGAACAAACCGAAAATTCTTAACAATATATATATATATATATATATATATATATATATATATATATATATATATATATATATACCGTGTAGTATTAGAGGTGCCTTCAAAGCGTAATGTAATTCTTATGAGTGTCGCTGCAAAAGAACTATGTGATATAATGGATAAAGGTAACTACCTTATAATACACGGGAATATTGTAGCTTTCTGAACATGAAAAATGTTTGAGAATCGGTTCAATATTTACCGAGATGCCATAGAGCGTAATCGAATTCTTATGAGTCTCCGTGTAAAAGAATTATTTTTGAAATATGCATAAAAGGTAGCCTATAAAATACAGGTATGGTGTAACTTTCTATTAGGTGAGAAAGTTTTAGAACTTGTATAGTACTTACAGGGATGTACATAGAACGCAATGTATTAGAATACTTTTGAGCGTACCTGTCAAAGAACTATTTATGCCAACTTATATCCATAAAAGGTGGACTGCATATTAATCCAGGGCGTAAGCTATTTTCAGTCCAAATTTTACGCAAATCCGTTCTACGGTTTTTGCGTGATTGAGTAAAAAAACACACAAAAATGCGAACTTTTACATTTATCTTATTAGTAGAATAACTTACAATAAAAAGACATAATTTTTTTTTAAATCAATGCTATAAAATACGGTATAATAATGCTTTTTAAAAATGTGGCTATAATATACTTTGGAACAATATACTATACCTTTATTAAAAATCGCTTTTAACAAAGGGGCGTAACCGTTAGA
Source organism: Cheiracanthium punctorium (assembly GCA_038373885.1). Lineage (NCBI taxonomy): Eukaryota > Metazoa > Arthropoda > Arachnida > Araneae > Cheiracanthiidae > Cheiracanthium > Cheiracanthium punctorium. The sequence goes on along the minus strand of JAWZYV010007414.1, from coordinate 67,342 downwards.
ATCAATTAAAATATGTACGGTATAACAATGCTCTATAAAAATGTGTGTCAATAATATAGGTTAAAACAGTGCACTAAACCTTAATTGAAAATGACTTTCAACAAATGGACGTTAATTGTTGGAAATAATGCAAAAATACACGGTATAACAATGCTCTTTAAAAATGTGCTTCAATAATATGCTTTGAAACTGCGGACTAAACCTTTATTTAAAATGACTTTCAACAAAGGGGCGTAATTGTTGTAAATAAGGCAAAAATACACGATATAACAAAGCTCTTTAAAAATGTGCGTCAATAATATGCTTTGAAAGAGTGTACTAAACATTTATTTAAAATGACTTTCAACAAAGGGGCGTAATTGTTGGAAATAAGTCAAAAATACAGGATATAACAATGCTCTTTAAAAATGTGTGTCAATAATATACTTTGAAACAGTGGACTAAACCTTTATTTAAAATGACTTTCAACGAAGGGAAGTAATTGTTGGTAATAATGCAAAAATACTCAGTATAACTACGCCTTTTAAAAATGTGTGTCAATAATGTACTTTGAAACAGTAGACTAAACCTTTATTTAAATAACTTTGAACAAAGGGACGTAATTGTTGGAAATAATGCAAAAATACAGGATATAATAATGCTCTTTAAAAATGTGTATCAATAACATACTTTAAAACAGTAGACAAAACATTTATTAAAAATGACTTTCAAGAAAGGAACGTTAATTGTTGGAAATAAAGCAGAAATACACGGTATAACACTGCTCTTTAAGAAATTTTGTCAATAGTATACTTTGAAACAGTGGACTAAACCTTTATTTAAAATGACTTTCAAGAAAGAGGCGTAATTGTTGAAAAAAAGGCAAAAATACAGGATATAACAATGCTCTTTAAAAATGAGTGTCAATAATATACATTGAAATAGTGGACTAAGCCTTTATTTAAAATGACTTTCAAAAAAGAGGCGTAACTGTTGGAAATAAGGCAAAAATACTCTGTATAACAATGCTCTTTAAAAATTTGTGTCAATAATATACTTTGAAATAGTGGAATGAATCTTTATTTAAAATGACTTTCAACAAAGGGACGTAATTGTTGGTAATAATGCAAAAATACAGGATATAACAATGGTCTTTAAGAAGTGTATCAATAATATACATTAAAACAGTGGACTGAACCTTTATTTAAATGACTTTCAACAAAGGGGCGTAATTATTGGAAAGTCAAAGATACACGATATAGCAATGCTCTTTAAAAATATGCGCCAATAATACAATTTGAAACAGTACACTAAACATTTATTAAAAATGGCTTTCAACAAAGGGACTTTAATTGTTGGAAATAAGGCAGAAATACACGGTATAACAATGCTCTTTAAGAAGGTGTGTCAATTATATACTTTGAAACAGTGGACTAAACTTTTATTTAAAATGACTTTCAACAAAGGAACGTAATTGTTGGAAATAAGGCAAAAATACAGGATATAACAATGGTCTTTAAGAATGTGTTTCAATAATATACTTTGAAACAGTGGACTAAACCTTTATTTAAAATGACTTTCAACAAAGGGACGTAATTGTTGGAAATGATGAAAAAATACACGGTATAAGAATGCTCTTTAAAAATGTGTGTCAATAATATACTTTGAAACAGTGGACTGAACCTTTATTTTAAATGACTTTCAACAAAGGGGCGTTCATTGTTGGAAATATTGCAGAAATACACGGTATAACAATGCTGTTTATAATGTGTGTCAATAATAGACATAGAATTAAAGTGTTATAGTAAAAATGCCTTTGAACAAAGGGACATTATCGTTAGACTTAAAGCAAAAATATCTATGCTTTTTAAAAATCCGTCAATAATATATTTCTAAATAATGGGCTAAATTTTTAAAGAATAAAATTAAACAAATGGAAGTTATTGTTTCAAATATATGTAAAAGTATAGGTTTAAGTGCTTATACACTGGATTAACTTACAGAAAACTTTTCATGTATTAGCATAAATAGTTCTACAAGGACACTCAAAACAATTCTAATTCATTACGGTCTCTGTAACCACCGAACTCAATCTGAAATTTTTTTTCACTGATAGAGAGCTATGCTACTCCTGAGTAATATGAGTACCTTTTATACATATTGTTACGAATTTTCGGGCAACCCGCTGTTCTGGGGCTTAAAATAGTTTAATATTAGTATTTTACGCGTCCAATAGTTAAATTTTGCTTTTTGCTGCATCAAAATCGATCAACTAGAACGAGAGATACAGAGGTTTCGGTTTCCCCATTGTTTTTCTATGGGTTTCTAGAAATCTCGAGAAATATGGGTCCTAGGGCTTCGATCTCTTCTTTTTGGGGAACTTATTTTTGGCGCCAAAAGTCGCCAAGCTTGGCGACGTTTTGGTTATTTGGCGCGATTTTCCCAATGGGGTCTGAAAGTTGGTTTTTCCGCATTAAAAACGCATAATAACCTATTTCTCTTCTATGACGTAATCAACATTCCCGCTTTATGTGGAATCCTCGAGAAATAGACTTTTCTCGAAGATTCTTGTACTGCGTCGGGTATAAATATAAGCGTGTTTCTGAAGCCCAGTTAAGTGTTGATCAAGCTTTGAGAGAGTGAGTACGCTTGCTTTGCTCTGTGATAGAAGCGGTGTTTCGCGCTGTTTATGAAGCTTTGAATTTAAGTGCTGTGTGTAAATTCTTGGTTGATGAGTCTCGAGAGACTGTTAGTGTTATCTCTCGTATATTTTCACTGAATTTTTGCCAGTGAAAGTGTTTTATTTTGTGTGAGAAATACAGCATTTGTGAGAGCTTCTGATCTAAGCGGACTGTTAAAAGCACGTTACTGTTTAATTGTGCTTGTGAATTTTGTACAGCTGATTGTTCAACGAAGTTCTAGAAGTAATAAAGTTGTGTTCCATCCTGACCAGTGGACTTTTTACTAGAACTTTCTACACCAACTAGAGTTTAGAACGACGTACCCCGGAAACAAGCAGAGTATTTCGGCAACATATATAACATATTTTACATGGGCTCTCATAAGAAATACATAAAATTGGCATAATTGTAACCATTGACCAGATTCTAAAAATATTTCTCAGGTAGAAAGCTGCACTATTCCTGATTATCATAAGCTAAAGTTCATGCATATCTATACAAATAAAATTAGACTTTTGTCTGTACATTTCTTAGACTTCAAAAATTTTGCGATTTCTATCCGTTTCAAGCACCCGGGAATCCGATGCGACCCTCAAAAATAAGTTTGTCTGTCTGTCATTCTGTCGTTCTGCCATTCTGTCATTCTGTCCGTGACGCTTTTTTTGTTTAAGCATCACGTAAAAACGACTGAAGCTAATGATATGAAATTGTGTGTCATGATAGGTGGCCACTCAACTTAAAACATGACGTCGAATTAAAAAAAAATCTTGATTACATTTTGAGATTTTGCGAAAATCCTTTCAAACTGCGTAAATTTGTGTTCAAGCATCACGTAAAAACGACTGAAGCGAATGATATGAAATTGGGTGTCATGAGAGGTGCTTACTCAACTTAAAACTTAGGCGTCCAATTTTTAAAAAATCTTGATTGGATTTTGAGATTTTGCGAAAATCCTTTCAAACTGCGTAAATTTGTGTTCAAGCATCACGTAAAATCGACTGAAGCGAATGATATGAAATTGGGTGTCATGATAGGTGCTCACTCAACTTAAAACATAGCCGTCGAATTTTAAAAAAAAAATCTTGATTAGATTTTGAGATTTTTCGAAAATCATTTCAAACTGCGTAAATTTGTGTTCACACATCACGTAATAACTGCAAAGGTGAAAAAATTATATTTGGTGAAATGATAGGTAGTCACTCACCTTAAACTATAAGCATCTAATTTTTAAAAAATCGATCAGATTTCGAGATTTTGCGAAAATCGTTTAAAACTGAGTGAATCTTTATTCCTGCATTACGTAATAACGACTAAAGCGAATGATATGAAATTTGGTCACACGATAGATGGTATCTCAACATAAACTATAGGTGTCCAATTTTTTAAACATTTTTATTAGATTTTGAGATTTTGTGAAAATTCTCTCAAAATACGTTTATATTTCTTCAAGCATCACGTAATAACGACTAATACGAAATTTCGTGATATGATAGGTAGTTGCTAATCTTAATTTATAGGCGTTGAATTTTTAAAATATTTTGATTACATTTTGAGATTTTGCGAAAATCGTTTTAAAATGCTGAAATTTTGTTCCAGCATCACGAAATAAAGACTGCAGGGAATGAAACGAAATTGGGTGACAGAATAGGTTGTCACTCAACTTAAATTCTAGGCTTCCAATTTTTCAAAAATGTTGATTAGATTTTGAGATTTTGCGAAAATTATTTCAATATGCGTAAATATTCGTTCGCGCATCACATAATTACGACTAAAGCGAATGAAATGATATTACTTAGTTACTCTCTAACCTGTAATATTTTAACAATACAATACATAAAAATTATAACTTCGCTTTCTTCACTTTGGCAACATACTACATCCATTCTGTGTAGTGCTACAATGCTGACAATGACGAAAGTTCTTGCTTTTTGGAAATTTGCATTCACTAACCCGTCAAGGACGGATACTTCAGCTAGCATAAATATTTCTTTTACAGGAATTGTCAAAATAAGTTAAATGCAATACCCTCTATGGGTATCTCTCTAACTACTGAACCGATTCACAAACTTTTCTCACCAATAAAAAGCTACACTACTCCTGAAAATTGTACACTGCCTTTCATGCAGGTATATGCAGATATTTATATACTTAATTTTTTTTCAGAGACACTCATAAGAATTATATTACGCTTTGTAGCCATCTGTGTAACTACAGAACTGAGTCTTAAACTTTTTTTACTAATAGAAAGATACAATATTCTTGATTTATAGGCTGCATTCAATGTATGCAGCGTAAATAATTCTTTTACAGGGACACTCAAAATAATTATTATACATTTACACTCTATGGTTATCTCTCTAACTACTGAACCAATTCTAAAACTTTTCTCACCTATAGAAAGCCACTGAGTATTTTAGACTGCTTTTTTATGAATATATCGCAAATAATTCTTTTAGAAGGACAGGCAAGTATTGCATTATGCTCTATGGGTATCTCTGTAACTAGAGAACCGAATCGAAAACTTTTTTCGATAATATAAAGCTTCTATTTCGTAGTATTAAAGGCTAAGTTTCATGGATATAGTTTAGATAGTTCTTTTACAGGGACACATAAAATAATTGTAATACATTAAGCTGTGTGGTATTTCTTTAACTTCTGAACCGATTCTAGAATTTTTTTCACTGATAGAAAGCTACACTAGTTCGGAGTATTATGGCTACCTTTCATGCATAAACACAAATAGGTCTTTTACAGGGATACTCATTCGATTTACATTACGATCTCTGGAATTAATGAACCGATTCTACATTTTTTTACTTCCGTGTACGGAGTATAAGGAAGTAATGGGATCCCGAATAATTTCGGGGGCAAAATTCCGACGAAAAAAACGATTTTGACTACCGCTTAATTTAAGAATTTTTTCGATGCATCTCATCGTAAGCTAGCATGCAGGATCATATAAATGCGTCTGCAACCCATTTTGACTAACGGTGAGTCTACTTTGACGAGTTTTTCTATGCCATCTGTACGCACGTCTGCATGTAACTCGCACATCCCAAAAACTATTGGTCGTAGAATGAAGAAATTTTGTATTTAGGATTGTTGTAATATCTAGTTGTACAGTACACCTCCCCTTTTGGTCCCATTCAACTGGATAGTTTATCTACAGGGCCGCCAAAAATATTTTAAATACATTACGCTGTATGGGCAGATATGAATTAAAGTGCATTTTAGAGGTACTAGGCTACTTCAAACGACTCAGAAGTGATATATGCTGTTAAGAGTTACAGAATGAATTTCTCCATCGAAAAAAAGTGTCTTTATCATTTATAGTTCTGCTACAGGAACACTCAAAAGATTTCCAATACATTACAGTCAATGGCAATTTTAAGGACCTTTTCATCCATTTTAAGCACGATACGATATGTCTACGTGTGTATATATGAAAGCCCCCCTTGGAAAATTTGGAGCCCCTTCTATAAAAGCGGAATAGCTACGGCCCTGAACTACTTGATTTTTAAACTGTATAAATGATTAAAAGAATAACACCATGAATAAACTGTTCTCAGAAATGGTTGAGCACAACAGCTTGAAAAGGTTTTATAAACAAAAGTAACATATGATCTCGCACATGGTGATCGAGATTTCCAGAATCTGTGATCAAGAATTCCAGAAGGCACTCACTTTTTAAAAAAAGAGAGAAAGAAAAGAGAAATTCAAAAAATTAAGAACTCCCGCGGTCCCGAAACGAGGTTCCCCGCTTTTTCTTCAACTCCGAATGTACAACCGAACTCCGAACTAATACTCCCAATTGTACCATACCCCAAAAGAAGACCTGTAAAAATACAGCAAAGGCCCCTAGACTCGCTACGTTCGCTTATCATACGGGGCATTCGGCCCTAATAAAGCTTACTAAAAAGGCATAATCTTCACAGTCAAAACTCGACGATTGGATCAGATAGAAAGCTAACGAGCTACACATTGCTTGTTTCTTGCATGTTCCTTGTAACATAAAAATTTAAACTTTACAATACTTTTAAATATGTAAAACCGAAGGAACACCTTGCGTGTTTGCCACCCATGGCGGTTTTTCGTAATTTGGAGACTTACGTATGCGTATAGTTAATCATCACTTCTATTTGAGTTTCCAAATGAAACAGTACTTCGTTGTGTTTTCTTTGCTAAAAACTAAGGAACAGCTAGGATATCTTCCCACCAATGGCGGCTTTTACTTTGCGATTCTGCGCATAATCGGTAATCATTTCATCTCATCAGTAAGATTGCCATTAAACAGTTCTCCATATATTCTTTGCATAATCTTTGAAGAATTACTTCTAGGTACTTAACACCTCGAAATAGGCATGTCTATAGTTATATTACGCATGTCTATAGTTAATCATCATTTCAAATTAAGTTTGTAAAAAAACAGTGCTTTGTAAGTTTTCTTCACCAAAAACTACGGAACAGCTAAGATATCTTTCCACCAATGGTGACTTTTCATTATTTGCAGTTAACACACGCACATAATCGATAATCATTTCATCTCATCAGTAAGATTGCCATTAAACAGTTCTCCATATATTCTTTGCATAATCTTTGAAGAATTACTTCTAGGTACTTAACACCTCGAAATAGGCATGTCTATAGTTATATTACGCATATCTATAGTTAATCATCATTTCAAATTAAGTTTGTAAAAAAACAGTGCTTTGTATGTTTTCTTCACCAAAAACTACGGAACAGCTAAGATATCTTTCCACCAATGGTGACTTTTCATTATTTGCAGTTAACACACGCACATAATCGATAATCATTTCATCTCATCAGTAAGATTGCCATTAAACAGTTCTCCATATATTCTTTGCATAATCTTTGAAGAATTACTTCTAGGTACTTAACACCTCGAAATAGACATGTCTATAGTTATATTACGCATATCTACAGTTAATCATCATTTCAAATTAAGTTTGTAAAAAAACAGTGCTTTGTATGTTTTCTTCACCAAAAACTACGGAACAGCTAAGATAGCTTTCCACCAATGGTGACTTTTCATTATTTGCAGTTAACACACGCACATAATCGATAATCATTTCCCATGTAAGGTTGCTATGAAAACAGTTTTCCATATATTCTTATACTTTAATTTTTTGTAGATTGGCGTATTTAGCACTGCGAAATACTTCATTTCGCCGTGCTGGCAAATATCCAAGCTGTACTGGCATAACGCTTTTTCGTTATGTGACGATTTCTACCAGGAAACTCTTATCGCAAGCTGCGTTAAGGAACTTAGTTGTAAAAATGCACTTTTTAAAAAAGTGAAAAATTGGGTATGACTATTCTCTTTTTTTTCCTAGCTGGAGCATTTTGAAAAGTTTTCGTAAAAGGAAAGATACGATCTCCATTCCTGAAACAAAACAAACAAAAAAAAAGTAAGAAAATCTGAAACACTTTCCGGATTTATATACTCACTAAAGCGCAGTATATTAAAAGCGTATTAAAATGCATGCATCTTCCCTACTTTCTTCCCTTATTCCATTAAGTTGGGAAGTGTATCATTATTTATGAATATGCAGTATTTTTCTCCCTTGTTCCGTAAAACACATCTTTGCTATCTTATAATTGCCTACTAAAACTGATTTACAATTTCCGCCAAGCATATTTCAAGTATTTCACCATTTTAAGTAATATTTGGAATGTGCATTATAATCCATGAGTGTGCTGTGTTTGACTTTCTCTTGTTGATTTCGACTTCGCAACTCTCCCAACAGGGGTGATGATTAAACATATGCAGTTACCACGACGATTTTTTGTATTTATCTGGCAACCGTAATTTAGAATTAAAATGGCGGTTTGTAACAACATGTAAGTACAGCATTCTATTCTACAAAATCTGTCTACAAAGGCACGTTGACAAAAATCTGGCGTGAACGAAACAGCGCCCTAGTGCTAAAAAAAAATCTGATGTGGACACCACAAGACTTCCTTGTACGTCTATTAAATCAAAAATATTTTCGGCGCACTTCATCTAAACTTATTTTGTTTTAAATAGATAAAATACTGCAGTAATAGTAAGGTTCAGCGATTTCTAGCCCAATATTTCCGATATCGCCAAGCTGGGTTCAATTTGGAAGATTTGCTTCTGACACTTATTTTGGTGATATTTCGTCAAAAGCCCACAAGCTCGAGATATTATCGAGATTTTCGGGAGAGCCAAAGTAGTCATTGGCCACAGACTTTCATTGAATTGAATGTATCCATACACCTTAATGTATTTAAAATTATCTGGGTGACCTAACTATATGATAGGACGGTAATGTGCTTGAAATGGATGAATGTCCCTAAAACTGCCGTTGACCGTAATGTGTTGGGAATCTTCTGAGTGTTGCTGTTGCAGAACTATAAATGATAAAGACACTATTTTTCGATGGAGAAATTCATTTTATAACCCTTAACAGCATATATCACTTCTGAGTCGTTTGAAATAGCCTAATACCTCTAAAATACGCTTTAATGAATTCCTGCCCATGGAGAATAATGTATTTGAAATCTTTTGGGCGGCCCTGTAGATAAACTATCTAGCCAATTAGGACCAAAAGGGGAGATGCACAACTAAATGTCACAACAATCCTAAACATAAAGTTTCAACATTCTGCGACCAATAGTTTTTGAGATATGCGAGTTACGTACGTACAGACGGCATGGAAAAACTGGTCAAAGACTCGCGGTCGGTACATGCATTTATATGAATGTGCATGCTATACACAAAAGTAAATTATATCTCATATAAGAATATGACATCTTGTATCTTATATAAGAATAACAAACATTTTTAAAACCCATCTACAGCATTTTTTATAACTTTTGTTTCTACATTCAAGAACAGATGCGTAATAAAACATTTTCTCTTGTGGATTATACATTTTTCATCTATATTTAACATCAAACAAAGGTGAAATATTAAAGCTAGTGTGTTTCAATAAAGCCTTTGCTTTTTAACTGGATAGTTTTAATGTGATCTACAAATAAATATATTTATTTTAAAAGAAATCTATGTGTTTAAGACTACACAAAAATATTTAAGTATGTAAATCAAAATATATATGTATATATATTTTTTTAACTTGCATAACATATATCTTTAGGGGGAAAATACTTAATTGATATTCAATTATTCATTATGCCTTTCTTAAATTTATTTCTGTTTTTCTGATTGATTAATTCTAATGATGGATTGATTCCAATCAATCAACTATTTACTCAATAAATGCATAAGTGAAAAGCTACTGCAAATAAATCAGTCAAGCAGCTTGTAATAGTAAAGGTTTTTTCATTCTGACACTCTTTTTAGGGAGATGATACATGCACGCGAAAATAGAAATCTGAAATGAAAGATTATTCGCTTCAGAAAACAAATCATTGAAAAAAAGCATGATGTGCTTCATAAAAAAATTTTTCTTCCGTGATCAGTCAATGTTACTTTGATCCTTATTAAAAACACGCAAATATCTCTTAAATCATATTTCTGTAGTAACGTTAGATAAATACAGAGCCATTTCAAAGCAAATAGTCCTCAGAGAAAATAACCAACTGATTATATCCATAGCATTAACAATGTGTTATTATATCTGGAAAGAAAATGAATATCATTTAGTTATTATTACTTTAGAATTAACACTTTACATATAACTGAAAGCGAGCAAAGCAGTAAATAAAAGGGATTCTGGCACTGTAACCTAAAACCATACAAAATCGAATCAAAGTTTTATAAAAACATAACAGATTTCAAATTCCGAAATTCATCAAAAAGAGAGATTGAGTAATATAAAACTACAATCAAAGTTTCTTATTCTTCTAGAAAATGGCTCTGTCATCGACAGTACTAAATACAAGATAGTCTAGTAAGACGTTACACCATAGACTGTCTCAAGGTACTGAAGAAAGCTTTATACCTTTTAAATTGTATTTATGGACTCGATTTTTTGGATTTACGGAAAAATTTACTTTTCCTTTGTCTCGAAAATTCATAACTGTGACGGTGTTCTCATTAATTTTATTTGTAACTGCCGATTTAGTATTTATGTACTTGCAAAAAAGATTTTTGGAAAATACTAACCATACTAAACGTTTTCAGTAATTTGCTCAAGAAGCATTTTTCAATAATTTTATTAACCAAACAGATAACTTATTTAAAAGCAATTTAGGTTTTTTTAAAAAATATGTATGTCTGGGTACTTTTAATGATTTAAACTTCAAATTAGTCGTGCAATTTGAAGCTTCTGTAAACACGAAATTAATATTCTAACACTGTAATATCATATCCCTCAAAAAATTCTTCTAGTTGTTAATATACAAAATTAAGTTGAACTGAACAAGAATATATTGACTCATTATAAACTAAAGAAAGAAAAATCGCTCTTAAGTGTCTTAAATTACTAATTTTATTTTTAAGAGCCAGGATTTTTTTTTTTTAAGTAAAACTTCTTTAGTGGCGACTAGGGAGTAACTCAGATTTTTTTCTGATGGAAGTAACGCTCAGTAAAGGAAGTGACGTGCGCGCTCCGAAAAAGAAGAACCATTGCAAGAAAAACCTTTTCGACCTGCTTTCGCCGTTCCCGGAATTCATCGTGTAAAAATACGTGGAAAGAGTTAGAGAAAACAGTCAAGAGCCGTATCTTAGAGACATCAATCTTTATTTATATATCAATAAGCGTTTTGAAGGTACATCCAACATAATATTTTACATGTAATCCCAACCTCACAGGTGGTTCTCGATAATCCGTACTTTTAGATGAATAATATACAATACATGGTTTTGGAAAATCACAAAGAAATGGAACCTGCCTGCAATCGAATTGGAACAGTCAGGAACTGATTTACGGCGGGGTATTCGAGGCACGTGCCCTGGGTCCCCGATTTTTAGGGGCCCCCCAAAACTTTCTTTTATGTAATCATAATAGCTACTAAAATTATCTCTCAAGAGCAAAATTTCTGATTACTTCAATTCACCACAAATATTCAGAATTTTTAATTTAATGTGACTTGTAACGCTAAAAATTATGCATTCGATTCGACATTCGATAAATTCGATATTCGAATTACAATATTCGATATTCGTTCGGACACCTCAGCATGCTCCTCCTTTTATCTTTTCAAAGGTGAGTGACGGCTGTAAATACCCATAAAAACATTTCAAAATCGAAAATTTCATTAGAGTGGTATCTGTCGTGACATTTTACTGATTTGTAAATGTTTACGTATGGTTAACTTAGGAATGATAATTGGTTTTAACTTAATTTAATTAAGTAATATTCTGCGGAAAATTGTTGTGCAGGCCCAAAAGCATCTGTGCCCTGAGCCCCCAAGTGTGTAGAATGGTCCCTGGAACATTAGATGGAAACGTCAGTTTAAGAACACTTTTCCTGGATTCTAACCCAACTTCCAGACAGAACAAGGGGATGGAACAGCACAATTAAAGGGACAGTGGCTGCAAACTAGCCTAAACAGCAGAGGGAAATTTTCGTTTAAGAATACGGTTGGAGGATCATACTTGGATCCCACGAAGGTAATTAGTTGGATAACGCCGTAGTTGCAAACAGATGGCGCTCGCACACTGGGTAACTGCCCATCTTCTGCTTCTGCGCATCTCAGGCTGTTTATATTTCCATCAAGGCGAAGTAAATGGAGATCGTTGAATTAGCAGAACTTCAAAAAATTAAATACATAAATTTAAGAACGTGATATATAGTAATTACTGGCTTCAGATGTGTTTTAATTACATAATTGTCTTAGAATACTATTTCGTAATGATTATAGGCAATAGTTTCGAAGCGAAGTTATAGTATTTTTTGTCAAATGCCAGTTACATTGGCCGTTAGGCCATTGAACTCCTAAATATTATGTATGTCATGTCTGTTATTATTTTGCCCAAAAGCTGTATTTTAAGAAATGTTAGTAAATTTAGAAGAATGTAGTTTGTGTGAACGCAATATTTATAATGATATATATAGTGTAATGATATATATATTTATAATGATATATATACAACGATTTAAAAGTACGGGTATGTAACACCCCAAAGAAACAAACACTGGCTGCAAACGGTTTAGTAACAAAATAAAAGAATAACAAATAGACACTCCGTGGAATCTAACCCAACCTCAAGATGGAGCAAGCAACAGTTTAACACGGGGATGGAACACCACAAAGAAACGGACCCTGGCTGCAATCAATCCCAAACAATATACAGAACCAGCAGTTTAAAAACACGGATACAGAATAATAATTGGAAACGTACCAGCAGACGAAATCAACGCTTAATACTGTGATAGAAAAACACACAAAAAAAAATTACACTACCTGCATTCGAACCAAACTAACAGAGGAAAACGTCAGTTAAAGTATAATACTAGACTACGGACATTCCCCCCATTCAAACTCACCCTCCAGGCGGAACAATGGTATAAGAAAACAGTTAAAGAATAATACTACAATATGGACACTTCCCGGATTCTAAGTAATTATCATGAATTACTGATGATTCTTACTGGAGATTTTAATGTTAATTTTCGCTCGCAAGAATCTCAGCCGTTAGTTGATTTTTTAAAAGAAAGATTTGATCTAACTATGAATACTTCTCGACTTCAATCAACAACGCGTTTCGGTACAACGATAGATGCTGTATTTTCAAGAAAATTAGAAAATTTAGAGAATAAAATTTATGTTTCACATTATAGTTACCACAAACCTATAATTTCATACTAAAAAATTATGATGACATTCAAGTACCTACTTCCAATGAATAATATGAATATAACATTAATATAATCTTCGTAAAGTACATAAATAATAAATATAATTAAATTATAATATGATATTTATTTTCAGTTAAGTTTAATCATTTCAGTGATATGTGTCGTAAACGTCAAAGTTTTACTTCAACCGCGCGTAAAGATTACACGCATACACTTTTTTTTTTTTTTAAGTCAGGCCAATCAGGAACGCTTACATAGTTGATTTTGTGGAAACTTTCAGGGTATGTTCTTCATATAAAATTATTTTGCAATACATTTAGTGTTTCAGATGATCTAGTAAAATTGTCTTTGATAAAAAAAAAATCGAAAGTTCCTTTTTGCTCCTTCATTTACAATGCCCATATTGTTCTCTTGCGTATTATTTACTTTTATCATTGGTTTAAACATGAATGTACTCTTTTAAATTATTTATATCTGTGGTCATTTAATATTTAACGATTTATAATGACTCAAGTTAAAATCAACTTTTCAAATGACATATTCTTGAATTTCAGTTAAAATAAACTTTGATAACTACATAGTAACTGCTGGTAATAAAGATGTAAATTTAAAAAAATTGTTTAAAAAAACGCACCTTTATCATTACTGTGTTTGTTGCAAAATTTTTAATTTATAAATCTGCATCAAACTATTAAATTCACGATTTTCAAGCATCTCAAATGGTTGGCTTTAAGACATAATGTCACGAATTATTCATAAGTACAGTTTTCATACAAATCCATAATTTGTCTTCAAAAGTATATCAATATTCTTTGAAATTTGCGCAGAGAATAAATTCAAATAATTTTTATTTTAATTCATAATAATTAACTATCTGGTTTACCTTTTTAAAAGAGCTCTAAATGTAAATTATTTTAAATTCAAAAGATTAAAGATATCTGACTTACAAGTGATCCCAGTTAGATAATCCCCCAAATAAATGTTCAAAATAAAGAAGGGGGTATACATTAAGTTCGGAATGGATGCAAGGCAAGTCGAAACGGAGACTTGCAGCTCTTTTGCGAGGCCAGACCGACGTTTTTATCAACAAAATACAGACATTTTGAGAGTCAAGGCAAAGTTTTGCAGCTATTTTGTGAGACGAGACAGCCCTATTTTTCGTCTCGCATTCATCTCTAAATTAACCCTTTAAATCGCAACCATTTCCCAATGCTGGAAAAAGGGCATCCGTTGCCATCACTCGATTTAACTACCAGAAACATGGCGGTCGATGGAATTGTTCATCACATACAACAGATCTAGAGACCCTTTTTTGACACAGCTGGCTGTGCGCACGCGATGAACGATTTCATCGACTGCCATGTTGCTGGTAGTTAAATCGAGCAACGGTAACGGCTGCCCCCTTTTTTTCAGCTTTGGGCAGCCTATCCAGTTGTTCTTCTATATCAATGTATTTCCATCGTATTTTCCAGTTTTCATCAGATGCCAGTGCTTTTAATAATCCTCACAATTTTACTAAATAATCGACATTTTTACGGGAAATGATGTGCTAAAAAGTAAAGAATTCTCTTTTAACTATGTCACCCTCAAGTATTTTTATAGAAATCATAACTACGTAGCTGGCTGTGCCGGCACAGCCAGCTGTCGTCAAAAAAGGGTTTCTAGATCTGCGGCACGCGATGAACGTTTCGATCGTCCGCCACCTTGCTGGTAGTTAAGTCGAGCGATGGCAACGGCTGCCCATTTTTCAGCATTGGTCAATCTATCCAGCTGTTCTCGCATTCTTCCATTTTTCAACAGATGTCAGTGCTGTTAAAAATAATCGTGACAATTTTTTTACGGGAAATGACGTGCTAAAAAGGAAAGGATTCTCGTGGAGATATGTCGTGAGCTATGTCTATTCTTCGTGACTGGCAACAGTCAAAACGTTGGAGTTTGGTGTTCCTAGAGCGGGACACTGCGCGTTCAAGGTTAAGAGGTTAAACTACAGACTTTTGGTAAAGTACAACACATTCCCTCAGTTTATTGAGCTTAGCACCTTGCGTATTTAGAAAAAAAAAATTTTTTTTTAATATTTATGATGATAATCTTCTATAAATTTCATTAATGTTACATAATTGCCGTTTATTACTGTTAAAAAAGAAAGCTAAGTAACCATTTAAATGAAGCTTGAAAGCATTACATTGGAGTGAAAATAACTTGGAAACTGTTCTATATGGATGTAGAAAAAATCAATTCAGCATCTCAAGTAAACTGAAAAATATTACTCAGTGATTATTTAAACAAAGTATTTCTCAGGATTTCAATAAAGGTTTGCTTAAAATGAAGACTGATATAGCGTAGGATCAAACAGCCTTAATTAGTTTAAAAGTTACTGTCGATTTTACAAGAATTCTTTTTATTTAAATGCTCTCTGAGACTGATTGTATAATATTACAATGTTGCTTAAGAATTGAAGGAGTACTTGCTCAGATTAACCTCTTGCGCACCACGTTCATTTAGCATTAAAGACGAGACAGCCCTATTTTAAAAATTTAATAGATTTTATTAAATTGGTACAGCCAAACAACAACATGCAATAACCAAGCAAGAATTACAATGAATGTATAACAATAAAAGAATGGCATACGTCATAGTTTTGGGTTACGAGAATTTCATGACGTATGCGCGTACGTATCGCGGTTAAGTAATTCCGGAAGCTAACAGTTTTCAGTCTTCTTTGTTGAAAGTGACGAAATAGGAATGGAGAGATCAGGCCGTTGCCACTATCAGGCCTTTTCTGAGAGGTATCAACTCCAGAAACTGGAACACAAAAATCTTCTTTAACGTAGAAAAGTAACAGAAGGTCTGCAGATGAGACATATTCAAAGTCTTTCGTAAAATGACTGATTTTAATTTCGACATTGCTTGTGCAACTAGAGTCAAAATATAAACCATCACGAACCGCTGGAATTGTACTGTCATCAAAACTAGCTGAATTGCGTTAAATATAATATCGTAGGTCTCAAACAGAACCATACATAATCCTCGGAACACCATAGGTGGAACCATTATAATATCAGTAGAAATAATTATGTAAAATTCTCATTCTGAAGGCTTTTAAGTTTTAAAAGTTGCGTAAATTTTACAAAATATCCTAGTAGCAGTTCTTTATTTGGGATTTACTCGGCTTATCTTCGGTTCCTCGGATAGTCATCGTCTTATCCTTACTGATCATCCTTAATTTTTTGCATGTTTATCGTTTCCCGATGATCGAATATTTATGCGCATATGTGATCGGTGGGTTTGTGTTTGCCGATTATAAAGCTAACCGTTAAACCTGTACATTCGGCACTTTCTTCAATGTTCCTGAACGGTTTCTGATCTTCATTCCCTCATAAATGTGCGAAGACTGCTGATTGGCTAAATATTGGACACGAAGAAGTGATTACATTAAAATTTTCTTCAAACCACACTTTTGCTGCAAATAGTGAACACGACGTGTTTAAAATTGTTCATCTGTGACCTGACCCGCCGAAATAAGAATTTTCAACTGTTGTGTATTACAGAAGATATAATTCCTCCAAATGTTGACCATTTGAGTGCCTAGCTTTTCAAGTGCAATCACTTTCATCACATTTTCCTACTTTTACAAAGGCGTATGGCGATAAATAAATTGTTCATACTAATTAACAGGAATTTTGGTAACTTTTACTGAAAAATATATTTTCAAATGGTAAAAGATTTGTACGTCACTTTGTAGCATTCGTGCGTTACTACATTTAAAAAAAAAATTCAATAGAATTTACTAATGCTCAGACGTTTCAACATTGGACAAAGAAAATAGCTACTTAGGACAGCTACTTAGTGATTTTGAGGTGAAACTATTTCGCTATAAAAATATAAATAACCAGAGCTCTTTCTATGTGATTAAGACTAATCTATTTTTAATTTCGTTTTCATATTTGTGTAAAACCAAACATTATAATATTAGATACGGAATGCATTTAGGTTGTTTAAATTGCACAATCAGCAGCACTAGAATTTCCATCCATTGATGCATTCAGATGCAGAGTGCGGTGCAGGTCACTCTTAAATGAAACAGCTTCACATTGAGAGCAAAGAGATTCCTCGGCACTTGTTATTTCATTATAAGATCCTCGAAATTCGCATTAGCTTATGAGTTCCGAACAAGTGTAACATCGATAGGTTGTAGTTGAATGCTTTTCGACAGAATAAAAATGACTGTCGATATACTGCATTTGCATCATTGCTATACAGCGTAGGCATTTGCCATTGCTAATTTTTTTTCTTCTGGCATTTACTGTAGTGACTTGCATAGGAGAGGGGAAAAGTCTGTCATACCTCAAAAAAATTCTTATTAAGATTTTACTAAGATCTGCTTTAAGACAACGTGATAATTCTGAGGAGGGAAAAAGGGGGAAATATGGTCCAGAATGTTGTTTCCCAGTATCGTGACACACATATGGACAGTCTGATTGCAAAGGGAATCAATTAGAAAATCCGTACGTACAGAATTATTTTTTAATTAAGTTTTCATTCTGTGACTGATTCTGTATTTCAACATATTTCATTTACTTATCATATATTAAAATTATGCATATTTTTACACAGAATTTTTAAAAAGCTTCGGCGATGCATCCAAAAAAAAAAAAAAAAATCTTTTGGAAACGCTGTGTTAAAGTATTACAATATCCAAAAAATATGTGATTTTCCGTAGGAGAAAAGGTACGAGTTCTCATTTGTCCAGTTCATCATAGAAAGTGTTACTGTGAATATTACCACTGTCGTGTTAAATAAATATTTGTGCTTTACAAAAGCTAAACTGAAATTACTATAAAAGTCTTCCAAAGCTTCTCTGCAAGATTTTTTCAAGCTTATTCTTAAGTCATGCATATTATTCTATGAAAAAATTAAAGAGCTTCTTTTGTAAATGTAAATTTTTAACACGTACGAATAGCACATAAAGATACTGCTCAGTCTGTTGCAGCGCTTTTATTAAAGGTTGCAATTAGTATTCCGTAAGACAGAAGAGATCCAGCCGTACATAGAATCAAACCGTTGTTTAGTGGTATTGATCCAAGAAGCTGGAAAACACCAAAGCCTTCTTTAAAATATAAAAGTAACTTAAAAGTATCCAGTTGTAACTTGTCCAATGGCATTTTTAAAATCGCTAACTTCAGTTTCAAAATCGCTTGTGTTACTGTAGAAGCAAAATAGCATATCATCGCAAATCGTGAAAATTCTACCGCCATCATAATTAAATGAATTGTTCTAAAAATGTTATCGTGGGTTTCAAATAAAACCATAAACATTTCTCGGAAAACCATGGCTAGCAGGACAACAACGTCTGTTGCCATGATTGTGTGAAATTCTTCGTTGATCAGTTCTATTAGTTGGATAATTTCACTGTAGGCTTCGTGTAACTGCTCTGCTTTGATGTTAGTGGAATTAGAGATGTTTGAAATCAGTGCCAAAATAATTTTCTTTAGAATGTAACTTGCTGTGCAGAAAAGAAGAGAAACTGCTGGGCACTGCGTTGACCATTCTACAGCAAAACAACCAACATAGATCCCGATAACTTCGGCGTTTCTCTTTTCATCTTCAAAAACTGGATTTCTGGGGAATACGTATAAAATGAAGAAAAAAGCGGCACCTATTATAAAAGCATCGTGCAGCACCAAAACTGTGAAACACTTTATCTTAAAACTCAAAGTATACTTTTTTGTTGTCTTGGCGTACATTTTGGACAA
This sequence comes from Cheiracanthium punctorium, assembly GCA_038373885.1. Taxonomy (NCBI): domain Eukaryota; kingdom Metazoa; phylum Arthropoda; class Arachnida; order Araneae; family Cheiracanthiidae; genus Cheiracanthium; species Cheiracanthium punctorium. Next base: position 48,178 of record JAWZYV010007414.1, on the reverse strand, counting down.
CCGGAGCAAAATATAATTCATCTTCTTACGTTTGTGAGAAATTAAAATTCTCAAAAAGACATTCAATAGAATAGTCACTGTAAATGCCATTAAATTTTTATTTTCTAAAATACTTATTCTGTAATTCAAAAGGTAAAGATACAGAAATGCACCAGATTCTAGAATAAATGATAAAACCAATGATAAGAGTAAATTTGTAATATTTTTCCTCTTGTAATTACATTTTCTAGTGAAGCCAATCGCATGCAACCACAAATAATAATTAGCAGGTGATATTTCATCTTTTACTCTATCTTGAAAGTATTTACTACTTCTTTTAATTCTGTTTTGAGAAATAATCGTATTTCTCCTGCGAAAATTTGTTTTTATGTTTGCCTTTTTAGGGAAATGGGCCATAGTTTTAAAACTCATTCAACTCTCAGATAAATATTTATGTGCGAGTACCCAAGAACTGCTTGTTTTACTTGTGGTTAAAAATCTCAATTCAACAATGAATGATTCATTTCAACTCTTTATTTTATGTTATGTAATGCATAATTTGTCAGCTTCTATGTAGTTCAAATCCGTAACGCATAAACAGTCAAAATATTCAAAGTTAAATTGTAATTGTTTGATTGTCAAGTAGTCTTTTCCTTTCTAGAATTTGTATTTTTGTGAAAACATTGAAGACCGCTCTCTCTTTTTTTAACTCTCTCAAGTTGATAGTTTAGTTATTCCCTTATTCCTCTCATTAATTTAATTGATTTAAAAAAAACAAATAACATGACATTTCCAAATTTCGTCAGTTCAATGTAATGAATATCCAACTTGTATTCTTCTTACTACATTTTTCAGAGTTAAAGATAATTATCTTTTTTTGTTTGTGAAAAGTCCACTATGACAAACCTGCAGGTTTTCAGAGATGAAATAAATACTCTCATTCAATATTACAAACATAACATTTTTCAATTAATATTTCTTGTACAAAAGTTTACGTACATATATCTACATATATTACGCGAAAATTTTTCGGAAAAATCCGCGAAAAATCTTCGTCACAAGCAGTATTTGAAAAAAAAGTCCTATCGTTATTTATTAAGTACCATAAAGCAGCAAATATAGTTTTTTTCAGTGTAGTACAACGTTTTATTGTGTTAAACTCATATAAATTACAGTACACTTAAAATATATTGCATTTATAGTCCCATTTCATTAAAAGTCAGTACTTTTATTATTATTCTTTATTTTCATTTACATACAAATATTATGTTTTTCTAATTAATATTCCATAAATCTTTCATAATTTAACTCATTTCAAAATTTAAAACAAAAATTAAACATTTAGAAAAATTGCACTTTCAATTTTTTTAATTTTTTGTAAACTTTTCGATCTTTTTCGAAGAATAGTTAATAAACTAATCATTCCGAAACCATAGATTTACCTGTACAAAGTTTCTTACTATAGTCGCAAAAGCAATTAATTTATTTTCAAAACAACTAACAATTAATAAAACAACATAATTTTAAAACCCATCCGACACGCGTCATGACTGATGAACTGGTAAGAAAGGGTTGCCCAAATCCTATTTTTGCGTTGACAGTTTCATTTTCATCTCCATGAATATGTATCATCGATTTAAAAAGATATTGTTGTACAAAATCACTTTTATCAGAAGAAAGACGTAGTTTATGAAGATTACTGTTTCTTGTTTAATTTCTATTTAATGAAAATGGTTCGCTTTCAAAATGATGAAATTCGACAAAACATTTTATTATTGAAATTGTGTTTTGTGCACAAACAGGAAATCCAATTTTATATAAGAGGGCGGGGAATTAATTTTTTAGATTGAAATGGACCGAAATGCAAATTCATGTAACTAAAAACGTTTCCATACTTTTAAAGTAGTTTTGCTTTTTTGTGTGTGTGTGTTGAAAATGTTTCAGGATCCATACAAATTCCATTATTACAAATTATTTCTTTTTTTTCTAACTTATTCAAAATGCTTTTAATGTGACAAAAAATTTTAAAACACTAAACTTTTAGTCCTTGACCAATCTCGATTTATATTAATGGAGGTCAGCGTGAAAACGTTTCATAGGCGAGAAAATTTCTCATAAAATGTGAGAAGATGAGTAAGACAGCCAGAATAACTTGATATAAAATGATCCACAACAAACCAATTAGAGATCTCACTCGATTCTTCAAAGAAAACGACGATACCTTCTTCAATTCGCTAAGACTGTTCTTTTTAAGAACGATGGACATCATAGGACTTTGGGATAGCTTTAAAAAAATCAACGATGTTAAAAAATCTAAAAAATTAATAACGCTTCTTCACCAAATGCGCTATGCACTTATATTAACAGTAAACATCTATATATCTGATGCACTTTTCTGAAAAAATTCTTAAGCACAAAAATCGCCATCAAAAATGAGTTAAAGCATTATCCTTTAAGACAAATGATGAAAAATTTCATGTTGTTCTTTAAATATTCCGTAACACTTATAGATTCATTATATGCAATCATGCATAGTACAGCTTGAAAATTCATTCTAAATTTTTTCAGATTCTCTAGCGCAATATGATTCTTTAAGACACTGTTTAAAAATTGAATTATTTCTTAAAAGAACATCCTTAAGAAAAATACTGACAACAGAATTTTTTTCAAAAATGTTTATTTATACGCTAATTACAAATTATGCATTACATCTCCTACCTCATTTTCATATAATATTTGTTTCCTGTTCCACAAAAGCATTATTATATATTACATAATTTTGTTTAAAAAAAAAAGATGAATACAGTCAGAATTTTCGTTGTTGTTTTGGACGGTTTTATTTCGGTTTATTGCCCTTATCATGCTCTAATGGTGTAAATTAGTGTTCCCAACCACCTTCAGTTATTTTGCAGCCGATTCCCGAAGAAATTAAATTTATTAGAAGGTTAGTGTCAGTAAATGTCACACTAACTAAGGATTGTGCTTTTGGAAAATTTTATTCAAAAAATAAAATGCATTTTTGTATATTGTGTATTATAGTTTTGGTAGAAGCCGATCAGCAAGTGTTAAAAGTTGGACAACACACTTTTATTTTAATACATTAAATGGATTTAATGCATTAAGATAAAACTACTAGTGTTGAATTATAAACATGAAATCTTGTTTAAAATAAGTATAAACAATTTATTGTTTCATTTTTTTTATTAATTTTTAAATTATATCGAAAACGGAGTGACAGTCCGTAAACATTTAACACAGAAACTTCTAGGTGGATAAAACTCAAAAGTTTTATTAAATAAATTTAAATGCAATAATTAGGAGCTACAAAGTTTTTGATGGCCGAAATAAACTTTTTGTCAGCAAGTATGTTTAAATTTTGGGTTAATAATGAAAAGCATTTTATCAATAAAGCAAAACATATAATACCAGTGACTTACCTTGAAGTACAAATGATTCAATACAGAAATCACAACTCTCACAGAATATTAGATAGGTAATTTTTAATACAATAATTTTTAATACAATTTTTAACACAATAAAACAGTTCATTTCAAACGTAATATAGCTTTTCAAAATGTAGAGTCAATGCTATATCAAATTAATTTCATATTCTAGTCCAAATGCTTCATTTAAAGCAAGGGCTGTTCTTGCCATAGACGTTTGGGAACGAATGCTATAAATATACACTGAAAAATAAATGATTCAAGAAATTTATTAGAACGTTTTATAGTTTCTTCATCAATTTTTCTTTTATAATTTATTAATTAGTTCTTTCCAAACGCAGTGTGTGAACGTTTGATTTATCTGATTGTGTAGATCTATATTTGTTCATTTATATTTTTTTAATTTATAGTTGGTTTTCAATTTCGTAAAGATAAGTACTATTTGTCAGTGAACCCATTTTTAAGTTGATTCATTACTTTGAGAAACGATTGTCAAACAGCTTTATGTTTAAAAAAATCTAATTTAGTCAATGTTCTGCCTTTATAAAAAAGTATCTGATTGTAAATCACATAATTTCAGTTGGCAGTCAGTCTTGCCACTTCCAATACCAATCGTGAATAGGCAACTAAATAATAAAAAAAATTGTTTTCTTAAACTCATACAATATATTCATACAAGTTAGCTGAATTATTAACAGGCCCAGAGGAAGTGAATTGTCTGAAAAGAAGTGTAAAAACTTCGGTACTACAATTAAGAAACGATAGTTTGACCATAAAACGAGCAAGATTTTTAATTATTCTAACGCTGCCATCCAATATTTTTTCAGTAAAAATAGCATTATTTTTTCCAATGTTAGGCACTTACCATCACACTAATTAGGACGAAAGTGGTGGTAATTTAAAAAAAGATCATTATAGAAATAAGGAAATATCTAACTGCAGAGGCGTAGCCACGGGGGGGGGGGGGGTTAGGGGGTCATAACCCTCCCATGAGGAATTTTTTGCCATACAAAATGTATATTCTTCACTCCCTTATCACGCACGCACATGTATGCATATATGTGAGTTGCAGTACTGTCTGTCTGTTTAAAGAACTCCCTCGGCGTCCTTTCCTCTAAGCTGATGGTCACCATGGAAATGGGGTTGGTACATTTTCTAGAGGGGAGAACTTTAGGGGTTGCATTTTTTTCGGGGATCATGTTGGCGAACAAATAGAAAAAAAAAACACCATGCAACTTCCTACATAATAGAAAAAAAAGCGTTATCTTTAGCTAGATGACTCATGAACAGATGCAGAAATTCGCCCCGGGTAAAAATGACCAACAGGGTGACCGGAACTTATCATTCGTCTTCTGTTTTTTTTTCGCAGTTGCACGTTTCTTTCCTCGCTAGCTTTATACTTATTTTTAATATTTTTTGTTGTTTTCTTTTGTTGAGTTTTAAAATTTGTTCTTATTAGTTTATTTATTTTAGTTTCTATAAATTTTATAACTTGGAATTATTTCTTATTATTTAAATATTTTAGTTGATTATTTCAGTCAGTTTAATTGTTTGACTGGAAACTTTCGAAAATGCCTTTTCAGTTTAAGAAAGGTGAAACTTTAAGATCTCAGGAACGTAAAATTGTGCATAATGTTGCAGAATTTTGCTATCAAGAAGCTGCAACAGAATCTTTGACAGTGCCTCTTTCACAAAGTATAAAGAGAGCTGCTCAAGCAACTGGAGTATCGGATTTTACGATCAAAAGAATTCGAAGAGAAGTTTTGAGCAATCCTGATGTTTTGAATACACCAGGAAAGAACCGCAGTAGAAAAAATCAAAGTAATCAAGTCTGCAAAATTGATGATTTTGATAAATGTGTCATACGACAAACAATTCAAGATTTTTATCTGAAGCAGAAGAAAGTGCCATCACTTCGAAAATTATTGCCTGTTCTGAAAGAAAAAATAAACTTTCCGTGGCAAAAAGACGCACTATGCAAAATTTTGCATGACATGAATTTTCGATGGAAGAAATGCACAAATAATAGGACTATATTAATTGAAAGGCCTGACATCGTGTTTTGGAGAAACAATTTCTTGCGGGAAATGAAAAAACTGAGAGAAAGTGGACGACAGATTGTGTACATTGATGAACCGTGGATTGACAGTAATCTCACTTTTAAAAAATGCTGGCAAGATGACAAAATTTCAGGAGCAGTAATTAACAACAGTTCAAAAAACAGGCTGATTGTGTTACATGCTGGGTCATCTGACGGCTTTATTCCAGGGGCCGAACTTATTTATAAGGCATCTTCTCAGAGTGGTGACTATCACGGCCAGATGAATTTCGACAATTTTGAAAAATGGCTCAAAGAAAAATTGCTACCTAATTTGCCCCCAAATAGTGTGGTTTGTATGGATAATGCTCCATACCACTCAAAGGTCGAAAATCCAACACCAACTAAATACTCAACAAAAAAAGTAATGCTGGATTGGCTAAGAAATAAAGGAATTCCATGCGATAGCAATATGAGAAAGGCGGATCTCTATTCCTTTATTGATAGCAATCGTCCCAAAAAAATTTTATACAAAATTGACACCATATTAAAGGAGAATGTAGGAAAAAACGCCGCCGGAAAAAACGCCACCGGATAAAAACGCCACCCGGAAAAAACGCCGCCGGAAAAAGGTCACCTGAAAAGATATTTGTGTAATAATTTAATTAACTACTTGAAATAAATTTATTTTGTTTTCCAGAAATGGGGGAAGGCAGATGTCTAATTCAGTAATTCAATTTGGGCATAATTCAGTAGGCCCTAAGGAGGGGGTGGGGGGAGACTTTCCTAGAAAGCTTTTGGTTTCCGTAAAAAAAAAAAAAAAAAAAAAAAAAGATTGCCTATTACTTAACAGTACAGTAAATGATGCTTTCGGGGGGGGGGGGCTATGACCCCAAAGTCGCACTCAGATACGCTAATGACAAAGAAGTGTTAAGATATCAAAGAAATAAAATCCCTATTAAACTGGGATTTTAATTAACACATAGGTGTATGTGTGTGTGTTGGGGGGGGGGAGGTAAGGGTTTATTTTTTCATGTTTTAATGGGTTTAATTTTTGGCATATCAAAGAGAGGCAAGAGAAAAAGCTTTATAAGATATAAATTTATCTTATAAAGCTTAAAAAATGATTTTTAACCTTTTGCATTATAATATAAATACTCTTTAGTAATTTCATGACAGTTTGGTAAAGGGCTGAAGTGCGTAGGTCTAGGGTTCTGGCCTACGGCGCGACTGTTTTCTCCAGTTGTAACCTGAATAAGCGTTAGAACCCCTCAAAAAGTTCTCCGCTCAAGGCATGCCTTAATTAAGCAGACAGACCTCGTGCCCCCTGCGAAACTTTCAAAAATAGTTATTAAGAGATTTCAGTTTTATAAGTTTATCAATACAAAAATATCTCATACAACCCCCCGAAAAAAAATTCTGGCTACGCTCCTTGCCCCATCGACTAGTATATAAACGACTATGTTACATCATAAAACTATTAAAAGTAGAGTACTATTAAAAGTGGCGTTTTTTCCGGTGGCGTTTTTTCCGTGTGGCGTTTTTTCGGGCGGCGTTTTTTCCGCTCACCATTAAAGGATAAAGGGCATGATGTCATCAGACTTCCTCCATATCATTGTGATCTAAACGCAATCGAATTCGTCTGGTCAACTGTTAAAAGACTCATTAAAGAGAGAAATGTCACTGGCGACTTAAGTTTGGACAATTTAAAGCTGTTGCTCAAGCAAGCATTAGAAGAAATTTCTAAGAAAGAATGGGAAGCACACTGCACTCATGTTAGAGAAAAATTAGTGGGAGAAAGACGGATTAATGGAAGAACTAGTGGATGAAATAAATTTTGAAGTCCATGAAAGCGAATCGGACTTTGATTCTGATGAAATGGAGACTTATACACCGAGACTGTCGATGAAAATTTTTTTGATGACATTACACCCTTGTAATTAAAAATGAATTACGCCAATTTGCAAAATGTAATCACGAAAGATGTCCCTTGGCCCTACAGATTAAACCTGCTGTATGAACATGCACATTGTGCACAGTGTTTTTACTAGAAGTTGTTTTGGCGAAGGGTTTCACAAAGAAATGAAATCTTTCTCTCGCTCTCTCTCTCTCTATATATATATATGTATATATATGTGTGTGTGTGTGTGTGTGTGTGTGTATAGAGAGAGAGAGAGATAGGTAATGAGATTATTCTCTATTTTACTTCAATTTTTTCTTTCCTGTCATTTTTTTTTTGGGAAGTGATGATGGGCGAATTTCATATAAAGTATTTTCGAATACTGGAAACGTGTCTTCTGATCCTTTATTTATTTATTGTGTGTGTGCGTGTATTTTTGTAAAAGAAATATACATGCTAAGTTTCCCATTCTCAATACGGAATGATATACGTAGCAATGGTACAGTACACTTTGTGGGAAAACACTGCTTATAAAACCAATGACATTTTGAGACAATTTATTAAATACAAAATTTAAGGAAAAAAGGGTTGTTAAAGACACAAAGTTTCCTAGCAGGCGAAATTTAAGTTTCGTAATTTTTATAGGAATTGATTTGTTGACTTCGACTGTTTTGATATAATAGATTAACTGAGTGCCCGTTCTTCGTACGGAAAAAAGCAAACATTTCTAATTTTCTAATGCATGTATTCGATCGGAGAAGAATTTTCTAAAATTCTCCAGTCTTCCTATATTTAGAGCTAAAAAAAAATTTTTTTTTCCTTATCGGCTGACTTTAAAAGGTGTTCTGCAACAAGAGTAAAAATGTTCCGTGACAAAGTAAAAACTTCCTTTTTATTCCATAAAAATAACCACCTATTTGTCTCTGTACAGTTTTGAAAAAGATATTATGATCTGCAATAAAATTTTAACATTCTGTATTTCACAAATGGATTTAGATAAAACAAGCCAATATAATATTCTTTAAAAACAATTCCTGCCCCGAATGAATTTGAAAATATAAATACATTTACGCTTATTTTTTTTAGTCGAAAGAAATGTAAGAAGGTTTAAGAATTTTAATTGTTTGCTCAATAACGGAAAAAAGTCCGAATACGAACTCTATTAGGAAAGAAAATTAAATGCTGATTATGGGAAGGAACAACTTAAATTCTGTTTGTTGTGCTCAAAATGTTGTCTACTAAAACACACAGAATATAAATGCATAATATATATATATATATATATATATATATATATATATATATATATATATATATATATATATATATATATGCCGCCAATTGAGGCGATACGTATGCCAATGTGACACAATCCCTAGTTTTTATCACCCCTCCGAAGAATGGACAAGAGTCCGTTTCCTGGCGAAAAACGATGCCTTAAAGCATGGTCGAGGGAGTTCTTTCCGCAGACAGACAGTAGTCTTAACCCCCCCCCCATGAAAAATTTCTGGCTACGCCTCTGTCTAACTGCAAAAAGTCCGCAATGAGCTGGTAACAATATGCAAATTTTTAAAGCTTTATAACGAAAAATTACTAAAGTAAAAAATCAAGACAGATAAGTAAACATATATTTCTTGACGAAATGTGACGAAGTTAAAAGTGTAAATATAAAGTCAATCATCAGAAATTAAGAAAAATTCATCTCTAAAACTGAATAGAGAAACCGTCTGATATAGTTAATAATGTTATTGTCTGGAACTTTTCGTGGAAAAAATATATTTTCGTACAAGAAAAATGTTAACTTAAACAATCTGGAGAGAGAAAACTACTAGTTTTATGACTGAAGAAAAAAATCTCGTGGGGCTCTTTAGAATGCCGAGTGAAACTCGGGCATTCTTATACTATAGAGCCTTCATATACTATAGAGCACTTTCCATACTCAGCCAATTACAATAATTTCAAAATAAGTAGTTATCGAGAGATGTACAAATGTCTGAGAGAGCAGTATCGAGAGATGTACATATCAGTTTAGATACTCGTAGCTTTAAGAAGGTTCTGCTGCTAGCCACATATCTAAATACTCTATGGAATGATTTAACAGGGAAAAGAAAAATATACATTGTATGAGAGTTAGCTTTTATTTAAACCCAAACCAGTAGGTTTAAACCTAACCCAAAACCAGTAGGTTTATTTCGTAACCTGAATACACTATTAAAACAAACTATTGTTGCAAAATTGTAATGCTGCTTTCCCGCATCATTGTGTGTTGAGGGAAAGTGAGTTGTACAGGCAGTGTTGCAAGTGAAATGAGTATGTGACTCCTTGACTTGGCAGCAGACTTTAAGACCATTTTGGCGACCTGGCGACAAATTTGCTGACAAAACAAAAGTTCTCAAAACTAGTGGAATTTTGGCTGCATCTCAATTAGTAAAGAAGTTACAGGAAACATCTGGAAAAATGATGTCACGTCCGTTGTGACGTCAAGTCCACATGGAAATTATAAATAAAAAGTCATTCTCACTGTCGAGTTAGTATGTGAAGGACTGATGGAGCAAGACGACTGCTATTAACGAATGAATCGTGTTATTGGTGTGATATTTTAATGATCTACTGTGGCATGTGTTAAAAGTGATGTATTTAATTTGAAATATAGTTCTTCGCGCTTTTCTTCGGATAAACTGTTATTATCGATTTTTCGAGCTTGTTGGATTATTTAACATACACCCACTACCAGAGTTTTGTAGCATAATGTTTACGTCTAAATCTAAATAAATAACGTGTTTCTTAAGCACGAATCATGCAATTTTATCTGAAAATTACATTTCAAGTTTTGAAAGTTGCAATTACTATGCCATACGTGACTAGTGCTCCAACAGAAGAAAGAAATAAGCTTTTGTCGATGGCAATTTTGTCGCAAATTACAAATCCCAGGAACCTGTTGTTCACACATTGAATTAAATGCCACTGAATTTGCCAGTTATTTATATCTGGAGGGCGCTGGAGTATCACTTCCTTTATTTCTAATCCAGTTCTTGTCACTGACGAAGCAAAATGTGTAACAAATGCAAATGCCGTAATGTGAAATAAAACGAAAAATAATTTATGCACCTTGATATACACGGATTTAGCTCCGAACATGAAAATGTACCAATCATAAAACGTCCACATAAGTATAATCATCAGCGTAAGGCATAACATGGAATGGAAAGTTACATTCAGTGACGACACAATGTTGGTTATTTCGCTGTGGACATTTAACAGATATTTACTGCCAGTGCTCGTCTGTTGAGCTCGTCGCTTTATCTCTATTAACGTACGCTGAAGAACGTAGCATACGCCGCAAAAGTAAAATGCTGTAGTTCCTGACAAATAGTTCGCATTGATGAATGCATCACGTACGTAATATAGGGTGTTGTATCTTGCCAAAGTAAACGTTTCAGTTTCCACATATAACAAGAGAGTCATTATTACAGCACTTGCATCATTCATCAGACAAACAACGGATAAAAGAATTTTGAAATTAACTCTTTTCGTAAGTGCTACAGTTGAGTACAGTTTTGCCAATTTTTCAGTAAGACTTAAAAGTTTTTTCTGATTAACTATTATCAAGTATCTTAGATACGCCTCACATATTTTATTAAAAGTACCTATGTAAAATTCTTTCATGTCTTTTTGAAAGCTGCTATATTCTGTTACAACAACGTAGATATGCGTGATAACAAATGCAACTAATATAGTGAGAGAAATTGCCTTACCTGTAATGAATTTTTGAATACAGGAATTTTTGAATTTCACATTATACCCTATAAAGTGGATTTGTAAGTAAACATTGAAAGGCATAAGGCTATTTTTTACACTTTTATAGAGCTCCTTGGACAATGGCTCGCCATCTGTTTCCTGAGATTGTAAAAACAAGCTCATGTTTTCTCTCGTATGAAGTTACTAATTAAGTTTACAACTTACTAGTAAAGTAGTAAAGCATTTATGTATGCTAGAAAGAATTATGTTTTAAATTTTTAAAACATACATTATATAATTTTTAAGAAAACTTTAAATAAAGCAAATGCTTAAGTTTCAGAAAACCGAAATAATCGTCCTTCATTACGTATTCACTGTTTGGTAATAAAATAATATTAAGTTTCCCCATAGATCACAGGTAATTAAATAAAAGTATATACAGAAAACACTAACTTTTTCCATATCTTTTATTTGTGTGATAAGCATATTTACAAAATATATGGCTTTGTTTTCTAGCAAAAAAAGCTCGTAACATTTTTGAAAAAACAATCATTAAAAAACAACATTAAACGACAAGTGTATTTTTTTAACTTACAGGCAATAGTAAAAATGCGTCAAATATAACAGATCTGACTAACGCAAATCTTCTTAATGGAAAGAATACGGTACTAAGCCGAACGTTCCACGCCCAACAATGACTCTGTTTTTCTTCATGGTTGTTTACCTCGGTGATCAATCAAAATTCTATTTAAAAAATGTCCCTTAATATCCATAATTGATTCGTTGTAATCTCCCGAAAGGCTGATGTCTTGAATCTTCTGAGCACATGCATAATTGATAAATGAAACACATAAATATTTCATTTTTCAGACGCCAGATTTTAAAATGTGCTGTCAAACGGCAAAATAGAATTATACAGGTAGGGGCGGTCCTAAGCATGCGTCTGCTGCTTTCCCACACAGGGAGCCGAAGTTCGAGGGGCGCCAAATTTAAATATTTTAATTGTAATTTATTGTCAAATAGCAGATCCCCCCCCCCGAAGTTATCTGAATGACTTCTTTCTTTTCTATTCTAATATAGCCCTCGAATCTCCGTGCTTTGGTCATTTCATTCAATGACCTCGCATCAACCAATTCACAGTTACAACCAACAGACTCACTTTTGTTGTAAGGAGCAAACTACACTTGTTGCTCATTAGTTGTAGTTTGCTCCTGGCCATTTACTACAACTAATGAGCTGCGGTTGCAAGAACTGATACCGATACTGGTGTGAGTTTTAGAAAGCAGGCTTAATGACTTGCTCAGCTACGCATTGCCAAGACAAAACTTTGCAGCTGCTTTGCAAAACGACACAAGCACACTCAGGCCTACATTCCGTTCCGCGTCCATCACTAATTTCAAACACTAGTTAGTTAGTCAGTCAGTCAGTCAGCCTCTCTCTCTCTTTCCCCTCTGTTTATACATATATACTGCTTGCCCAAAGGTAAAAGGTCGGCTTTAGCGCGCTGCCAAAAAAAATGGATGCTGCGATTTGTTTCAATGGGGAGAGGGTTCAGATGTGCAAGAAATTCTCTCTCTAGTATGTGCGGACAGGGTTGCTAATTTAGCCAATTTTTGGCTAGATTTTGGCCAACTGGCAGTACTGAAGTATTTTGTAAATAGGAAATGAAATAAATGTCCAAATGACTCAAAAAACACTACTACCGTATAGAATTATTACCCTTCGTTAGGCGCGTGGACTACGAGCGTAGACCAGGTACACACACAAGGTAAAAGTATTCGAGTAATGGCTAAATTTCCTATTTTAGGTTTGTCAACAACTGAATAGTTTTTGAAAAAAACTCAAAATTAGAAAGAAATATGAGAAAGCTATCATTGTATTAGACATCATGCATTTTTACGGAATTACATTTCAAATATGAAATTGACTTATTGCACGAATATCAACATAGGAAATTTGACTTACGCTACGATCGTGGTCCACGCGCCTAACGGAGGGTTAAGAGCCTTTGCACATCTGAATCCATCTTCCCTGTGAAACATATCGCAGCATCCATTTTTTTTTTCTTTTTTTTTTTTTGGCAGCGCGCCAAAGCCGACCTTTCATCTTTGGGTGAGCAGTATAAAAGACAGTAGATGCAGGCACACCAGTGCTTGAAGATGTAGTCTGGCCGAAACTAAATGGAATACTCTCTGGAGCACAAGAGCAGGCGCGGTTCTCAGGCTGTGGCTGTCGACGTAGATTAATCCATACTCTTCTTTTAAAATATATTTTTATTTACAGTTTTTCACACAAATTTACATGACAACAAAGGTCACGAAAAAGCTACTCTCTGGGCGATGTTCTTTTATTACTGCGGGTCACATGGTTTATAAACTAATCGCATGTCCAGAAAAAAAGGCATTTATTGGTTATTAAAATGTCCCTGTCTTATAGTCCCTGGATATTCTTGCGAAGTTCAGCGACTACGACACGATAGAACAAGGGGAAATATATCAATTGCTTTTTTATTAAATTTAGATCCTGATGCAAATCCTTTGTTTGAAAAAGGAAATTGTTACGCCTCTATAGAATTTCGAAGTGAGCTAATAGAAATTTTGAATTTTAAAAGTATATTTATTTTATACGTTATACATATATACATATATATATGCAGACAGAGAGAGATGTGTAGGTATGCAGGGTGTCCGAAAAAGGTGATAAAGGGATTTAATTCTTTATCTATTTGAGATAAGTGGGCAGTGTAAATTGAAAAAATGTTCCAAATAAGGTCGGAAATAAGAATCCGTTAAGAAAAAATCCTCTCGTTCATTTACAAAAGGTTATACTTTTTAAATACCTTTTAAAGGTTAACTTTTTTTGTATACGGTCCCCGCACAAAAATAGTTTCCATTAGTAAAATGTTCTCCTTGAACTAATGAGGTGATGTGCCAAATTTGAGCTTTTCATCCTACAACGTCGCAGAGATATCTTTAAAGTAAGATGATCGGGACTATATATGATTTTGAATGTAAACGTTTATTGCTAGAGTGGAAAAAAAAGATTTTCTTTCGTAAGTTCTGTACGACCTCTGAAATGTGATCATTCGGCGTGATTTTTTCCCTTCGACAACCATGGAAAAGTGGTTTAAGTCAGAGTTATATTTCTCATTATACATACATTCTCACATTTCTCATTATACATACAGTTTCTTATTTTCCAACAACGAGCATTTAATCGCCTTTTCTGCAAAATAGCGTTAAAGTTTGAATAAACATTTCAACCGAAGATAGATGTATTTTGGAGCAAAAATAAGAATAAATAAGATACATTTTGAAAACCTCTATTATCACTTGCTCTTTGCCTGCTTTTCTCGCGTGCCCCCTGCATCCCAAGGGGGCAGCCCCAGCGGTTGGGAACCGCTGCTTTAAAGCATGTTTTATAAATATTGGGCCGCTTCAAGCAAAACATAGTTAATATATATGCTATTAAGGATTACTAAATAAAGCTATCGAAAACAGTGCTTGTATATCTTATGCTTCTTCTACAGGAACATTCAAAAGAATTCTAATGCGTTACCCTCTATGAGAAGTTTAACAATGTTAATCCATTTCAAGCACAATTCAGTACTGTGCTTGACGTCCATACCCAGACAGCACATGAGCTTAAATCAAGTTTGCCATTTCTTTGAATTTGACGCATTAATGCAAGCTTGACAGTTCAACTCATTCTAAGCTGGCAGCAAGCTTGCAGGAGTCAAGTTGAATTGTCAAGCTTAACTACAGCTTGATTTAAGCTTGAAAATTGATACTCGCGTGATTTTTCCTTTTTAAAGGAGCGTTGATGGCGCCATCTGTGAAAGAGAATGGACATTAATTATCTAGCGTCCTCAAATTTGCTGAAAGTTCGTAAAAGATGTGTTTTATTTTGATTACCAGTGCCATATATATTACTGGCAAGGCAAACGGGGCAACTGCCCAGGGCCTACAGATTTTAGTGCCCAAAAATCTTACATCTTACACTTTTGTAGTTTTAAAATAAAATTACAAAGGATAAAAAAAAATTCAGAAATTAAATATTTTTTTTAATTATAAAGTATGAACAATGAAAATAATTCAAATTTACATTTGTATAAATTAATTTAAACTTATTTTTAATTCTTCGAAATGCTCTATATCGATATAGCATACTAATATGTAGGAAAATAACTACCCACATTTGTAAAGAGAATTTTTAGCGTTAAAAAATAGCAAAATTTTTCAATTATTTGTTATTTTAAGAAATATTTACAAAAATGACTAAAGTGTTTGTATTCCATACATGATAGCAACTGTGATATAGCATTTCGAAGTAACGTTTAACTATCTGTTTCTTTCATTTCAGATTACTTAACACAAAACTTGTGTTAAGTAAGTAAACCCATTCTATATTTCTAAATATGGAAATTCTTCAAAATAAAATACAATTATACTACGAAATTGATTTCAAAATCAGTCGTTTGTCTCGATTTTGGCCAGCAGTATTGCTTCATGAGTGTTGCGGTACTGAAAGTTTTAAAACGTGTGCTGCTCTTAAGTTTATATTATGTTTATTTCCAGAGTCTCTAAATCACACATAACATTATTTTAATTTTGATGCATCCCATGGAAAAATAAAAGAAACAAATAACACATCGCCCACTTATAATCTGGCGAGAAAACAGCGTGGTAAGTTACTTCAAACTTTAGTCATAGCTGCACAAGGCTCCGGTGGCGGAATGGATAGCGTGCTCGACTGCGAAGCCATAGGGCCCGGGTTCTATTCCAGCAACGAACACTCGATGGAAACAGATTAAATTAAGTTGAAATTTCAGCGTAGAGGGGGAAAAATAAATTATGTGGGGCGCTTTAGCCAGCGGGCGCCCCGTGTATTTAGAAAATTTTTTAAGTTTGAAATTAAGCTTGAAATGTCAAGCTTGATTCAAGCTTGAAGTCTCAAGCTTAGTGCAAGCTGGGCAAGTGTAAACTAGAACATTTGATTCAAGCTTGCATCAAGCTTACACGCTTGGAATTTTCAAGCTTAATTCAAGCTTATTGACTAGATAAATCAAGCTTGCTGCAAGTTTGATGCAAGTTTGCTGTGCTGTCTGGGTATATAAATAATATATGGACGATTATCCTTGCTCACTTTTCATTAAGGTTGTAAATAACATTTAAAGGTTCTTGCAAAATTACATTATTAGTGATATACAGCTGTTTTGACGTCATACCCAAAATCTCGACAAGTTTGATAACGTCAAATCGCCAAATATGGCACAAGAAAGACTGTTGTGTCAGAAGGTATTTTATAATCGACGCTTTTGACATGATTAATCTCTCTTTTCCCTATTTCTGTCCATTCAAGCTGAAAAATTAGATTACTCTGAGGAGATTTCAAAATTTGCGTGTTTAAAAGCACGAAAAATGCTTTTTTAATATTTATTGTGTACAATTCTCGGTGAAGTTGTAATTTATATGAATGGCATTTGTATCCAGTTAAAGTTAGCTCTTTATTTCTGTTTCAGCGAGTTAAAGTATCACACTGCTAATATTCATTTATTGGTTTGTCACAGTAATTAATGGAGTTTTGTCGTGAAGGGGAGTGGCAGAATTTAACGTCGCACGCACAGTCACAAAAATAGTCTAGTTTGTCACAAACATTTAACATTTTAATATTACAAGGGGCATCTTCCAGCCCAAAATACAAAGGGGTTAGGCATCTTTCAGCCCTAAGCACCTACGCAGTACGCAGTAGAAAAAAAAGTGGGGGTTTTTTCCCCAGAGATCAATGAACTTTTTATCCCATAGATCTGGGATATAGACAACTAGCGCCATCAAGCGCGATTAAAAGGAGGTTATGCAACACTCCCCACCTGATAATTTTACAAAAATTATCACATTTTTCTCTTTTATCAACAACAACAAGAAAAAAAAATACTTACCCATTACCTCAATCTATAATAGCACTACGTTAAGTAACAATGTGAACATATAAATTTTCTTCAAAGTACAACTTAAACAGATGATTACTAAACACAAATTTCTAGATTAATTACAAAGAAAAAATATTTTTAAAGTCCAAGAATAATATTTTTAAAGTCCAAGAATTTAACACTTATAGTTCAGTAATGATTCACAAGTTCAATGTTTATGTATCAGTCATTGATTTCCAGTGGATACAAAAGCTGGACTGGGCGTCGAAATTCACCATTTTTAGTTTTTACGACGCATGATCGAACGAGGCCATCTCTACCTTTCATAGTTTGTGTTATCATACCTAAGTTCCACAAGAACTTAGATTTAGTTGAACCTTCAAGGAGAATAATGTCCCCAACTTGTAAGTCCCTCTTCTTCTGAGGAGTCGAAAGTTCGTGGAAATTTTTGTTGTTCAAAAGGTACTCACCTTTCCATTTTTTCCATAACTGAGACAAAATCTTAGATTGGTATAATTTCCTTTTTTTCAGTCCTTCTTTGGTTGAAGATCTGTTTGTTATTTCTACAAAGCTGTATGGATATTCTATTTTTCTTCCAACCAAAAGGAAATGAGAAGGGGTTAAGGGTTCTGGCTCTGAATGATCATTAAATACATAAGTAATCGGTCTTTGGTTAAGAATATTTTCAATCTCGGCAAGAAGAGTCATGATCTCTTCAAAGGTTAGCTGAGCTCTTCCTAAGACCTTTCTGAGCGGTTCTTTAATCGATCTCATCAATCTTTCATAGAACCCTCCCCACCATGGGGCAAGCTCAACTATGAATTTCCAGGTTATCCCTTCAGATGATGCAAAATTCTGGATTTCTTTGTCTTTGATCAGGTCTACAAAGTATTGTAAGTCCTTACTAGCACCTTTAAAAGTTTTAGAATTATCTGAGTAAAATATCTTGGTGTTCCCTCGTCGGGACAAAAAGCGTCTAAGTGCTAAAATAAAACTTTTAGAAGACAAATCAGAGACCAGTTCGAGGTGAACTGCTCGAGTGACTGCGCATGTAAATAATGCGACATAAGATTTTTGGGTTTCTTTTCCCAACTTTACGTATATAGGTCCGGTGAAGTCAACACCTGTCACACTAAAGGGAGGAGATTCAAGTATTCTGTCCTTAGGTAACTGTCCCGTCATTTGACTTGCTGGTTTCGCTGAATACCTTCTGCATATGAGACACCTGTTTATAACTTTTCTTACGACTTGTCTTCCTTTGGGTATCCAATACCTTTGACGAATCTTCGTTAAAGTAATACTTACACCAGAATGCATAGCTTTATTGTGGTCTCGTAATATTATTAATTCTGTAAATCGTGAATTTCTTGGTAGTAGAATTGGGTGTATCTCCTCTCTTGTTAATTCGCCTTCTTCCAATCTTCCTCTTATTCTGAGAATTTGGATTTCATCTAAAAAAGGGCATAAACTATATATACTGGAATCTGGTGAAGTGGGTTTTTGAGAATTTAGAGAGGCTATTTCCGAAGAAAAATATTCCATTTGAACTTTACGGATGAACTTTACGGATTTCCTTTGCCTATTAAATTCTAACACAAGATCTTCTGGTAATAAATTTAACAAAATTGGAATCAAAAGAGGTCCATAATTTTCAGAATTAATTTTCATTGAATCCAAATTACGAATTGAAATGTCCAATTCGTCGTACAGTTTGCGTAATCCAGAAACATTTGTAGAGTATTTGACATTTTGCAAATTTAAAATTTTATGCATAAAAGAGCTCACAATTAAATCTTTGCGTCCAAAACGCTCTTTAATTAAATTAACACACTTATCGTAATTAATGTCGGTAAGTTCGAAACCTGATACGACACTTAATGCTGATCCAGACAAAAATGATTTTAAATAAGCAAATTTCTCAACCTTAGAAATGGATTCATTTTGATTAATAGTACTATCAAACGAATTCCAAAATTCGTTCCACAATTTTGGATCGCCAGAAAAGGGCCGAATAGTTAATTTTGGAAGTTTGACCGAATGAGGAATATTAACCTTTTCAGTTACACTCGAACCAAAAGCAGAAGGAACCTCAGAACTTGAGGTGTTTAATGGTTCTTTATTTTTTAAGAAACGCTTAATTTTGTAGCCGAACCTAATACTTATTTCTTGATATTCATCGCTGGCATTCGCTTCTTGTTCAATTAACGTCACATCGATAAGTTTTTCAATTTGTGAATCTAATAATTTTAAATTATTAGCTCTTTCCGTCAAAACAGCAAGATGTTCCTCTAACTCAGCGCAATCAGCATTCTCATCAGCTAAAACAGTTTCTAACTTAGTAAACAATTTAGTTATATTAGATCTTTCGATCTTTCTTTTTCCTTTCAACAATGCCAAAGTATCCCCTGTTTTAGACATGTTTAAAATATTAAACTGAAAACGTATTTGTACCCAATAACAGCAACAAATAAATCAAAGTTTTACGGTACCTGTATAATTCCAATAGTATTAAATATAACTATCCAAATTACGAGAGCCTTGCACTGCACAATCAAACAAAGAATCGAATTACGCACTTCCCGGCCTGTCATGCACCAAAATGTGCGAAACTGAAAATAGCTTTTCTTCTGTTGCTTTGAAATTCACAAAATTATTCTGCAGAAAGCAAACACGGTGGTTCTATTTACATTTATACATTTATTTACAATTGCCACAAACATTTAACATTTTAATATTACAAGGGGCATCTTCCAGCCCAAAATACAAAGGGGTTAGGCATCTTTCAGCCCTAAGCACCTACGCAGTACGCAGTAGAAAAAAAAGTGGGGGTTTTTTCCCCAGAGATCAATGAACTTTTTATCCCATAGATCTGGGATATAGACAACTAGCGCCATCAAGCGCGATTAAAAGGAGGTTATGCAACACCGTGTGTTCCATAAAGATAGTCATGCGCATTAATACTTTATTCATTGAGATAAGTTGGCAATAATAAAGCGAAAAAATTGGTTTAGAATACGGGAGGAAAAATTCGTTTTAATTTGCAAAAAGTGACACTTTTTAAATTTGTATACGACCTCCGTATCAGTGGCGTAGCTAGGGGGGGTCAAGGGGGGACATCTGTCCCCGGGCGCAGCACCAAAGGGGCGCCAAATCGATGTTACGAAATTTTAGAAGAAAAAAAAGGAGTTGTGTTTGTATTTTTATTTGTTGACATAAAAAGAAAAAAAATAGAACAATCACAAATGAATTTTTTTATAAAGTTATAATCAAACTTTTCACAATGACTTGTACAGGAAATGTTTGTAGCTATTTCAGAAGATTTTCTTTGGAAATCGAGTTGAGCTTCCCCATTCCTTTTTTCTTCTCTCTTGAGGGCTTCTGTGTCGTGTAACTGCGTTTTTTATATTTGGCCATTTCTGTCTCTGACTATTCCTAGGATGTTCCAGAATTCTTGTTTACAGTATTTTATCAAGGTCAAAACATTACTCAAATTTTCCCAAACTTTTAGAATGATCGTGGAGGATTTCGTTTTGGATATTTATGGTGTTACAAATCAAACTTTTATGCATTAGCCATGGTAAAAAAAAAAAAAAAAAAAAAAGCCTATATATATTATTAATCGGTAATAGAGAATGGCATTCTCAAACCCAAAATACTCTCTTAAATTCAGATCAAGTTTTCTCAGTTTTGAGTTCAAAATAGCGCCTCTCCGAAGATGGCGCCCCTTGCTTATCTTGCTTACTGTGTCGGGGCGCTCCTGTGTACGATCCACCCGTTTGGTAATTAATAACGCAACTTTTAATATAACTCTTATTAGTATAATAAAATGCAGTATTATTTCTAATAAGAACGTATAAAAGATTCACCGACCACTATACTAGTGTAAAATTATTCTTTTTAAATTATTTAAACAATCTTGTATTTTAGATAAATTTAAACTTGATTTTTAACATTCATTAATAAAAATTTATTCTTTATACAATCATTATCAAAAATCAAAGCTGGAATCATTAAAGCTGTGGCCCACAGTTCAGTCTTCAAATTGAACATGAGGCAAAATATTTTTCAATAACCCGTCTATGTTTATCTAGAAAGTGCAAGAAATCAGTCGTAAATTTTTTGACTCCTCAGTTACCTTGTTGCCGGAAGACTATCGTCCAGAGGTTTCAGTGTATTCATTATGTCTACGCTTAGACCACCTATTATGTACTATCATCCGGTACTTGAGTCATAAATTACGTTCTGGATGCAGTGGCGGCTCATCCATTTGAGGAGATGAGTACGTGAAGCCCCAAAGTAAAATATCTATATAAATAAAATTAGACTTTTCTGTACACTTCTTGGAATTCAAAAATTTAAAAAAAAGTTTGTCTGTCTGTCATTCTGTCCGTGACGCTTTTTTGTTTAAGTATCACGTAAAAACGAGTGAAGCGAATGATATGAAATTTGGTGTCATGATAGATGGTCACTCAACTTAAAACATAAGCGTCGAATTTTTAAAAAATCTTCATTAGATTTCGAGATTTTGTGAAAATCCTTTCAAACTGCGTAAATTTGTGTTCCAGCATCACGTAAAAACGACCGAAGCGATTGAAATGAAATTTGGTATCATGATTGGTGGTCACTCAACTTAAAACATTGTCGTCGAATTTTTAAAAAATCTTGATTAGATTTTGAAATTTTGCGAAAATTGTTTCAAACTGAGTGAACTTTTGTTCACGCATTACATAATAATGACTAAAGCGAATGATATGAAATTTTGTCACATGATGTTGCTCAACATAAAGTATAGGTGTCCAAGGTTTTAAACATTTTGATTAGATTTTGAGATTTTGTGAAAATTCTCTCAAAATGCGGTTATATTTCTTCAAGCATCGCGTAATAACGACTAATACGAAATTTGGTGATATGATAGGTAGTTGCTAATCTTAATTTATAGGTGTTGAATTTAAAAAATATTTTGATTACATTTTGAGATTTTGTGAAAATCGTTTTAAAATGCTGAAATTTTTGTTCCAGCATCACGAAATAAAGACTGCAGAGAATGAAACGAAATTTGGTGACATGATAGGTTTCAACTCAACTTAAATTCTAGGGTTCCAATTTTACAAAAATGTTGATTAGATTTTGAGATTTTGCGAAAATTATTTCAATATGCGGAAATATTCGTCCGCTCATCACATAATTACGACTAAAGCGAATGAAATAATATTACTAAGTTACTCTCTAACCTGTAATATTTTAACAATGTACATAGGGCCGTGGTAGCCCAGTGGTTAAGGCGTTGGACTCGTAACCGGAAGGTTGAGGGTTCGATACCGGCATACCACTAAAGACCACAGTGTACATGCGGTGTACGTGCACGTTAAATCCTTGGTTCCGAAAGTCCTCTCAGCGGTCGCTAGCAGTTTCCGAGGGGTGCCAATATTCAGAAGCCCCCCCCCCCCCACCTTCTGATGAGGTTCCAAATTGTGGCGGGAAATTCCGGGAAGGACGCATATGTAGCTCTAAGCGACACATTCAGTGACGCGAGCTGTCCTCTCCTGGCAAATAAACAATATACATAAAAATTATAACTTCGCTTTCTTTAATTTGGCAACATTCTACATCCATTCTGTGTACTCCTACAATGCTAACGAAAGTTCTTGCTTTTTGAAATTTGCATTCATTTTTTTTTTTATACTAACCCGTCAACGGCGGGTACTTCAGCTAATATAAAATAAACACATTGGCAAATTATTATTTTTTTAAAATATTAAGTACACTTCTAGATTTTTGTGAATTTAAAACGTCAGTTTTACTCTCTTCCCCCACTATTATTAAAATACTCTTATTATGGCTAACGCACTGTAGTGCAGGTTCTACAGTACAGCCTTTAATCGATCGCTCGTGCGAACGGAAAAATTCCCTTCTGATCCGCTCTCTGAGAACAGAAGCGGAGAGAATTGAGAAGTAGTACGGCTCTTCTGATATCATTCCGTTCGCACATTTTCGGTGTGGACAAGGGACATTTTTTGCGGTTATCTCTTCCGGATTTTTCCTTGGTTTGTTACGTTCGGTTAGTTAATCCATTTTTATTTCATTTTCTTATTATTTTCTTCATTTCTATCCTTTTTCCACTAAAATAATTTTTTTTTAGAAACTAGTGTAAATAATTAAGATGGGAGCAAAAGAAGTGTTTCGGAGCTAAAGCAGGGACAATTTTCAATACTATCCTTTGACAAAAAATTGAAATAAAATGAATCAAGACTTGTATCTTTGCTAACACTTATCTTGGTGACGAAATGTAAGACAAAATATTACTTGTTTTCTTTCAGTTCCGTGCATTGTTTTCCTTTAACTGCTGGAAACGCAAATATATTTTAATTTGTAAGGTGCGTTGTATCTGCCTATTTAATTTTCGACATTTGTTTTGTGAACCTCCATTTAAATAACCCACGAGCCGCCACTGTCTGGATGCTCTCTCGTAATTCGGGGACATTTGAAGAGAACTGAATGTCAACGTGAGATATTTTTTTCTCATATGATTCTACTTAGTCTTTCATTCCTTATATAGTAATAATCTGCTGTACTCGTCTTTTTAAAAAGCTGCATATTTAAATAGAAACTGCTTTAAAGTCTGCGTTTCTGGTTCTCCTTCCCAAGAGAACCTTCAAGTTAAGGTAAGATATATTGTACTTTTGCAGTTTTCTATATTGCTGAATGCTAATTATGATTTTTTGAAATAAAAATGCGTATTTAAAATTTTTCAGTGCTTAAGGTTGTTCTTTTAATTATATTTTTACAAGTAATAATGCAAGAAATAATACAAGTTTTGAGCATCTTCTCGGGAAAAAAAAAAAAAAGATGATATCAGTAACTGGAAAAGAATTCAAAATGTCTTATATTTCAAATGCCAGAAAAAAAAGCTCGAAAAAAATTCATTATGATCCGTTTGGTAATCGGGTCAGTAAAATATTCGAATTGTAGAAAATAAATGCCATCATACGTACATTCATTATTAGCTGGTGTGCATAATCTATCGAAGTGCAAATCACTATACGAGATACATGGTAAAGCAAGTATAAATTAGTTTTGACCTGACATAAATATTAAATATAGCTAATTCGACTGCTGAAGAAGGATAAAACATTTTTGTATCACTGACATATGCCCACCCCCCAATGGTAGGGACTAAAGCCCGCCTGAATGTGGAGAGTTAAAAGGGAATTTTTTTTTAAAAATAGAAAATTGTCAGTTAATGAATTAAAATGTTTTATTCTTAAAACTTGTCCTCAGATTATTTCTATCACTTTTTTCACATAACGAATTACGTTGATAATGGGCTTCTATGGGTAAATGGTATGGCGTTCTATGGACAAATGGTACAGAAGGTTTTGATGTTAAAAGAAAGTAGCTGTAATCGGCAAACAAGCCAAAATGCAATCAAGAAAGGAAGGGCGTGGGGATTTAACGTATTTTAAATAATTGTATTTTTTAATCACTTTTTTTTATTTAAAAATTTTTTTAATTTTCAGATATTACAGTTTTCTGAAGAACTTTTATGGGTTTGCCCTTTCCCTTTTTAGGGGGAGGTGGAGGGGGGCGCAAAATCTTCAGTTGTCCCCGGGCGCTGGTAACCCTAGCTACGCCTCTGCTCCGTATGAAAAAATCCCCTAAAAGTAAAATGTGCTCCACACACTAATCAGGTCGTGTACAAATTTTCAGCCTCTCATCGTAAAACGTCACAGAAATATTTTTAAACAAAAATCATATGGGGCTGGCTACACATGAATTTGAATCTAAGTGTTTATTGATAGATTCACCAAAAAAATTTTCTTTCGTAATTTCTGTACGACCTCTGAAACGCAATCATCCGATGTGAGTTTTTTTTCTACTTGAGCCATTAAAAAGTGATGTAAGTCAGCATATATTTATATTCATATCTCAGGATATAATTCTCGAATTTTGTGCATCATCTTATTAGTGTATGGGACGCTTTTTACTAATCGGACATTTTTTGTACAACAGTCGTATATAAATTTAAAAAGTATAACTTTAAGAATATTAACTAGAGGAAAATTTTCTTATAATGTAGTCTTTTTTTTCCTACATTATTAAGAGCATAGCCATTTTCCAATTTACACTGCCCACTCATCTCTAGTAGATGAAGAATTAAAGCGTGTTACCATGGGAGGGCACCATGGCGGAGTGGATAAAGACATTAAACATGGTACATGGCTAAAGATCCGGGGTTCGGGCCTATCGCGCGGCCATCGATCTGACGGTCTGAAGTTTTGGACAGTTTTCTCCAGATTTAACGCGAATACGCGTTACACTCTTTACAAAAGTCCTTCGCCCAAGGCACTCTTCCTTAGGCATATAGAAAGCTTTGTAGTATGCCTAAGGAAGTAGGCACTACAAAGTACTTTCTCCCCCGAGTAGCTTTGCCTTAATACGCAACACTCTAATACACCATTTTTGGAGGGACACCTTGCATAATTACTTGTTCGTAACTTCTTTGTTACTAATATGTATATTTTGATAATATGTTTTAATTCAATATGCATGTGTGTGCATTTATACCTATATTAAAATGATAGATATCTTTCAATTTCAGTTCACAATTTTAACGATTTTTCTGGGTGGATCATGGACATAAAAACTTCTAGAGTGAGCATTTCAGTGGTCATGTTTTCTGCGAGCAGGTTTTTTCACGGATTTTGAGATTCAGATTAGCTGGAAATAACCCTCTTACTTTTTATTGATTAAATTGTATAATTACCCGAAAATTATGCGATTACCATCGCACTTTACATTTACGAGTGCGATGGTAGTTGTCGAAATTAAGAGCGTATTTATATTTTTAACCGATTGTTAAAACCGATTTAAATTCCTTATTTACATTGTTCTATAACAGGTGTGGTACATGTTGCAGAACTACGTAACGTACATAATATATGTATAATAATAAACACATTTAAGAGAGTTTGTGATGCAAAATTTCATTAATATTGCCTCAGGCTTATTGTGCTAACAAAAGTTTAAACTATAGGTGTAACTCAATGCCGGACTGAAGTCAGCAATAGTCGACAGTTGCTACATGACTTACTTATTCCCTTAGATGAATTAAGTACTTCAGAACTTCATTCCTTGAATGGGTCGATAAAATAAGAATCTAGCTTGCCTGGGGAACTAAACATTGGGGGCTATTCGTCAGACTGACCATCTAGCCGAGGCTTCCGTAGCCCAGAGCCCATGGTCACAAAGGCGTGGATGGGCCCCATGGGGCTGTTGCGCCACTGAGTTTAATTCAATTTCAGAATCAAGCATTATTTTAGCTGAATGACAGAAAAAGGAATCGCACGTGAGGCCTCAGCCATGCAGAACAACGGGACAATGTTAATTGTAAGTGAAGATGTTCTCAGTGCTTATTCCTCAACAGACCAATCACTATGTCATCTCACTTCAGCACTACTTTCCCCATGGCCACTATTCTCGGCGGTCTCGGAAGAGTAAGAGAAGTCGTAGAATTCAATAGTAAAGCTAGGATCCGCCTTCGATTACGTTAAAAATGAATAAATAAATAAATAAAACTGAAGAAATGCGGTTGATCTCAAATTATTGAGCATTACTTTTAAAAGCATCATGTTTAACTGAGAAAACATTGAAATAATAAATTACAGCGAAAAATGTAAGAGCTTCTGTTTTCAGTCGGGTCTGTATTTCCCATTCAAACTGAAAAGAGATCAACATTTTTCAGTCATGATTGAGTCATGATTTTATATCCGCAATAGATTACAGTCGTATATACCACTATGCAACGAGAAAGTCGTGCCATGTGCAAATTATTTATCAATTCTTGAGAATCCAGATCGCATACAATATCCCCCTTGAATTATTTTGATGCATTTTTTTTTTAATCACTAAGTGCTACTTCTTTCAATTCTCAAAAACTGTCGACAACTTTAGTTTCTGTCGTTTTCAAACAGAACCGACGCCGACGCATACGATTGGTCACTGTATACATATATCAAGTAATATCCTTAACTGACTCAAAAGCAAATACTTTGCTTCAACATGATGAAATAAGAAATACGAATATAGCCGATGTATGGATTATGATACATGTTTAAATATAAAAAGCGCATTAATGCGTATTTAAAATTTGAACGTATTAGTTTGCGTTGTGTTGATAGTAAAATGCTGTTTATAAATAAAATAAAATATCTTTTGAGATACCTCGATCAACAAAATAAAGTAATGTAGAAAATACAACATTCACGGATATTAAATAATTTTTAATTCAACACATACATGAGATTTCTTACAATACTAAATCCTTGCACAGGATTAACTGAAGAGTATTTAGATTCAAAAGAAATGCAATTCCACAAAAGTATGAATGTGCAAAACATAAACTGCTATTTCATTCAAAGAATAAAATATTGTGTGACAATCAAGACAGGGTAACGTATATTTTTGGTTCAACTATTCAAAATGTACCCTAACTCAAGACAATAAATACTTTCCACTTTCCAAGCGCTTGATTTTTATGCTTTATCCCTACCTTATCTCCGACGATGTTACTCTATAATGAAATTCAAATCAAAGGTCAATCGATGCAATTTACAGATTTCAAGAAACAGACCTCAAAAGTCTTTTGCGTTTTCAAGTTATTTTTGTAATTGCATTGCATGCATTTGTACCATATATTTGTAAAACAAATTGTTGTGTGCAGTTACAAAACTGTTTTCTGTTTCAGCATTATAACTATCCGTACATATTTTTCCTTATCTTACTAACTGTACTTCACTGGATAAAAATACTTTGCTAACATCATTTTGTAAAGCAAAAAGTAATATATTTGAACATCTATAGCACATTCTGAAAGTGCTCTATAAAGTCCAATAGCTAGATTTAGATTGAATTTTATATAACCTGAATCTATATACTACAATTGTTAAAGAAAAATGCATGCATGTAAAATTATAAAACAAAATTAGCAATGAAAAAGAGCCGTTAATGAATGTAATCTGTTTGTGCTTATTTAAATACAGAGACATACACACAGAGTTATTTTTAATAGCCACATCACCTGAATAGTAAAAACAAATTAAGTTCAAGTTTTATCTTACTGTAATTAACTTTTATGTTTATAACATCCGGCGAAGGTCGACTTGAATGCAGTTTGACCGTGTACGATAAAGGGAGTTGGTGCACGTAAAATCAGTAGTGGCTCCAATATCCTCCATGTTGAAACGATATTTTTTTGGGGGGGAGGGGGGAGGACGAATACAGGCGTTAAATTTCTCATTCACAATTGGTTCAAAATTAGGAAATAACTCATAGGGGGCAGCCGTTGTCCTGCCTACTTGGGATCCCCATAATGAAATGAGCAGCATATCCGGTCCTCGTAACGTCAAGCTTATGGTAGCCCATTGACCCGACCATTGGGAAAAAAAAAATTATACACTGTATGTAAGTAAATCAATCATTCACATTTGAAACTTATATCGTCGATTTAAAATTCTGTAAAACAATCATAAATTATTTAGAATCTGGTATATTTTTCTAATGATAAAAAGAAATATAAATAAATAAATAACGTGTTTATAAACTAATCACATAATTTTTGTACCTTTTTATTCATAAAAAGTTGCAACTATCATACCATACGTAAATAGTGTTCCAGCAGAAGAAAAAAAAATTGACTTTTGTCGATGGCAATTTTGTCACAATATATAGATCCGAGGAATCTGTTATTCATGCAATGAATTAAATGCCACTGAATTAGCTAGTTATCCAAATTGAGTATAAGTTACGTAACATCCAAAATAACTCTATGGCATACTATATCGTAAATATTTTGTCTACGAAATTGTATACTGTGTTTTTAACGTAGCAATTCCATTCGTAGCAAGTGCTCCATCAAAAGGAGAAATTTCGTGCTTTAAAACAGATATGTTAAAAAAAAAAAAAAAATTTTTTTTTCTGATAAATACATTTTTATCGCTGAAAAGTTGCAATTATAATACCATACGTGACCAATGCTCCAACAGAAGAAATAAATAAGCTTTTGTCGATGACAATCTTGTCGCAAAGTATAAATCCTAGGAATCTGTTATTCACGCATTGAATTAAATGCCACTGAATTTGCCAGTTATTCATATCCAGAGAGCGCTGCAATACCACCTCTTTAATTTCTAAAGCAGTTTTTGTCACAGAAGATGCAAATAGTGTAACAAACGCAAATTTCCCTAGGTGAAAGAAAATGAAAAATAACTTTTGCACTTGCACGTACACGGATATATCGTTCCCGAGCATGAAAATGTACGAATCATAGAATGTCCACGCAAGTAGAATCGTCAGCGTAAGGCATAACATTGAATGGAAAGTTGCATTCAGTGAAGCCACTATGTTGGCTATTTCGCTGTGGACATTTAGTAAGTATTTTATATCAGTGCTCGTCTGTTGAGTTCGTCGCTTTATCTCTAATAACGTACGCTGAAGAACGTAGCATATGCCGCAAAAGTAATATGGGATATTTTCTGACAAATAGTTCACATTGAGGAACACTTCAGAGTACACTGCGGTGTATCGAGTCAGAGTGAATGTTTCGGCTTCAACGAACATGAGGACAGTCATTATTATGATACTTACATCATTCATAAGAAGAATCAAGGAAAACATAACCTTAAAATTGATTCTTTCAGTCAACGCTACAGTCGAATACAGATTCGACAAATGTCCTACAAGATTTAAAATCGTTTTCTGCTTGACGATAACTAAGTATCTCAAATGTGTTTCCCATACTTTAGTAATAATAGCTATGTAAAATTCTTTCGTGGCAGACATTTTGGAATATTCTGTTACAGTAACATATATGTGCATGAAAACAAATATAGCTAGTACAGTGAGAGAAATTGTCTTATCAGTTACGAATTTTTGGATACAAGAGTTTTTGAATTTCGCATTGCACCCTATAAAATGGATTTGTAAGTAAACATTAAAAGGCTTAAGACTATTTTCTATACTTCTATAATGCTTCTTGGGCAATGTCTCACCATGGAGGATTATCTGTTGAGTTTTTGAAAACAAGCTCATTTTTTGTTTTCTTGAGAAGGTTACTAAATGAATGTATAACTTATCACCAGTTCTAGAAAAGAAGAATGATGTTTTTAAATTCTCAAAAACTTAAATTGTATAGTATTAGAGACAACTTTAAATAAAATTAATTCATATTTAAGTTTCAAAGAACCGAAATAGTCGTCACTCATAACAAATGGTCTCTTTGATAATGCAAGTAATATTAAAATCGTCAAAGTTCAGAAGAAACACATACAAAAAATGTTACATTTTTCATCGTTCATATGCATGATAGAAAAGAAGAATGATGTTTTTAAATGTGAAAGGCATTTCTACAAAATATACGACCTTGCAAACACAGCTCTTGACTTTCTGCAAAAGCAATTATCAAATCTGCATTAAATCTCAAAACAAGTTTTAAAAAAAAAAAAACAAAAACAGTTACAAACAATATTAAAATTGTGTCTTGTAAAAGCAGATCTTATTAAGGCAATCCTTTCAATGGAACCTTTTAATGTTGCAACATCAAGATAAACGTTACACACCGAATAATGGTAGAGCATGTTTACTTGTTATGTTCAGTCTGGAGATCAATCAAAATTCGATCAATTGAGTGATAAACTAATATAATCTGAAATCTCCTCATCAAAAGATATTCATACGGTATACATGTTTATATATATACTGGGTGATCAACTTAAGAGTACCCGTTTGTTTTTTATGCTATCCACATCGGTGCCCCATCTATGATTATATATAGAAAGACTATCGACATCATTACTTATTTAAGGCGTCTTCTCACTTTAGGCACCTCGAAAATAGGCTATTTTCGCGATTTTTTTTCGAGAATTTTTGCAAACAATTATGGGATAAAATGGATCCTATATAATAAACACATCTTTCAAGTACAAGAAAAAATTTTTTTATTTTTTTTAACAATTATTATAATAAAACAGTAGCATCGAAAAACCCGTGTAGAAATGTAATGTTCGTGGCTTGTTGATGGTATCTCCGAGACAGGTCATCTGAAACAAAAAAATAAAACAGTTTTAGATTCAGTATGTCAGTGGCTATAGCGCATATCATCAGATTTTTGATATTCGCGAAAATAACAAAATGGCGCACGTTTTTCGAAAAAAAAAAAAAAAAAAAAAAAAAACGCGTTTTTTTGCAGTTTTTGTAAAAAAAAAAAAAAAATACTTCAAATCAAAATTTCAAAAATCTGATGATATGCGCTATAGCCATAACTATGAAGAATATGTCATTCAAATTTCATGACAATCGGCCGGATAGTTTCCGAAATTTCATCAACAAGGCACTGAAAAACCTTGTTTTGAGATAAACGCGTTTAAAGTTTTGGTTGCAGAAAAATCATGAAAAAAACCTTACCTCGGGTTAATCAGCGATGCCTGCTCCATACAATGGACCTTCCGATTCTTCGTAGAAGTTGTGCTCGTCCAAAATAGCTTCCCTTCGTCTCGACCTGGTCTCTTTTGAAGCGTTAGAGCTGCGGCGGTTCCCTACGCGTACGCGATCACTGTCGCGTTTCT
This sequence comes from Cheiracanthium punctorium, assembly GCA_038373885.1. Taxonomy (NCBI): domain Eukaryota; kingdom Metazoa; phylum Arthropoda; class Arachnida; order Araneae; family Cheiracanthiidae; genus Cheiracanthium; species Cheiracanthium punctorium. The sequence goes on along the minus strand of JAWZYV010007414.1, from coordinate 16,533 downwards.
CGGCGTATTGAGCGGCGATAGGGCCAAGTTTGACACCCATCACCTCCAAAATTTTTAAAGCAGGTTGTAGCCCTTCGTTATAAATGCATGCTGCTGTTTGACAAGCAATTTCCACGGTTTTTCTTCCCGTAAAAACGTGTTTCGGTGCCATTGCCCAGACACAGCTGTTGAAACACTCGTTGTTATTTTGGGTATTTCCTCCGATCTTTATGAAATTTTGATATAACATTTTTGATGATATGTACTTTCAAAATTTAAAAAAAAAATTCGATTTTTTTAATTTTCAAAGTGAGAAGACGCCTTAATATGTCTATATTTAATGTGTGGGAGTCGTTTTTATCCACTTTCTAAATGCAAAAGCGTATTTTTTAAACCTAAATTAATGTGAAAGTCATTAGTAACTTTTAATCCGATTCTGGGCAAAAGATTTGAGTAAATTGTCTTGAGTATGTGTATGTGTGTATGTATGTATGTGTGTGTATGTATCACGCTTAATTCAAAGCGAAAATAACGATCAAAGAGGGAGTGAAAGGAAAAATTGTCGCTTTCGACCTTTTTACATCGAAGCCCACAGTATTAACGCAAAAATGCTCTGTAAGTACTCTTTTTCGGAGAAATCCACGCACCGCTCCTTGTTTAAAAATATACTGATAACGTACGCCCCGAATATTTCGCTCCGCTCAGTGATCGAAAAACGCGCCTAAAGGAGAAGTGCATTTTCAAGTACGGAAAGGATGGGAAATTCGCTCGTTTGAATTAAGCGAGTATATATACAGGGTGTCCATAATTAAAGTCCCACTGTAAAATGATCAGAAAAGGAAAACTATTGGGCCAAATGTTAAGAAACTTGCTAATTGTTTAAAGGTGGTCAGGGGATTTATTATCAGCGAAAAAAAAAAAGTTCAAAAATTCAACACCCGGGGCAAGGACGTATTTAAGGAAGGGGGGCTCCAGGTGTCCGAACCTCCTCCCCCACGAAATTTTGATTTTTTTTAATGAAAATGATATAGTGTCTTGTGAAAAATACTGCCTTTCTTACCGACCCCTTCCGAAACTTTTGAATTCCCTCCAAAATGTTCTTCAGGCGGGGGCGGCGGACCGCTGAACTTCCCCCCCCCCTAAATACGCCCACGCCCTTGCACCTGGTGTTGAATTTCTGAGCTTTTTTTTCTGCAGATAATAACTCCCCTGACCACCTTTACACAATTACCAAGTTTGATAACATTTGGACCAGTAGTTTTCCTTTTCTGATCGTTTTAAGTGGGACTTTTATTATGGACACCCTATTAATGACTGAGTCATTTTATCACTCACCCCCTTTATTGAAAATTGTCCGAAAAATGTGTCCCAAAAATAAGACAAAAATTCGACATAATTTTACATTTATTTAAATACTATTAGTTTGCAACAGTTTTAATCTATTGTTACAATATTTCGTAAGCTGTAGAATATGCACTAATGTATTTTTCTATAAATAGGTTACAATCATAAAAATTTCAGCATAGAGTTACCAGGCGAAATATACGAAAGATAGGAGATAAAATAACATAGTCAATTAATATCGTTTTAATATGGCAATAAAGAAACTAAAAAATTAAGGGGGTTCTTCAGGGAGGTCTCCCCTGACGAGGCTCGAACAGCCGAGTTTTTTTACATATATTTAAACTAGTGGCCAAGGCCTCTAGACTCGCAACGCTCGCTTTTCGTACTAGGCATTCGGGCCCTAACAAAACTTATTTGTAAAAAAGGCATAATTTCAACAAACAAAGCCCAAAGGTTGGATCAGATAGAATCTTACCGAGCTACGCATTGCTTGGTTCTTGCATGTTGCTTGGAACATAAATTTCGCACTATTTTTAATTATGTGAAACCCATAGAACACTGTGCGTATTATCCAATTATAGCGAATTTTCATAATTTGGTGACTTGCGTATATGTATAGTTAATAATTAGCTTTCAGAAAACAGTACTTCATACGTTTTCTATGATAAAAACTGCGTAACAGCTAGGATAGCTTTGCCACTAATGGCGACTTTTCATTATTTGGCGATTTACACATGCTCACAACCTATAATTATTGCTCATTAAAGATTCCCGAAAAACCGTTATCCATATTTTCACATACATAATCCCTTGCAGACTGACGTATTTAGCACCACGAATTATATCATCTCGCCGCGCTGGCAAATATCCAAAGTGTACTATAGCTGCTATAATGGCATAGTTAACGCCACCAAATATTTCTTCTGGTAGCAAATACTCCAGCTGGACCGAACCGGCTTTAAAATAATCTGCATTTTGATTATTTTTTATTTTCAAGATAATGGGTTCTAACATTTTTGAACTTGCGGTTTAGATTCACCCTGCTTGGAAAGATACCATTTTGCCAGATTGTAACTAATTCCAAGATGGCACTTTTAAAATCAGTTACAATTAGTTATTCTGTTTTGGAAAAACGAATAATCACTCATTCTAAACTCCTGTTGTATAATCGAACTTACTATTTGAAAATTGTCAACTTTGTGTAACACACTTTGAGTTATTTATTTTATGTACTTTTTAATTTGGCGTAACATGGGTGTAATTCTACTTAATGTTTGTCCATTTCACGCAATTCTACATACTTGGAATTGCTTTCTTGCAAAGGAATGAATGATTTTATGCCAAATCTGGCAACCATTATGTTTTGTATATATTTTTTTTCAGTTTTTTTTATTAATATCTTCTAAAATAATTCGATCTTCAAAATTTAAGTCATCTTATCAGGTTCTTAAGAATTTTCCGAATCCGTGGATGTTTCTCGATATTCAAATCCCCACGGTTTAGGAGAAGATAGCATAACAAGATTTTGACAGGGGCGGCAGCTATCGCCGCCGCCCCTGTCAAAATCTTGCTATGCTATCTTCTCCTATGCTTCTCTCTATGCTATCTTCTCTATAAAATAAAATTATCACCAGCGAATACATACAGAAGTAATCACCCACAGCAAAAGGACTTAGCATTAAGTAAAGTACATCCACTATCCTCTTTAGAAATTCTTTTAATTCATATTTTGATAACGACATGTTTGTTCTTCGATGCCCGCTCGCCGTCAGCCACGATTCCCGCGTTGTGACTATGCACCGTTTCCGTTGAAGAGCGTTGGTCACGTGATAGTAATAGGATCAAGGTCGTAGCCAGGCATCTTTACGTAGGGGAGAGACAGAATTCTCAAATAGACAAGATTTAAGTGAAAATTGAGTGAGTTAAATAGAATCTAGCGATTTGGCAGCATTGAGGCGAATGTAGGAGTTTACAAATTATTGTCTTTAAGGAGTATTTTTCGGAAATTTTTAGCATAAAAGGATTTAAATCAGCCGATAAGAAATTTAATCAATAAAGGAGTGTTAGTTTCAATCAATAGATTTAAGCGTGCAGATAATATTCGAACCTCCTGAGGAAAGTATCCCATAATAAAAACACTAAAAAAACTGATGGTCAAACATCAAAATTAACAAAACTTTATAAAATAACCCCCATAAATAAAAAGTAGAGGAGAGGGGGGTATTATGGAAGAGTCGGGAAATATGGAATACCAAGTTTTCGGTTTTGTTACGTGGGAATACCATGAACTACTCAAGGAAGATTTTCAAGTTACAATGCAGTGAGAGTTACCGCTTGTTGTTGTCGTACCACTCGCTACAGAATAGTGTTTTGGGATTTTCAAGAGTTTCTACAGGTAAGTTTTCAAAAATTTCAACCTACCAGAATATACGTGTTTTAAACATTGATGTTACGCATAGTATACACTAAAAGAATTGTAATTTGTTGCACTGTTGTTATTTTTTAGCAGACAGTGTTCTGCCCATCAGTTTTCAGGTTCATTTTCCTAGATGGCGTGTCGGGAATTATGGAATGCTAAGGAATGTTGTAATGGATTTCATGCCATCAACTAAAGAACCGGAAAACAAAGTCGCTGAGGGTATCTTCTATACGACGTAAAATTCACCAAAGATCAAAGAGGAAATATTTGGATTCAATGTTTCTGATGATCTGTGTAGGCTAACCTTGAGTGTACCGGAGCAGAGGAAGAAGATTATATATGCTAATTTTCTAGACTTTCGCAGAAATTATTTGATCATAATCATAAAAATATGGTTTAATACTAATTAAAAATAACTATGTTTTATGAAATATAATTAATTTTTCAACAGTTTAAACCTTCTATTCCATATTACCCGACTATTTCATATTAACCTCCATACGTAATAACCTCCATACATATAATTTTTTCTAAAACAACAAAATAAATAGTGTCTTTCTTTAGAAGTGACATTTCATTACAACTAGTTATAGTATATAATCATGAAGATTTTGGTTATTTTATACGAAAATTTGTAAAGTTATAGCTAGAAATGTAAATGGTATTCCATAATAGCCTCCTCTCCTCTTTACCATAAGACGATAGTTTCGGACGATATAAAATATCCACCCTCCACACAGGTAGGAAAGTTATTTTAGCATTCGTTTCTGAAAAAAATATTTAAAGGGACGGATAAAATTACTTATATTAAATCTCTGGTTGCTTGGTTACAATGATCTTAGTTGTTTTCAGATAATGAGACGATCTTGATACATATAACAGTCCAAGTGGTAATGATACTGGTGATAAATTCTGCAAACAGGTAAAAGTGCTAAACTAAGCTAAGCAAGTTAAATATCCCGACGATGAAGGTTTTGCTGAACGGCGAGGCAATCTCCATATCGAGATCTTAAGCCCATGAAGCACATTTCTGTTTAACTTTTCAGAAGATGACTATTTTGTTTCCTCTTGGTGTCCTCAAATGAGCTGTATAAAGCTTTGCTGCATGTAGTGTCTTTACTTCTCGTGGAATGGACCAATAACTTAACTGTCAATATCGAAAATCGAATGCGCCAGTGCATTGCAACTTTCTGTGAAGATAGATCATAATAAACCATTTATTGGAAAATCTTTTATTTGGTTTTCAAACTACTATCATTTTTTAAATATACTAGGGGGCAGGCCCCCTAGACTTAGAGGCACTTACCTAGACTCGCTACGCTCGCTTTCCGTTTGAGGTATTCGGCCCTAATTAGGCTTATTCGTAAAAAAAGGCATAATTTCAACAGACAAAACCCAAAGATTGGATCAGATGTAAAACCTATGTAACTCCCTGTGTATTTGCCACCCATGGCACGATTTTTCAAAATTTAGCGACTTACGTATTTGTAAAATTAATAATTAGTTCTAAGAAAACAGTACTTCATATGTTTTCTTTGATAAATACTACCGAACAGCTAGAATAGCTTGCCACCAATGGCGACTTTTCATTATTTGGCAATTAGCACATGCTCATACCATATAATTACTGCTCATGCAAGGTTACAGGGAAAACCGTTATCCATATATTGATATACACAATCCTTTGCAGATTGGCGTACTTAGCACCACGAAATATATCATCTCGCCGCGCTGGCAAATATTCAAGCTGTACTATAACTGCTATAATGGCATAGTTAACGAAGCCAAATATTTCTACTGGTAGCAAATATCCAAGCTGAATCTAACCGGCTTTACTATAATCTGCATTTTAATTATTTTTCATTTCCAGATACTGGATGCTAGCATTTTGGAATACGTGGTTTATATTCACCCTGCGTGGGGAGATAGGCTTTTGCCAGATCGTACCTGATGTCAAAATGGCGCTATTTAAATCAGTTACAATTTTTTTATTCTGTTTTGGAAAAACGAATAATCGATAATTCTAAACTCTATCGGTAATTCTAAAATAGTAAGTTATCTAAGAGAACATACTATTTGAAAATCATCAAGTTTGTGCAACACACTTGACTTATTTATTTCACATACTTTTCAATTTGGTGTAATTCTACTTCATGTTTGTCAATTTCACGCGATTCTGCATACTTGGAATTGCTTTGTTGCAAACGCATGAATGATTTTATGCTGGCGAAAATTGCCAAACTTGGCAACCATTAGGCTTATTTTTTCAGTTTTTTTTAATATCTTCTAAAATAATTCGAATTTCGAAATTTAAGTCAGCTTATCGGCTTCCCCGTAATTTTCCGAATCCATGGATACCTTCTTCGAAACTCAAATCCCCAAGGTTCCGGAGGAGATAGCAGAATAAGCTTTTGACAGCGGCGGCGGCCGTTTTTTTTAGAATAGAGAGATATAAATTATTATTTATTCGTAAATCATGCTTGCTTTTAAAATTATGGAAATTGCAATAAACAGAGAGCAATGACAAATAATACTTTTAGACAATAAAACTGAAATTTATTCGTTAGACTGATTCAAACAAGTTCAATGCGTTAATAACCCGCGGCCATTGAAACATATTCGTTTTATTTTTTTATATTTTTTTTAATCCATCCGCTACACAACCGTTATCTTTTCCAATGGCAGCTATGCCTTCATACTAAATGTTGCAATGATTATGCCATACGTAATGAGAGCACCAGTTGACGAAAGAATCAGACTTTTGTCGATGGCGATTTTGTCGAACAGTATAAATCCGAAGAATCTGTTGTTAACGCAATGAATCAAGTGCCAATGGATGTTAGCGGAGTCAGCATTGAAAGGGCGTTGCAATATTAGTTCTTTAACTTCACTTGCTATTTCTTTCACAGAAGAAGCGAACAAGCTGATAAATACCAATTTCGCACCGTGGAAAATTACGTAAGATACCTTGTACACTTTACCACTTTCAGAACCAATTTCTCCAAGTATGACAGCGTATGAGTCATAGAACATCCACGTAAGTAAGATCGTCAATGTAAGACAGAGCATCGAGTGGAACGTCTTGTTCACTAAAACTTTAGTATTCAATATTTGGCTGTGGTAGTTTAACAACTGTTCTATAGTAGTGCCTGAATGCTGGACTCTGAGTTTGAACTCGAATAATGTACGCTTCAGAACGTAACACATGCAACAAAAGTAAATTGGAACTATTTCCGATACATAGTTTACGTTCGTTAGTGCGTTACACAGTACATGCATTAATGTATGCCTTGTAGAATTGTACGTTTCAGCCATTAGAGACAGGGTTATTGCAGCTATTAACAAGTCGTTTACAACTAAAATTATCGAAACTGGAACTCTGATGGCTACAACTTCCATTATTGCGACAGAGGAATATAAATTTGCCAGTCTTTTAACGAGACGAAAAATTTTCCTTCGTTTGCAAACAAAAGCAAAATATAAGGACACCTCAAAAACTCTGGTAATGGTAGCTATGCAAAAAGCTTTGGTTGCCTGACCTTGACCATGATAATCTCGCATTGTAATGCGTACTTGCATGCCAATAAATACAGCAGATAAAACTAGGGATAGTGCAGTCAAAGTAATGCATTTTCGTGAAAATGGCTTCTTAATTTTTGAAGAATATCCAGCAAGATGAACCCATGAATAGACATAAAAAGGTATAAACCCTTTCTCTATATTTCCATTCAGTCTGTCACTATGTGGCTTTCGAAAGTGCATGTTCTGTTTCGATACAAGAAACGCTTGTATCATTCCAGTAGCTCTACAATTTTAGAGTTTCATTCTCGAGGCAATGTTTTAAAATTGGAAAAGCTGAAAAATATAAATAGTTTAATTTTACTTTGCAGCTAAATGATCCGCTTTTGTGGTGTACGTGCAAATCTTAACGATGGAACAAATAAAATGGTATTTAAAATATGTTTTCTTCAATTGAAAAAAGTTTGACACTTTCTTTTTAGAAAGTACCCTTATAATTTGCAATTTCTTGGATTGATATATTTATCTATGCATGTAAATGTAACCTTTACAGGAATATACCATTCACATCGATATAAGAATCGGATACAAACTAATAGCTGGTACTGCTATAAATTTTGACTTTTCTGCGTGAGATGTGTATATTAAAAAATCCATCTGCACAATACTAACAAAACTGCTTTTTTTTTTCAGAATAACATTTTTTAAACTTCGTCTATATATTTACCATATTCATAAACAAGTTGAACCACGAATAAATCAATCGAACGATTTTATTGAAAACTTTATATGTTTCTCTATCCATTATTACGTATTTTCGTTTTACAATAATATAGAAAATTTATGTAGCATAGTTTTAAAACGATGAAAATAATACAATGTTTTTTGAAGAAAATGAAAAAAAAAAACACTTACTAAACATTAAAAAGCAAAATTGTATGGGTTCCTTTGAATATTTAAGGAAAATTTGTTTTGCAAAGTACTGGCTTCAATTTTTTTTTTTTTTTTTTTTTTTTTTTTAATGTAAGTACATAAAAAAATTAAATGCATTCATAACTCTTAAAGAATGTCTTTAAAAATTTCGAATGTTTTGAAAGGAAAAAAGAGCTGTACAAAAAAGTTATTTGTGTAAAAATATTGATCTTTTTTTAATTAAATCAAGAAATATGAGTAAATATTCGAACACGAAACGCAACAATTCTTAGAATTGCTTCAATGTCATTTGTGCATGAAATTTTTTTTCAATCAAAAACACAATGCTTTTGATGCTACAAGAGTTTAAGGCTATTTCCATAATGTCAAAAATAAATTCATCATTTAAAAAATATATCATTATTGTTATTATTATTACGGGTGCGTGTGTGTTTTCGAATTATTACCAAAAGGGAGAAAAATAAAATCTATCTTAGATTTAATAGTACTCTAAATAATGAGCGTATTGACGGACGTGTAGATGACAGTTAAATTTCTTTTAAAGGGGAGTTTTCATCTCTACAAGGGCGGAGGTTATAAAATAAACCACTAGTGTATTAGATATTTCAAGGACAAAAATTCAAAGTACATGCAAAATAACATTAATCTTAAACTAACACTTTATTAGGTGGAAATATGTCTAGAACGTAAATATTTACTTCAGGGGTGAATTTAAGGGGACGGGGAACGAGTGGGCCCGGGCCGCATATTACCAACCTTTACATTCATTCGGAACCATACAAGCCGCGTTGGCCTTCGTTTTCCTTCCGCCCGGATTTCGAGATCCCTGATTGGTTAGCTCACTGACGTCATGCATGCCCATCTAAGGCTAGCCCACCGAATTTGAAAACTGGCAAGTCTGTACGGCAAATGATGAATTAAAATGATTACGGCAAATGATGAATTATGAATTAAAATCATTAATTATCATGAGATGAAAACCAGCGAAATAAACATATAGGCAGCTTGAAGTAGTTATTTTTGAAAAATTATGAATATCATTTCTTGAATAATGGTATGTACTCTAAATATTAAGAAATGACTTAAGTTAGAACTCGATGCATGAGATTTAATTAATTAATAAAACAAGGAATTTAAATAATTCATTGCATTTTTGTTTGCTGTTATTTAGTTGTAGTGTGGATATTTTAAAAATTTTACAATTTAAAAAACATTTAACCACTGTGTGTGTATTAAGTATAATGTTGGATTTCAAGTATGTTTCACTGATTGAATTATTTTAATTCACATTACGACTTTTTTAAAATTTACATTCAGGTTTTTTGTTTGTGATTTTTATTTAATGAGGTTTTTAACATAATTTCATATATTCCAAGATGTTTTTGTTTTTTCTTGAATGCATGCATTTTAATTCTTTATTTTTGAATCCATGGATTACGATTTTATTAAAAACCATTTTAACTTTAATGCTTTTTTTTTCACTTATTGCTGAAGGTGTTGGATAACACTTTAAAAGCACTTTAAGCCTCATTGTGTGCCTAAAACCTGACACAACTTTTTTTTTTATATAAATTAGATTTCTCTCCTTGTATCTCTTTTTCAGTGTTGATTAGGGATGATTCTTAGCATTTTTCTAACGTGTATTTATCCGTATTTCTATAATTTTAATGGATATGTTAATTCTATAGTACATAAATTATTATATATATATATATATATACTAGCTGAAGTACCCGTTCTTCGCACGGGAATGAATGGACTTTTTGATATTAATATTTGTTGTGATTACTATTTATTGTAATAAAGAGATATAGCAAAATGGATATCGCGTTATATTGTGTTCAATAATCATGCATACTGAATTTCAAGGCAATCGTTTTTACGGTGCAGAAGGCGATGCGGCGTAGCACAATCTAGTGGCGAGTTTTAGCAAAACGGATACGACAAAAATATTCTTCGCATTCAGATATCGATGTATACGAATTTTCATGACGATCGGCTCAATAGTCTTGAAGTTCATGTGTTGAGGCGACATCTAGTGTCAAGTTATAGGAAAATGGATCGTGCCAAACTCTTCCCCGTGTTCAAATATCTATGTATACCTATTTTCATAGCGATTATTTGCATAGTCAAGAAGTGATACACTGCAGGGCCATCTAGTAGTTAATTAAAGTAATGATTTGCTACAGCGCCGTCAAGTGGCGAGTTATAGCAAAATGGATAACGCCAAAATATTCTCATTGTTCAAATAGCTATGTATACTGATTTTCATAGCCACCGTTTGAATGGTCAAAAATTTGGCCTGCTGCAGCGTCATCTAGTGGCGAGTTAAAATAATAATGCATTGCAGTGCCATCTAGTGGTGAGTAACATCAAAAGTAACGCAGTTAGAATATATTCTTCGTTCTCAAATGTGTAAGTATAAAAAATTTTATGCCGATCAGTCGAACGGTATAGAAGTTGATGCGTTGCAGCGTTATTTAGCGGTAAGTTACAGCAAATGGATAGTGAAAAATATTCTCCGTGTTCTAATATTCGCGTGTACCAAATTTCATCGAAATTGGTTGGACGATATTCGCATTGCAAACGGCTAAACGGAATAGAATTCGACGTTCTGCTGCGCCACCTAGTGAAAAGTTAGAGGAAAACGGATAGCAGAAAAACCTTCTCCATGATAAAAGACTTAGGTGAACCAAATTTCATGGTGATCAGTGAAACGGTGCTGGAGTTTTTCAACCTCCTACACACATACCAACATTCATTTTTATCTATAACCAGTCTTATTATACGTATATACCAGTCTCAAGTAAAATCCGGTTTCAAATCTAAGCCTCGCCAAAGTGCCAGCATGCGCCATTTTGCAAGAGTTTTTTCAGGGAATCATTCGAAGCATTGACTTAGCAGCAATCAAAATGGGAAATGGTTCGACCGCCAGGCATTTATTTAAAATGTGGAATCCCTTAATACAGCCGCATTTTTTAAATTATCAACTATAACATGTTTTATCCATCGTTACCTCGATGTACTAAATGCGAAGATTTCAATTTTCTGAAATTTAGCGGATTTCCCCCAAGTTAAATCAATGTACTGAATTGGCGAGAATTCTGAAGCTACATCGCTTGAAATGCCCTAATAACTGCATTATTTCTGCACGGATAGTTAAAATTTAATGCTGTATTCTAAGAAAACCTATACACTTGTTTTCAAAAATGCTATTCCCTTAAGCTCTCAGTAAATTGCGCCAAAAAGCCTAAAACTGTGCAAGCCGCTAGAACTCACTCTCTAAAAATCGGCCTATCAGCCATTTTATTTTTCGCCAAACTAAAAAAAATTACATATTAGTCTCGGATATCTTCGATCCTCATTGTTTTGCGTATAAAACATTTCATTCCTGCTCTCATTTCTTATGCGCACACGATATTATAATTAAAAAAATAACCAAAAAAATAAAATAAAAAAATCATTATTATTCTTTTATTTTTACTTTAAGAATTTAAAACACTTTATTCGGCAAAATCGCCACACATGGCAACCAAGATGCTTATTTCACACACATTTTTCACTACAGGGGTTAATATTACGTAAAACTTTCTGCGTGGAGAACATAAAAAACCTCTTAAATTCCGGGAACGGAAATTAAGAGAACCATTCAGGAGGAAAACGTTTTTAAGTGGAGTTTCAAAGTTTTAAAGTGGACTATCATTTATTCTATATTATTTTACATATCTGTGTAAAATTTCAGGCTGACAGGTCCATTTTTGTGGAATTGTATACTACCCAAATCAACAAATTGACAAACAGAATTTCATTTTTATTTATAAGACTAGCTGAAGTGCCCGTCCTCGACGGGTTAGTGAATGAAAATTTCCAAAAAGCAAGAACTTTCGTCAGCATTGTAGGAGTACACAGAATGGATGTAGTATGTTGCCAAAGTAAAGAAAGCGAAGTTATAATTTTCATGTATTGTTAAAATATTACAGGTTAGAGAGTAACTAAGTAATATCATTTCATTCGCTTTAGTCGTAATTATGGGATGAGCGAATGAATATTTACGCATATTGAAATAATTTTCACAAAATCTCAAAATTTAATCAACATTTTTGAAAAATTTGAAGCCTAGAATTTAAGTTGAGTGACAACCTATCATGTCACTCAAATTCGTTTCATTCCCTGCAGTCTTTATTTCGTGATGCTGGAACAAATTTTCAGCATTTTAAAACGATTTTCGCAAAATCTCAAAATTTAATCAAAATATTTTAAAAATTCAACTCCTATAAATTAAGATTAGCAACTATCTATCATATCTCTAAATCTATTAGTCGTTATTACGTGATGTTTGAAGAAATATAAACGTATTTTGAGAGAATTTTCACAAAATCTCAAAATCTAATAAAAATGTTTAAAAAATTGGACTCCTATAGTTCATGTTGAACAACCATCTATCGTGTGACCAAATTTCATATCATTCGCTTTAGTCGTTATTACGTAATACGGGAACAAAGATTCACTCAGTTTTAAACGATTTTCACAAAATCTCGAAATCTGATGGATTTTTTTTAATTAGATGCTTATAGTTTAAGGTGAGTGACCACCTATCATTTCACCAAATATCATTTTTGCACCTTTGCAGTTATTACGTGATGTGCGAACACAAATGTACGCAGTTTGAAAGGATTTTCGCAAAATCTCAAAATCCAATCAGAATTTTTTAAAAATTGGACGCCTATGTTTTAAGTTGAGTGACCACCTATCATGACACCCAGTTTCATATCATTCGCTTCAGTCGTTTTTGCGTGCTGCTTGAACACAAATTTACGCAGTTTGAAACGATTTTCGCAAAATCTGAAAATCTAATCAAGATTTTTTAAAAATTCGACGCCTATGTTTTAAGTTGAGTGACCACCTATCATGACACCGAATTTCATATCATTCGCTTCAGTCGTTTTTACGTGATGCTTAAACAAAAAAAGCGTCACGGACAGAATGACAGAATGACAGACAGACAAACTTTTTTTTTGAGGGTCGCATCGGATTCCCGAGTGCTTGAAACGGATAGAAATCGCAAAATTTTTGAATTCTAAGAAATGTACAGACAAAAGTCTAATTTTATTTATATAGATAACCTACGCTTGTTTTTAAAAATACCCTCTCATTAAATTGCGCCAAGCGCTAGAATCATAGAAAATCTGACACACTTTCAGATTTTTAAATACGCACTAAAGTGCTATATATAAAAAGAGTTATAATCCATGGGTCATCCCTATTTTCGTTCCTTCTTTCATTAAGTTGGAAAGTGTATCATTATTCATGAGTGTGATTAAACAAAATTAAAATTGATATTTCTAACATCCTTTTTTCTGGATGTAATACATTAGATGCAGAAAAGCTGCTCAGAAAAATGCACAATTCCAACTAAATGAAAATTTCAAAAACTTATACGCAGGTGTATTCATAACCCAAATAGCAGACGATTAAATTACGATAAATAGCGCCAAGCGTTACAATCCTCCTCAAAATCGCGAGAATGCTGAAGATAGATTGCTTGAAATCCCTTAATAACTGCATTATTTTCGCACGGATCATTAAAATTTAACGCTGTATTCTAATAAAACCTTTGCACTTGTTTTCAAAAATCCGTTCCCTTAAGCTCTCAGTAAATTGCGCCAAGCCGGAAACTGTGCAAACCGCTAGAACTCACTTTCTCGGCATTTGAGCCATTTTATTTTTTCGCCAAACTAAAAAATTTTAACATATTAGCCTCGGAAATCTTCAATTATTATTGTTTTGCGTATAAAACATTTCATTCCTGCCCCGATTTCCCATGCACACGATATTATAATTAAAAAAAATATAACCTTACGAATATAAACTAACAAAAAAAATCATTATTATTCTTTTATTTTTGCTTTGAGAATTTAAAACATCTTATTCGGCAAAATCGCCACACATGGCAACCACGATCCTTATTTCACACTTTTTTCACTACAGGGGTTACAATTACGGAAAGCTTTTTGCGTGGAGAACATAAAAAATCTCTTAAATTCCGGGAACGGGTGGACTTTCAAAGTTTTAAAGTGGACTATGATTTATTCTATATTATTTTACATATCTGTGCAAAATTTCAGGCTGATAGGTCCATTTTTGTGGATTTGAATACAACTCAAATCCACAAACAAACAAACAAACAGAATTTCATTTTTATTTATAAGAAGATATATACATACAGTAAAATGCCTCTGAGATGTCACCTCTCTTAACGACCATTATTTTTAAATGAAAAGCATTTTCTGCCATAGACAGTTTGAAATTTAGTTTATAAATTACAGTTTTAGACGAAGAGCTCCCCAAATTGTTTTCCTCTCTTGATGACTTAAAAAAGCATTTAAGTTAAAATGGTTTTTAATAAAATCGTAATCCATGGATTCAAAAATAAAGAATTAAAATGCATGCATTCAAGAAAAAACAAAAACATCTTGGAATATATGAAATTATGTTAAAAACCTCATTAAATAAAAATCACAAACAAAAAACCTGAATGTAAATTTAAAAAAGTCGTAATGTGAATTAAAATAATTCAATCAGTGAAACATACTTGAAATCCAACATTATACTTAATACACACACAGTGGTTAAATGTTTTTTAAATTTTAAAATTTTTAAAACATCCACACTACAACTAAATAACTGCAAACAAAAATGCAATGAATTATTTAAATTCCTTGTTTTATTAATTAATTAAATCTCATGCATCGAGTTCTAACTTAAGTCATTTTTTAATATTTAGAGTACATACCATTATTCAAGAAATGATATTCATAATTTTTCAAAAAATATTTTCTTTTACTTTTATGGGAAAAAAATTGTACTAAATAAATCTTGAATAATTGTACTATACGCATCATTTCAGATTATAATAAATTTCATTAAATTAAAGCTTATAATTATAGACACACATTGAAAACAGCCTAGGGATTTTTTTTTTTTTTTTTTTTAATTAACGTATCATATAATTCTACTTATATAATAACAGATGGCAGCACCAGTGGAAAATATGGTTTAAAATAAGATTCGTAATCTAATTTGTATATTCTTTAATTTGTATAATCTAATTTGTATATTCAAAAATAACTACTTCAAGCTGCCTATATGTTTATTTCGCTGGTTTTCACCTCATGATAATTAATGATTTTAATTCATAATTCATCATTTGCCGTAATCATTTTAATTCATCATTTGCCGTACAGTAGCCTTAGGCTAGCCTAGGCTAGCCTAAGGCTACTGTACGGCAAATGATGATGTACGGTCTAAGGCTAGCCTAGGCTAGCCTATAGTAGCCTTAGATGGGCATGTATGACGTCAGTGAGCTAACCAATCAGGGATCTCGAAATCCGGGTGGAAGGAAAACGAAGGCCAACGCGGCTTGTATGGTTCCGAATGAATGTAAAGGTTGTTTATATGCGCCCGGCATTCCTCCCAAAATGTAAAGCTGTTACAGAAACAGCTATTTTAAAACATTTATACTAACTCTAGTAACAACTCCCCCACCCCCCACTCCCTTCTGAAATGGAAAAATATATATACTACTGATTTCCTTGTTCAGTGCATTTTAGTTTTTAAAAAATACAAATTTTTCTGGATTAAACGGAAAGTCTAGCGAGACGGATCTCAAAAAGACACCCTCATACAAAATTTCCGGGCATAACTAAAGCTGTTCAACAACAGTTCGTATAACATAACTTGGGAACAGTCTTAAAAATTAGCAAGTTAAAACAGAAACTTAAAAGAATTCGTATCAATCCTTCACAAGCTGAACTATGCACTCTTACGAACGAAGAACGAATAAAATTCTTAAACACAAAATTTAAAGATAAAATTTCCCAAAATATAAAAAATATGAGAAATAATTGTAAGTTTAATTTTTTTTTTTTTTTTTTTTTTTTTGTATCACCCGCAAATTTAATAGGTTTATTCTTTGCCTTTGAGTGTAGATAAACGTCTTTGAAGAGACATTCTGAAAATTTTCGCTGCTCGAATTGGTTTGTTTTTTTCTAAAACTGTTCAGAAGATGCATGATTTTCAAACGAATAGCTTTAACAATAATAGTTAAACATCCAAAATATTTAATGTTTTCTTGTGCCGGTCGGCTAGCTTTGGGGCAGAGAGCAGGGGCGTAAGGGAAAAAGACGTAGATCATCCCATGAAAACAGACCACTTGAGACAACAACACATTTTACTAACGAGAACAACGGTTACAACACACAAGTTACATTTAGAATGAATAATCACTATCTCAGAACATACGGTAGATGCTACGCGCGAATACGCGAGCGAAGAGAGAG